>JAIUJO010000687.1:67500-667500 GCA_023846275.1 Vanilla planifolia
TTCTTCATCATCTTCCTCTTTTTCTTCTTCTTCTTCTTTGACTTCTTCTTCGTCTTCATCTTCATCATCTTCTTTTTCGTCTTCATCTTCATCATCTTCTTTTTCTTCCTCTTAATTTTCTTCTCCTTCTTCTTTTATTTCTTCTTCTTCTTCCTCATCCTCTTCTTCTTCGTCTTGATCATCTTCTACTTCTTCTTCGTCATCTTCTTCTTTTTCCACTCCTTCATTTTCTTCTTCTTCATCTTCTACTTCATCCTCTTTTACTTCTTCTTCTTAATTATCTTCTTCTTCTTCTTCTTCTTCTTCTTCTTCCTCCTCCTCCTCCTCCTCTTCTTTATCTTCTTCTTCTTGTTCTTTTTCTTCTTCTTCTTCCTCTTCTTCTTTGTCGTCTTCTTCTTCATCATCTTCATCTTCCTCCTCTTCTAATCTTAATCGACTTCTTTGTCTTCTTCTAATTCGTCATCTGCTTCCTCTTCTTCTTCTTCTTCTTCATCTTCTTCTTCTTCTTGAATGTCCTCGTCATCTTCTTCTTCTTCTTTGTGTTCCTCTTCTTTGAACTCTTTTTCTTCTTCTTTTTCTACTTCTTTTTCTTCTTCTTCTTCTCTCCTTCTTGTCCTTCTTCTCCTTCCTCTCCTTTTTCTTCATCATCATCATCATCTTCTTCTTCTTCTTCTTCTTCTTCTTCTTCGATTTCTTCTTCCTCTATTTATTTTTCTTCTTCTTCTTTGTCTTCTTCTTCCTTTTCTTTATCTTTATCTTCTTCATCTTCTTCTTATTCGTCTTCTTTCTCTTTTTCTTCTTCTTCATATACTCGTTCTTCTTCATCATCTTTTGGTTCTCCTTCTTCTTCTTCTTCTTCTTCTTCTTCTTCTTCTTCTTCTTTTATCTTCTTCTGTTCTTCGTCTTCTTCTTCTTCTTCTTCTTGTCCTTCTTTTTCTTTATTTTAGTGTTCTTCTTCTTCTTCATCATCTTCTTCTTCTTCTTCTTCTTCCTCTTCTTCTTCTTCTTCTTCTTCTTCTTCGTCTTCTTCTTCTTCTTCTTTATCGTCAATTACTTCTTGTCCTTCTTCTTCTGCTTCATCTTCTTCTTCATCTTCTTTTTCTTCATCTCCTTCTACTTCTTCTTCTTCTTCTCCTCATCTTCTTCTTCTTTTTCTTCTTCTTCTTCTTCTTCTTCTTCTTATTCTCCTTCTTCTTCTTCTTTTTCTTCTACTACTTCCTCTTCTGCTTCTTTGCCTTCTTATTTTTCCATTTCTTCGTTTTCTTCTTCTTCGACTTCCACTTCTTCCTCTTTTACTTCTTCTTCTTCATTATCTTCTTGATCTTCTTCTTCTTCTTCTTCTTCTTGTTCTTCCTCCTCCTCTTCTTTATCTTCTTCTTCTTCTTCTTCTTCATCTTCTTCATCTTCTTCGTCTTTTTCTTCTTTGTTCTTCCAATCTTCTTCTTCTTCTTCTTCCTTCTCTTCTTCTTCTTCTTCCAATCTTCATCTTCTTCTTCTTCTTCCTCTTCTTCTTCTTCTTCTTCTTCTTCTACTTTTTCGTCTTCTTCTTCCTCCTCTTTTTCTTCTTCTTCTTCTTCTTTGTCATCATCAGCTTCTTCTTCTTCTTCTACATCTTCCACTTATTTGAACTCCTTTTCCTCTTCTTTTTCTAGTTCTTCTTCTTCTCCTGCTTCTTCTCCTTCCTCTCTTTTTTCTTCATCTTCATCTTCTTCTTCTTCTTCCACTTCTTCTTCTTCTTCTCCTTCTTCTTCATCTTCTGCTTCTCCTTCTTCCTCCTCTTCTTCAAATTCTTCTTTTACCTCTCCTTCTTCTTCTACTTCATCTTTTTCTTCGTTGTCTTCTTTTTCGCCTTCTTCTTCCACTTCTTCTTCTTCTTCCTCACCTTCTTCTTCTTCTTCTTCTTATTTTTTGTCTTCTTCTTCTTCTTCTTCTTATTTTTTGTATTCTTCTTCTTCTTCTTCTTCTTCTTCTACTTTTACTTTATCATGTTCTAACACTTCTTCTTCATCTTCTTCTTCTTCTTCTTCATATTCTTCTTCTTCTTCTTCTTCTTGTTCTTCTTCTTCTTCTTTTTTCTCGTCTTCTTCCTCTTCATCTTCTTCTTCTTCTTTGTCTTCTTCTTTTCGTTGTGTCTTCTTCTTCTTCGTCTACTTTTACTTTATCATCTTCTAACTCTTCTTCATCTTCTTCTTCTTCATCATCATCTACTTCTTAATCTTCTTCTTCTTCTTCTTCTTCTTTTTCCTCTTCGTCTTCTTATTCTTCTTTTTATTCTTCTTCTTCTTCTTCTTCTTTTATTTCGGTTTCTTTTTATTCTTCTACTTTTTCTTCTTCCTCCTCTTCTTCCTCTTCTTCTTCTTCATCTTGTTGTTGTTCTTCTTCTTCTTTTCTTCTTCTTCGTCTTCTTTGTCTTCTTCTTCTTCTTCATCTTCTTCTTCTTCTTCATTTTGTTGGACTTCTTCTTCTTCTGTTTCATCATCATCTTCTTCTTCTTCTTCTTCTTCTTCTTCTTCTTCTTCTAATCCTTGTTCTTCTTCTTCTTCTTCTTCTTCTTCTTCTTCTTCTTTGACTTCTCCTTCTTCTAGGTCTTTTCTTCTTCTTCCTTGTCTTCTTCTTCTTCTTCATCTTCATCATATTCATCTTTTGCTACTTCTCCGTCTACTCCTTCTTCTTCTTCTTTTTCATCTTCTTCTCCTTCTTCTTCTTCAAATTCTTCTTCTTCTTCTTTATCTTCTTCTTCTACTTCTTCCACTTTTTCTTGTTCTGCTTCTTGTATTTCTTTTCTTCTTCTTCTCCTTCTTCTTCTTCTTCTTCAACTTCATCTTCTTCTTCTTCCTCTTCTTGTTCTTTTTCTTCGTCTTCTTCTTCTTCTTTTTCTCCTTCTTCTTATTGGTTTTTGACTTCTTGTTCTTCTTCTTTTTCTTCTTCTTCCTCATTTTCTTCTCCATCTTCCTCTTCTTCTTCTTCTTCTTCTAACTCTTTCTCTTCTTCTTCTTCGTCTTCTTCTTCTTCTTCCACTTTTTCGTCTTAGTCATCTTCGTCTTCTTCTTCCTATTCAATGCCTTCCTCCTCTTGTTCATCTTTTTTTTCTTCTTCATCTTCTTCTTCTTATTTGTCTTCTTCTTGTTCGTCTTCTTCTTCTTCTTCTTCTTCTTCTTCTTAGTATTCACAATCATCAACATCATCTTGTTCTTCTTCTTCTTCTTCTTTCTTCTTCTTCTTTTTAGCTTCTTCTTATTCTTATTGTACTTCATCTTCTTCTTCTTCACCTTCTTCTTTGTCTTCTTCTTCTTCCTCGTCTTCTTCTTCTTCATCATCATAATCTTCTTCTTTGCTTTCTTCTTCTTCTTCATCTTCCTCTTCTTTTTCTTTTATTTTATCATCTTCTAACTCTTCTTCGACTTCTTCTTCTTCTTCATCATCATCATCTTCTTCTTCTACTTCTTCTTTTTCCTCCTCCTCTTATTATTCTTCTTGTTTTTCTTCTCCTTCTACTTCTTCACCTACTCCTACATCTTTTTATTCTTTTACTTTTTCTTCTTCTTCCTCTTCTTCTTCTTTTTCTTCATCATCATCTTGTTGTTGTTCTTCTTCTTCTTCTTTTTCTTCTTCTTCCTCTTCTTCTTCTTCTTCCTTTAATTTCTTCTTTTTCCTATTCTTCTTCTTCTTCTCTTTTTCTTCTTTGTCTTCTCTTTTTTCTTCTTCTTCATATTCTTTGTCTTCTTCTTCTTCTTCTTAGTGTTCTTCTCCTTCTTCATCTTCTTGTTCTTGTTCTTGTTCTTCTTCTTCTTCTTCTTCCTCTTCTTCTTCTTCTTTTTCTTCTACTTTTTCTTCTTCTCCTTCTTATTATTCTTCTTCTCCTCCTCCTCCTTTTTCTTCTTCTTCTTCTTCTTCTTCTTCTTCTTCTTTTTATTCATCTTCTTCTTCTTCTTATTCTTCTTCTTCTTCTTCTCTTCTTCTTCTTCTTTCTCTTCTTCCTCTTCTTCTTCTTCTTTTCCTTCTTCCCCTTCTTTTCTACTTCTTCTTCTTCCTCTTTGTCAACTACTTGTTTTTCTTCTTCTTCTTCTCTTCTTCTTCTTCTTCTCTTCTTCTTCTTTGTCAACTACTTTTCTTCTTCTTCTTCTTCTTCTTCTTCTTCTTCTTCTTCCTCTTCTTCTTCTTCTTCTTCTTCTTCTTCGTCTCCATCTACTTATTCTTCTTTTTGTTGTAGTACTTCTTCTTCTTCTTCATCTTATTCTTCTTTTACTTCTTCATCATCATCTTCTTCGTCTTCTTAATCTTCTACTTCTTCGTCTTCTTCATCATCTTCATCTTCTTCTTTTTCGTCTTCTTCTTGAGCTTCTTCATTTTCTTCTTCTTCTTTTTCTTGTTCTTCTTCTTGTTCTTCTTCTTCTTGTTGTTCTTCATCTTGTTCTTCTTCTCCTTCTTCTTCTTCTTCTTCTTCTTCTTCTTGCCCTTTTTTCTTCAACTTTTTCCTTATCTTCTTTTTTATCTTCTTCTTCTTCTCCCACTTCACTTTCTTCTTCTTCTTCTTCTTCTTCTTTCGCTTCTTCTTCTTCTTCTTCTTCTTCGTCTCCATCTACTTATTCTTCTTTTTGCTATAGTTCTTTTTCTTCTTCATCTTCTTCTTCTGCTTCTTCATCATCTTCCTTCTTCTTCTTCTTCTTCTTGATCTTCTACTTCTTCTTCTTCTTCATCATCTTCATCTTCTTCTTTTTCGTCTTCTTCTTTAGCTTCTTCATTTTCTTCTTCTTCTTTTTCTTGTTCTTCTTCTTGTTCTTCTTCTTCTTGTTGTTCTTCATCTTGTTCTTCTTCTCCTTCTTCTTCTCCTTCTTCTTCTTCTTGCCCTTTTTTCTTCAACTTTTTCCTTATCTTCTTTTTTATCTTCTTCTTCTTCTCCCACTTCTCTTTCTTCTTCTTCTTCTTCTTCTTCTTCTTCTTCTTCTTCTTCTTCTTCGTTTCCTTGTTCTTCTTCTAATTCTTCTCCATCTTCTTCTTATTCTTCTTCTCCTCCTCCTTTTTTTTCTTCTTCTTCTTCTTCTTTTTCTTCTTCTTCTTTTTATTCACCTTCTTCTTCTTCTTCTATTTGTTCTTCTTTTTCTTCTCTTCTTCTCCTTCTTCCTCTTCTTCCTCTTCTTCTTCTTCTTCTTCTTTTCATTCTTGCTCTTCTTCTTTTCTACTTCTTCTTTATCAACTACTTGTTGTTGTTCTTCTTCTTCTTCTTCTTCTCTTCTTCTTCTTTGTCAACTACTTTTCTTCTTCTTCTTCTTCGTCTCCATCTACTTCTTCTTCTTCTTCTTCTGCTTCTTCATCATCTTCTTCTTCTTCTTCTTCTTCTTCTTCTTCCTCTTCTTCTTAATCTTCTACTTCTTCATCTTCTTCTTCCTCTTTTTCGTCTTCTTCTTCAGCTTCTTCATTTTCTTCTTCTTTTTCTTGTTCTTCTTCTTGTTCTTCATCTTGTTCTTCTTCTCCTTCTTCTTCTTGCCCACTTCTCTTTCTACTTCTTCTTCTCTTCTAACTTCTTCTACTCCTTCTTCTCCTTCATCTTCTTCTTCTTCTTCTAGTTCTTCTTCTTCTTCTTCTTCTTTTTCTCCTTCTTTTTCTTCTTCTTCTTCTTCTTCTTCTTCTTTTTCTTCTTCTTCTTTTTATTTTTCTTCTTCTTCATCGTCTTCTTCTCCTTCTTCTTTTTCTTCTTTATTATCTTCATCATCTTCTTCTTCTTCATCTTTTTTGTCTTCTCTTCTTCTTCATCTTCTTTGTCTTCTCTTCTTCTTCATCTTCTTCTTCTTCTTCTCCTTCTCCATCATCTTCTTCTTCTCTTTCTCCTTCTTATTCTTCATTTTAGTCTTCTTCCTCTTCATCTTCTTCTTCTTCTTCTTCTTTTTCTTCTACTACTACATCTTCATCTTCTTCTTCTTCTTCAATTACTTCTTCCTTTTCTTCCTCTTGTTCTTTTCTACTTCTTATTCTTCTTCTTTGTTAACTACGACTTCTTCTTGTTCTTCATCTTCTTTTTCAATTTTGACTTCTTCTTCTAGGAATTTTTCTTCTTCAACTTTTTCTTCATCTTCTGCTTCTTCAACTTCTTCTTCTCCTTCATCTTCTACTTCTTCCTCTTTTTCTTGTTCTGCTTCTTATACTTCTTTTCTTCTTCTTCTTCTCCTTCAACTTCATCTTCTTCTTCTTCTCTTGTTCTTCTTTTTCTTCATCGTCGACTACTTCTTTTTCTTCTTCTTCTTCTTTGTTTTTGACTTCTTGTTCTTCTCCTTTTTCTTCTTCTTCTTCGTCTTCTTCTTCTTCCTCCCCTTCTTCTTCTCCATCTTCCTCTTCTTCTTCTTCTTCTCTACCTGTTTTTCTTCTTCTTCTTCGTCTTCTTCTTCTTCTTCTTCCACTTCTTTGTCTTTGTCATTTTTGTCATCTTTTTTATCTTCTTCCTCGTCTTCTTCTTCTTCATCTTCATCATCCTCTTCTTTGCCTTCTTCTTCTCTTTCGTCTGCCTCTTCTTCTACTTTTACTTTATCATCTTCTAACTCTTCTTCGTCTTCTTCTTCTTCTTCATCATCATCAGCATCTTCTTCTACTTCTTCTTTTTCGTCCTCCTCTTCTTATTCTTCTTCTTTTTCTTCTCCTAATACTTCTTCATCTACTCCAACATCTTTTTATTCTTTTACTTTTTCTTCTTCTTACTCTTCTTCTTCTTCATCTTCTTCCTCTTCTTCATCATCATCTTTTTTTTGTTCTTCTTCTTCTTGTTTTTCTTCTTCTTCCTCTTCTTCTTCCCCTTTCTTTGATTTCTTCTTCTTCCTCTTCTTCTTCTTCCTCTTCTTCTTCTTCGTCTTCTCCTTCATTTCTTCTTCTTCATATTCTTTGTCTTCTTCTTCTTCTTCGTGTTCTTCTTCTCCTTCTTTGTCTTCTTGGTCTTGGTCTTGTTCTTCTTCTTCTTCTTCTTCTACTTCTTCTTCTTCTCCTTCTTCTTATTCTTGTTCTACTCCTTTTTCTTCTTCTTCTTCTACTGCTTTTTATTCACCTTCTTCTTCTTCTTCTTATTCTTCTTCTTCTTCTTCTCTTCTTCTTCTTCTTCCTCTTCTTCTTCTTCTTTTCCTTCTTCCTCTTCTTGTTTTCTACTTGTTCTTCTTCTTAGTCAACTTTTAGTTCTTCTTCTTCGTTGTCAAACACTTCTCTTCTTCTTCTTCTTCTTCTTCTTCTTCTTCTTCTGCTTCATCATCATCATCTTCTTGTTATTCTTCTTCTGCTTCTTAAACTTCTACTTCTTCTACTTCTTCTTCATTTACTTCTTCTTTTTCATCTTGTTCTTCCACTTCTTCATTTTCTTCTTCTTTTTCTTGTTTTTCTTCTTGTTCCTCATCTTGTTCTTCTTCTCCTTCTTCTTCTTCTTCTTTTTTGTCTTCTTCTTCTTCTCCTACTTCTCTTTCTTCTTCTTCTTCTCCTTCTTCTTCTCCTCCTTCAACTTCTTGTTCT
This sequence comes from Vanilla planifolia, assembly GCA_023846275.1. Taxonomy (NCBI): domain Eukaryota; kingdom Viridiplantae; phylum Streptophyta; class Magnoliopsida; order Asparagales; family Orchidaceae; genus Vanilla; species Vanilla planifolia. The sequence goes on from JAIUJO010000687.1 coordinate 74,980, forward strand.
TCTTCTTCTTCTTCGTCTTCTTCTTCTTCGTCTTCGTTCCCTTATTCTTCTTCTAATTCTTCTTCTTCTTCTTCTTCTTCTTCTTCTTCTTTTTCGTCTTCTTCAAATTTTCATTCTCGACTTCTTCTCTTTCTCGGTCTTTTCTTTCTTCTTCTTTGTCTTCTTCTTCTTCTTATTCTTATACTTTCTTCATCGTTTTCTTCTTCTTCTCCTTCTCCTTCTTCTCCTTCTTCTTCTTCTACTTTTTCATCTTTTTCTTCTTCTTCTTCTTCAACTTCTTCTTCTTCTTCTTCTTCTTCATCTTCTTCTTTTGCTTCAACTTTTTCTTACTCTTCCTCTTCTACTTCTTTTCTTCTTCATCATTTTCTTCAAATTCATCTTCTTTTTCTTTCTCTTCTTGTTCTTTTCTTGGCCTTCTTCTTCTTCTTTTTCTTCTTCTTCTTCTTCTTTGATTTTGACTTCTTCTTCTTCTTCTTCTTCTTCTTTTTCTTCTCCATCTTCCTCTTCTTCTTCTTCTTCTTCCACTTCTTCTTCTTCTTCTTCTTCTTCTTCTTCATCTTCTTCTTCTTACTCTTGCTCGTCTTTGTCATCTTCGTCTTCTTCTTCTTTGTCTATGCCTTCTTCCTCTTCTTCATCTTATTTTTCTTCTTCTTCTTCTTCTTCTTCTTCTTCTTCTTTATCTTCGTCCAATTCATCTTCTTCTTCTTGTTCGTTTTCTTCTTCTTTTTCTTCTTCTACTTCTTATTCTTAGTATTCATCATCATCTTCTTCTTCTTCTTCTTCTTCTCATCTAACTTCTTCTTGTTCTTCTTTTTCTTCTTCCTCTACTTCATCTTCTCCTTCATCTTCTTCTTCTTCTTCTAGTTCTTCTTATTCTTCTTTTTCTTATTCTTTTTCTTCTTCTTTGTCTTATTCTTTTTCTTCTTCTTCTTCTTCTTCGTTTTCTTCTGCAACTTTTTATTTTTCTTCTTCTTATTCATCGTCTTCTTCTCCTTCTTCTTTTTCTTCTTTATTATCATCATCATCTTCTTCTTCTTCGTCTTCTTCTTCTACCTCCTATTCATCTTCTTCTTCTTCATCTTCTTTGTCTTCTCTTCTTCTTCTTCTTCTTCTCCTTCTGCATCATCTTCTTCTTCTCTTTCTCCTTATACTTCATTTTAGGCTTCTTCCTCTTCATCTTCTTCTTCTTCTTCTTTTTCTTCTACTACTACATCTTCATCTTCTTCTTCTTCTTCTACTACTACTTCCTTCTTTTCATCTTCTTCTTCTTCTTTGTCAACAACTTGCTCTTCTTCTTTTTCTTCTTCTTCTTCTACTTTGTCAACTACTTTTCTTCTTCCTATTCTTCTTCTTCTTCTTCTCCATCGACATATTCTTCTTCTTCTTCATCACCTTCTTCTTCTTCTCTCCTCTTCTTCTTCTTCTTCTTCTTCTTCTTCTTCTACTTTTTCTTCTTCATCTTCTTCTTCTTCTTCTTCATGTTCTTCTCCTACTTTTTCTTCTTCCTCTTCTTCTTCTTCTTTTTCTTCTTCTTGTTGTTCTTCTTCTTCTACTACTTCTTTATCATCATCTTCTTCTTCTTCTTCATCTTCTTCTTCTATTCTTCTTCCTCTTCTTCTTCCTCTTCTTCTTCTTCTTCTTCTTCTTCTTTTGTACCATCTTCTTCTTCTTCTTCTTCTTCTTCTTCTTCTTCTTCGTCTTCATTTTCTTCTTGTTCATCTTCTTCCACTTCGTCTTCTTTTTCTTCTTATTCTCCTTCTTGTTCTTCGTCTTCTTCTTCCTCTTCCTCATCTTCTTCTTTTCTTCTTCTTCTTTTTCTTGATCTTCAGTTTTTTCTTCTTTGTGTTCCTCTTCTTTGTCTTTATCTTCCTCTTCTTCATCTTTCTCTTCTTTTTCTTCTTCATCTTTGTCTTCTTCTTCATCATCTCCTTCTTCTTCTCCTTCTTTTGCATCTTTCTCTTTGTCTTCTTCTTCTTCATCTTCTTCTTCTTCTTGTTTTTCTTCATCGTCTTCTTCTTCTTCTTCTTCTTCGTCTTCTTCTTCTTCTTCTTCTTTATTTCTTTTACTTCTTCTTGTTGTACCTCTTCTTCTTCTAGTTCTTCTTCTTCTTCTTCCTCTACCTTCTCTTCTTCTTATTCTCTTTCTTCTTCTTCTTTTTGTTCTTCCTCTTCTTCTTTATCTTGTTCTTCTTATTATTATTCTTCTTCTTCATCTTCTTATTTTTCCACTTCTTTTTTTTCTGTTTCTTCATCTTCTTCTTCTTCCACTTTTATTTCTTCTTCGTTATCTACTTCTTCTTCTTCTTCTTCTTTTTCTTCTTCTTCCTCTTTTTCTTCCTCTTCTTCTTCGTCTTGTTCTTCTTATTCTTCTTCTACGTCGTCATATTCTTTTTCTACTGCTTTGTAATCTTCTTCTTCGTCATCGTTATCTTCTTCATCTTCTTCTTCTTCCTCTTCTTCCTTCGCTTCTTCTTCTTCTTCTTCTTCTTCCTCCTCTTCTTCATCTCCTCCTCCTCCTCCTTCTCTTTCTTCTTCTTCTTCTTTGTCTTCTCCCTATTCGCCTTTTTCTTCTCCTTCTTTTGCTTCTACTGCTTGTATTTCTCCTCTTTCTTCTCTTCTACCCCTTTTTTTCTTGTTCTTCTTCTTCATCACCATCTTCTTGTTCTTCTTTTTCTTCTTCTTCTTCTTTTTCCTCTTCTTCTTCTTCTTCTTTGTCTTCTTCGTTTTCTTCTTCGTCTTCATCTTCTTCTTCTTCGCCTTCTTCTTTTTATTCTTCTTCTTCTTCTTCTATTTCTTCTTCTTCTTCTTCTTCTTGTTCTTCTTCTTGTTTGTTTTCTTCTTCTTTTTCTTCTTCCTCTTCTTCTTGTTCTTCTTCTTCTTTGTTTTCCTCTCCTTTTATTTTTGCTTCTTCTTTTTCTTCTTCTTCTTCTTCTACTTGACTTCTTTTAATTCTTCTTCAACTTTCTTCTTCTTCTTGTTCATATAATTCTTCTTTTTCTTCTTCTTCGTGTTGTTCAGTTTATTCCTATTTTCTTCTTTTTCTTCTTCTTCTTGTTATTCTTCTTACTCTTCTTCCTCTCCTTCTTCAGTTTATTCCTGTTTTCTCCTTTTTCTTCAGAATAGAGCAGAGTAGAGTAGAGTAGAGTATAGAAAAGTTAGGCTAGGTTCGAGTAGAGTACAGTATAGTAGAGCTAGGACTTGTTAGGCTAGGATTGGGTATGTTAGGATAGGCTGTGCTTAGTAGAGTAGAGTATAGCAGAGTAGAGTAGAGTTTTGTTCGGTTAGGCTAGGCTAGAGCATTATGGAGTAGAGTAGAGTATAGTAGAGCAGAGTAAAGTAGAGTAGAGCGGAGCAGAGCAAAGCAATATAGAGTAGAATTGAGCAAAGTTAGGTTTGGCTAAGCTAGGTAAGGCTAAGCAAGGTTAGTGTAGGCCAGGCTAAGCCAGGTTTGAGTAGAGTAGAGTAAGGTAAAATAGAATTGGGTAGTGTAGAGCTCGATTAGGCTAGGCCAGAGTAGAGTAAAGTAGAGTAGAGTAGAATAGGGCTCGGTTAGGCTAGGCTCGACTAGGCTAGGAAATGCTAGCCTGGAGTAGAATTGAGTGGAGCAGAGCAGAGTTGAGCTTAGCAAAGAGAGAAGAGCAAAGTAGAGCAGAGAAGAGTCGAGTAGAGTAGAGTAAAGTAGAAAGGGCAGACTAGAGTAGAGTTGAGCAAAGTAGAGAAGAATAGAGTAAAACTGGGTTAAACTATAATAGGTTAAGCTAAGCTAAGTTAGAGTATAGTGGAGTAGAGTAGAGCAAAATAGAGTAGAGTGAAGTAGAGTAGAGTACACTACAGTATAGTAGAATAGAGCTAAGAAAGGCTAGGTTGGGCAAGGCTAGGTTTGGCTAGGCTAACGTAGAGTGAGTAGAGTAAAGTGGTGTAGAGTAGAGCTAGGTTAGGTTAGGCAAGGCTAGGCTAGGTTAGGTTAGGCTAGGAAGGGTTAAGCTTTGAAAAAGTAGAGTAGAGAAGAGAAGAATAGAGTATAGTATAATAGAGTAATGTAGAGCAGAGTAAAGTAGAGCAAAGAAGAAAAGAGACGAGCAGAGCATAACAGAGCTAGATTAGTTTAGTTTAGTCTAGGCTGGGCTAGGCTAGGTTAGGCGAGGCAAGAGTTGAGTAGAGTAGAGCAAGGTTAGGATAGGCTAGGCTAAGGTAGAGTATAGTAGTGTAGAGTTGAGTATAATAGGGTAGAGTAGAGTAGAGCAGAGTAGAGAAAGAAGAGTAAAGTAGAGTAGAGCATAATAGAGTTGAGTAGAGCAGAGATGAGCAAAGCAGAGAGTAGTACAATAGAGTAGAGTTAGGTTAGGCTAGGAGTGGCTAGAGCATAATAGAGTATAGTAGAGCACAATAGAGCAGTGTAGAGTATAGAAGACTAGAGTAGAGTAGAGCATAGTTGAGTAGAGCTGAGCTAAGATAGGTTAGGCTAGGCTAGGCTATAGTAGTGTAAAGTAGAGCTATGTTAGGCTAGGCTAGGTTAGAGATGAGCAAAGTAGAGTAAAGTAGAGTAAGGTTGAGTAAAGTAGAGTAGAGTGGAGTAGAGTAGAGTAGAGTAGTGTAGAGTAAAGTAGAGTAGGGTAGAGCTTGGTTAGGTTAAGCTAGGCTAGGCAAGACAAGAGTAAGATATGCTATGCTCGAGAAGAGTAGAGTAGAGGAGAGCTATGTTAGGCTATGCTAGAGTAGACTATGGTAGAGAAGAGTAGAGTAGAGCATAGCAAAAAAAAAAAAGAAGAGCTAGGTTAGGCAAGGCTAAACTAGCCTAAGCTAGAGTAGAGTAGAGTAGATTAGGGTAGGGTAGAGTAGTGTAGAGTTGAGCTAGGTTAAGCTAGCCTAGGTTAGGCTATGTTTCAATAGACTAGAGTAGAGTAGACTATAGTAGAGTTTATTAGAGTAGTGTAGAGTAAAGTAGAGTTGAGCTAGGTTAGGCTAGGCATTGCCAGGCTTGGCTAGGCTAAGGTAGGCTAGGCTAGGCAAGGTTAGAGTATAGTGAATAAGAGTATAGTAGAGCTAGGTTAGTCAAAGCTTGGCTAAGTTATGCTAAACTAGGCAAGAGTAGTGTAGAGTAGACAAGACAAAGTAGAGTAGAGCAAAGCAGAGTAGAGTAGAGTAGAGTAGAGTAGAGTAGAGTAGAGTAGAGCAGAGAAGAGCAGAGCAGAGTATAGTAAAACAGAGCTATGTTAGGCTAGGCAAGGCTAGTCTAGAGTAGAGTAGAATAGAGTGGAGTTGAGTAGAATAGAGTAGAGTAGAGTAGAATAGAGAAGAGCAAAGTATAAAAGAGCAAAGCAGAGCAGAGAAGAGACAAAAAGAGCTGAATATAGTATAACAAAGCAGAGAAAAATAGAGTATGGCTAGGTTAAGGTAAGCTAGGCTAAGCTAGGTAAGGTTAGGCTAGGTTAAGCTATCTGAGAGCAGAGTAGACTAGAGTAGAGTATAGTAGGGTAGCATAGCATAAAGCTGAGCATGTTACAATAAAATAGAGAAAAGTTGAGTAGAGTAGAGCTGACTTGAGCTTAGCTGAGCTGGGCAAAATAGAGCAGATCATCGTACAGTAAAGTAGAGCAGACTAGAGCATAGTTAGCAAAGCATAGTAAAGTAGAGTAGGGTAGATTAAAATAGAGCTAAGTAAAGCTAGGTTTGGTTAAGCAAGGTTTGAGTAAAGTTAAGTATGGTAGAGTAGAGCCTAGTAGATTAGAGATGAGTAAAGTAGAGGAGAGCTTCGTTAGGCTAGGCCAGGAAAAGTAAGAGTAGAGTAGAGAAGAGCAAGGTTTGTCTAGGCTAAGTTTGGCTTGATTTGAGTAGAATAGAGTAGAGTAGAGTGGCGTAAAGTATAGTAGAGTATAGTATAGTAGAGTAGAGTAGAGCTAGCTTATTCTAAGCTAGGCTAGCCTTGGGTTGGCTAGGTTAGGTAAGGTAAGGCTAGGCTATGTTAGGCTAAGTTAGGTTGGGCTTAGTGTAGAGTAGAGTAAAGTAGAGTAGAATAGAATAAAGGAGAGAAGAGTAGAGTAGAGTTAGGTTAGGTTAGGCTAGTGTAGAATAATAGTAGAGTAGGGTAGAGCAGAGTAGAGTAGAGCAGAGCATTACAGAGTAAAGTAGAGAGGAGCAAAGTAGAGCATAGTAGAGAAGAGTAAAGGATAGTAGAGTAGAGAAGAGTAGAATAGTGCATGGTTAGGCAAAATAAGGCTAGGTTATGTTAGGTTAGAGTAGAGTAGAGTAGATTAGATTAGAGTAGAGTAGAGTAGAGAATAATAGAGTATAGTAGAGTAGGGAAGAGTAGAGTTAGGTTAGGCTAGGCAACAGTAAAGTTGAGCTAGGTTAGGCTAAGTTGAGTTAGAGAGGAGTAGAATATAATATAATAGATTAGAGATGAGTAAAGTAGAGTAAAGCTAGGTTAGGCTAGGCTAGAGTAGGTTTTGCTTGGCAATGCTTAGCAAGAGTAGAGTATGGTAGAGTAGAGTAGAGTAGAGTAGAGCTAAGTTTGGTTAAATGATGCTAGGCTAGGCTAAACAAGGTTAGAGTGGAGTAGAGTATAGTAAAGCAAAGGGGAGAAGAGCAAAGTAGAGTAGAGCATAGTAGAATAGAGTAGAGCATAGCAGAGTAGAGTAGAGTAGAGAAAACCAGAGCTAAGTAGAGCATAATAGAGGAGAGTAGAGTGAAGCAGAGTAAAGTAGGATAGAGCAGAGCAAAGTAGAGTAGAGAAAGGTTAGGCTAAGCTAGGCTAAAGAAGTGTAGAGCATAATAAAGTAAGGCTAGGTTAGGCTAGGCGAGGCTCAGCAGGGATAGCCTAGGCTAAACTGGGCTTGACTAGGGTATAGTAGAGTATAGCAGAGTAGAGTAGAGTAGAGCTAGGTTATGTTAGGCTAGGCTAGTGTGTAATAGAGTAGACTAGACTAGACTAGAGTAGAGTGGAGTTTAATAGAGCAGAGTAGAGCAGAGTGGAATATAGTGGAGCTAGGTTTGGTTAGGTTATGCTCGGCTAGGCTAGGGTAAAGTAGAGTAGAGTAGAGCTTTTTTATATTAGGCTAGGCTGTGTTAGATTAGAGTAGAGTAGTGTAGAGCATATTGGAGGAGAGTAGGGTAGAGTAAAGAAAAGTAGAGCTAGATTAGGCTAGCTATGCCAGGCTAGGCAAGGATAGAATAAAGTAAAGTAGAGTAGAATATAATAGAGAAGAATAGAGTAGAGTAGAATAGAGTTGAGCTAGCTTAGGCTAGGCTAAACTAGGTTAGAGTAAAAGTTGAGCATAATAGAATAAAGTACTATATAGTAGAGTAAAGCAGAGTAGAGTAAATCAAAGTACATAGAGTTGATTAGAGTAAGGTAGAATAGAGTAGAGCAAAATAGAGTATAATAGAGTAGAGTAGAGCACAGTAGAGCAAAGCAGAGCTGAGCTGAGCTGATAAGAGTATAGCTCGATTAGGGTAGGCTAGGTAACGCTAGGTTAGAGCAAAGTAGAGCAGAGAAGAGCAAAGTAGAAAAGAGGATATCATAGTAGAATAGAATAGAGCAAAGCAGTACAGAGTTGAGCAGAGCAGAGTAGAGTAGAACAAAGTAGAGCAGAGCAGAGAAAATAGAGTAGAGTAGAGTTAGGTTAGGCCAAGCTAAGTTTAGTTTAGCCAGGCTAGGCTAGAGTAGTGTTGAGTAGAGTAGGGCTAGGTTAAGTTAGGATTGGTTATGTTAGAATAGAGTAAAGTAGAGTAGAGTAGATGTGAGTAGAGTAGAGTATAATAGAGTGGAGTAGAGTAGAGTAGAGTCGAGCTAAGTCAGGCTAGGTTCGAGTACGATAGGGTAGGCTAGGCTAGAGTATATAGTGTAAGTAGAGCAAAGTAAAGTAGAGTAGAGTAGAGCTTTGTTAGGCTAAGCTAGGTTAGAGTAGAGTAGAGAAGAACAAAGTAAAGCAGAGCAAAGAAGAGTAGAGTAGAGTTGAGAAGAATAGAGTAGAGCAGAGTAGACTAAAGAAGAGTAGAGCAGATGAGAATAGAATAGAGTAGAGTAGAGCTAGGTTAGGCTAGGCTAGGCTAGTCTAGCTTAGAATAGAATAGAGTAGAGTAGAGTAGATTAGAATAGGGTGGAGTATAGAAGAGGAGAGTAGAGCATTGCATAGTAGAGTATAGTAAAGCTAGGTTAGGCTAGGCAAAGCAAGGTTAGGTTAGGTTAGGCTAGAGTAGAGTAGAGAAGAGTATAATAGAGTAGAGTAGAGTATAGTAAAGTATAGTAGAGTTAGGTGAGGCTAAGCTAGGCTAAAGTGTAGTTAAGCATAGTAAAGTAGAGTAAAGTAGAGCAATGAAAAGAAGAGCATGTTAGAGTAGAGTAGAGTAGAGTGAGGCTAAGCTAAGTTAGGCTATGCTTGGCTAGCATCAGTAAGGATAGGCTAGAGTTAAGTAGTGCATAGTAGAGTAGATTAGAATAGAGAAGAGTAGAGTAGAGCTAGATTAGGTTAGGCTAAGCTAAACTATAATAGAGCAGAGCAGAGTAGAGCAGAGCAGTGCAGAGCAGAGCTGTGTAGAGTATAGTAGAGTAATACGGAGTAGATAATAGTAGAGTGGAGCATAGCAGAGTAGAGAAAAGCAGAGTTGAGCAGCGTAGAGAAGCGTAGAGCTAAGTTAGGGTAGGCCAGGCAAGACTAGGCTATGCTCTGCTAGAGTAGAGTAGAGTTAGGTTAGGCTTGGCTAGGCTAGGCTAGGCGAGAGTAGAGTAGAGTAGAGTTGAGTAGAGCAGAGCTAGGTTAGGCATGGTTAGGCTTGGCTAGGTTAAAGCATACAGAAATGAATAGAGTAGAGCAGAGCAGAGCAAAGCATAATAGAATAGAGGATAGTAGAGTAGAGCATTGTAGAGCAGAACAGAGTAGAGAATAGTAGATCAAAGCAAATAAGTAGAGTAGAGTAAGGATAGGCCAGGCTAAGTTAGGTTTTGCTAGGCTAGGCTAGGCTACAGTACGGTAGAGTAGAGTGGAGCTAGGTTACGCTACGTTAGGCTAGGTGAGAGTAGAGTAGAGTAGAGCAAAGTATATTAGTGTAGAGTTGAGTAGAGCTTTGTTAGGCTAGGTTAAAGTAGAGTAGAGTAGAGTAGAGCTTACGTAGGCTAGCATAAGTGAGAGTAGAGTAAAGTAGAATAGAGCATAACAGAACAAAGCAGAGTAGTGCAAGGAAGAGTAGAGCATAGTGTAGAAAAGCATAACAGAGTAGAGTAGAGTAAATAATATTATAGTAGAGTAGAATAGAGTAGAACATAGTAGAGTAGAGCAAAGCAGAGCTAAGTTAGGCTGAACTAGGCTATGCTAGGTTAGGTTAGAGTTGAATAGAGTAAAAAGTATAGTAGAGCATTGTATAGTAGAGTAAAGAAAGGTTAGGTTAGGCTTGGCAAGGCTAGTTTAGGCTATACAAGAGTAGAGTAGAGAAGAGTATAGTAGAGTAGAGTAGAGTATAATAGAGTATAACAGAGTAGAGTAGAGTAGAACTACATTAAGCTAAGCTATGTTAGAGTACAATAAAACTGAGTAGAGTATAGTGAAGCAGACCAAAGCAGAGCAAAGCACAATAGAGTAGAACAAAGCAGAGTAGAGTAGAGCCAGGCTAAGTTAAGTTAGGTTAGGCATTACTAGGCTAGGCTAGCCTATGCTAGAGAGAGTAGAGTAAATAGAGCATATTAGAGTTTAGAAGAGTAGAGTAAAGAAAGATTAAGCTAGGTTAAGCTGGAGTATAATAGATTAGAGTAGAGTAAGGAATAGTAGAGCTATGTAGAGCAACAAAGTGTATAAAATAATAGAGTAGAGAAAAGTAGAGTTGAACATAGTAGAGAAGCATAAAGCTAAGTTAGGCTAGCCCAGGCTAGGCTAGGCTAGGCTATACTGGAGTAGAGTAGAACAAGTTTAGGCTTGGCTAGGCTCGACTAGAGTAGAGTAGAGTAGAGTAGAGTAGAGTGGAGCAGAGTAGAGTAGAGTAGAGCTTGGTTAGGTTTGGCTAGGTAGGATAGGCTAGGGTAAGGTGGGCTAGAATGTAGTAAAGTAGAATAATATTGAGAAGAGTAGACTTTAATTAGGTTAGGCTAGGCTAGAGTAAAGTAGAGTAGAGTAGGGCAAAGCAAAGTAGAGCATAGCAAAATAGAGTAGAACAGAGTGGAGTAGAGAAGGGAAGAGTAGAGTAGAGCAATGTAAAGCCGAGCAGAGTAATGCAGAGTAGAGTAGAGCAGAGTAGAGTAGAGCTATGTTAGGCTAAGTTAAACTAGGTTAGGCTAAGCTTGTTTGGAGTAGAATAGAATAGAGTAGAGTAGAGTAGAGAAAGGTAAAGCAATGTTAGGCTCGAATAGGTGAGGCTAGGCTAGGCTAGGCTAGGTTAGGCTAGTTAGAGTAGAGTAGAGATTTGTAGAGTAGAGTACAATAGAGTACAACATGGTTAGGTTAGGCTAGATTAGCCTAAAGTAGAGTAGAGAATAATAGAATAGAGTAAGGCATAGTGGAGCAGAGCAAAGCAGAGAAGAGAGGATAGAGTGGGGTAGAGTAGAGTAGAGTAAGTTAGGTTAGGCTAGGATGAGCTAAGTTAGGGTTGAGTAGAGTAGAGCATAGTTTAGTAGGGTAGAGTAGAGTAAAGTAGAGCTAAGTTAAGATAGGCCAAGCTTGCCAAGGCTAAGGTAGGCTAGGCTATGCTAGGCTAGATTCATGCAGAGTAAAGTAGTATATAGTAGAGCTAGGTTAAGTTAGGCTAGGCTGTGCTAAGTTAGAATAGAGTAGAGTAGAGCAGAGTAGATTAGTTAAGATAGGGCAGGCTAGGCTAAGATAAGGTAGTCTAGGCAAGGCTAGGTTAGGCTAGGCTAGAGTCAAGTAGAGTCAAGAGTGTATAATAGAGCTAGGTTTGGTTAGGCTAAGCTATGCTAGGCAAGAATAGAGTATAGTAGAGTAGTGTAGAGCACAGAAGAGTAGAGCAGAGTAGAGCAAAGTAGAGAAGAATAGAGCAGAGATAGATTAGGCTAGGCTAGGTTAGGTTAGAGTAGAGTAGAGTAGAGCTAAATTAGCCTAGAATAGGCTCAGTTAGGTTAGAGTAGAGTAGAGTAGAGTATAGAATAATAGAGTATAGTAAAGAAGAGAAGAGTAGAGCTAGAGCAGAGTAGAGTAGAAAAGAACAGAGTAGAGCAGAGTAAAGCAAAGTTTATTAGAGCAAGGTTAGGCTATGCTAGGCTAGGCTAGGCAAGAGTAGAATAGATTAAAACAAAGCAAGGTCAAGTTAGGTTTAGGCTACGTTAGGTTAGGCTAGGCTAAGCTAGAGTAGAGTAGAGTATCATAAAGCTAGATTAAACAAGGTTAGGTTAGGCTAGGCTTGAGTAGAATAGAGCAAGGCATAGCAAAGAAGAGCAGAGTAGGGTAGGGCAGAGTAGAGAAGAGTAGAGCAGAGTTGAGCTTGGTTAGGATAGGCTTGGCTAGGTCTAGCTAAGCTAAGCTAGGCTAGCTAGAGAAGAGTAGAGCAAAATTAGGCTAGGCTAGAGTAGAGTAGAGTAGAGTAAAGTAGAGTAGAGTAGAGCTAAGTTAGCATAGGTTATGCTATACTAGGTCAGACTAGACTAGGCTAGGCTAGAGTAGAGCATTAGAGTAGAATAGAGTGGAGTAGAGCATAGCAGAGCGCAATAAAGAAAAGTAGAGTAGAGCTAAGCAGAGAAGAGTAAAGAAAAGCATTGCAAAGTAAAGTAATAGAGTAGAGTAAAGAAGAGTAGAGAAAAAAGTTTAGAGTAGAGCAAAGTATATAAGAGAAGAGCAGAATAGAGGAGAGAAGAGTAGAGAATAAAAAAGTAAAGCAGAGTAGAGTAGTGTAGAGTAGAGTAAAGCAGAATCGAGCAAAGCTTGGCTAGGCTATGCTACAGTAGAGTAAAATGGAGTAGAGTTGAGTAGAGCTAGGTTAGGCTAGGCATGGCAAGGCTAAGTTAGACTAGGGTAGAGAAGAGTAGAATAGAGTATAGTAGAGTAGAGTAGAGTATAGTAGAGTATAGTAGAGTTGAGTATAATAGAGTAGAGCTATGTTAGGTTGGGCTATGCTTGGCTAGGTTAGGCTTAGCATGGCTAGCATAGGTTAAGATACATTAGAATAGAGTAGAGTGTAGTAGAGTACAGTAGAGTTGAGTAGAGCTATGTTCGACTAGTTTAGGAAAGGCTAAGCTAGGGAAGGGTAAAGTAGAGTAGAGTAGTGCAGAGTAGAGTAGAGTAGAGTATAGTAGAGGTAAGTAGAAATGATTAGAGGAGAGCAAAGTTAGGTTAGACTAGGCTAGGCTTGGCTAGGCTATGGTAGGTTAAGCTAGGTTATAGTAGAGTAGAGTAAAGTAAAGTATAGTTGAGTAGAGTAGAGTAGAGTTGAGGTAGGTTAGGCTAGGGAAAGCTAGGAAAGGCTAGGCTAGGCTATGATAGGCAAGGGGAGGCTATGTTAGGCTAGAGTAGAGTAGGGTAAAGTAAAGTTAAGGTAGGTTAGGCTATGCTAAAGTGAAGAGTAGAGTCGAGTAGATTGAAGTATAGTAGAGTAAAGCAGAGAAGAGTAAAGCAGAGTAGAGCATAGTATTGCAGTGTCGAGTAGAACAGAGATAGTTTAGGCTAGGCTAGTCTAGGTTATGTTATGCAAGGCTGGGCTAGAGTGGAGTATAGTAGAGTAGAGTAGAGTATTGTAGAGCTTGGTTAGGCTAAGCTCGACTAGGTTTGAGTGGAGTAGAGTATTGTATAGTAGAGTAGAGTTATGGTAGAGTAGAGTTGAGTATAGTATTGTAGGGTAGAGCTACATTAGGCTTGGTAAGGCAAGGCTAGGGTTGGCTGGGCTAGGCTAGAGTAGAGTAGAGCAGGGAAAGTAGAGTTGAGTATAATAGAGTAAAGTTGAGTCTTGTTAGGCTAGGTTAGGCTAGAGTAGAGCAAACTAAAGTAGAGTAGAGTTGATTTGACTAGAGTGGAGTAGAGTAGGTCAGAAGAGCAGCGTAGAGTAAAGGAGAGGAGAGGAGAGCAAGCAGAGCAAAGTAGAGTAAAAAAGCAAAGTAGTGTAGAGTATAGTTGAGCATAGTTGAGTAGAGTAGAGCAGTGTAAAGCAAAGCAGAGTAGAGTAGAGCTGAGCTAGTTTAGGCTAGGCTAAACTTTGTTAGGATAGGATAGAGTAGAGTAGAGTATAGTAGAGTAGTGTAATGTAGAGCAGAGTAGAGTTAGGTTAAGCTAGGCAAGGCTTGGCTAATGTAGGCTAGGCTTAGCTAATATAGGCTAGGCATGGCTAGGCAAAGCTAGAGGAGAGTAGAGTAGAGATTATAAGAATAGAGCTAGATAAGCCAGGCTTGGCTAGGCTAACTTAGGCTAGAGTAGATTAGAATAGAGTAGAGTAGAGCAGAATAGAGTAGAATAGAGTAGTTTAGATTAGAGTAGAGTAGAGTGGAGTGGAGTAGAGTAGAGTAGAGTAGAGTGGAGGAGAGGAGAGTAAAAAAGACGAGAGGAGAGGAGAAGAGAGTAGAGGAGAGGAGAGGAGAGCATAGCAGAGTATAGTAGAGTTGAGCAGAGTATAATAGAGTAGGTAGAGCAAGGCTTAGCTAGGTTAGAGTAGAGTTTAGTAGAGTATAGTAAAGTAGAGTATAGTAGAGTAGAGTAGAGTAGAGCTAGGTTAAGTTGGGCTAAGCTAAGCTATGCTAGACTAGGCTAGGGTTGGCTTGGTAAGGCTAGAGTAGAGTAGAGTAGAGTTGATTAGAGTAGAGTAGGGTGGAGTAAGGTATAGTAGAGTAAAGTAAAGTAGAGTGGAGTAGAGTAGAATAGAGCATAGTAAAGTAGAGCAAAGAATTATAAAGCAGCGTAGAGTAGAGTAGAGTAGAGTAGAGAAGAGCAGAGTAGAACAGACCTGAGCAGAGCTAGGATATGCTAGGCTAAGTTTGGCTAGAGTATAGTAGAGTAGAGTAGAGCTAGTTAGGCTAGGCTAGGCTCGACAAGGCTAGAGTAGGGTTGCGTAGAGTAAAGCCAGGTTAGGCTAAGCTTTGCTAGGCTAAGATTTACTAGGCTAGAGTCGAATAGATTCGAGTGGAGTAGAGTAGAAAAGGGTAGAGCTTAGTTAGGCTTGGTTAGGATAGGCTAGAGTAGTGAAGAATAGAGTAGATTAGAGCAAAGCAAAGCAGAGCAGAGTAGTACAAAATAGAGTAGAGTGGAGCAAAGCAAAGCAGAGTAGAGTTAGGTTAGGCTAAGCTAGGCTAGGCTAGGCAAGGTAGGAGTTGAGTAGGGTGGAGTAGAGTATGGTATATTAGAGTAGAGTAGAGTAGAGCTAGGTTAGGCTAGGCTAGGTAGGATAAGCTATGTTAAGCTAGGCTGCAGTATAGTGGACTAGAATATAATAGACTAGAGTAGAGTAGAGCAAAAAAGAGTATAGTAGAGCTGTGCAAAGCAAAGTGGAGTAGAATAGATTAAAGTAAGGCAGTGTAGAGCATGGTTCGGATACGCTAGTAAAAGCTAGGAAAGACTAGAGTTCTATAGAGTATAATAGAGTACGGTAGAGTAGAGCAAGGTTAAGCTAGGCTAGGCTAGTCGAGACTTAGATAAAGTACATTAGAGTGGAGTAGAGTAGAGTAGATTAGAGTAGAGCTTGGTTATTCTAAGCTAGGATGTGGTAGGGTAGGTTAGGTTAAAGTAGAGTAGAGCAGAGTAAAGTAAAGCAGAGTAGAGCTAGGTTAGGCTAGGCTAAGTTAGAGTATAGTAGAGCACATTAGAGTAGAGAAGAGGAGAGCATAGCAGATTAAAGTAGAGTAGAGTAGAGTAGAACATAGCAAAGCAAAGCAAAGCAGAGTAGAGAAGAGAAGAATAGAGCTAGGTTAGGCTAGGCCAGGTTAAGTTATGCTATGCTTGATTTGGCTAGGCTAAATTATAGTAGAGTATAGTAGAGTCGTGTAGAGTATAGTAGCTCAAGGTTAGGCTAAGCTAAATAAGGTTAGAGTATAGTAGAGTAAACTAATGCAAAAAAGAGCAAAGAAGAGTAGACTAGAGTAGAGCACAGTTGAATATAGTAGAGCAAAGCAAAGTGGAGTATAGTAGAGTAAGCAAGAACAGCGATTGGTTAGGCTAGGCTAAGTTATGCCAGAGTAAAGTAAAATAGAGTTGTGCTAGGTTAGGTTAGGAGAGGCTAAACTAGGCTAAGAAAAGCTAGAGTAGAATAGAGCAGGGCAAAGTAAAGCAGAGCAGAGAAGAGTAAAGTAGAGTAGAGTAGAGCAGAGCTAAGTTAGGCTAGGTTACAAATGAGTAGAGTAGAGTAGAGTAGATTAGATTAGAGTAAAGTATAGCTAGGTTAGGCATGGCTAGGCCAGGGTAGGCTCGAGTAGGCTAGGCTATAGTAGAGTAGAGTAGAGTATAATATAGTATAGAAGAGTAGAGTAGAGTAGAGTATAGTACAGTAGAGTAGAGTAGGCTAGGCTAAGTTAGGCTAGGTTCGAGTAGAGCACAGTAGAGTAGAGTAGAATAGAGTAGAGTAAAGTAAAGTAGAGCAGAATAGAGTAGAGTAGAGTATAATACAAGAAAGTAGAGTAGATTTGAGTATAGTAGAGGAGAGGAGAGGACATGAGAGTAGAATAAAGTAGAGCAAAGTAGAGTAGAGCAGGCTAGAGGGAGGTTAGGCAAGGCTATACTAGGCTAGAGTAAAATAAAGTAAAGTAGGGTAGAGCTAAGCTAGGATAGGTTAGGCTAGGCTAGAGTGAAGTAGTAGAGTAGAGTAGAGTGGAGTTGAGTTTGGCTAGGTTAGGCTAGGTTAGGTTTGGATAGGCTAGGCTAAGCTAGAGTAGAGTAAAGTATAGTAGAATAAAGTGGAGTAGTGTAGATTAGAGCAAAGTAGAGTAGAGTAGGATAGGCTAGGCTAGAGTAAAGTAGAATAGAGTAGAGCTCAATTAGGCTAGGTAAGGCTAGGCCAAGCTAAGCTAACTCAGCTAGGTAAGGCTATAGTAGAGTAGTGTATAGTAGAGTAGTATATAAGAGCTAGATTAGGTAAGGCTAAGCTTGGTTAGGCTAGAGTATTGTAAGGTAAAGTAAAATAGAATAGAGTAGAGTAGAGTATAGTAGAGTAGAGTAGATTGGAGTAGAATAGATTAGAGTAGAGCAAAGTAGAGTAGAGTAGAGAAGAATTAAGAAGAGCATAGTAGAGTAAAGCAAGGTAGAGCAGAGCAGAGAAGAGCAAAGCAGAGCAGAGTCGAGTAGAGCAAAGTAGAGTAGACCATAATATAGTAGAGAAGAGCATAACAAAGTAGTAGAGTATAGAGCAGAGTAGAGAAAAGTAGAGCAAAGTAGAGTACAATAGAGTAGAGTAGAGTAGAGAAAAGCTAGGTTAGATAAGGCTATGCTAGGCTAAGCTAGGCTAGAACAGAGCAGAGTATAGTATAATATAGTAGAGTATACTATAATAAAGCAAAACTAAGTTAGGGAAGGCTAGGTTAGAGTATAGTATAGAATAATAGAGTAGATCAAAACTGAGCAGTGTAAAGCAGAGAAGAGCATAGTAGTGCAGAGCAGAATAGAGTACAACAATGCTAGGTTAAGTGAAGCAAGGCTAGGTTATGCTAGAGTAGAGTAGAATAGAGTATGGTAAAGTAACGTAGAGTAGAGCTAGGTATATAAGGCCAGGCTAAGCTAAGTTAGAGTGGAGTAGAGTAGAGTAGAGCAGAGTACATTAGAGTTGAGTAGTGTAAAGTAGAGTAAAGAAGACTAGATCTAAGGTTGGCTTGGCTAAGCTAGGCTAGTCCTTGGAAGGTTAGGCTAGCATATAATTGAATAGAATAGAATAAAGTAAAGTTGAGTAGAACTAAGTCAAGCTAGGCTAAGCTTGGCTAAACTAGGCTAGAGTAAACAAGAGTATAATAGTGTAGAGTGGAGTAAAGCAAAATAGAGTAGAGTAGTATAGAGTAAAGAAAAGTAAAGTAGTATAGAGCAGACCAAAATAGAGTAGAGTAGAGCAGAGTAGAGTATAACATAATAACAAAGATTAGAGTAGAGTAGAACAGAGCAGTGTACAGATGAGTAGAGCAAAGCTTGGTTAGGTTAGGTCAGGCTTGGTTAGGCTAGAGTAGAGAGGAGTAGAATAGAGTGGAGTAGAGTAGAGTAGATTACAATAAAGCTAAGTAGAGTGAAGTAGAGCTTAGCAAAGTAGAGCATCATAGAGTAGAGCAAAGCTTAGTAGAGCAAAGCATAGTAGAGTAGAGCAAGGATAAGTTTGGCTAGACTTGGCTTGCCTTAGTTAGGCAAGAATAGTGTAGAGTAGAGTAGAGCAAAGCAGAACATAGTAGTCTTGAGTAGAGTATAATAGAGTAGAGAAAATTAGAGTAGAGTAGAGCAGAACTAGGTTAGGCTAGACTAGGCCTTGCTAGGCTCAGTTAAGCTAGAGTAGAGTTGAGTATAGTAGGAAGAGTATAATAAAGTAGAGTAGAGTAGATTAGAGTAGAGCATAGTAATGCAGGTCAGAGTAAGCTAAGTTATAGTAGAGTAGAGTAGAGTAGAGCAAGGTTAAGTTAGCCTAACCAAGGGTATGTGAGGTTAGGCTAGGCTAGGGTAAGCTAAGCTAGGCTAGAGAGAGAAGGGTAGATTAGAGTAGAGTAGAATAGTGTAGAGTAGAGTAGAGTACAATAGCATAGATTAGGCTAAACTAGGCAAGGCTAGAGTAGAGTAGAGTGTTATAGGGTAGTGTAGAGTATAGCAAAATTGAGTAGAGTAGAGTAGAATAGAGTAGACTGGAGCAAAGAGCATACTGGAGCAAAGTAGAGCAGAGTAGAGTTATGTTAGGCTAGGCCAAGCTAGAGTAAAGTAGATTATAGTAGAGTAGAGAAGAACAAAATATAGCCCAGGTTAGGCTAGGGTAAGCTAAGGTAAGCTAGGCTATGCTAGAGTAGAGTAGAGTGGAGTAGAGTAGAGCAAGGTTATGTTAGGCTATGCTAAGCTAGAGCACAATAGAGTAAAGAAGAGTATAATAGAGCAGAGCTGTGCATAGTAGAGTAGAGGAGAGTATAGTAAAGCAGAGTAGAGTTAGGTTAAGTTAAGCTAGGCAAGCTATGTTAGGCTATGCTATGCAAGGCTAGAGTAGAATAGAGTAGAGTAGAGCTAGGTTAAGCAAGGCTAGGGTAAGCTAGGTTAGACTGAAGTAGAGTATAATAGAGCATAGTATAGTAGAGTAGAGTAGAGGCAGGTTAAGCTAGGCTAGGCTAGGATAGGCTACGATAGGCTAGGCAAGGCTAGGCTAAGCTACAGTATAGTAGAGTAGAGTAGAGTAGAGTAGAGAAGAGCGAGATAAGCTAGAAAAGACTATACTGACTTAAGCTAGAGTAGAGTAGAGTAGTATAGAGTAGAGTAGAAAAGAGTAGAGCATAGTAAAGTATATTATAGTAGAGTAGAGTAGAGAAGAATAGAGTAGAGTAGAGGAGAGGAGAGAAATGAAGAGTAGAGCAGAGGAACGTAGAGCAGAGTAGAGTAGAGCAGAGTAGCACAATGCAGAGCCAAGTAGAGCTTAATAGAGTAGTGCAGAGTATAGAAGGAAAGAGCAGAGAAGAGAAAAATAAAGAAGAGAGGAGTATAGAAGAGTAGAGTACAGTAGAGCAGAGCTAGGTTAAGCAAGGCTATCTTGGCCAGAGTAGAGTAGAGTAGAGCAGAGTAGAGTAGAGTGGAGCAGGGTAGAGTAAAGAAGAGTTAGGCTAGGCTAAGTTAAGCTAGGCTAGGTTAGAGTAGAGTAGAGTAAAGTAGAGTAGAATAGAGTAGAGAGTAGTAAAGATTGGTTAAGTTGGGTTAATCTAAGTTATACTAACCTAGGAATGGGTAGACTAGGAAAGGCTAGAGTAGAGTAGAGTAGATTAGAGTAGTGCTAGGCTAAGCAAGGATAGGATAGGCTAGGCTCGGCTACAGAAGAGTAGAATAGAGAACAACAGAGTAGAACAGAACATAGTAGAGTAGAGCAGAGCTAGTTTAAACTAGGCCAGGCTCGGCTAGGTTAGAGTAGGGTAGAGTAGAGTAGAGTAAAGAAAAGTAGAGCTAAGTTAGGTTTGGCTAGGCTAGTTAGAGAAGAGTAGAGCAAAGTTGAGTAGATTAGACAAGAGTAGAGTAGAGTAGAGTAAAGTAGAGTAGAGCTAGGCTAGGCAAGGCTAGGGTAGGCTTGCCTCGGCTAGGGTAGGCTATAGTAAGGTTGAGTATAGTAAAGTAGAGGACAGCGGAGTAGAGTGGAGTAGAGTAGAGAAGAGTATAGTAGAGTATAGTAGAGCAGAGTAGTGTAGAGGAGAGGAAAGGAGAGGAGAGCAGAGTAGAGCAAAGCAGAGCAGAGTGGAGCAAAATAGACCAGAGTGGAGAAGGGAAAATCATAGCATTGTAGAGACTAGAAGAGTATAGTAGAAGAGAGTAGAGCTAGGTTATGCTTGGATGAGCAAGACTATGTTAGAGTAGAGTAGAGTAGAGTAGAATATAATAGAGTAGGGTAGAGCTAGGTTATGCTAAGTTAGACTAGGTTAAGTAGATTAAAGTATAGTAGAGTAGAGTACAATATAGTAGAGCTAGGTTAGGCTAGGATAGGCTAGAGTATGGTCTAGTAGAGTTTAGTAGAGTAGAGTAGAGCATGTATATTAAAGTTGAGTAGAGCAGAGCAGTACAGAACAGAGCAAGGCCAAGTTGAGAAGAGAAGAGTAGAGCTAGATTAGGTAAGGCAGAGCTATATTACCCTATGCTAGGCTTGGCTAAATTAGAGTGAAGTCGAGTAGAATAAAGTAGAGTAGAGTAGATCTAAGTTCGGCTAGGCTAAAGTTGGCTTGAGTAGACTAGAATAAAATAGAGTAGAGTATATCAGAGTGGTGCATAGGAAAGAAGGGCAGAGCAGAGTAGAGGAGAGTAGAGTAGAGTAGAGTAGAGTAGGGTAGAGCAGAGTGGAGCAAGGTTAGGCTATGCTAAGCTATGTTAGGCTAGGTTAGAGTAGAGTAGAGTAGAGTGGAGCAGAGTAGAGTAAAGTAGAGTAGAGCAGAGTATTGTATAGTAGAGTAAAGTAGAGCTAGGTTAGGCTAGGCTGAGGCAGGTTAGGCTAGGCAAGAGTGGAGTAGAGTAGAGTATAGTAGAGTATAGTGAGGTTAGGTTAGGTTAGGTTAGGCCAGGCTTGGCTAAAATAGAGTAAAGAAGTGTAGAGCATTGCAAAGTAGAGTAGAGCAAAGTAACATAAAATAAATCATAATAAAGCAGAGTAGAGCAGAGCTAGGTTAGGCTATACTAGGTTAGGCGAGGCTATGCTACCTATGATAGGCAAGGCTAGAGTCGAGTTGAGTAGAGGAGAGTAGAGTAGAGTTAGGTTAGGCTAGGCTTAAGAATAGTGAAGTAGAGTAGAGTAGAGAAGAGTCAAGAAGAACAGACCAGAGTAGAGTAAAGTAGAGGAGAGTAGAATGGAGTGGAGCAAATCTAGGTTTGCTAGGCTAGAAGAGAGCAAAGCATAGCAGAGTAGAGTAGAGTAGAGTTGTGTAGAGCTTACTTAGGCTAGGCTAGGGTAAATTAGGTTAAGATAATAGAGCAAAGCAGAGCAGAGCAGAGCAGAGTAGAGTAGAGTAGAGTAGAATATGACAGAGTAAAGAAGAGCAGTGCAGAGTAGAGAAAAGTACAAGAAAGAAGAGTAGAGAAAAGTAGAGTAGAACAGAGTAGAGTAGAGCATAGTAGAGTAGAGCAAAGTAGAGTAGACTAGAGCATGGTTAGGGCTAAGCTATACTAGGTTAGAGTAGAGTAGAGCAGAGTAGAGTGAGGATAAGTTAGGCTAGGCAATACTAGGTCAGAGTATAGTATAAAAGAGTAGAGTAGAGAAGAGTATAGTGTAGTATTATAGAGTATAGTAAAGTTAGGTTAGGCTCGACTAAGTTGGTGTAGGCTAGAATAAGCTAGGCTAGAATAGAGTAGAGTAGAGTAGAGTAGAGAAGAGTAGAGTAAAGCTAAATTAGGCTAGACTAGAGTAGAGTAGACATTAATAGAGCAAAGTGTAGTAGAGCAGAGAAGAAAAGCAAAGAGTAGAGTAAAGTAGAGCAGAAAAGAGTAGAGTAGAGCATAGTAAAGTAAAGTAGAATAAAATAGAGAAGAACATAGTAGAACAAGGTTAAGTTAAGCTATACGAGACTGGGATAGGCAAGGATAGGTTAGAGTAGAGTAGAGTAGGGTTAAGTAGAGCAGAGTAAAATAGATTAGAGTATAGTAGAGCAAAGTAGAGTTGAGTAAAGTAAAATAGAGTATAATATAATATAATAGAGTAGAGTAGAGCTAGGTTAGGCTAGGGTTGGCCATGCTAGGTTAGGTTAGGCTAGAGTATAGTGTAATAGAGTATAGTAGAGCAAAGTAGATTAGAGTAGAGTAGAGTAGAGTAAAGTAGAGCTAGGTAAAGTTAGGCTAGGCAAGGCTACACTAGGCTGGAGTTGAGTGGAGTAAAGTGGTGTAGAGTAGAGCAGAGAAAAGTATAGAAGAGCAGAGCAAAGTAGAGCAGATAAGAGCAAAGTAGACTAGAGCAAAATCAAAGAAGAGTGGAGAAGAGTAGAGCAGAGCAGAGTAGAGTAGAGTAGAGAAGAGTGGAGATAGTTTAGGTTAGGCTAGGCCAAGCTATGCTAGAGTAGAGTAGAGTAGAGCTAAGTTAGCCTAGGCTAGGCTAGATTAGAGTAGAGTAGAGTAAAGGAGAGCAATGTAGAGCAGAGCAATGAAGAGTAGAGAAGAGTAGATGGGAGCAGAGCAGAGTGGAGTAGAGCAGAGAAAAATAGTGCAGAGAAAAGCGGAGTAGATCATAGTAGGGTAGAGTAGAGCAAAGCAAGGTTAGGATAAGTTAGCAAATTTAGGCTATACTAGGCTAGGTTAGGCAAGGCTTGGCTAGAGTATAGTATAGTAGAGTAGAGTAGAGTAGACTAAAGTAGAGTTCAGTAGAGAGGAGTACAGCAGAGTAGAGTAGAGTAGAGCTAAGTTAGGCAAGGCTAAGCAAGGTTAGCATAAAGGGAGCAGAGTAGAGTAGAGTGGAGTTAGAGTTAGAGACTAGAGTTGAGTGAGGTTTTGTTAGGCTAAGCTAGGCTAGGCAAGGTTATGCTAGAGTAGAGAAGAGTATAATAGAGCTAGGTTAGGCTAGGCTAAATTATAGTAGAGTAGAAAAGGGCATAGTAGAAAAGAATAGAGTATAGTAGAGCAGAGTAGGCAGAGCAGACTAAGTAGAGTTAGGTTAGGCTATGCCTGGTAGGGTTAGGAAAGGCAAGGCTAGACTAGGCCAAGCTTGGCTAGAGTAGAGTAGAGTAGAGTAGAGCAAGGTTAGGCTATGCTAGGATAGGCTAGGTTAGAGTATAGAAGAGTAGAATAAAGTAGAGTAGAGTAGAGCTAAGTTAGGCTAGGTTAAGCAAGGCTAGGCAAGACTAGAGTAAAGTAGATTAGAGTAGAGTACAGGAGAGCTCAATTTGGCTAGGATAGGCTAGAGTATAGTAAATTAGAGTAGAATAAAGCATAATAGAGTGTGCAGAGTAGAGTTGAGCATAGCAAAATAGAGAAGTATGGAGTAATACAAAGCAGAGTAGAGTAGAGTTGAGCAAAGTAGAGTAGAGAAGAGTGGAGCTTGTTTAGGCTAAGTTAGGTTTGGTTAGGCTTGGTTAGAGTAGAGTAGTGTAAAGTAGAGTAGAGCAGAGTGAAGAGTATTGTATTATAGAGTAAATTAGGTTTGAGTATAGCTAAGTTATGCTAGGCTTGGCTAGGCTAAGCAAGGTTAGGCTAGCTAGAGTATAATAGAGCTAGGTTAAGTTAGGCTATGCTTTGCTAAAGTAGAGTAGAGCACAGTAGAGTAGAATAGAGTAGAATAGAGTATATTAAAGTAGAGTAGAGCAGAGTAGAGTAGAGTAGAGTAGAGATGAGCAATGCAGAGCAGAGTAGAGTATAGAAAAGAAGAGCTAGTTTAGGATAGGCTAGACGAAGATAGGAGGAGAGTAGAGTAGGGTACAGTAGAGTAGAGCAAAGTATAACAAAGCAAAGTAGAGTATAATAGAGCAGAGCAGAGCTAAGCAGAGTAGAGAAGAGTAGAGCATAATAAAGAAGAGCAGAGTAGAGTAGTGCAAGGTTATGCTAAGCTAAGCTAAAGCAGAGTAGTATAGTAGAGTAGTGTAATGTAGAGTAGAGCTTGGTTAGGCTAGGCTAGGCTTGGCTCAGCTAGAGTAGAGTATAGTAGAGTAGAGTAGAGTAGAGAAGGGTATAGTATAGTAGAGCAAAAAGGAGAGAAAAGTAGAGTAGAGAAGAGCAGAGTAAAGCAATAGAGAAGAAAAGAGCAATGTAGAGCAAAGTAAAGAAGAGCAGAGCAAAGTAGTGTAGAAAATAGTAAGGCAGAGTTAAAATAAGCTAGGGAAGGCTTAGCTAGAGTAGAGTAGAGTTATGTTAGGCTAGGCTAAGATAGGGTAGGCTTTGTTAGAGTAGAACAGAGTCAAGTAAACTAAAGTAAAGTTTAGTAGAGAAAGTGTAGTAGAGTAGAGTTAAGTTAAGTAAGGCTAAGCTAGGTCAGCATCGGGTAGTGTAGAGTATAACAGAAAAGAGCTGAGTAGAGTAGAGCAGAGTAGTGCAAGTAGAGATGAGAAAATTTAGGTTAAGCTATGCCAGGTTGGGTTAGGTAAGGCAGGGCTATGGTTAGGCCAAGCTTAGCTAAAGTGGAGAAGAGTATAGTAGAGCCAGGTTAGGCTAAGCTAAGATAGGCTAGGTTAGAGTAGAGAAGAGTATAGTAGAGTAGAATAGAGTAAAGCAAGGTTTAGCTAGGTTTAGTAAGGGGTGGCTAAGCTTAGGTAGAGTAAAGTAGATTAGAGTAGAGTAGAGGAGAGCTTAGTTTGGCTAGGCTAGGCTAGAGTATGATAGAGGAGATTAGAGCAGAGCATAATATAGTAAAGTAGAGTAGAGTAGAGCATAGCAAAATAGAGAAGAATGGAGTAGTATAGAGTATAGCAGAGTTGAGTTGGGCAAAGAAGAGCAAAGTAGAGTAGAGCTCATTTAGGCTAAGCTAGGTGAGGTTAGTTTAGGTTAGAGTAGAGTAGAGTAGAGTAGAGTGGAGTGGAGTAGGGTAGAGTAGAGTGTAGAGTAGAGTATTATAAGGTAAAGTAGAGTAGAGTTAGATTAGGCTAGGCTAGGGTTGGCTATGCTAGGTTAGGCTAGCTGGAATAGAGTAGAGCGAGGTTAAGTTGGGCTAAGCTTTTTTAAAGCAGAGTAGAGTAGAGTAGAGTATAGCAAAGTAGATTAGAGTAGAGTAGAGAAGAGTAGAGCAGAGCAGAGTATAGTAGAGTATAACAAAGAAAAGCTTGGATAGGCGAGGCTATGCTAGGCTAGGTTAGGGATGGTTAGGCTAGGCTAGAGTCGAGTAGAGTGTAGTGGAGTAGAGTAGAGTAGAGCTACGTTAGGTTAGGCTAGACAAGGATAGAGTAGACTAATGTAGAGTAGAGTAGAGTATAGCACAGTAGAACAAAACATAGTAGAGCAGAGAAGAGTGGATAGAGCAGAGCAAACCTAAGCAAAGTAGAGCATGATAAAGAAGGGCAGAGTAGAGTAGAGTAGAGCAGAGCTAGGTTAGGCTAGGCAAAGCTAAAGTAGAGTACAATAGAGTATAGCATAGTAGAATGGAGCTTTCTTAGGCTAGGCTAGCATTTCTAAGCTCAAGTAGAGTAGAGTAGAGAAGAACAGAGTAGAGTAGAGGAGGGGAAAGAAGAGAAAAGTAGAGTAGAGAAGATCAAAGTAGAAAAAAGAGCAAAAAAGAGCAATGTAGAGAAAAGTAGAGCAAAGAAGTGTAGGGTATAGTATAGTAGAGTTAAAATAATCTAAGACAGGCATAGCTAGAGTAAAGTAGAGTAGATTAGAGTAGAGCTAGGTTAGGCTAGGCTAAGATGGGGTAGGGAAGGCTAGAGTAGAGTAGTGTTGTAGAGTAGAGCGAGATTAGGCTAGGGTAGAGTATAGTAGAATAGAGTAGAGTAGAGTAAAATATAGTAGAGTGGAGTAGTATAGAGAGGAGTAGAGTAGAGTAGACTAGAGAAGAATACAGTAGAGTAAAGTAGAGTAAAGGAGAGGAGAGGAGAATAGAGGAGAGGAGAGGAGATTAGAGGGAAGGGGAGGAGAAGAGATTAAAAGAGAGAAAAGGGGAGGAGAGGATAAGAGAGGAGAGAAGAGTAGAGCAAAGTAGTATAGAGCAAAGTAGAGTAGAGTTATGCTGAGCAAACCAAATCAAAGTAAAGAAGTGCATAGTAGAGTAGAGAAGAGCAGAGTAGACTTGAGAAAAGTAGAGCATAGCTGAGTTGAGCAAAGCAAAGCAAAGCAGAGCTAAGTTAGGCTAGGCTCGACTAAGCTAGAGTAGAGTAGAGTTGAGTTGAGTTGAGTGGAGTAGAGTAGAGCAGAGTAGAGTAGAGTAGAGTATAGTAGAGAAGATTAGAGTAAAATAGAGTAGAGTAGAGCAGAGTAAAGTAGAGTAGAGTAGGGTAAAACAGAGCAAAGTAGAGAAAAGCAAACAATAACAGAGCTTGTCTAGGCTAGGCTAGGCTAGGGAGTAGAGTAGAATAGTGTAGAGTAGAGTAGAGTAAGAATAGGTTAGGTTTTGCTAAGCTAGGCTAAGTTAGAGTAGAGTAGACTAGAGTAAAGTAGTACAGAGTAAATGAGAGCAGAGTAGAGTTAAAAAGAGCAGAGTAAAGTAATGCAGAGCAGAGTAGAGTATAACAGAGCAGAGTAGAGTAGAGCAGAGAAGAGCAAAGTAGAGCTAGATTAGGCTAAGCTAGGCTAGAGTAGAGTAGAGATGAGTAGAGCTAAGTTAGGCTAGGCTAGGTTGTGCTAGGTTAGAGTAGTATAAAGTATAATGTAGTAGAGTAGAGTAGAGTAAAGTTAGGTTAGGCTAGGGCAAGCTAGCATAAGCTAGGGTAGAGTAGAGTAGAGTAGCATAGAGAAGAATAGAGAAGAGTAGAGCTCGGTTAAACTAGGCTTGTCTAATGTAGGCTAGGCTAGAGTAAAGTAGAGAAGAGCATAGCAGAGTAGAGCAAAGCAAAGCATAATGGAGTAAAGAAGATCAGAGTAGAGTAGAGTAGGGCATAGCAGAGTAAAGTACATAGAGGTAGAGCAGAGCAGAGTAGAGCAAAGCAGAGCAAAGCATAATAAAGCTAAGTTAGTTTAAGCAATGCTAGGCAAGGCTAGACTAAGCTAGGCTAGATAAGAGTATAGTAGAGTATAGTAGGGTAGAGTAGAGTAGAGTAAAATAGAGTAGAGTATAGTATAGTAGGGTAGAGCAGAGTAGTGTAGGGCTTGGTTATACTTGGTTAGGCTATCCTTTGTTAGGCGAGGCTAGATTAGAGTAGAGTAGAGCTTGGTTAGTCTAGGCTAGGATAGGTTAGAGTTGAGTAGAGTGGAGTAGAGCAAGGTAGAGTATAGTAATGCAAAGATGATTAGAATAGAGCAGAGCAGAGCATAATAGAGTAGTGTTAGGTTAGGTTCGGATAGGCTAGGCTAGGTTAGGCTTGGCTAAGCTAGGCTAGGCAGGAGTAGAGTAAAATAGAGCTGAATAGAGTAGAGCAAAGTAGAGTAGCGTGGAGTAGAGTAGAGCAAAGTAGAGTAGAGTGGAGTAGAGTAGAGCTAGGCTAGGCTAAACTATGCTAAGTTAGGTTAGGCTTTGGTAGGAAAGGCTAAACTATGCTAGAGCAGAGAAGAGTAGTGTAGAGTAGAGTAGAGTAGGGCTAAGTTAGGCAAGGCGAAGAAAGGCTTGGCTAGAGTACGAAGCAGAGTAGAGCAGAGCAGAGCAGAGTAGAGAAGAGAAGTGAAAAGTAGAGCAGAGCATAGTAGAGGAGAGTAAAGTAGAATAGAGTTGAGCAAGGTTAGACTAAGCTTAGCTAGGCTAGGCTAGGCTGGACAAGAATAGAGTAGAGTAGAGTTTTTTAGGCTAGGCTAAGCAGGTATAGAGTACAGTAGAGTTGAGTAAAGCATAGTAGAGTAGAGTATAATAGAGTAGAGCTAGGTTAGGCTATGTTAGGTTAGGTTAGGCAAGGCTGGGTAGGCTACGATAGGCTAGGGATGGTTAGAGTACAATGGAGTAGGGTAGTGTAGAATAGAGTAGAGCTAAGTATGGCTAGGCTAGGCTAACCTAAAATAGAGTAGAGTTCAGTAGAGCAGAGTAGAATAAAGTAGAATAGAATAGAGTAGAGTAGAGTAGAGTAAAGTAGAGTAGAGTAGAGTAGAGTTGAGGAGAAGAGAGCAGAGTAATGCAAAGCAAAGAAAAGATGAGTAAAGCACAGTAGAAGGGCAAAGCAGAACAAAACAAAGTAGAGTAGAGCAGTATAGAGCAGAGTAGAGTAAAGTAGAGTGGAGTAGGGGAGAGCAGAGTAGAGGATATACTAGGCTAGATTAGGTTAGAGTAGAGTTGAGTAGAGCTTGATTAGGTTAGGCGAAGCTAGGCTAGAGTAGAGAAGAGTATAGTTAGAGTAGAGTAGAGTAGAGCAAGATTAGGTGAGGATAGGCTTGGTTATGCTAGAGTAGATGAGATTAGAGTAAAGAAGAATGGAGTAGAGTATAGTAGAGTAGAGTAGAGTAAAGTAGAGGAGAGGAGAGGGTAGGAGAGAGAGGAGAGGAGAGGAGAGGTGAGGAGAGCAGAAGAGATCATAGTAGAGTCGAACAAAGAATAACAGAGTAGAGCGAACTAGAGTAGAGAAGAGTAGAGTTGAGTAGAGCAGAGAAGAGTAGAGATGAGCAGAGTAGAGTAGAGCAAGGCAGAGTAGACCAATGTAGAGCAGAGAAGAGCATAACAGTGTAAAAGAGGGCAGAGTAGAGTATAGAAAAGTAAAACAAAGTAGCGTAGTGATTTGTAGAGTTGAGTAGAGTAGAGGAAAAGCTAGGTTAGGCTATGCTAGGGTAGGCTAAACTAGGCTAGAGTAGAGTATAGTAGAGTATAGTAGAGAAGTGCTAGGTTATGCTCTGTTAGGTGAGAGTACGATAGAGTAGAGTGGAGTTTAGCAGAGTAGAGATGAGCAAACAGTATAGAAAAGAGAAACTAGAGTAGAGAATAGCAAAGTAGAACATAACAGAGTAGAGAAGAGCAAAGCAAAGCTTGGTTAAGCTAGCCTAGGCTAGGCTAGGCTAGGTTAAAGTAGAGTAGAATAGAGTATAATAAAGTAAAGCAGAGTAAAGCTAGGTTAGGTTAGGTTAGGTTAGGCTAGCCTAAGTTAGAGTAGAGTAGAATAGAGTAAATTAAAGTAGAGTAGAGTGAAGTAGATTAAAGTAGAGTTGAGGTAAGTTAGGCAAGGTTAGGCAAGGCTAGGCTAGGAAAGGCTAAGGTATGTTAGGCTAGAGAAGAGTACAGTAAATTAGATTAAATTAAAGTAGAGTAGAGCTAGTTTAGGTGAGGTTAGGCAAGGCTAAACTAGGTTAGAATAGACTAGAGTAGAGTAGAGTAGAGCAAAGAAGTGTAGAGCATAGACGAGTAGAGCAGAGCAAAATAGAGCAGAGCAGAGTAGACTAGAGTAGAGTATAATCGAGCAACGAATATTAGAGTAGAGCAAAGCTAGGTTAGGCTTGGCTCTGGTTGGCTAGGGTATAGTAGAGCAGAGTAGAGTAGAGTAAAGCAAAGTAGAGTAGAGTAGAACAGAGTAGAGTAGAGTAGAGTAGAGTAGAGGAAAGTTGAGTAGTGAAGAGTAGAGTAGAGCAAAGTAAAGTAGGCAGAGTAGAGTTTAACAAAGTTGAGTAAATAAGAGTAGAGCAGAGCAGAGTAGAGCAGAGCTAGGTTAGATGTGGCTAGGCTCTGCTAGGATTGACTAAGCTTGAGTAGAGTAGAATAGTGCATTGTAGAATAGAGTAGAGTAGAGCTTGGTTAGGCTAGGCTAGGCTTGGTTAGAGTTGACTAGGGCAGAGTAGAGTAGAGTAGAGTATAGTAGAGTAGAGTAAAATAAAGTAGAGTTGTACTAGGTTAGGTTGTGTTAAGCTAACCTAGGTAAGGCTGGGCTAGGCTTGGCTAGGTTAGGATAGGCTAGGTAAGGCTAGATTAGAGAAGAGTAGAGTAGAGTAGTGCTAGGTTAGGCTAGACTAGAGTAGAGTTGAGTGGAGTAGAATAGAGTAGAGTAGAGCAGAGTAGAGCAGAGTAGGGTAGAGAAAGGTTGAGCAAAGCAGAGATGGGTTAGGCTAAGCTAGGCTTGAGTAGAGTAGAGTTGAGCAGAGCAGAGCAGAGTAGAGTAGAGTAGAGTAGACTAATGTAGAGCAAAGCAGAATATTGTAGAGCTGAGGAAAGTAGAGTAGAGCTAGCTTAGGCTAGGCTAGGCTAGTCTATGCTAGATTAGAGTAGAGAGGATTAGAGCTAGGATAGGCTATGCTAAGCAAGGTTAGAGTAGAGTAGAGTAGACTAGAGTATAATATGGTAAAGTAGAGTGGAGTAGAGTAGAATAGAGTTAGATTAGGCTATGCTAGGCTAGGGTAGGCTAGGATAAGCTAGGCTAGAGTAGAGTAGAGAAGAGAAGTATAGAGAAGAGTAGAGTAGAGCACAACTTAGTTACGCTAAGCTAGTCCAGGTTGGGCTAGGCTAGAGTAGAGTAGAGCAGACTAGAGCGTAGTATAGAGAAGCATAATAGAGCAGAGTAGAGCAAAGTAGAGCAGAGCAGACAAAAGTTGAGCAGGGCATAGCAAATTAGAGTAGAGCAAAGGAAAGTATATTAGAGCTATGATAGGCTAAGCTATACAAGGGTAGACGAGGCTAAGCTAGCTTGGAGTACATTGGAGTAGTGTAGAGTAGAGTAGAGTAGAGCTCGGATATACTAGGCTTGGTTAAGCAAGGCTAGGCAAGGCTAGAGTAGAGTAGAGTAAAGCTCGATTAGGATAGGCTAGGCTAGGATAGGCTAAGTTAGGCTAGAGTTTCGTAGAGTATAGTAGAGTAGAGTAGGATAAAACATAGTTGAGTAGGGCAGAGCAGAGCAAAGTGGAGTAGAGTAGATTAAAGAAGAGCAGAGCAGACCAGAGAAAAGCAAAGTAGAGCAAGATTAGGCTAGGCTAGGGTAGGGTAGAGTTGGGTAGAGCAGAGTAAAGTAGAGTTAGGTTAGGCTTGGCTAGGCTAGGTCAGTTTTGTGTATAGTATAGTAAAGTAGAGGAGAGTAGAGCCAAGAAGAGCAGAATAGAGCACAATAAAGCAGAGTTTAGTAGAGCGGAGAAGAGCAAAATGGAACATAATAAAGTAAAGAAAAGTGGAGCAGAGTAGAGTAGAGGAGAGCAGAGTAGAGTATAACAAAGCAGAGCAACGTTAGGCTAGGCTAACCTATGCTATGCTAGGTGTGCCTAGTCTAGGTTAGAGTAAAGTAGAGTAGAGTGGAGTAGAATAGATTAGAGTATAGTACAATCATGTCAGGCTAGGTTAAAGTAAAGTAGAATAGTGTAGAGTAGAGTACAATAGAGTAGAGTAGAAGTAGGTTTGGCTAGGCTAGGGTAGGCTAGCTAACTTAGAGTATAGTATAGTAGAGTAGAATAGAGTAAACTAGAGCATGGTCAGGCTAGGCTAAGGTAAAGTACAATAGAGCAGAGTAGAGTAGAGTAATGCAGAGGAGAATATAGAGCTGAGCAGAGTTAGGTTAGGCGAAGATAGGCTTGGCTAGGCTAGAGTAGAGTAGGGTAAAGCTCTTTAGGCAAGGTGAGGCTAGGTTAAGAAAGGCTAGAGTACAGTGGAGTAGAGCAGAGTAAAGCAGAGTAGAGTGGAGAAGAGTGAAGTAGAGAGTAATAGAGTAGAGCAGAGCAGAGTAGTACTGAGCATAGTTGAGCAGAGAAGAGTATATCAAGGTTAGGCTATGCTAGGCTAGGTTAAAGTAGAGTAGAGTAGAGTATAGTAAAGAAGAGTATAGTAGAGTTGAGTAGAGTAGAGGAATTCTAATTTAGGCTAGGTTGGGCCAGGTTAGGCTTGGTTAGGCTAAGTTAGAGTAGAGTAGAGTAGAGTGGAGTAGAGTAGAGCTAGGTCACATTAGGATAGGCAAGGCTAGGGTAGGCTAGGCTAGGTTAGAGTAGAGTATAGTATAATAGAGCTAGATTATGCTTGAGGTGAGTAAAGTAGAGCTAGGTTAGGATATGTTGGGCTAGGCTAGAGTAGAGTACAGTAGAGTAGAGTAAGGTAGAGTAAAGTAGAGTAGAAAAGAGTCGAGTGTAGCAGAGCAGGGCAGTTCAGAGCAGAGTAGAGTAGAGCAAGGTTTAGCTAGGTGTGGTAAGAGTATAATAGAGTAGAGTAGAGCATTGTTAGGCTCAGTTAGGTTTTGCTATGCTAAACTAGGTTAAAGTAGAGTGGAGTAGAGTGGAGTAGAGTAGAGTAGAGTAGAGTAGAGTAGAGCAGAGTAGAGTAAAGCATAATAGAGTAGAGCAGAGAAGAGCATATTAGTGTAGAGCAAAGTTAGGTTAAGCTAGGCTAGGCTAAGTTAGAGTAGAGTAGAGTAGAGTAAAGCTATGTTAGGCTAGGTTTGGTTAGAGAAGAGTAGAGTAGAGTAGAGTAGGACAAAGTATAGTAGAGTAGAGGAGAGTAAAGTAGAGTAGAGCTAAGTTTTGTTAAGCTAGGCTTAGCAAGGCTAGGCTAGGTTAGGCAAGGCTAAACTAGGCTAGGCTAGGTTAGGCTAGGCGAGTAAAGTCGAGTAGAGTAGAGTAGAGCTAGGTTAGGTAAGGTTAAGCTATGGTAGACGACTAGGCTAGGCTAGAGTAGAGTAGAGCTACATTAGGCTAGGCTAGATTAGAGTATATTAGAGTAGAGTATGGTAGAGTATAGAAGAAAAGAGTAAAGCAGAGCAGAGCAGAGTAGAGCAAGGTTAGGCTAAGCGAGGCTATGCAAAACTAGCTAGACTAGAGTACAATAGAGAAAAGAAAAGTAGGGTAGAGTTGAGTAGAGTAGATCGAGGATAGGCTAGGATAGGCTATGTTAGAGTAGAGTATTATAGAGTAGATTAGAGTAAAGTAAAATTGACCTAGGTTAGGCTAAGCTAGAGTATAGTCATGTAAAGTTGAGTAGAGTAGAGTAGAGTCAAACTAGGTTAGGTTAGGCTAGATTAAGGTAGGATAAAATTGGCTAGAGTAGAGTAGTGTAGAGAAGAGCAGAGTAAAATAAAGTAGAGTAGAGTAGAATAGAGTATCATAAGGTTAGGCTAGACTAGGCTAAGCTAGGTTTGGTTAGAGTGGATAAACTAGTCTAGGCTAGGCTAGCGTAGAGTAGAGTAGTGTATAGCAAAAAAGAGTCGAGTAGAGCAGAGCAGAGCAGAGTAGAGTAGAGAAGAGCAAAGAAGAGTAGAGCATAGTAGAGCAAAAATGAGCAGAGTAGAGTAGAGCAGAGCAGACTAGTGTTGATTAGAGCTAGGTTAGGTTAAGGTAGGCTAAGCTAGGCTAGGCTAGGCTATGTTAGGCTAAGTTAGAGTTGAGTTGAGTAAAATAGAAGTAGAATAGAGTAGAGTAGAGTAAAGAAGAGCAGAGTAAAGCAGAGTAAAATAGTGTAAAGCAAAGAAGAGTAGAGCAGAGTAGAGTAGAGCAGAGTAGAGCAGAGCAGAGTAAAGCAGAGCAGAGTAAAGCAGAGTAGTGCAAAGTAGAGTAGAGCTAGGTTAGGCTATGCTAGGCTAGCTTAAACTAAGTTAAAGTAGCGTAGAGTAGAGTAGACTTGAGTTGATTAGATTAGAGTAGTGGAGTGGAGTAGAGTAGAGTAGAGTAGAGTAGTGTAGAGTAGAGTGGAGAGAGTATTATAGAGGAGAGTAGAGAAGAGTAAAATAGAGTAGAGTAGAGTATAGTAGAGTTGAGTAGAGTAAAGTTTAGTAGAGTATAATAGAGTAGAGTAGAGTAGAGTAGAGTAGAGAAGAGTATATTAGAGTAGAGTATAGTTAACTTAGGATAGTTCAAGGAAGGCTAACCTAAGCTAACCAAAGTAGTGTAGAGTAGACCAGAGTAGAGTAGAGCTCAGCAAGGTTTGGCTAGGCTAGGCTAAGATAAGGTAAGGTAGAGTGGAGTAGAATAGATTAGAGTAGAACATAATAGAGCAAAATAGAGCAAAACAAAGTAGAGCTGAGCAAAGCTAAGT
Organism: Vanilla planifolia; assembly: GCA_023846275.1. NCBI lineage: Eukaryota > Viridiplantae > Streptophyta > Magnoliopsida > Asparagales > Orchidaceae > Vanilla > Vanilla planifolia. Next base: position 107,970 of record JAIUJO010000687.1, read on the forward strand.
TAAGCAAAGCAAAGTGTAGAAAAAGAATAGCAAACTACAAAAAAGTATAGTAGAGTAGAGCAAAATGGAGCAGAGCCAGGTTGTGTGTAGCTAGACTAGGCTAGATTAGAGTAAAGCAAAGTATAAAAGAGCTAGGTTTAGTTACGCTAGGCTTGATAAGGTTAAAGTAGACTAGAGTAGAGCTAGGTTTGGTTAGGCTAGGTTAGAGTACAGTATAGCAGAGTAGAGTAGAGTAGTGAAAAGTAGAGCTGAGTAGAGCAAAGAAGAGTGAAGTAGACTAGAGGAGAGCAGAGCTAAGAAAGGCTAGGCTAAGCCATGCTAAAAAAGGCTATGCTAGAGTAGAGTAAAGTAGAGTAGAGTAGTGTATAGTAGGGTAAAGCAGAGTAGAGCTAAGTTAGGTTGTACTAGTTTAGGCTAAGTAAGAGTAGAATAAACCAAAGTAGAGTAGGGTAGAGTAGAGTAGAGTATAATAGAGTAGAGTTGAGTAAAGCAGAGTAAAGTAGAATAAAGGTAGGTTAGGCTTAGCTTGGCTAGGAGAATATAGGCTAGGCTAGAGTATCATGAAGTAGAGTAGGGTAGAGTAGGGTAGAGTAGAGCTAGGTGAGGCTAGGCTAGGCTAAACTAGGCAAGAGTAGAGTAGAGAAGAGTAGAGCTGAGTAGAGCTGAGAACAATAAAGTAGAGCATATTAGAGAAGAGTATAGCAGAGCAAAGTAGAGTGGAATAGAGCTAGGTTAACCTAGCCTAGGCTTTTCATGAGTATAATAATATATAATAGAATAAGGTTAGGCTAGGCAAGGCAAGATAATGTTATATTTACTAGGCTAGGCCAGACTAGAGTATTGTGGAGTATAATAGAGCAGAGTAGAGTAGAGCAGTCTAGTGCAAAGCAGAGTAAAGCAGAGTAGAGCAGAGTAGAGGAGAGCAGAAAAGAGTGTTGCAGAGTAGAGTAGAGTAAAGCGAAGTAGAGTCGAGCTAAGGTTAGGCCATGCTAGGCTAAGCTAACATATGTTAGGTTAGGCTTAATTAGAGTAGTGTAGAGTAGAGTATAATAAAGTAGATTAGAGTAAAGTAAAGTAGAGTAGAGTAGGGTAGAGTAGGGTAGAGCATAGCATAGTAGAACATAGCACAACGGAGTAGAGCAAAGCAGAGCTGAGCTGAGCTGTGCAGAGCAAAGTAAAGTAGTGTGGAGTAGAGTTGAGAAGAACAGAGTAGAGTACAAAAGAGTAGAGTAGAGTAGAGCAAAGCATAGCAGAGTAGAGTAGTGCAGAGAAGAGTAGAGCAGCCCAAAGTAGAGCAGAGTAGAGTAAAGCTAGGTTGCGCAAAGCTAGGCCAGGCTAGGTTTTGTTAGGATAGAGTAGAGTAGAGTAGAGAAGAGTAAAGCTAGGTTAGGCTAAGCTAGGCTAGGCTAGAGTAGAGTAGAGTAAAGTTTAGTAGAGTAAAGCAGAGTAGAGCAGAGCAAGGTTAGGCTATGCTAAGCTAGGCTAGGCTAGAGTATGCTAAAGTAGAGTAGAGCTAGGTTTGGCTAGGCTAAGTCAGGCTTCGTTAGAGTAGAGTGGAGGAGAGTAGAGTATGGTAGATTATAGTAGAGTGGAGAAGAGTATTGTAGAGTATAGTAGAGCTAGCATAGCCTATGCTAGGTTAGGGTTGGCTACATTAGGCTAAGCTAGGCTAAGGTAGAGTAGAGTAGAGTAGAGTAAGCAAGAGCAAAGTAGAGTAGAGTAGAGCTAGGTTTAGCTAGGCTAGAGTAAAGTAGAGTAGAATTGAATAGAGTACAGTAGAATAGAGTAGAGCATTATAGAGCAAAGTAAAGAAGAGCAAAATAGAGCAGAGCATAGTAGAGCAGAGTAGAGTAGAGGTAGGTTAGGTTAAGCAAGGCTATGCTAAGTGAGGCTAAGGTAGGTTAGAATACAGTAGAGTAGAGCAGATTATAGTAATGTATAATAAAGTAGAGTAAAGTAGAGCTAGGTTAGGCTTGGCTAGGTTAGGCTAAGCAAGAGTTTAGCATAGTAGAGTAGAGTAGAGTAGAGCTAGGTTAGGTTAGGCTAGGCTAGGCTAGAGAAGAGTAGAGTGTAGTAGAGAAGAGCAGAGTATAGTAGAGTAGTGCAAAGTATAGTAAAGTATAGTAGAGAAGAGCAGAGTAGAGTAGAGCATGGTAAACTAGAGAAGAGCAGAGTAGAGTAGAGAAAGAATTTGCAGAGTAGCATAGAACTAGGTAAGGGTAGGCTAGGCTAGAGTAGAATAGAGTAGAGTAGGGTAAAGTAAAGCTAGGTTAGGCGAGGATAGGTTAGAGTACAGTAGAATATAGAAGATTTGAGTAGAGTAGTGTATAATAGAGTAAAGTAGAATAGAACATGGTTAGGCTAGGCTAGGCTTGGATAGAGTAGAGTAGAGTAAAGCAAAGTAGAGTAGAGTAGACATTAGATGAGTATAACAGAGTTGAGCTAGGTTAGGCTAGGCAAGGCTAGGCTATGCTATGCTAGGCTAGAGTAGAGTAGAGCAGAGTAAACCTAGGCTCAACTGCACTAGGCTTGGCTAAGTTAGGGTAGAGTAGAGTAGAGTATTTTAGAGTAGAGTAGAGAAGAGTAAAATTAGGTTCGACTAGTTTAGGCTATGATACAATAGAGTAGAGTAGATTAGAGTAGAGCAGAGTAGAGTAGAGCAGTTCAGAGTAGAGCAAAGCATCACAGAATAGAGAATAATAGAGTAGAGTAGAGCTGAATAAAGCAGTGAAAAGCAGAGCAAACTAGAGCATAGCTAAGTTTTGCCTGGCTATGTTAGAGTAGAGTATAGTAGAGTTGAGCTAGGCTAGGCTTCGTTATGAGAGGCAAAGCTAGAGTATAGTATAGTAAGGTTAGGGTACGTTAGGTTGGGTTAGGCTAGGCTAGGATAGAGTAAAGTGAGGTAGAGCATAGTAAAGTAGAGCTTAGTTAGGCTAGGCTAGAGTAGAGTTGAGTTGAGTAGAGCAAAGTAGTGCAAAGCATAGTAGAGAAAAGTAGAGTAGAGTAGAGCATAGTAGAGTAGAGTAGAATAGAGAACAGAAGAGCATTATAGGGCATAATAGAATAGTGCATCACAGAGTAGAGTAGAGTAGAATTAGGTATGGCTAAGCTTTATTAGGCTAGGCTAGGCTCATTTAAAGCAGAGTAGAGTATAGTAGAGTAGAGTGGAGCAGAGTAGAGTAGAGCTAGGTTATTCTAAGCAAGGTGAGGCTAGGCTAGGTTATGCTAGGCTAAATGGAGTATAGTAGAGTAGAGTAGAGTAGAGCTATGTTAGGTTAGGGTAGGCTAGGTTAAAGAAGAGTAGAATAGAGTAGAGTGGAGCATAGTAGAGCAGAGCAGATTAGACTAGAGTATAGAAGAGCATAATAGAATAGTGTAGAGTAGAATGAAGTAAAGTAGAGTAGATAATAGCAGAGCAGACTAGAGTGGAGTAGAGTAGAGTGGAGTAGAGCAAGGTTAGGTGAGATTAGGCTAGGCTATGGTAGAGTGGAGTAGGGTAGAGTAGAGTAGAGCCACCTATATTAGGCAAGGCTAGGTTATGTTAGATTAGAGTAGACTATAGTAGTGTAGAGTAGAGTAGAGTAGAGCTAGGATAGGCTAGCATAGAGTCAAGTAGAGTAGAGTTGTGTAGATTAGAGCTAGGATAGGTTAGGTTAGGATAGGCTAGAGTAGAGTAGAGTAGAATAAAGTAAATGAGGGAAGAGTAGACTAGAAAGCAGCAGAGTAGAGAAGAGCAAGGTTAGACAAGGTTATGCTAAGGTATGCAAAGCTAGGCAAGGTTTGGATAGAGTAGGGATAAGTAGAGTAGAGGAGAGTAGAGCTAGATTAGGCTAGACTAGTCTGAGCTAGGTTAGAGTAGAGTAGAGTAGAGTAGAGTAGTGTGGAGTAGAGTAGAGTAGAGGAGAGGAGAAAAGAGGAGAGGAGAGGAGAGGAGAGGAGAGTAGATAAAAGTAGAGTAGAGCAAAGTAGGGTGGAGCAGAGTAGAGAAGAGTAGAGTAGAGTAGAGGTAAGTTAGGCTAGGCTAGGCTAGAGGAGAGTAGAGTAGAGCCAAGTTAGGTTAGGTTAAGTTAGTCTAAGCTAGGCTTTAGTAGAATAATAGAGTAGAGTAGAGTAGAGTAGAGCAGAGATAGGTCAAATTAGATTTGGTAAGGGTAGTTAAGGCTAGGCTGGTATAGAGTATAGCAGAGTAGAGTAGAGTAGAATAGAGCAAACTAGATTAGAGTAGAACTGGGCAGAGCAAAGTAGAGCAAAGTAGAATAGAGTAGTATAAAGTAGAGAAGAGTAGATTAGAGGAGAGAAAAGCAGAGAATAAAAAAGTAAAGCAGACAAAAGTAGAGAAGAGTAGAGTAGAGCAGAGTAGAATAGAGCTAGGTAGGCTAGGTTATGTAAGGATAGGCTACACAAGGCTAGGCTAAAGTAGAGGAAAGTAGAGTAGAGTAGAGTAAAGCTAGGTTAGGCAAGGCTTGGCTAGGCTAGGTGAGAGTAGGGTAGAGTAGAGTAGAGTTGAGTAGCATAGAGTAGAGTAGTATAAAGTAGATTAGAGTAGAGTAGAGTAATATAAAGTAGAGTGCAACAAGGCTAAGCTAGGCTTTACTAGGCTAGGCTAGGTTAGAGTAGCATAGAGTATAATAGAGTACAACATAGTAGAGTAAAGCTAGATTAGCTAGGCTAGGCTAGGCTAACTTAGGTGAGAGTAGAGTAGAGTAGTGCAGAGTAGAGTAGAGTAGATAGAGTAGAGTAGAGTAGATTAGAGTAGGTTAGAGTGGAGTAGAGTAGAGGAGAGGAGAGGAGAGTAAAGTAGAGTAGAGCTAAAGAAGGCAAGGTTAGGCTTGGCTAGGTTAGGCTAGAGTGTAGAGTGGAGTAGAGTAGAATATATTTTAGTAGAGAAGAGTAGGGTAGAGTAAAGTAGAGGAGAGTAGAGTAGAGTAGAATAGAGTATAGTAAAGCAAAGTAAAGTAGAGTTATGTTAGGCTAAGCAAGGCTAGTCTAGGATATGCTAAGCTAGGTTAGAGTAGAGTATAATAAAGTATGAGAGAGCTAGGTTAGGCTAGGCTAGGATAGAGTATAGTAGAGTAGAGTTGAGTGGAGCAGAGTAGAGAAGAGGAAAGTAGAGTAGACCAGAGTAGAGTAGAGTTGAGCAGAGCATAATAGAGCAAAGATAGGTTAGGCGAGGCAAAGTTAGGTTAAGCTAAGCTATAGTAGTGAAGATTAGAGCTATTTTTGGCATCATTAGGCTAAGCTATTTTAATGTAGAGTATAGTAAAATAGGGTACAGTGGAGTTGGGTAGAGTGTTGTAGAGAAGAGTAGAATTGAGAAGTGTAGAGTAGAGTAGAGTAAAGCTTTGTTAAGCTGAGCTAGGATAGAGTAGAGTAAAGTAGAGCAGAGCTAAGTTTAGCATAGCAGACCTTAGAAGAGTAGAGTAGAGTAGAGGAGAGGAAGAGTAGAGTAGAGAAGTGTTTAGTAGAACAGAGCAGGACAAAGTAGAATAGAGTAGAGCAGAGTGGAATAGAGCTTGGTTAGGCTAAGCTAAGCTTGGCTAGGTTAGAGTAAAGTAGAGTAGAGTAGAGTAGAGTATAGTAGAGTAGAGTACAGTATAGTAGAGTAGAGTGTAATAGAGTAGAGCAGAGCTAGGTTAGGCTAGACTAGGCTAAGCAAGGTTAGGCTTGACTATAGTAGAGTAAAGTAGAGAAAGTAGAGTAGAGAAGAGTATAGTAGAGCTTGGTTTGGTTAAGCTAGGCTAATCTAGAGTAGAGTAGAGTATAGTAGAATATAGTAGAGCAAAATTATGCATAGTGGAGCAATGCAGAGTAAAAAAGAGTAGAGTAGAATAGAGAAGAGAAGGTTAGAGCAAAGACAAGCAAGCTTAGTTTATGTATGGCTAGCTAAGCTAGGTTAGAGTAGAGTTGAGAAGAATAGAGCTAAGTTAAGCTTGACAAGGCTTGGTTAAGTTAGAGTAGAGTAGAGTAGAGTAGAGTAGAGTATATAGAGTATAGTAGAGGAAAGTAGAGTAGAGCTAATTAGGCTAAGCTAGGCTAGCTTATATTAGGGTAGAGCAGAGTGGAGTAGAGTGGAGATGAGTAGATTAGAGTATAATAAAGTAGAGCTAGGTTAGGCTACGCTAGGCTCGAGTCGAGTAGAGTAGAGTAAAGTACAGTAGAGTAGAGCAGAGAAGAGCAATATAGTAGAGAAGAGCAAAGTTGTGTAGAGCTCGTTTAGGCTTGGATAAGTTAGGCTAGGCTAAGCTAGAGTGGAGTAGAGAAGAGTTAGTTTAGCCTTGGCTAGGTTAGCCTAAGTTAGAGAAGAGTAGAGTATAATAGAGTAGAGTAGAGTACAATAAAATAGAGTAGAGCTAGGTTAGGCTAGGCTAGCAAGGTTAGGCTAGGCTAGGCTAGGATAGGCTAGGCTTGGCTAGGCCTAAGTACAGTATAGTACAGTAGAGTAGAGTAGAGGAAGGTTAAGTTAGGTTTGGCTAAGGTAGGCTATGCAAGACTAGTTTGCAAAAGAGTAGAGTAGAGAAGAGTGGAGTAGAGTAGAGTTGAGTTGAGTAGAGTAGAGTAGAGTAGTGTAAAGTAGTATAGAGTAGAGTAGAGTAGAGCTATGTTAGGCAAGGATAGGCTAGGCTAAACTTGGTTAGGGTAGGCTAGGCTGGGGAAAGCTAGGCTATAGTAGAGTGAAATTAGGCAAGGTTATGCTAGAGAACAGTATAGTAGAGTAGAGTAGAGTAGAGCAGAGTAGAGCAGAGCAAAGCGTAGCAGAGTAGAGTCGAGCAGAGTAGAGCATAGCTAGGATAGTCTAGGCTAGGCTTGGCTAGGCTAAGCTTAGCTTGGTTATGGTAAAGTAGAGTAGAGTAGAGTATAGTAGAGTAGTGCTTGGTTTGGCTAGGCTAGTGTAAGTAAGATTAGAGTAGAGAAGAGTAGATTAGAGTAGGGAGGGTAAAGTAGAGTCTAGCTAGGTTAGGCTAGGCAAGGCTACACAAGGGTTGGCTAGGCTGGGCTAGGCTAAGCATTGCTAAGCTATAGCATAGTAAAGTATAGTAAAGTAGAGTAGAGTAGAGTAGAATTAGGTTAGGCTATGCTAGGCTAGGCTAGGCTAAACTAGGTAAGACTAGAGCATAACAGAGTTAAGATTAGTAGAGTAGAGTATAATATAGTAGTGCATAATAGGGAAGAGCAGAGTAGAGATGAGCAGAGCAAAGTAGAGCTCAATTAGGATAAGCTAGGCAATGCTATAATAGAGAAGAGTTTAGCTAGGCTAGGCTAAGATAGAGTAGAGTAGAGTAGAGTAGAATAGAGTAAAGTAGAGTAAAGTAGAGCAAAGCAGAGCAAAGTAGAGCAGAGCAGAGGTAGGTTAGGCTAGGCTAGGCCAGAGTAGAATAGAGTAGAGCTAGGTTAGGCTAGGATAGGTTAGACTAGTTTGGAGTAGAATGGAGTAGAGTAGAGTAGAGTAGAGTAAAGTAGAGTAGAGTAGAGTGGAGTAAAGTATAGCGAGTAGAGTAAAGCTAGGTTAGGCGAGGCTAGGCTAGGCTAAGTAAGGCAAGGGTAGACAAGGCTAGGTTAGGATATAATAGAGTAGAGTAGAGTAGAGTATCATAGAGTATAGTATAGTTTGGTTAAGCTAAGCAAGGCTAGAATGGAGTAGAGTATAGTTGAGTAGAGTAGAGCTGACAAGAGTAGAGCAAAGAAGACCAGAGAAGATTAAAACAGAGTAGAGTATTGTGGAGCTAAGTTAGGCTAGGCTAGGGAAGGATAGGCTAGAGTGGAGTAGAGTAGAGCTAGGTTAGGCTAGGCTAGAGTATAGTAGAGTAGAGTAGAGTATAATAGAGAAGAGCATAACAGAGTAGAGAAAAGATGAGTAGAGTAGTGCATAGCAAGGTTAGGCTAGGATAAGCTAGGCTAGGCTAAGCTAAGCTAGGCTAGAGTAGAGTAGAGTGCAGTAGAGCTAGGTTAGGCTAGCTTAAGCTAGGGTAGGCTAGGTAAGGATAAGGTAAACTAGGCTAGGCTAGAGTAGAGTAGAGTTTAGTAAACCTAAGTTATGCAAGGCTAGGCTTGAGTATAATAAAGCATAGTAGAGTAGAGTAATGCAGAGTAAAGTAGAGCAGAGTAAGGTAGAGTAGAATAGGGCAAAACAAAGTAGGGTAGAGCAGAGTAGAGTAGAGAAGAGTACAGCAAGGTTAGGCTAGGCTAGGCTAGAGTAGAGTAGAGCTAGGTTATACTTGGTTAGGCTAGGCTAAGTTATTATAGAGTATAGTAGAGTAGAGTAGATTAGTGTAAAGTAGAGTAGAGTAGAGTAGGGTTGAGTAGAGTTGAGTAAAGTAGAGTAATGCTAGGCTAGGCTAGCCTATGATAAGCTTGGCTAGCTTATGATAAGCTAAGCTAGGCTAAGCTAGGCAAGAGTAGAGTAGAGAAGAGTAGAGTAGTGTAGAGTATAGGAGAGAGGAGGAGAAGAGAAAGAAGGAGAGGAGAGCAGAGTAGAGTGGAGTAGAATATAGTAAAGCAGAGTTGAGTAGAGTAGAGCAGAGTAGAGCTTAGTAGAGGAGAGTAGAGTAAAGCCTAGAAAAGTAGAGCTGAGTAGAGTAATGCGAGATGTTGCTAGGCTACACTAGGCTTAAGTAGAGTAGAACATAGTAGAGTAGAGCAGAGTATAGCTGAGCTAGGTTAGTATAGCTTAGGCTAGGCTAGGTTAGAATCGTGTAGAGTAGGGTGTAATAGAGTGGAGTGGAGTAGAGTAGAGCATATTAGAGTAAAGTATATGAGAGCTAGGTTAGGTTGGGCTAAGGTTAGGCTAAGTTATTTTAGAGTATAGTAGAGTAGAGTAGATTAGTGTAAAGTAGAGTAGAGTGGAGTAGGGTAGAGTAGAGTAGAGTAGAGTAATGCTAGGCTAGGCTATCCTATGATAAGCTAGGTTATGCTAAGCTAACCAAGAATAGAGTAGAGAATTGTAGAGTAGGGTGGAGTAGAGTAGAGTACAGTAGAGTAGAGTAAGGCTAGGCTAAGCTATGCTAGGTTAGGCTAAGGTAGGCCAGAGTAGAGTAGAGTACAATAGAATAGAATAGAGTAAAGTATAGTTAAGCAGAGTAGTGCATAGGAGAGTAGGACAAAGTAGAGTACGGTAAAGCAGGGTAGAGCAAAGTGGAATTGAGAAGGGCATAACAAAGTAGAGCTTGCATAGTAGGGAAGAGCAAAGCAGAGATGAGCTGAGCTTACACAAAATAGTAGGATAGAGCAAAGTAGGGTAAAGCAGAGTAAAGTAGAGCTAGTTTGGCTTGACGAGGTTAGGCTAGGTTAGAGCAGAGAAGATTAGAGCTGAATAGGGTAGAGTAGAATTGGGTAGCGCAAAGTAGAGCAGAGCAGAGTAGAATAAAGTAGATTAAAATGGAGAATAGCTAAGCAAGCATAGTTGAGTGAAGTTAGATTAGGTTAGCTTGGCTTGGCTAGGCTAGTCTTGGCTAGGCTAGGCTAGGATAGGGTAGAGTAGAGGTAGTTTAGGCCAGGTTGAGTTATAGTAGAGTAAAGTGTGCTAGAGTAAAATAGAGTAGTGGAGTAGAGTATAATATAACGGAGTAGAGTAGACTAGAGTTAGGCTAGGCAAGGCAAGGATAGGCTAAGCAAGGCTATGCTAGAGTAGAGTAGAATAGAGTAGTGTTAAGTTAGGTTAGGTTAAGCTAGAGTAGAATAGAGTAAAGTAAAATAAATTAGAATAGAGTAGAGCAGAGAAGAGCAGAGAAGAGAAGAGAAAAGCAAACTAAAGCAGAGCAAAGTAGAGTAGAGTAGAGCAATGTAAAATAGAACAAAGCAGCTAAAGCAAAGGAGTAGTGCAGAGTGGAGTTAGGTTAGGGTGAGCTAGGCTAGGCTAGGTTATGCTAAGCTTGGTTAGAATTGAGTAGAGTACAATAGAGAAGAGTAGGGTTGAGTAGAGTTGAATAGAGTAGGGTAGAGTAGAGCAGAGGATAGTATAGTAGAGTAGTGTAGAATAGAGCTACATTAGGCATGGCTAGGCTAGAGTATAGTAGAGTAGACTAGAGTAGAGTAAAGTAGAGCACAATTGAGAAGAGCTGAGTAGAGTACAACAGAGCAAAGCAAAGTAGAGCAAGGTTAGGCTACGTTAGGCTAGCCTTGGATAGGCTAGCCTAGAGTAAAGTAGAGTAGAGTAGAGTAGAGCTAGGTTGAACTAGGCTAAGCTAGGCCAAGTTAGAGTAGAGTAAAGCAGAGTGGAGTAGAATATAGTAGAGTAGAGAAGAGTAAAGAAGAGTAAAGAAGAGTAGAGCTAGGTCAGGCTAGGCTAAGCTAGGTTAGGTTAGGCTAGGTTAGAGCAGAGTAGACTAGAGTAGAGTAGAGTGGAGCAGAGTTAGTTTTGGCTAGGCTAGGCTATGCTAAACAAGGAAAGAGTAAAGTAAATTAGGGTAGTGTAGAGTAAATTAGAGTTGTGTAGGCTAGAGTAGAGTAGAGTAGAGTAGAGCAGAGAAGAGTAGAGCAGAGTAGAGGAGCAAGCAGATTGGAGTAGAGCAAAGCAAAGTAGAACAGAGCGAAGCTATGTTATGCTAGGCTAGGTTAGAGTAGAGTAGAGTAGAGTAGAGTAGATCAGAGTAGAGCTCGATTGGGCTAGGCTAGGTTTTAGTCGAGTCAAGTAGAGTAGAGTAGAGCGAGGATAGTTTAGGCTATGTTTAGCTAGGCTAAGATAGGCTATTAAGGCTAAGCTAAGCTAAAGAAGACTAGAGTAGAGTAGAGTAGAATAGAGGAGAGTGGAGTAAAGCAGAGTACAATAAAGTAGAGTAGAGTAGAGTAGAGAAGAGTAGTGTGAATGAGGGAAGAGTAGAGTAGAGCAAAGTAGAGCATAGAAGAGCAGAGCAGAGCAGAGTAGAGAAGAGTAATGCAAAGTTGAACAACATTTGACTAGGCTAAAGTAGAGTAGAGTTAGGTCAGGGTTGGCTAGGTTGGGATAGTTTAGAGTAAAGTAGAGTAAAGTAGAATAATGTAGAGTAGAGTAGAGTAGAACAAAGTAGAGTAGAGTAGAGTAGAGTGGAGTAGAGCTAGATTAGGGTAGGCTAGGCTATGCTATGTTAAGCTAGAATTGAGTAGAGCTAGGTTAAGTTAGACAAAGCCAGGCTAGGATAGAATATACTTGTGTAGAGTAGAGTAGAGCAGAGTAGAGCTTAGTTAAGTTAGGCTAGGTTAATATAAGTTATGCTATGATAGGCTAGGCAAGGCTAGGTTAGAGTAGACCAAAGTTAAGTAGAATTGAGTAGAGTAGAGTAGAGTAGAGCAGAGCTAGATTACATTAGGCTAGGTAAGGTCAGGCTTGGCTAGAGTATAATAGAGTAGAGTAGAATAGAGCAGAGTTGTATAGAGTAGGGGAAAGAAAATTATGGCACAATATAGTGGAGTAGAGTAGAGTCAATGAGGGCAAAGTATAGTAGAGTAGAGCAGAGTGGAGTAGAGGAGAGTGGAGCAGAGCAGAGCTCAGTAGAGTAAAGCTAGGTTAGGATATGCTAGGCTAGGTAAGAGTAGAGTAGAGTAGGATAGAGTAGAGTACAAGAGAGTAGAGGAGATTAGAGTAGAGTATAGTAGAGCTATGTTATGCTAGGCAAGGCTAAAGTATAGTAAAGTAGAGAAGAGTAAACTAGACCAAAGTTAAGCTTGGTTAGGGTAGAGTATGTAAAGTAGAGTAAAGTGGAGGAGAGCAAAGTAGAGTAGAGTTAGGTAGAGTACAGTAGAGCAGAACTAAAAAGAGTAGAGTATAGTAGAGTAGAGCAAAGCAAAGAAGAGCTAGATTAGGTTCTACTAGGCTAGGCTAAGCTAAAATAAGCAAGACTAGGCCAGGCTAGGTTAGAGTAGAGTAGAGTAGAGTTGATTAGAAGAGAGTTGAATATAATAGAGTAGAGTAAAGTAACATAAAGTAGAGAGCTATATTAGGCTAGGCAAGGCTAGAATAGAGTAGAGTAAAGTTGAGTAGAGTAAAGCTAGGTTAGGCTAGCGTATAGTAGAGAAGAGTAGAGTGGAGCAGAGTAGAGCTAGATTAGGTTAGGTTAGGTTTGGCTAGGCTATGCTTAGCTAGACTAGGTTAGAGTAGAGTAGAGTAGAACAGAGTGGAGCTAGGTTAAGTTATAGTAGAGTAGAACAGATTAGTGTAGAGTATAGTAGAGTAAAGTTGTGTAAAGTAAGGTTAGGCTAGGCTAAGCTAAAGTATAGTATAACATAATAGAGTAGAGTAGAGTAGAGCTAGGTTAGGCTACCCTAGGCTAGGCTAGGCTAAACTAAACAAGAGTATAATAGAGTAGAGTAAAGTAGAGCAGAGTAAAGTAGAGTAGAGTAGAGTAGTGCAGAGTGGAGCTAGGCAAGGCTAGGTTAGTGTAGAGTAGAGTAGAGAAAGGTTAGGCTAGGTTAGACTAAGTTTTAGTAGAGTAGAATAGAGTAGATTAGGGTAGAGTAGAGTAGGATAGAGAAAACAAAAGTAGAGTTAGGTCAGGCTAAGCTAGTCTTGAGTAAAGTAGGGTAGAGTTAGGTAGAGTAGAGTATAATAGAGTAGAGAAAGGTTAGGCCAGGCTAAGTAAGGATAAGATAAATAAGTCTAGAGTAGAGTAGAGTAGAAATGATTGGAGTAGAGTAGAGCATAGCAGAGTAGTTAAGAATAGAGCAAAGCATGACTGAGAAATGTAGAGTAGAGTAGAGTATAGTGGAGCATAGTAGAGTAGAGTAAAGCATAACAGAACAGAGCTAGGTAAGGCTAGGTTATGCAAGGCTAGGCTATGCTAGAGTAGAGTATAGTAGAGTTAGATTGGCATAGGCTAGGCTAGGCTAGGTTTGAGTAGACTAGAGTAGAGTAGAGTATAATAGAGTATATAGAGTAGGATAGAGTAGAACTAGGTTATGTTAGGCATGGATAGGCGAGGCTAAGTTAAGCTAGGGAAGGCTTGGATAGGCTAGAGTAGATCAGAGAAGAGTAAGTAGAGTATAGTATCGCTAGGTTTTGCTAGCTATGCTGGGCAAGACGAGTAGAGTAGGGTAGAGTAGAGAAGAGCAAAGCCTAATAGAATAGAGTAGAGTAGAGTAGAGTAGTATAGAGTAGAGCATAATAGAAAAAAGTAGAGTTGAGCATAGCATAATAGAGTAGAGAAGAGTAGAGTAGAGTGGAGCTAGGTTAGGTTAGGATAGGCTTGGCTATGCTAAACTAGGGTGGAGTAGAGCTAGGCTAGGTTAGGCAAGGCTAGGCTAAGTTAGACTAGAGTTGAGTAGAGTAGAGTAGAGGTAGGTAAGGTGAGGCTATGCTAAGCTAGGTTTGGCTTGGCTATGCTAAGCTAAAGTAGAGTAGAGTATAGTAGATTAGAGCTAGGTTAGATTACGCTAGCAAGGCTAGGCTAGAGTACAATAAAATAGAGTAGAGTGGAGTTAAGTAGAGTAGAGTAGAGCATAGCAAATGAGGGAAGAGCAGAGTAGTGTAGAGTAGAACAGACTAGAGCAGAGTAGAGCAGAGAAGAGGAAAGCAGTGTAGAGTTGAGCTAGGTTAGGCTAGGTTAAGCAAGGCTAAGCTATGTAAGGTTAAATTAGAATAGAGTAGAGTAAAGTAGAGTAGAGTAGAGTAGAGTAGAGTAGGGTAGAGTATAGTATAATATAGTATAGTAGAGTAGAGCTAGGTTATGGTAGGCAAGGCTTGCTTTGGCTAGGCTAAAGTATAATAGAGTAGAGTAAAGTAGAGCACGGTTAGGTTAGGCTAGGCTAGGCTAGGTTAAGCTAGAGTAGAATAGAATAGAGTAGAGCAGAGTAGAGGAAAGTAGAGCAAAGTAAAGAAGAGCAGAGCATAGTTAGGTTAGGGTAGGCTAGAGTGGAGTAGAGTAAAGTAAAATAGAGTAAAGGTAGGTTAGGCTATGCTTGGAAAGAATCGAGTAGAGTAGTGAAGATTAGAGTATAGTAGAGTGTTACAGAGTATAGTAGTGTAGAATAATGTAGAGCTAGGTTAGGCTAGGTAAGAGTAGGGTAGAGTAGAGTAAGAGTAAAGAATAGTATAGTAGAGTAGAGTAGAGTAGAGCTAGATTATGTTAGGCTATGCTAGGCTAGAGTAGAGTCAAGTAAAGGAGCAGAGCAGAGCAAAGCAATTTAGAGTAGAGCAGAGCAGAGCAGAAAATAGTAGAGCAAAGCTAGTTTGCCTAAGCTGGGTTAGGCTAGGTTTTGCTAGGCTAGGCTAGGCTAATGCTAAGCTAGGCTAGAGTACCATAGATTATAGTAAAATAAAGTAGGGTATAGTAGAGTTAGGTTAGGCAAGGCTAGCTTAGAGTAGAGTAGAGTAGAGTATTGTGTAGTAGAGTAGAGTAGAGTAGAGTAAATAAAGCTAGGTTAGGTTTGGCTAAGCAATAGGCTAAGTTAGGCCAGGGTAGGCTAGGATAGAAAAGAGTAGAGTTGAGGAGAGTAGAATGGAGTAGAGTAGAGAGGAGTAGTGTAGAGTATAATAGAGTAGAGCTTGGTTGGGCTAAGCTAGGCTAGGCTAGGCTAAGGAAGGCTAGAATAGAGTAGAGTATAATAGAGCAAAGTAGAATAGAGTAGAGATAAGTAGAGTAGAGTGGAGCAGAGCAAAGAAGAGCTAAGTTAGGCTAGGTAAGTCTAGGTTGGCTAGTGTTAGGCTAAGTTAGGTTAGGCTAGGCTAGACAAGGTTATAATAGAGTAAAAGAGAGTAGAACAGAGTACAGTAGTGTAGAGCAGACTAGAATAGATTATATTAAAGCTAGGTTATGTAAGGCTAAGCTAGGCGAGGCTAGGGTAAGCTAGGGTATGCTAGGCTAAAGTATAGATCAGAGCAGAGCAGAGAAGAGCAGAGCTGAGTAGAGAATAGTAGAGTTGAGTAAAGCAGAGCATAGCAGAGTAGAGCATGCGAGCATAGCTAGCTTAGGCTAAGCTAAGCTAGGTTAGGAAATGCTAGCTAAAGTAGAGTAGAAGAGTAAAGTAGAGTGTAGTAGAGCTTAATTAGGCTAAGCTAGACTAGGTTATAGTGGAGTAAATTAGAGTAGAGTAGAGTAGAGTAGAGTGGACTAGAATAGTGTAGAGCTCGATTAGGCTAGGGAAAGCTAGGTTGGGGTCGTCTATGGTTGGCTAGGATAGAGTAGAGTAGAGTAGGGTAGAGTAGAGTAGAGTAGAGTAGAGTAGAGCTTGCTCAGGTGATGCTAGGCTAAGCTAGAGTATAGAAGACTAGGGTAGAGTATGATAGAGTAGAGTAGAGTAGAGTAGAGTTGAGTAAAGTAGATTATAGTAGATTAGAGTAGAGTGTGGTAAAGTGGAGCATAGTAGAGTAGAATAGAGGAGTGGAGAGGAGAGGAGAGGAGAGCAGAGTAGAGTAGAGAAGAGTAGAAGAACAGAGTAGAGTTGAGCACAGCAAAGTAGAGAAAAGTAGAAAAGAGTAGTGTAGAGCAAAGTTGAGCAGAGCAGAGTAGAGTAGAGTTGATCTAGGTTAGGTAAGGCTAGGCTAGACTATGATAGGATAGAGTAAGTAGAGTAGAGTAGAGTAATGTAAAGGATAATAGAGTAGAATAGAGCTAGGTTAGGCTAGGTAAGCCGAGGGTAGAGTAGTGTACAGTAGAGTAGAGTATAGTAGGGTATAGGAGAGTAGTAGAGCAAAGTAGAGCCGAGCAAGGTTAGGCTATGCTAAGCTAGGCTAGGCTAGAGTATGCTAGAGCATAGTAGAGCGAGGTATGGCTAGGTTAAGTTAGGCTTCGTGAGAGTAGAGTGGAGGAGAGTAGAGTATAGTAGATTACAGTAGAGTAGAGAAGAGTATTTTAGAGTATAGTAGAGCTAGCATAGCCTATGCTAGGCTAGGGTTGGCTACATTAGGCTAAGCTAGGCTAGGGTTGAGTAGCATAGAGTAGAGTAGACAAGAGCAAAGTAGAGTAGAGTAGAGCTAGGTTAGGCTTGTTAGGCAAGGCTAGGCTAGAGTAAAGTAGAGTAGAATTGAATAGAGTAGAGTAAAGTAGAATAGAGCATTACAGAGCAAAGTAGAGAAGAGACAAATAGAGCAGAGTAGAGTAGTGCAGAGTAGAGTAAAGCTAGGTTAGGTTAAGCAAGGCTAGGCTAAGTGAGGCTAAGGTAGGCTAGAATAGAGTTGAGTGGAGTAGGTTATAGTAATATATAATAAAGTAGAGTAAAGTAGAGTAAGGTTAGGCTAGGCTAGGTTAGGCTAAGAAATAGTTGAGCATAGTAGAGTAGAGTTGAGCTAGGTTAGGTTAGGCTAGGCTAAGCTAGAGTAGAGTGGGGTGTAGTAGAGAAGAGCAGAGTATTGTAGAGTAGTGCAAAGTATAGTGAAGTATAGTAGATAAGAGCAGAGTAGAGTAGTGCATGGTAAACCAGAGAGGAGCATAGCAGAGCAGAGTAAGGATTTGTGGAGTAGCACACAACTAGGTATGGGTAGGCTAGGCTAGAGTAGAATAGAGTAGAGTAGGGTAAAGTAAAGTAGAGCTAGGTTAGGCGAGGATAAGTTAGAGTATAGTAGAATATAGAAGATTTGAGTAGAGTAGTGTGTAATAGAGTAAAGTAGAATAGAACATGGCTAGGCTAGGCTAGGCTTGGATAGAGTAAGCTTGGCAAGGCAAGGCTAGGCTAGAGTAAAGTAGAGTATAGTAGAGTAGAACAAAAGAAAGCAAAGTAGAGTAGAGTAGAGCATAGTATAGTAGAGTAGAGTAGAGTAGAGCTAGGTTAGGCTTGGCTAGGTTAAACTAGGCGAGAGTAGAGTATAGAAGAGTAGAGCAAATTAGAGTAGAGTAAAGTTTAATAGAGTATATTATGGTAGTCTAGAGAAGAGTGAGGTTAGGTTAGGCAAGGCTAGAGTACAGTTGAGGAGAGTAAAGTAGAGTAAAGCAAAGTGGAGTAGAGTAGATTCAGATGAGTATAACAGAGTTGAGCTAGGTTAGGCTAGGCTAGAGTGGAGCAGAGCGAATATAGGCTCGATTATACTAGGCTTGGCTAAGTTAGGGTAGAGTATAGTAGAGTAGATTAGAGTAAAGTAGAGCAGAGTAGAGTAAAATTAGGTTCGACTAGGCTAGGCTAGGATACAATAGAGTAGAGTAGAGTAGAGTAGAGTAGAGCGGTTCATGGTAAAGCAAAGCATCACAGAATAGAGAATAGTAGAGTAGAGTAGAGCAGAATAAAGTAGTGAAAAGTAGAGCAAACTAGACCATAGCTAAGTTAGGCCTGGCTATGTTAGAGTAGAGTAGAGTAGAGCTAAGCTAGGCTTCACTATGCGAGGCTAAGCTAGAGTATAGTATAGCAAGGTTAGGGTACGTTAGGTTGGGTTAGGCTAGGCTTAGGTTGGTTAGGCTAGGCTAGGATAGAGTAAAGTAAGGTAGAGCATAATAGAGTAGAGCTTAGTTAGGCTAGGCTAGAGTAGAGAGGGTAGTTGAGTTGAGATGAGCAAAGCAGTGCAAAGCATAGTAGAGAAAAATAGAGTAGAGTAGGGCATAGTAGAGTAGAGCAGAGTAGAGAAGAGAAGAGCATTGTAGGACATAATAGATTAGTGTAGCACAGAGCAGAGTAGAGTAGAGTACAATAGAGTAGAGTAGAACTTGGCATGGCTAAGCTTTATTAGGCTAGGCTAGGCTCGTTTAAAGTAGAGTAGAGCATAGTAGAGTAGAGTGGAGTAGAGTAGAGTAGAGCTACCTTATGCTGGGCAAGGTGAGGCTAAGCTAGGTTAAGCTAGGCTAAATAGAGTAGAGTATAGTAGAGCTATGTTGGGTTAGGGTAGGCTAGGATAAAGAAGAGTAGAATAGAGTAGAGTGGAGCATAGCAGAGTAGAGCATATTAGACTAGAGTAGAGAAGTGCATAATAGAATAGTGTAGAGTAGAATGAAGCAAAGCAGAGCAGATAATAAAAGAGTAGAGTAGAGTGGAGTAGAGCAGAGTGGAGCAGAGCAAGGTTTGGTGAGATTAGGCTAGGCTATGGTAGAGTGGAGTAGGGTAGAGTAGAGTAGAGCCACCTATATTAGGCAAGGCTAGGCAATGTTAGATTAGAGTGGACTATAGTAGTGTATAGTAGAGTAGAGTAGAGCTAGGTTAAGCTAGGGTAGAGTCATGTAGAGTAGAGTTGTGTAGATTAGAACTAGGATAGGTTAGGTTAGGCTAGGCTAGAGTAGTGTAGAGTAGAATAAAGTAAAGGAGAGAAGAGTAGACTAGGAAGGAGCAGAGTAGAGAAAAGAAAGGTTAGACAAGGCTATGCAAGGGTATGCAAAGCTAGGCAAGGATAAGTTAGAGTAGGGATGAGTAGAGTAGAGGAGAGTAGAGCTAGATTAGGCTAGGCTAGTCTGAGATAGGTTAAAGTAGAGTAGAGTAGAGTAGAGTAGAGTAGAGTAGTGTGGAGTAGAGTAGAGTAGAGAAGAGGATAAGAGAGGAGAGGAGAGGAGAGTAGATAAGAGAAAAGCAGAGAAAAGTAGGGTAGAGCAGAGTAGAGTAAAGTAGAGGTAAGTTAGGCTAGGCTAGCTTAGAGGAGAGTAAAGTAGAGCCTAGTTAGGTTAGGTTAGGTTAGGCTAGGCTAGGTCATTCTAGGCTAGGCTAGGCTTTAGTAGATTGGTAGAGTAGAGTAGAGTATAGCAGAGATAGGTCAAATTAGGTTTGGTAAGGCTAGTTAAGGCTAGGCTAGTATATAGTATAGTTGAGTAGAGTAGAGTAGAGTAGAGCAAACTAGAGTAGAGTAGAACAGCATAGAGAAAAGTAGAGCAAAGCATAGTAGAGTAGTATAGAGTAGAGAAGAGTAGATTAGAGGAGAGAAAAACAGAGAATAAAAAAGTAAGGCAAACCAAAGTAGAGAAGAGTAGAGTATAGCAGAGTAGAATAGAGCTAGGCTAGGCTAGGTTATGTTAGGATGGGCTACACTAGGCTAGGAAAAGTGGAGTAAAGTAGAGTAGAGTAGAGTAGAGTAGCATAGTGTATAGTAAAGTAGAGTAGAGTGGATTAGTATAAAGTAGATTAGAGTAGAGTAGTATAAAGTAGAGTAGAGCTAGGCTAATCTAGGTTTTATTAGGCTTGGCTAGGTTAGAGTAGCATAGAGTAGAGTAGAGGATAGCATAGTAGAGTAGAGCTAGATTGGCTAGGCTAGGCTAGGCTAACTTAGGTGAGAGTAGAGTAGAGTACTACAGAGTAGAGTAGAGTAGATAAAGTAGATTAGAGTAGATTAGAGTATGCTAGAATGGAGTAGAGTAGAGGAAAGGAGAGGAGTGTAGAGTAGAGTAGAGCTAAAGAAGGTAATGTTAGGCTTGGCTAGGTTAGGCTATAGTGTAGAGTGGAGTAGAGTAGAATATATTTTAGAAGAGAAGAGTAGGGTAGAGTAGAGTAGAGAAGAGTAGAGTAGAGTAGAGTATAGGAATGCAAAGTAAAGAAGAGTTATGTTAGGCTAAGCAAGGCTAGTTTAGGGTATGATAAGCTAGGCTAGAGTAGAGTATAGTATAGTAAAGTAGAGCTAGGTTAGGCTAGGTTAGGATAGAGTATAGTAGAGTAGAGTAAAATTTAGTAGAGCAGAGTAGAGAAGAGCAAAGTAGAGCATGCCAGAGTAGAGTAGAGTTGAGCAGAGCATAGTAGAGCAGAGATAGGTTAGGCAAGGCAAAGTTAGGTTAAGCTAATCTACAGTAGTGAAGATTAGAGCTATTTTTTGGCTTTGTTAGGCTAAGCTATTTTAATGTAGAGTAGAGTATAGTAAAGTAGGGTACAGTGGAGTGGAGCATAGTTGAGTAGAGAAGAGTAGAGTTTAGAAGAGTAGAGTAAAGCTTAGTTAAGCTATGCTAGGATAGAGTAGAGTAAAGTAGAGCAGAGCTAAGTTTAGCACAACATACCCTAGAAGAGTACAGTAGAGCAGAGCAGAGTAGAGTGGCGTTGAGCAGAATAGAGCAGGGCAAAGTAGAATAGAGTAGTGCAGAGTAAAGCAGAGTAGAATAGAGCTTGGTCAGGCTAAGCTAAGCCAGGATAGGTTAGAATAAAGTAGAGTAGAGTAGAGTAGAGTATAGTAGAGTAGAGTAGACTAGAGTAGAGTAGAGTAGAGTAGAGTAGAGTAGAGTAGAGCTAGGTTAGGCTTGGCTAGAGTAGAGTAGAGTAGAGTAAAGTAGAGTAGAGAAGAGTATAATAGAGCTTGGTTTAGTTAAGCTAGGCTAGGCTAGAGTAGAGTCGAGTATAGTAGAATGAGCAGAGCAGAGCTGTGCATAGTGGAGCAATGTAGAGTAAAAAAGAGTAGAGTTGAATAAAGAAGAAAAGGTTAGAGCAAAGCAGAGCAAGCTTAGTTTTGGTAAGGCTAGCTAAGCTAGGTTATAGTAGAGTTGAGAAGAATAGAGCTAAGTTAAGCTTGACAAGGCTAGGCTAGGTTAGAGTAGAGTAAAGCAGAGTAGAGTAGAGTATATAAAGTATAATAGAGGAAAGAAGAGTAGAGCTAATTAAGCTAGGCTAGGCTTGCTTATAATAGTGTAGAGAAGAGTGGAGTAGATTAGAGTGGAGAAGAGTAGATTAGAGTAGAGTATAATAGAGTAGAGCTAGGTTTGGTTAGGCTAGGCTAGAGTTGACTAGAGTAGAGTAGAGTAAAGTAGAGTAGAGTAGAGCAGAGATGTGCAAAGTTGTGTAGAGCTCGTTTGGGCTTGGATAAGTTAGGTTAGGCTAAGCTAGAGTAGAGTAGAGAAGAGTTAGGTTAGGCTTGGCTAGGTTAGCCTAAGTTAAAGAAGAGTAGAGTATAGTAGAGTAGAGCAGAGTAGAGTAAAGTAGAGTAGAGCTAGGTTAGGCTAGGCTAGGCTCACAAGGTTAGGCTACGCTAAGATAGGCTAGGCTTGGCTAGGCAAAAGTATAGTAGAGTAGAGTAGAGTAGAGGAAGATTAAGTTAGGTTCAGCTAAGGTAGGCTATGCAAGACTCGTTTACAGAAGAGTAGAGTAGAGTAGAGTGGAGTAGAGTAGAGTTAAGTAGAGTAGAGTAGAGTATAGTAGTGTAAAGTAGTGTAGAGTAAAGTAGAGCAGAGCTATGTTAGGCAAGGATAGGCTAGGCTAAGCTTGGTTAGGGTAGGCTAGGCCAGGGAAAGCTAGGCCAGAGTAGAGTAGAGCATAGCAAAGCAACATTAGGCAAGGTTATGCTATAGAACAATATAGTAGAGTAGAGTAGAGTAGAGTAGAGGAGAGTAGAGCATAGCTAAGATAGTCTAGGCTAGTTTAAGCTAAGCTTGGTTAGGGTAAAGTAGAGTAGACTAGAGCATAGTAGAGTAATGCATTGTTTGGCTAGGCTAGGGTAAGTTAGACTAGAGTAGAGAAAAGTAAATTAGAGTAGAGTAGGGTAAAGTAGAGTCTAGCTAGGTTAGGCTAGGCAAGGCTACACAAGGGTTGGCTATGTTGGGCTAAGCTAGGCATAGCTAAGCTATAATAGAGTAGAGTATAGTAAAGTAGAGTATAGTAGAGTAGAATTAGGTTAGGCTAGGCTAAACTAGGCAAGAGTAGAGCATAGCACAGTCAAGATAAGCAGAGTAGAGTAGAGTAGAGCAGAGTATAATAAAGTAAAGCATAGTAGGGAAGAGCATATGAAGATGAGCAGTGCAAAGTAGAGCTCTATTAGGCTAAGCAAGGCAATGTTATAATGGAGAAGAGTTTAGCTAGGCTAGGTTAAGATAGAGTAGAGTAGAGTAGAGTAGAATAGAGTAAAGTAGAGCAAAGTAGAGCAAAGCAAAGCAGAGTAGAGCAGAGCAGAGGTAGGTTAGGCTAGGCTAGGCCAGAGTAGAATATAGTAGAGCTAGGTTATGCTAGGATAGGTTAGACTAGGTTGGAGTAGAGTGGAGTAGAGTAGAGTAGAGTAAAGTAGAGTAGAGTGGAGCAAAGTATAGTCGAGTAGAGTAGTGTAGAGCATAGAGCTAGGTTAGACGAGGCTAGGCTAGGCTAAGTAAGGTAAGGGTAGGCAAGGTTAGGTTAGGATATAGTATAGTAGAGTATCATAGAGTATAGTTTAGTTCAGTTAGGCTAAGCATGGCTAGAATGGAGTAGAGTAGAGTTGAGTAGAGTAGAGCTAACAAGCATAGAGCAAAGAAGACTAGAGAAGATTAATGCAGAGTAGAGTATTGTAGAGCTAAGTCAGGCAAGCTTAGGGAAGGATAGGCTAGAGTAGAGTAGAGTAGAGTAGAGCTAGGTTAGGCTAGGCAAGAGTATAGTAGAGTAGAGTATAGTATAGTATAGAAGAGCAGAACAGAGCAAAGAAAAGCTGACTAGAGTAGTACATAGCAAGGTTAGGCTAGGATAAGCTAGGCTGGGCTTAGCTAAGCTAGGTTAGAGTAGAGTAAAGTGGAGTAGAGCTAGGTTAGGGTAGCTTAAGCTAGGGTAGGCTAGGTAAGGATAGGCTAAACTAGGCTAGGCTAGAGTATAGTAGAGTAGAGTTTAGTAAACCTTGGTTATGCAAGGTTAGGCTTGAGTACAATAAAGCAGAGTAGAGTAGAGTAATACAGAGTAAAATAGAATAGAGTAAGGCAGAGTAGAATAGAGCAAGGCAAAGTAGAGTAAAGCAGAGTAGAGTAGAGAAGAGTAGAGCAAGGTTAGGCCAGGCTAGGCTAGAGTAGAGTAGAGTAGAGCTAGGTTATACTAGGTTAGGCTAGGGTAAGTTATTATAGAGTATAATAGAGTAGACTAGATTAGTGTAAAGTAGAGTAGAGTAGAGTAGGATAGAGTAGAGTAGAGTAGAGTAGAGTAATGCTAGAGTAGGGGAGAGAAGAGGAAAGGAGAAATAAGGAGAGGAGAGGAGAGCAGAGTGGAGTTGAATATAGTAAAGTAGAGTTGAGTAGAGTAGAGTATGGCAGAGCTTAGTAGAGGAGAGCAGAGTAAAGCCCAGAAAAGTAGAGCAAAGTAGAGCCATGCGAGATGTTGCTAGGCTACACTAGGCTTAAGTAGACTAGAACAGAGTAAAGTAGTGTATAGCAGAGCTAGGTTAGGATAGGTTAGGCTAGCCTAGGTTAGAATCGTATTGAGTAGAGTAGAGTGTAATAGAGTGGAGTGGAGTAGAGTAGAGCATATTAGAGTAGAGTAGATGACAGCTTGGTTTGGTTGGGCTAAGGTTAGGTTAAGTTCTTATAAAGTATAGTAGAGTAGAATAAATTCGTATAAAATAAAGTAGAGTGAAGTAGGGTAGATTAGAATAGAGTAGAGTAATGCTAGGCTAGGCTAGCTTATGATAAGCTAGGCTAGGCTAAGCTAGGTAAGAGTAGAGTAGAGAAGAGTAGAGTAGGGTAGAGTAGAGTAGAGTGCAGTAGAGTATCGTTAGGCTAGGCTAGGCTATGCTAGGTTAGGCTAAGGTAGGCTAGAGTAAAGTAGAGTACAATAGAATAGAATAAAGTAGAGTTGAGCAGAATAGTGCATAATAAAGTAGGACAAAGTAGAGTACAGTAAAGCAGGGTAGAGCAAAGTGGAATAAAGTAGGGCATAACAAAGTAGAACATGTAGAGTAAGGAAGAGTAAAGCAGAGCTGAGTTTAGCTTACACAATAGAGTAGAACAGAGCAAAGTAGGGTAAAGCAGAGTAAAGTAAAGTAGAGCTAGTCTGGCTTGGCGAGGTTAGGCTAGGTTAGAGCAGAGAAGAGCAGAGAAGATTCGAGAAGAATAGAGTATAGCAGAATAGGTTAGAGCAAAGTAGAGCAGAGCAAAGCAGAATAAAGTAGAGCAAAATAGAGAAGTGCTAAGCAAGTAGAGCTGAGTGAAGTTAGGTTAAGCTAGGTGTGGCTTGGCTAGGCTAGGCTAGTCTTTGCTAGGCAAGGCTAGGATAGGGTAGAGTAGAGCTAGTTTAGGCCAGGTTAGGTTATAGTAGAGTAGAGTGTGGTGGAGTAAAATAGTGTAGTGGAGTAGAGTATAGTATAGCAGAGTAGAGTAGAGTAAAGTAGAGTAGAGTTAGGCTAGGCAAGGCTAGGATAGGTTACGCAAGGCTATGCTAGAGTAGAGTAGAGTAGAGTAGAGTAGAGCTGAGTAGAGTAGAGTAGAGTAGTGTTAAGTTAGGTTAGGTTAAGCTAGAGTAGAATAGAGTAAAGTAAAATAAATTAGAGTAAAGCAAAGTAGAGAAGATCAGAGAAGAGAAGAGCAAAGCAAACTAAAGCAGAGTAAAGTAGAGTAGAGTAGAGCAAAGTAGAATAGAGCAAAGAAGCTAAAGCAAAGGAGTTGTGTAGAGTAAAGTTAGGTTAGGGTGAGCTAGGTTAGGCTAGGCTAGGCTAAGCTTGGTTAGAGTTGAGTAGAGTATAGTAGAGAAGAGTAGAGTTGAATAGAGTATGGTAGAGTAGAGTAGAGGATAGTATAGTAGAGTAGTGTAGAGTAGTGAGAACAGAGCTACATCAGGCATGGCTAGGCTAGAGTATAGTAGAGTAGAGTAGAGTAGAGTAGAGTAATACAGAGCACAATTGAGTAGAGCTGAGTAGAGTACAGCAGAGCAAAGCAAAGTAGAGCAAGGATAGGCTATGTTAGGCTAGGCTTGGATAGGCTTGCCTAGAATAGAGTATAGCAGAGTAGAGTAGAGCTAGGTTGAACAATGCTAGGCTAGGCTAAGTTAGAGCAGAGTAGAGCAGAGTGGAGTAGACTAGATTAGAGTAGAGAAGAGTAAAGAAGAGTAGAGCTAGGTCAGGCTAGGCTAGGCTAGGTTATGTTAGGCTAGGTTAGCATATAGTAGACTAGAGTAGAGTAGAGTGGAGCCGAGTTAGTTTTGGCTAGGCTAGGCTAGGCTATGCTAAACAAGGCAAGAGTAGAGCAAATTAGGGTAGTGTAGAGTAAATTAGAGCTGTGTAGAGTAGAGTAGAGTAGAGCAGAGTAGAGAAGAGTGGAGCAGAGTAGAGGAGCAAGCAGATTAGAGCAGAGCAAAGCAAAGTAGAATAGAGCAAAGCGAGGTTATGCTAGGCTAGGTTAGAGTAGAGTAGAGTAGAGTAGAGTAGTTTAGAGTAGAGCTCGGTTGGGCTTGGCTAGGTAAGGCTAGGTTTTAGTCGAGTCGAGAACAATAGAGTAGAGTAGAGTATAGCAAGGTTAGTTTAGGCTATGTTCAGCTAGGTTAGGGTAGGCTAGGTAAGGCTAAGCTATGCTAAAGTAGAGTAGTGTAGAGGAGAGTAGAACAGAGGAGAGTGGAGTAGAGTAGAGTAGAGCAAAGTAGAGTAGAGTAGAGTAGAGAAGAGTAGTGTAAATGAGGGAAATGTAGAGTAGAGCAAAGTAGAGCATAGATGTGCAATGCAGAGCAGATTGGCGAAGAGTAAAGCAAAGTTGAACAAGATTCGGCAAGGCTAGAGTTGAGTAGAGTTAGGTCAGGGTAGGCTAGGTTGGGATAGGGTAGGCTAGAGTAATGTAGAATAATGTAGAGTAGAGTAGAGTAGAATAAACTAGAGTAGAGTAGAGTAGGGTGGAGTATAGCAGAGGATAGTAAAGCTAGATTAGGCTAGGCTAGGTTAAGCTATGCTAAGTTAGAGTAGAGTAAAGCTAGGTTAAGTGACAAAGTTAGGCTAGGATAGAGTATACTTGTTCAGATTAGAGTAGAGTAGAGTAGAGCTTAGTTAAGTTAGGTTAGTCTAATATAAGTTGTGCTATGATAGGGTAGGCAAGGCTAGGCTAGAGTAGACCAAAGTCGAATAGAATTGAGTAGAGTAGAGTAGAGTAGAGTAGAGCATGATTATGCTAGGCTAGGCAAGTGTAGGCTTGGCTAGAGTATAATAGAGTAGAGTGGAGCAGAGTAGAGTGGAACAGAGTTGTACAGATTAGGGGAAAGAAAAGTAAAGCATAATAGAGTGGAGCAGAGTAGAGTAAATAAGGGCAAAGCAGAGTAAAGTAGAGCAAAAGTGGAGTAGAGGAGAGTGGGGCAAAGTAGAGCTCAGTAGAGTAAAGCTAGGTTAGGCTAGGCAAGGCTAGGTAAGAGTAGAGTAGAGTAGGATAGAGTAGAGTACAAGAGAGTAGAGGAGATTAGAGTAGAGTATAGTAGAGTTATGTTATGCTAGGCAAGGCTAAAGTATAGTAAAGTAGAGTAGAGTAGAGCTTAGTTAGGCTTGGTTAGGGTAGAGTATAGTAAACTAAAGTAGAGTGGAGGAGAGTAGAGCAGAGTTAGGTAGAGTAGAGTAGAGCAAAGCAAAGCAAAGAAGAGCTAGATTAGGTTTTGCTAGGCAAGGCTAAGCTAAAATAAGCTAGGCTAGGCTAGGTTAGAGTAGAGTATAGTAGAGTTGATTAGAAGAGAGCTGAATATAATAGAGTAGAGTAGAGTAACATTGAGTAGAGAGCTACAGTAGGCTAGGCAAGGCTAGAGTAGAGTAGAGTGCAGTTGAGTAGAGTAGAGCTAGGTTAGGCTAGAGTATAGTAGAGAAGAGTAGAGCAGAGTAGAGTAGAGCTAGATTTTGTTAGGCAAAGTTAGGCTAGGCTATGCTTAGCTAGGCTAGGCTAGAGTAGAGTAAAGTAAAGTAGAATAGAGTGGAGCTAGGTTAGGCTAGGCTAGGCTAGCAAAAGTTAGAGTAGAGTAGAGAAGATTGGTGTAGAGTATAGTAGAGTAAAGTTGTGTAATGTAAGGTTAGGCTAAGCTAGGCTAGGCTATGTTAAGCTAAAGTAGAGTACAACATAATAGAGTAGAATAGAGTAGAGCTAGGTTAGGCTACGCTAGGCATTGTTAGGCTAAACTAAACAAGAGTATAATATAGTAGAGTAAAGTAGAGTAGAGTAGAGTAGAGTAGAGTAGAAAAGTGCAGAGTGGAGCTAGGCAAGGCTAGGTTAGTGTAGAGTAGAGTAGAGAAAGGTTAGGCTAGGCTAGTCTATGTTTTAGTAGAGAAGAATAGAGTAGATTGGAGTAGAGTAGAGTAGGGTAGAGAAAACAAAAGCAGACTTAGGTCAAGCTAATCTAGTCTTGAGTAAAGTATGGTAGAGTTTGGTAGAGTAGAGTATAATAGAGTAGAGTAGAGCAAGGTAACGCCAGGCTAAGTTAGGCTAGGCTAAACAAGTCTAGAGTAGAGTAGAGTAGAAATGAGTGGAGTAGAAGAGAGTAGAGCAGAGCAAAGTTGTCTAGAATAGAGCAAAGCATGACTGAGAAATGCAGAGTAGAGCAGAGTAGAGTAGAGTGGAGCGTAGTAGAGAAGAGCAAAGTAGATCCAGGTAAGGTTAGGTTATGCTAGGCTAGGCTATGCTAGAGTAGAGTATAGTAGAGCTAGATTGGGCTAGGCTAGGCTAGGCATTGTTTGAGTAGACTAGAGTAGAGTAGAGTATAGTAGAGTATAATAGAGTAGGATAGAGTAGAACTAGGTTAAGTTAGGCTTGGATAGGCGAGGCTAAGCTAGGCTAGGGAAGGCTAGGATAGGCTAGAGTAGATTAGAGAAGAGTAAGTTGAGTAGAGTATCACTAGGTTTTTCTAGCTATACTGGGCGAGATAAGAGTAGAGTAGGGCAGAGTAGAGAAGAGCAGAGCCTAACAAAGTAGAATAAAGTAGAGTAGAGTAGTATATTGTAGAGCATAATAGAAAAAAGCAGAGTTGAGCATAGCATAATAGAGTAGAGAAAAGTAGAGTAGAGTGGAGCCAAGTTAGGGTAGGATAGGCTTGGCTATGCTAGACTAGGGTAGAGTAGAGCTAGGTTAGGCTAGGCTAGGTTAGACTAGAGTTGAGTAGAGTAGTGTAGAGGTAGGTTAGGCGAGGCTATGCTATGTTAGGTTTGGCTTGGCTATGCTAAGCTAAAGTAGAGTAGAGTAGAGTATAGTAGATTAGATCTAGGTTAGATTAGGCTAGCAAGGCGAGGCTAGAGTACAATAAATAGAGTAGAGTGGAGTTAAGTAGAGTAGAGCAGAGCAGACCAAATGAGGGTTGAGTAGAGTAGTGTAGAGTAGAACAGACCAGAGTAGAGTAGAGTAGAGAAGAGGAAAGCAGAGCAAAGTTGAGCTGGGTTAGGCTAGGTTAGGCAAGGCTAAGCTAGGTAAGGTTAAATTAGAATAGAGTAAAGCAGAGTAGAGTAGAGCAGAGTAGAGTACAGTAGGGTAGACTATAGTATAGTATAGTATAGTATAGTATAGTAGAGCTAGGTTATGCTAGGCAAGGCTTGCTTTGGCTAGGCTAGAGTACGATAGAGTAGAGTAAAGTAGAGCATAGTTAGGTTAGGCTAAGCTAAGCTAGGTTATGCTAGAGTAGAATAGAATAGAGTAGAGCATAGTTAGGTTAGGGTAGGCTAGAGTGGAGTAAAGTAAAGTAAAATAGAGTAAAGATAGGTTAGGCTAGGCTTGGAAAGAGTCGAGTAGAGTAGCGAAGAGTAGGGTATAGTAGATTGTTATGGAGTATAGTATAGTAGAATAACGTAGAGCTAGGTTAGGCTAGGTTTGGCTAGGCTAGATAAGAGTAGGGTAAAGTAAAGTACGAGTAAAGAATAGTATGGTAGAGTAAGATATAGTAGAGCTAGATTATTTTAGGCTATGCTAGGCTAGAGTAGAGTCGAGTAAAGTAAAGGAGTAAAGTAGAGTAAAGCAATTTATAGTAGAGCAGAATAGAGAAAAAAATAGTAGAGCAAAGCTAGGTTTTCCTAGGTTGGGTTAGGCTAGGTTTTGCTTGGCTAGGCTAGACTAATGTTATGCTAGGCTAGAGTGCCATAAATTATAATAAAGTAAAGTAGGGTATAGTAGAGTTAGGTTAGGCTAGGCTAGCTTAGAGTAGACTAGAGCAGAGTAGAGAGTAGTAGAGTTGAGTAGAGTAGAGTAAATAGAGCTAGGTTAGGTTCGACTAAGCAATATGCTTAGGCCAGGGTAGGCTAGGATAGGCAAGGTTAAGTTGAGTAGAGTAGAGTGGAGTAGAGTAGAGTATAATAGAGTAGAGCTTGGTTAGGCTAAGCTAGGGTAGGCTAGGTTAAGCAAGGCTAGAATAGAGTAGAGTATAATAAAGCAAAGTAGAACAGAGCAGAGATAAGCGGAGTATAGTGGAGCAGAGCAGAGAAGAGCTAAGTTAAGTTAGGTAAGTATAGGTTGGCTTGGGTTAGGCTAGGTTAGGTTTGGCGAGGCTGGACTTGATTATAATAGAGTATAAGAGAGCAGAGTAGAGTACTGTAGTGTAGAGCAGACTAGAGTAGACTATATTAAAGCTAGGTTATGCAAGGCTAAGCTAGGCAAGGCTAGGGTAAGCTAGGCTATGCTAGGCTATGCGAGAGTAGGGTAGAGTACCACTAAGTTAGGCTGAGCTAGGCTAGAGTATAGATCAGAGTAGAGTAGAGAAGAGCAGAGCTGAGTAGAGAATAGTAGAGTAAAGTAAAGCAGAGCATAGCAGAGTAGAGCATAGCGAGTAGAGCTAACTTAGGCTAGGCTAAGCTAAGCGAGGCTAGGTTAGGAAATGCTAGCTAGAGTAGTGTAGACGAGTTAAGTAGAGTGTAGTAGAGCTTAATTAGGCTAAGTAAGGCTAGGTTATAGTGGAGTAAAGTAAAGTACAGTAGAGTAGAGTTGATTGAAGTAGAGTAGAGTAGAGTGGAGTAGAGTAGAGTAGAGAGGAGTAGAGCAGAGTAGAGTAGAGCTAGGTTAAGCTCGGATAGACTTGGTTAGTCCTGGCTAGAGTATAGTAGAGTAGATTGGAGTAGAGATAGGTTAGGTTAGGCTTAGCTTGGCTAGGTTAGGCTATGCTATGATTGTCTATGCTAAGCTAGAGTAGAGTAGAGTAGAGTAGAGTAGAGTTAGGTTAGGCTTGGTTAAGATAGGCTATTATAATAGAGTAGAGTAGAGTACAGCAGAGCAGAGCATAACAAAGAAAAATAGAGCAGAGTAAGGAAGAGAAGAGTAGAGGAAAGCAGAGTAGAGTAGAGTGGAGCTTAGAAGAGCAGAGTATAGTAGAGTAGAGTAGAGCAGAGAATAGCAGAGTAGAGTAGATCTAAACAGAGTAGAGTAGAGTAGAGCAGAGCAGAGAAGAGTAGAGCTGAGCTAGGTTATGCAAGGCTAGGCTAAGGTAGTATAGGAGAGAGAAGAGGAGAGTAGAGTAGAATAATGTAGAGTAGAGTAGAGCAGAGTAGAGCTTTGTTAGGCTAAGCCAAACTAGGCAAGGCTAAGCTAGGCTAGGCTGGAGTATTGTAGAGTAGAGTAGAGCGGAGTATAGTAGAGTATAGTAAAGTAGAGTGGAGTTGAACAAGGTTAGGCTACGCTAGGCTATGCAAGGATAGGCTATGTTAGGCTAGGCTGGGCTGGAGTAGAGTATAGTTGAGTAGAGTAGAGCTTGCTTAGGTTAGGCTTAGCTAGAGTAGAGTAGAGTAGAGTAGAGTAAAGAAGAGTAGAGTAGAGCAGCATGGAGCAGAGTAGAGAAAAGTAGAGCATTGTAGAGTAGAGTAGAGCAGTATAGAGAAGAGTAGAGCAAAGTAGAAGAGAGTAGAGTAGAGTAGTGTAAAGAAAGTAGAATAGAGTAGAGCTAGTTTAAGTTATGCTAGGAAAGGCTAGGCTACGTTAAGTAGAGTAGAGTAGAGTAGAGGGAAATATAGTAAAGTAGAGTAGAGTAGAGTAGAGTAAACTAGAGTAGAGTATAGTATAGTAGCCTAGAGTATAATATAATAGAGTAGAGAAGAGTAGAGTAGAGCAAAGCAGCAAAGTGCAGAGCAAGATAGAACAAATTAGAGTAGAGCAGAGTGGAGCAGAGCATAGTAAAGTAGAGTAAAGCTTTTTAAGCTTGGATAAGCTAGGCTTGGTTAGGCTAGGCTAGAGCATTGTTGAGTAGAGTGGTCTTGAGCTAGGTTAGGATAGGCTAGGCTTGGCTTGGTTAGGCTAGGCAAGGCTAAGATTTTCTAGGCTAAGCTTGAGTAGTGTAGAGTAGAGTATAGTAGATTAGAGCTAGGTTAGGCCATGCATGGCTATGTTATTTGAGAGTATAATAGAATAAAGTAGACTATAATAGAGTAGAGTAGAGTAGAGTAGAGTAGAGCATAGTAGGAAAAAGTAGAGTAGAGTAGAGTATAGCAAAGTAAAGAAGAGTAGAGCTAGGTACTCTAGGTTAGGATTGGCTAGGCTAGCCAAGGGTTGGCTAGATAATGCTAGGCTAGGCTACAATAGAGTGGAGTAGAGTAGAGCTAGGTTAGCCTAGGCCTTGCTAAGCTTGGATAGAGTAGGGTAGCAAAGAGTATAGTAGAGTATAGTAGAGTAGAGCAGAGTAGAGTAGAGTATAGTAGAGTAGAGTATTATAGAGTAGAGTATAGTAGAATAGAGTAAAGTAGAGTTAGGTTAAGCTATGCTAGGCTAATAGTTTAGGTTAAGCTAGGCCAGGGTATGCTAAAGTAGAGTAGAGTGAGGATAGTAAAGCTTAGTTATGTTTTATTAGGTTAGGCTAACCTAGGCTATAGTAGAATAGGGTAGAGTAGAGCATAGTAGAGCAGAGCATAACATAGAAAGGTAGAGAAGAGTAGAGCAAAATTGAGCAAAGTAGAGTATGGTACAGCAAAATGGAGCAGAGCAGAGAAGAGTAGAGCAAAGCATAGGGGAGTAGAGCTAGCTTAGGCTATGCAAGGCAAGGCAAGACAAGGATAGATTAGAGTAGATTAGAGCTAGGTTATGCTAGGCTATGTGAGAGTACAATAGTGTAGAGTATAGTATAATAGAGTAGAGCAGAGCAAAGCATAGCAGAGAAAAGTAGAGTAGAGCAGAGTAGAGAAATGTAGAGTAGAGCAGAGCATGGTTAGGCTAGGCTAGGCAAGGCTTGGCTAGGCTAGGCAAGGCTTGGCTAGGCCAGGCTACGTTAGAGTAGCATAGAGTAAAGTAGAGCTAGGTTAGCCTAGGCTTGGCAAAGCTAGGTTAGAATAGGATAGAGTAGAGTATAGTAGAGTAGACTAGAGTAGTGTTGAGAAGAGTATAATAAAGTGGAGTAGAGTATTGTAGAGTAGAGTAGAGTTGATTAGAGTAGATCTAGGTTAGGCAAGGCTAGGTTAAGCTTGGTTAGGGTAGGCTAGGCGAGGCTAAAGAAGAGTAGATTAGAGTATAGTAGAGTAAAGTAGAGTGGAGGTGAGTAGAGTAGAGTAAAGCTTTGTTAAGATTGGCTAGGTTAGGCTAGGCTAGAGTAGAGTAGAGTAGAGTAGAGTAAAGCAGAGCAAGTAGAGTTGGGTAGAGCAAAAAATAGCAGAGTAGAGAAGAGCAGCTAGGTCAGGTTAAGGTAGGCTAGGCAAGACAAGGTTATAGTAGAATAAAGTCGAGTAGAATAGAATAGAGTAGAGTAGAGTAGAGTAGAGTAATGTAGTGTATAGTATAGTAGAATAAAGAAGAGCCAGGTTAGGCTATGTTAGGCAAGGCAAGTTTTGGCTAAGCTAGAGTTGACTAGATAAGAGTAGACCAGAGCAAGGTTAGGTTAGGCTAGGCTAGAGTAGAATAGAACAAAGTGGCACAGAGCAGAGTAAAGCCGAGCTGAGCTAAGCAGAGTGGAGGAGAGTAGAGAAGAGTAGAGCTAGCTAAGGCTAAGCTAGAGTGGAGAAGAGTAGAGTAGAGTAGAGTTAGGTTAGGCTAGGCTAGGTTACAGTAGAGCAGAGTAGAGTAGAGTAGAATAAAGTATAGTAGAATATATTAGAGTATAATGTAGTAGAGTAGAGTGGAGGTAGGTTAGGCTAGTCTAGGCTAGATTAGGTTAGGCTAGGTTTGGCTAGGCTAGGCAAGAGTAAGCTTGAGTAGAGTAGAGTGGAGTTGAGTAGAGTAGAGTAGAATAGAGTTTAGTAGAGTAGAGTAGAATAGAGCTAAATTAGGCTAGGTTAAACTAGGCTAGAGTTGAGTAGAGTGTAGTGGAGTTGAGTATAGTAGAGCAGAGTAGGGTAGAGTAGAGCAGAGCTGAGTAGAGTAGAGCAAAGCTAGCTAGGCTAGTGTAGAGTAGAGTAGAGTAGAGTAAAGTATAATAGAGTAGAGTTGAGTTGAGTAGAGAAGAGTAAAGCTAGGTTAGGCTAAGCTAGGCTTAGCTAGAGTAGAGTAGAGTAGAGTAGAGTAGAGTAGAGTAGAATAGAGTATAGGAGATTTGAGCTGAGCAGAGCAGAGTGGATTAGAGCTTAAACAAGGAGAGCAGACTAAGGTAGGGCTAAGTTATGCTAGGTAAAGCTATGTTAGGGTAGGCTAGGCTTCATTTGCCAAGGCTAGGCTTGAGTAGAGTAGAGCAAAGTAAAGTTGAGTATTATGGAGTAGAGTAGAGTAAAGGACAACAAAGTAGAGCGAAGAAGAGCAGAGTAGAGTAGACGAAAGCAAAGCATATTAGACAAGAGTGGAGTAATGGAGAGGAGAGCAGTGTAGAGTAGAGTAGAGTAGAGCAGAGTAGAGAATGACAGAGCAGAGCTGAGTAGAGCAGGTTATGCTATGCTAGGCTAGGCAAGGCTTAGAGATGTTAAGATATAGTAGACTAGAGTAGAGTAGAATAGAGTAGAGTAGAGTAGATTAGAGCTAGGATAAGCTAGGCTAGGCTAGGTTAGGGTACCGTAGAGTAGAGTAGAGTAGAGTATTACAGAGTGGAATGAAGTTGAGTAGAGCTAGGTTAGTCGAGGCTAGGCTCGTCTAGAGTAGAGTGAAGAAGAGTAGCGTAGGGTAGACTATAGCTCGGTTAGGCTAGGCTAGGCTAAGCTAGGCTAAGATGGAGTAGAGTAGAATAGAGTAGAGAGGATTAGAGCTAAGTAGAGCAAAAAAGAATAGAGTAGAGAACAGTAGGGTACAGTAGAGCTGAGTAAAGCAAAGAAGAGCAAAGTAGAGCTTCGGTAGGCTAAGCTAGGCTAGGTTACAGTAGAGTAGAGTAGAGTGGAGTGGAGTAGAGTAGAGCAGAGTAGAGTAGAGTATGATAGAGTATAATAGAGTAGAGCTTGGATAGGCTACGCTAGGCTAGGCATGGGGAGGCTAGCTAGAGTTGAGTAGATTAGAGTAGAGCTAGGTTAGGTTAAGATAGGCTTGGCTCGACATTGCTAAAGTAGAGAAGAGTATAGCAGAGTAGAGTAGAGAAAAGTAGAGCAGAGAAGAGTAGATCTAGGTTTAGCTAAGCAAGGTTTTGCTAGTAGAGTAGAGTTAGGTTCGATTAACCTAGACCAAGGCTTGGTTATTGTGAGTATAGTAGAAAAGGTAGTTTAGAGTAGACTAGAGCTCAGTTTGGCTAGGCTATGCTAGGCTAGAGTGGAGTGGAGTAGAGTAGAATAGAGTAAAGAAAATCAAAGAAGAGCAAAGTAGAGTAGTTTATAGTAGCATAGAGTAGAATAGAGCAGAGCAAAGCAAAGTAGAATAGAGTAGAGTAAAGCTTGGTTATTCTAAACTAGGCTAGGTTAAAGTAGAGTAGAGTGGAGTACAGTGGAGTAGATCAAATTAGAGTAAAATAAAGGATAATAGAGTAGAGTGGAGGAGAATAGAGCTAAGTTAGGCTAGGTTAGGCTAAGATATGCTAGGCAAGGTAAAGCTAGCTTGAGTAGAGTAGATTAGAGTAGAGTTAGGTTAGGTTATGCTAGGCTAGCCTCAGCATGGCTAAAGTAGAGAAGAATAGAGTAAAGTAATGTAGACTAGAGTAGAGCAGAGTAGAGTTAAGCAGAGCAGAGTAGAGAAAACTAGGGTAGAGCTAAGTTAGGCAAAGGTAGGTTAGGCTAGGCTAGGCAATGCTATGTTAGGTTGGGCTAGATTCAGGTATATTAGAGCAGTGTAGAGTAGAGTAGAGCTAGGTTAGGTTAGGCTAGGCTATAGTATAGTAGAGTAGAGTAGAGTGGTGTACAACAAAGTAGAGTAGAGCAGAGGAGAACACAGCAAAAAAGAGTAGAGTAGAGCAAAGCTTGTCTAGGTAAGCTAAGCTAGGCTAGGCTAGAGTAGCGTAGAGCAAAGTAGAGTTGAGCTAGATTAGATAAGCTAGGTTAGAGAATCGTGGAGTATAGTAAGTAGTGTAGAGTAGAAGAAAGGATAGGAGAAGAGAGGAAAGGAGAGCAGAGCATAGTAGAAGGGAGTAGAGCATAGCAGAGTAGGGTAGAGCATAAGAGAGTATGGTAGAGTAGAGCAGAGAAGAGTAGAGTTCGATTAAGCTTGCAAGAGTAGAGTAGAGTAGAGTAGAATAGAGCTAAGCTAGGTTAGGTTAAGTTACTCTAGGCTAGGTTAAGCTAGTCTTGGCTAGGTTAAAGTAGAGCTGTATAGTAGGGTAGAGTAGAGTAGAGCTAGGTTAAACAATGTTAGGTTAAGCTAGGCTAGGCTAAAGTACAGTAGAGTATAGTGGAGTAGAGCAAAGAAGAACAAAGCAGAATAGTGTAGAGCAGATCAGAGCAGAGTAGAGTAGAGCAAAGTAAAGTAGAGTAGAGTAGAGTAGAGTAGAATAGAATAGTACAGAGCTAAGCAGATTAGAGAGGAGAAAAGGAGAGCAGAAGAGAGAAGAGCAGAGAATAAAAAAGTATAGCTATATAGAATAGAGAAGAGTGGAGTAGAGTAGAGCAAAGATAGGTTAGGTTAGATTATTCTAGGCTAGGGTAGAGTAGAATACAATAGAGTAGAGTAGAGTTAGGTTAGGATAGGCTTGGCAAAGCTAGTTAAAGTATGGTAGAGTAGAGTAGAGTAGAGTAGAGTAGAGTAAAGTTGAGTAGAGTAGAGCAAAACTAGGTTTGGTTGGGCTAAGCTAGGGTAGGCTAGGCAAGGTTAGGGTAGGCCAGACTATGCTAGAGTAGAGTATATTAGAGTAGAGTAGAGTATGGTAGAGTAGAGTAGAGCTAGGTTAAGTAAGGCTTGGGTAGGCTTAGTGAGGCAAGGCTAGAGTAAAGAGAGTAGAGTTGAGTTGAGCAATACAGAGTAGAGCAGAGGTAAGCAGAGTAGAGTAGAGTAGAGCAAAGTTATGCTAGGCTAGGTAAGGAAAGCTAAGGTAGGCCAGGTTAGGTTAGGCTAAGAAAGGCTTGGTTAGAGTAGAGTAGAGTAGAGCAGAGTAAAGTAAAGTAGAGTAGATAGACCTAGGTTAGGCTAGGTTAAGCTTGGCTAGCCTAGGCTAGTCTAGAATATAGTAGAGTAGAGCTATGATAAGCTAATCTAGGCTAAGGAGGCTAGAGTATAGAGCAAAGCATAGTGGAGCAGAGAAGAGCAAAGCAGTGAAGAATGGAGAAGAGCAGAGCAGTGCAGAGTAGTGTAGAGTAGATCATAGCATAATAGAGCAGAGTAGAGTAGAGCAAGCTTAGGTTAAGCAAGGCTAGGCTAGGTAAGGCTAGGCCAGAGTAGAGTATAGTAAAGTCGAGTAGGGTATAGTAAAGCATGGTTAAGGTTGGCTAACCTAGGTTTTAGTGGAGTAGAGGATAATAGAGCAGAGTAAAGTATAGCAGAGTGGTGCATAGTACTGTAGAGTAGAGCTTGTTTATGCTAGGCTAGCACAGGCTAAACTAAGCTAGAGTAGGGTAGAGTAGGATAGAGTATAGTAGAGTTGAATAGAGTAGAGTAGAGTAGAGTTTGCTTAGGCTAAGCTAGACTAGGCCAGAGTAGAGTAGGGCAGAGTAGAGTAGAGAAGGGTAGAGCAGAGTACAGTTGAGTAGAGTAGAGAAGATTTAGCAGAGTACAGTAGAGTAGAGGAGAGGAGAGGGTAACTGAGAAGATTAAAGAAAAATAGAGCAGGGAAAAGAGAGTAGTGTAGAGTAGAGTATAGCAGAGTAGAGTAGAGTAGAGTAGAGCTGAGATAGGTTATGCTATGCTAGGATAGGCTAGAATAGGATAGAGTGGAATATAGTAGAGTAGAGTAGAGTAGAGCAGAGAAAAGAAAAGCTAGTTTAAGCTAGGATAAACTAGGTTAAGGTAGGTTAGGCTAGGGTAGGTTATAGCAGAGTATAGTAAAGTAGAGGAGAGTAGAGTAGAGTAGAGTAGAGTAGAGTTGAGTAGAGCTAGGTTAGGATAAGCTAGGGTAGGTTAGATTATAGTAGAGTAGAGTATAGTATAGTATGGTAGAGGAGAGTGGAGCAGAGCATAGTAAAGTTGAGCTCAATTAGGCTAGGCTATGCTAGGCTTAGCTATGCGAGACTAGAGTATAATAGGGTAGAGCAAAGTAGAGTAGAGTAAAGTAGAGTAGAGTTGAGCAGAGAAGAGAAGAATAAAGCTAGGTTTGGCTAAGTTAGGTTGGGTTAGGCTAGGTTAGAGTAGAGTAGGGCAGAGACGAGTATAATAGGGTATAGTATAGTATAATAGAGTAGAGTAGAGTAGAGTAGAGCAAGATTAAGCTAGGCTAGGTTAGGCTAGCCTATCGTAGAGAAGAGTAAAGTAGAGAAGAGTAGAGTAGAAAAGAGCAGAGCAGAGCAAAGTGAAGTGGAGTGGAGAAGAGTAGAGTAGAGT
This sequence comes from Vanilla planifolia, assembly GCA_023846275.1. Classification (NCBI taxonomy): domain Eukaryota; kingdom Viridiplantae; phylum Streptophyta; class Magnoliopsida; order Asparagales; family Orchidaceae; genus Vanilla; species Vanilla planifolia. Next base: position 145,118 of record JAIUJO010000687.1, read on the forward strand.
AGACTAGAGCAGAGCTAGGTTAGGCTAGGCTAGGCTAGAGGTTAGTAGAGTAGAGTAGAATAGAGTAGTGTAGAGTAGAGTAGAGCTAGGTTAGGCTAGACTAGGGTAAGCAAGGTTAAGCTTGGCTAGAGTAGAGTACAGTAGAGTAAAGTAGAGCAGACAAGAGCATAGTAGAGCTTGGTTTGGTTAAGCTAGGCAAGGCTGGAGTAGAGTCGAGTATAGTAGAATAGAGCAGAGCAGAGCTGTGCATAGTAAAGCAACGTAGAGTAAAATAGAGTAGAGTAGAATAGAGAATAGAAGGTTAAAGCATAGCAGAGCAAGCTTAGTTTTGGTAAGGCTAGGCTAAGCTAGGTTAGAGTAAAGAAGAGATTAGAGCTGAGAAGAATAGAGCTAATTTAGGCTTGATAAGGCTAGGCTAAGTTAGAGTAGAGTAGAGCAAAACAATACAGAGTGGAGCAGAGTAGAGCAGAGCTAGGTTAGGCTATGATAGGCTTGGGTAGGCTAGATTAGGTTTAGGCCTAGGCTAGAGGTGGGGTATAGTAGAGTAAATTAGAGTAAAGAAGAGTAGAGAAAAGTAGAGCAGAGTGGAGTTAAGTAGAGTAGAGAAAAGGAGAGTAGAGTTAAGCAGAGTAGAGTAGGGATAGGTTAGGGTAGGATAGGCTAGGCCATGCTAGGCTAGAGTAGACTGCAGTCGAGTATAATAGTGTAGAGTAGAGTAGAGTACAATAAAGCGATGTTAGGCTAGGCTAAGCTGGGCTAGGTTAGAGTAGAGTAAAGTAATGTAGAGTAGAGTTGAGTAGAGTAGAGTAGAGTTAGAGCAATGTTAGGTTAGGCTAAGCTAGGCTAGGGTAGGATCGGCTAGGCTAAGCTATGGTAGAGTAGAGTAAAGTAGAATAGAGCCATATTAGGGTAGGCTAGAGCTGAGTAGAGTAGAGTTCAGAAGAGTAGAAAAGAGCAAAGGTAAAGAAGAGAAAGTAAAGTAGAGTAGAAAAGAACAAAACTGAGCATAGTAAAGCAGAGCAGAGCAGAGCAAAGCAGGGTAGAGCTAGGTGAGACTAAGCAAGCTAGGTTAGGTTAGAGTGGAGTAGAGCGGAGTAGAGTATAGTAGAGTAGAGTAGAGTAGTGTATCGTATAATATAGTACAGTGGAGTAGAGTATTGTAGAGCTTGGTTAATCTAGGCTAGGTGGTGCTAGGCTAGGTTAGGCTAGACTAGGCTAGAGTATATTAGAGTAGAGTAGAGTATAGTAGAGCATGGTTATGTTAGCAAGGCTATGCTGGAGTAGAGTAGAGTAGAGTAGAGTAGAGCAGAGCAGTGTAGAGTAGGAGCATAGCATAATAGAGCAGAGAATGAGCAAGGTGGAGCAAAGTAGAGCAAAGTAGAGTAAAACAAAGCTAAGTAGAGTAGAGTAGAGAAGAGTAGAGCTAAGTTAAGCTAGGCTATGCTAGGCTAGGTTAGCTTAAAGTAGAATAGAGTAGAGTAGAGTAGAGTAGACGTAGAGCAAGGTTAGGCTAGGCAAAGCTAAGTTGGAGTAGAGGCAGGTAAAGTAGAGTAGATTAGAGTAGAGTGTAGTAGAGTAGAGTAAAATAGAATAGTGTATTGTAGTGTAGGGTAGGTAGAGTAAAGTATAATTAGGTTAAGTAAGGCTTGGCTATGGTAGGCTTGGCTAGGCTAGGCTAGGTTACTGTGGAGTAGAGTAGAATAGAGTAGAGTAGAGCTAGGTTAGAATAAGCTAGGCTATGCTAGAGTACAATAGAGTAGAGTAGAGTAGAGTATAGTAGAGTTTATTGGAGTAGAGTTGAGTTGAGTAAAGTAGAGCTCAATTAGGCTAGGCTAGGTTAGGCTTAGCTAGGCTTGGCTAGAGTAGAGTAGAATAGAGTAGAACAAAGCATAACAGAGTGGAGTAGAGCAGAGTAAAACAGAGAAGCGAAGAGTAGAGCTAAGTTTATCTAAGCTAAGTGGGGCTATGTTAGGTTAGAATAGAGTAGAGTAGGGCAGAGTGGAGTATAATAGAGTATAGTATAAGTATAGAAGAGTAGAGTAGAGGTAGAGTAGAGCAAGATTAAGCTAGGCTAGGTTAGGATAGCCTATAGTATAGTAGAGTAGAGTAGAGAAGAGTAGAGCAGAGAAGAGCAGAGAAGAGCAGACTAGAGCAAAGTGAAGCAGAGTGGAGGAAAGCATAGCAGAGTAGAGCAAAGCAAAGCTAGGTTAGGCTAGGCTAGATTAGAGGTTAGTGGAGTAGAGTAGAATAGAATAGTTTTCTTAGGCTTTGCAAGGCTAGAAGAGGCTAGGTTTGGAGTACAGTAGAGTAGCGTGGAGTAGAGCAAAGTAGAGTAGAGTAGAGTAGAGTAAAGTAGAACTAGTTTAGGCTAGGCTAAGCTAGGCTAGGATTGGTTAGGTTAGGCTAGGCGAGGCTAAGCTAGCCTAGAGTAATTCGAGTAGAGTAGATCTAGGTTAGGCTAGGCTAAGCTACAATACAATATAATAGAGTAGAGTAGAGAAGGTTAGAACAGAGCAGAGCAGAGTTAGAGCAGAGCAAAGCAGAACAGAGGAGAGCAGAGTAGAGTGCAGTACAGCAAAGCAGAGAGTAATAAAAAATAGCATAGTAAAGTAGAGTAGAGATGAGCTAGGTAAGGCTAAGCAAGGGTTAGGCTATGCTAGGCTTGGGTAGGCTAGATTATGGTGGGCTAGGCTAGATTGCGGTAGAGTAGAGTAAATTTGGATAAAGAAGAGTGAGAAGAGCAGAGAAGAGTTGAGTTAAGCAAAGTAGAGAAAAGTATAGCAGAGCAGAGTGGAGTAGAGTAGAGTAGAGTAGAGATAGGTTAGGATAGGATAGGATAGGCCATGTTAGGCTAGAGTAGACTAGAGTTGAGTATAATAGTGTAGAGTATAGTAGAGTAGAGTAGAGTATAATAAAGCAAAGTTAGGCTAGGCTAAGCTGGACTAGGCTAAGCTGGGCTAGGTCAGAGTAGAGTAGAGTAGTGTAGAGTAAATTTGAGTAGAATAGAGTAGAGCTTGGTTAGGTTAGGCTGGCTAGGCTATGACAGGCTCGACAAGGCTAAGCTAGAGTAGAGTAGAGTAGAGCCATATTAGGTTAGGCTGGAGCTGAGTAGAGTAGAGTTCATAACAGTAGAAAAGGGCAAAGTAGAGTAGAGTAGAGCATAGAAGAGAAAAGTAAAGTAGAGTAGAGAAGAACAGAATAGAGCAAAGTAGAGTAGAGCAGGGTAGAGATAGGTGAGGCAAAGCTAGGCTAGGCTAGGTTAGAGTGGAGTAGAATGGAGTAGAGTATAATAGAGTAGAGTAGAGTAAAGTAGAGTATAATATAGTATAATTGAGTAGAGTAGCATAGAGCTTGGTTAATCTAGGCTAGGTGGGGCTAGGTTAGGTTAAGCTTGGCTAGATTAGAGTATAGTAGAGTAGAGTAGTAGTATAGTAGAGCATGGTTATGTTAGGCTAGTCTATGTTAAGATAGAGTAGAGTAGACTAGAGCAGAGCAGAGTATAGTAGAGGAGAGCATAGCATAGTAAAGCAGAGCAAAGCAAGATGGAGTAAAGTAGAGTAAAGGAGAGTAAAGTAGAGCTAAGTACAGTAGAGAAGTGAAGAGTAGAGACAAAGTTAAGCTAGGCTACTCTTGGCTACGCTAGCTTAAAGAAGAATAGAGAAGAGTATAGTAGATTAGAGCAATGTTAGGGGTAGGCTAAGGTAAGTTGGAGCAGAGTAGAGTATAGTATAATAGAGTAGAGTAGACTAGAATAGAGTAGAGTATTTTAAAAGAGTAGAGTATAGCAAGGTTAAGAAAGGCTAGGCTATGGTAGGCTTGGCAAGGCTAGAGTGGAGTGGAGTAGAGTAGAGTAGAGTAGAGTAGAGCAAGGTTTAGACAAGTATAGGCTAGAGTACAATAGAGTAGAGAAGAGTAGAATAGAGTAGAGCAAAATAGAGTAGAGTAGAATAGAGAAGAATAGAGTAGAGTTGAGTTAGGTTAGGCTAGGATAATCTAGAGTAGAATAGAGTAGAGAAGAATACAATAGAGAAGAGTAGAGTAGAGTAGAGCTAGGTTATGCTAGGCTAGGCTAGGTAAAGGTTAGAGTAGAGTAGAGTAGAGTAGAGTAAAGTAGAGAGTTAGGTTAGGGTAGGATAAGCCAAGTAAGGGATGACTAGGCTAGGCTAGAGTAGAGTTAAGTAAAGTAAAGTAGGGTATAGTAGAGAGTAGAGTAAGGCTAGGTTAAGCTAAGCTAGGCTAGGCTAGGCTAGGCTAAACAAGGCTATAGTAGAGTAAAGTTGGGTAGAGTTGAGAAGAGTAGACCAGAGTAGAGCTAAGTAGAATAGAGTAGAGATAGGTTTGGCTAGGCTAGGGTAGAGTAGAGTAGAGCTTGGTTAGGCAAGGTTAGGCTAGGCTAAGTTAGAGTAGAGTAGAATAGAATGGAGTAGATTAGAGTGGAGTAGAGTAAAGTAAGGTTAGAAAAGGCTATACTGGAGTAGAATAGAGTAGAGTAGAGCAATGTGGAGAAAGGTTAAGCTAAGCTAGGCTAGGTTAGGCTAAACTAGGCAAGAGTAGAGTAGGTAGAGTAGTGTAGAGTTGAGTTGAGATGAGTAGAGTAGAGTAGAGAATAGCATAGCATATTAGAGTAGATCATAATAGAGTAGAGAATAACAGAGCAAAGTAGAGTAGAGAAAAGCATAATAGAGTAGAGAGAAGCAGAGTAGAGTAGAGTAGAGCACAAAAAAGAAGGGCAAAGTAAAGAGAGCAAAGTAGAGCTAAGTATGCTAGGCTATAACAGAGCATAGTATAATATAGTTTAGGTTAAGCTAGGCTTGACAAAGCTAATTTAGAATAGAGTAGAGTAAAAGAGAGGTTTTTAGAGTAGAGTATAACATAGTTGAGTAAAGTAGAATAGAGCTAGGTTAAGCTAAGCTAAGCTAGGCTAGAGTAGGCTAGGCTAGGCTAGGCTAGGCCATGCTAGAGTAATGTATAGTAGAGTAGAGTTGAGTTGAGTAGAGAAGAGTAGAGCTAGGTTAAGCTAGGCTAAGCTAAAGTAGAGTAGAAGAGAATAAAATAGAGAATAGTAGAGTAGGGTAGAGTAGTGTAGAGCTAGGATAGGCTAAGCTGGCCTAGGTTAGTGTAGAATAGAGTAAAGAAGGATAGAGTAGAGAAGAATAGAGTAGAGTAGGGTAGAGTGGAGTAGAGTAGAGCTAGGTTAAGCTAGGCTATGCTATGTTAGAGTAGAGTAGAGTACACTAAGGTAGAGTAGAGCAGAGTAAAGCAGAGCAAAGTAAAGCTAGGTAGAGTAGAGTAGAGTTGGGCTAGGTTAGGCTAAGTTATATTACGTTTGGCTAAGTTAGAGTAGAGTAGAGTAGAGTAGAGTAGAGTGGAGTAGAGTAGAGTAGAGTGGAGTAGAGTAGAATAGAGTAGAGTAAAGTAGAGTATTGTACAATGAGTAGAGTAGAGTGGAGGTATGTTAAGTTAGGCTAGGTTAGGCTATACTATGCTAGGCTAGGCAAGAGTAGACTAGAGTGGCATAGAGTAGAGCTAGGTTAGGTTAGGGTAGGCTAGGCTAGGCTTGGGTAACGTAGAGTAAAGTAGAGTACAGCAACGTAGAGCATAAGAAGAGTAGAGCAGAGTAGAGCAAGGTTAGGCTATTCTAGGTTAGGCTATTCTAGGTTAGGCTAGGCTAAGCTAGGCTAGCTTATGCAAGCTAAAGTTGAGTAGAGTATAGTAGAGTATAGTAAAGCTAGGTTAGGTTAGGTTAGGCTAGGCTAGAGTTGAGTAGAGTAGAGTAGAGTAGAGTAGATGAGAGCAGAGAAAAGTAGAACAGAGTAGTGTAGAGTAGAGTAGAGTAGAGTAGAATAGAGCAAAGTAGAGGTTAGTAGACTAGAGCAGAGCAAACTTAGTCTAAGCTAAGAAAGAGTAGAGTAGAGTAGAGTAATGTAGAGTAAAGTAGAGTAGAGCTTGGTTAAGCAAGGCTAGGCTGGGCTATGGTAAACTATGTTAGAGTAAAGTAGGGTAGAGTCAAAAAAAGTAGAGTAGAATAGAGTAGAGTAGAGTAGAGCATAATAGGGGAAAATAGAATAGAGTAGAGTAGAGTAGAGAAGAAAAGGGTAGAGTAGAGTAGAGTAGAAGAGAGAAGAGTAAAGTAAAGCATAGAAGAGTAGAGTATAGCAAAATAGAGTAGTGTATAGTAGAGCTTGGTTAGGTTAGGATAAGCTAATCCAGATCAGAGTAGGATAGTGTATAACAAGGATAAGCTAGGCTAGGCTATGTTAGGTTAGAGTAGAGTACAGTAGAGTAGAGTAGATGGGGTTAGGTTAGGCTAGGCTACGCTTTGCTAAAGGATAGTAGAAATGAGTAAAGAAAAAAAAGAGCAGAGTAGAGCAAGGTAGAGCATAGCAGAGCAAAGTAGTGTAGAGCAAAGCAGAGTAGACCATAGTAGAGCTTAGCTGAGCAAGGTTTGGCGAGGCTAGCTAGGCATGGTTAAGCTAGCCTGGAGTCGAGTAGAGTATAGTAGAGTCGAGTAGAGTATAGCTAAGTAAGGTTAGGCCATGTTAGAGTAGAGTAGAGTATAATATAGAAGAGTAGAGCGAGGTTAGGTTATGCAAGGCTAAGCTAGGTTAGGCTAGGATTGGTTAGAGTAGAGTAGAGTAGAGTATAGTAAAGTAAAGTAGAGTAGAGCTAGGTTAGGCAAGGTTAGCCTTGGATAGGCTAAGATAGGCTAGGCTAGAGTAGAATAGAGTAGAGTAGAGTAGAGTAGAATAAAGTAGAGTTGAGTAGAGTTGAGCTGAGCTAGGTTATGTTAGGCTAAGCTAGGCTAGGCTAAGCTGGGCTAGGTAAGACTAAGCTAGGCTATAGTAAGAGAGTATAGTATAGTAGAGCTAGGTTAGGCTAGGCTAAGCAAGACTAGAGTAGAGTAGAATAGTGTAAAAGTATATTAGAGTAGAGTGGAGTAGAACATAGTAGAATTGAGTAGAGCAGAGTAGAGTAAAGAAGAGCAGAGTAGTGCAAAGTGAATAAGAGTAGAATAGAGTAGAGGAGAGTAGAGCAGAGAAGAGAATAGTCTAGTATAGTAGAGTATAGTAGAGGAAAGAAGAGAAAAGCTATGTTAGACTAGGCCAGGTTAAGCTAGGCTTGAGTAGAGTAGTATAAAGTAGAGTAGAGTAGATATAGTAGAGCAGAGCTAGGTTAGCTTAGGCAGGGGATGGCTCAACTAGGCTAAGTAAGGATAGAGTAGAGTAGAGTTGAGTAGAGTATTGTAAAGTAGAGTAGAGCTAGGTTAGGTAATGCTAGGCTAGGCTAAACGAGGCTTGAGTAGAGTAGAGTAGAGTAGAGTATAATATAATAGAGCAAAGCATACTAGAATAGAGCAAAGTAGAGCAGATAAAATTTGAGTGGAGTAGAGTAGAGCAGTGTAGTGTAGAGCAAAGTAGAGTAAAGTTAGGTTTGGCAAGGCTTGGCTAGGCCAGAGTAGAGTATAATATAATAGAGTATAGTAAGAGTAGAGTAGAGCAAAGTAGAGTAGAGTAGAGCAAAGTAGAGCAGAGTAGAGTGTAGAAAAGTAGAGCAGAGGTGTGAAGAGTAAAGCAAAGCAAAGTAGAGTAGAGCATACTAGAGTAGAATATATTAGAGTACAAAAAATTAGAGTAGAGTAGAGCAAAGCAAAGCAGAGCAGAGTAGAGTGGAGCAGAGCTAGGTTAGGGTAGATTGGTTTTGCTAGGGTTCAACTAAGAAAGAGTAGAGTAGAGAAGAGTAGAGTTGGTTTTAGTAGAGTAGGTATAGTGGAGCATAACTAAGTTAGGCTAGGCTTGCCTAGGTTAGAGTAGAGATGGGTAGAGCAGTGTAGAGTAATGTAGAGTAAAGTAGGGTAGAGTAGACATAGGTTAGGTTGGGCTAAGCTAGGCTAGGATATAGTAAGCAAGGCTAGGCCAGAGTAGAGTAGAGTAGACCAGAGTAGAGTAGAGTAGAGCTAGGTTAGGCTAGGCTAGAGTATAGAGTGGAGCAGAGTAGAGTAGAGCAGAGTAGAGTAGAGTAGAGTAGAGCATAGCAGAGTAGTGTAGAGCAAAGTAGAGCAGAGTTAGGCTAGGGTAGGCTAATCTTGGCAAGGCTAGAGTAGAGTATTATATATTAGAGTATAGTAGAGTAAAGCAGAGTAGAGCAAAGTAGAGTATAGTAGAGAAAAATAGAGCAGAGCATAATAGAGAACAGCAGAGAAGTGCTTTGAAGAGTAGAGCAGAGCAAACCAGGGTAGAGCAGACTAGAGTAGAATATAATAGAGTAGAGAAAATTAGAGTATAGGAGAGCAAAATAGATTAGAGTAGAGGATAGCTAGGTTAGGCTATGATTTTCTTGGCTAGGGCTCGACAAAGAATGAGTAGAATAGAGAATAGTAAAGTAAGGTATAGTAGAGTAGAGTGAAGGATAGCTAAGTTAGGCTAGGTTAGAGTAGAGAAGGGTAGAGCAGTGTAGGATAGAGTAGTGTAAAGTAGGGTAGAGTAGAGATAGGTTGGGTTGGGTTAAGCTAGGCTAGGCAAGGCTAGAGTAGAGAAGAGTAGGGTAGAGCAGAGTAGAGTAGAGTAGAGTAAAGCTAGGTTAGGCTAGGCTAGAGTAGCATAGAATGGAGTAGAGCAGAGTGGAGTAGAGTAAAGCAGAGCATAGTAGAGAAAAGTGGAGCAGAGCTGAGCAAGGATAGGCTAGGCGAGGCAAGAGTAGAGTAGAGTAGAGTAAAGTAGAGTATTGTAGAGTAGAGTAGAGCAGAGTAAAATAGAGCAAGGTTAGGCTAGGATAGAGTAGGTAAGGTAAGGCTAGAGTAGAGTAGAGCAGAATAGAGTAGAGTTGAGTTTAGTAGAGTAGAGCTTAGTTAAGATAAGCTAGGTTAGGCTTAGTTAGAGTAGAGTATAGTAAAGTATAGTAAAGCAAGGTTAGCCTAGAGTCAACTCGCATAGGCTAGGCTAGGTTATTCTAGGCTACAGTAGAGTAGAGTGGAGTTGAGTAGAGCTAAGTTTGGTTGTGCTAAGCTTGGCTAAGCAAGGCTAGGCCAAGGTAAGAAGGCTAGGCTTTAGTAGAGTCGAGTTGAGTAGTGTAGAGTAGAGCTAGTTTAGGCTAGGCTAGGTTGGGCAAAGCTAGAGTAGAGTAGAGCAGGGTAGAGCTGCATAGAGTAGAGAAGAAAAGAGAAAAGCAAAGTAAAGCAGAGTAGAGTAAATCATAGTAGAGTAGCAGTAGAGTAGAGTAGAGAATAATAGAGAGGAATAGAACTAAGTTAGGTAAGTCAAGGTTTAGCAAAGCTAGGTTAAGCTAGGCTAGGCTAAGCTAGGCTTGAGTACAGTAGAACAAAGCTTAGTAGAGTAGTGCAGAGTAGAGTAGATTAAAGTAGAGCAAGGTTAGCCTAGGCTAAGCTATGGCTACACAAAAGTATAATAGATTAGGGTAGAGTAAGTTTAGGCTAGCCTAGACAGGGCTAAGTTAGTGTAAAGTAGAGCAGAGTAGAGTAAAGTATAGAAGAATAGAGTAGAATTAGGTTAGGCTTGAGTATAGAGCAATGTAAAGTAGAGCAGAGTAGAGTAAAGTAGAGTAGTGTAGAAAAGAGGTTAGAAAAGCAAATCAAAGTCGAGCAAAGTAGAGAAAAGAAGAGCTAGGTTAGGCAATGCTAGGCTAGGCTAGGCTAAGCTAGACTAGGCTAGGCAAGGTTAGGCTAGACTAGAGTAGAGTACACTATAGTAAAGTAGGGCTAGGTTAGCCTAGGCTAGGCAAAGGTAGGTTATGTCATGCTACGCTAGGCTGGGCTTGAGAAGTGTATTCTAGAGTAGAGTAGATCTTGGCTAGGTTAGGCTAGGCTAGGCTAAAGTAGAGTAGAGTAGAGTAGAGTAGAGTGGAGTAGAGTAGAGTAGATTAGAGTAGAGTAGAGTAAAGTTAAGCGAAGAAAAGTAGAGTTAAGAAGAGTAGATTAGAGCAGAGTGTAGTAGAAGATAGAAGCATAGAGTAGAATAGAGCAGAGCAAAGTAGAAGAGTAGGGCAGAGCAATATAGAGTAGAGTATAGTAGAGTAGAGTAATGTAGAGCAAAGTAAAGTAGAGTAGAGTAGAGTAGAGCAGAGTAGTGCTAGGCTAGGTTATGTAAGGCTATGCTAGAGTAGAGTACAATAAAGTAGAGTAGAGTAGAGTAGAGTATAGTAGAGTGGAGTAAAGTAGTCTAAAGTAGAGCAGTGAAAGGTTAGGCTCAGCTAAGCTAAGTTAGGACAGGCTTAGCTAGAGTAGTGTAGAGTAGAGAAGAGTTGAGCTAGATTAGGCTAGGCTAGGATTAGTACATTAGAGTAAAGTAGAGTAGAGTTGAGCAATGTAAAGAAGAGCTGAGAAAAGCAATGTAGAGAGCAGAGCATAAAAGAGTAGAGTAGAGTAGAGTAGAGCTAGGTTACGATAAGCTGACCTAGGTTAAGCTAGGCTAAAGTAATGTAGCTTAGAGCTAGGTTGGGCCTGGTTGGCTAGGTTTGGTTTGTGTAGAGTAGAGTAGAGTAGAGTAAAGTAGAGTAAAGAAGAGTATAATAGAGTATAATAGAGTGGTGCAGAGTAGAGTAGAGTATAGTAGATATAGGTTAAGCTAGGCTTGGCTAAGTTAGGCTAGGCTTGGATGGGTTAGAATAGAGTGGAGTAGAGTAGAGTAGAGCTAGGTTAAGCTAAGCTATAGGTTAGGTTAGGCCAATGTACAATAGATTAGAGTAGAGAGAGTAGAGTAGAGAAGAGTAGAGAAGACCAAAGAAGTGCAAAGTAGAATATAGCAAAATAGAGCAAAGCATAAAAGAGTAGAGCTGAAAAGAGCTAGGTCAGGACAAGCTAGGCTAAGCAAGGCTAGAGCAGAGTATAGTCAAGTATAACTATGTTAGCCTTGGCTAGTCGAGCTAGTTAGAGTAGAGTAGAGAAGAGTGGAGTAGAGTACAGTAGAGTTGAATTAGGTTAAGCTAGGCTAGGCTAGCATAGGCTAAACATGATTATGCTAGAGTAGAGAAGAATAGAGTAGAGTAGAGCTCGATTAAGGTAAGTTAGGCTAGTCTCTAGTTAAGTAGAGTATAGTACAGCAAAGCAGAACAGAGCTTTGTTTGATCAAAGTAGAGAAGAGCATAGCAGAGAAGAGAAGTGCAGAGCAATGCAGAGCAGAGTAGAGTAGCATAGAGCAAAGTAGAATAGAGTAGAATAGACTAAAGTATAGGAGAGTAGAGAAGAGCAGAGTAGAGTAAGGTTAGGCTAAGCTAGGTTAAACTAGGTTAAAGTAGAGTGGAGAAGAGTAGAGTAGAGTAGGGTAGAGTAGAATAGAGTAGAGTGTAGTAGAGTTCGATGGTGCAGACTAGAGCTAGGTTAGGCTAGGCTAGGCTAGGCCAGGCTAGGTTAGGCTAGGATAGAGTAGAGTAGAGTAGAGTAGAGTTAAGTTTGGTTAGGTAGGCTATGCTAGTTAGAGTTAAGTAGAGTAGAATGGACTAGAGCAGAGCAAAATAGAGTAGAGTAGAGATGAGCAAAGTACGGCAAAGCAGAGCTAGGTTAGTTTAGGTTAGGCAAGGGTCGGATAGGTTTTGAGTACAGTAGAGTAGAGTAGATTAGAGTAGAGAAGAATAAAGCAAGGTTAAGCTAGGTTAGGCTAGACTAGGATAGAGTAGAGTACAGTAGAGTATAATAGAGGAAAGCAGAGCAAATAGAGTAGAGCATAATAGTGCAAAGTTGAAAGAAGAAGAGCAAAGCATAGTATAGTAGAATAAAGATAGGTTAAGCTATGCTAAGTGAACTAGGCTAGGCTAGGCTAGATTAGAGCAGAGTAGTGTAGATTAGAGCTAGGTTAAGCTAGCTTAAGCTAACGTTGGCTAGGCTCGGCTTTAGTAGATTAGCATAGATTAGAATAGAGTAGAGTAGAGTAGAGTAAAGTAGAGCAGAGCAAGGTTAGGCTTGGTTAGGTTAGGCTAGGCTAGGGTAGGCTAAGCAAGAGTCGAGTAGAGTAGAGTAGACTAGAGTAGGGTAGAGAAAAGCTAGGCTAGGGTAGGATAGAGTATAGTAGAGTAGAGTAGAGTGGACTAGGGTAGAGTAGAGTAAAGTAGAGCAGAGTAGAGCAGAGAAGAGAAAAGTAGAGTAGTGTAGAGTAGAGCTAGGTTAGGCTAGCCTAGAGTAGTTTAGATTAGAGGTAGGTTAGGCTTTGCTTGGCTAGGCTTGGTTAGAGTATAGTTGAGTAGTGAATAGTCGAGTAGAGTTAAGTAGAGTAGAGTACAACTAGGTTAGGCTAGGCCAGGCTAGGTTAACCTAGGCTAGGTGATGCTAGGCAAGGTTTTTTTAAAGTAGAGTATAGTTGAGTAGAGTAGAGCTAGGTTAGGTTAGGCTAGGTTAGAGTATAATAGATTAGAGTAGTGTAGAATAGAGCAAAATAGAGTAGGGTATAACATAATAGAGTAGAGTAGAGTAGAGATAGGTTAGGCTAGGCTAGGCTAGAGTAGAGTAGAGTAGAGCAAGGTTAGGCTAGGCTAGGATAGGCTAGGTTAGAATAGAGTAGAGTAGAGTACATAGAGTAGAGTCTAGTAAAATAAAGTAGATTACAAAAGAGTAGCGTAGAGCTAAGTTAGGCTAGGATAGGTTAGGCTGGGCAAGGTGAGGGTAGGCTAGGCCAGGCTAGGCAAGCGTAAGGCAGAGTAGAGTAGTGTAGAGCTCGATTAGACTAGGCTAGGCTAGAGAATAGAAGAGTAGTAGAGCAGAGCTGAATAGAGTATAGTAGAGTAAAGCAGAGTAGAGTAGAGCATAGTAGAGAAGAGAAGGGCACAGTAGACCAGAGTAGAGTAGAGTAGAGAAGAGTAGAGCAGAACAGAGCAAAGTAGAGTGGAGTAGAGTAGAGCTCTGTTAGCCTAAGTTAGGCTAGGTTAAGCCAGGCTAAGCTAAGTTAGAGTAGAGTATAGTACATTAATGTAGATTGGAGTAGAGTAGAGTAGAGTAGAGTAGAGTAAAGTAGAGTATAGTATAATAGAGTATAGTAGAGTATTTTATAGAGAGTAAAGCAAGGTTAGGCAAGGCTTGGCTAGGCTAGATCTGGCTAAGTAAGAGTAGAGTAGAGTAGAGTAAAGTAGGGCAAGGTTTCATTAGGCTAGGCCATGTTAAGCTAGGCTAGATTAGGGTAGATTAGAGTAGAGTAGGCTAGCTAGATTAGAGTAAAGTAGAGTACTGTATAGTAAAGCTTGTTTAGGCTAGAGTAGAATAGAGTGGACTAGAGAAGAATAGAGTAGAATAAAGTAGAGTTAAGCAGAGTAGAGTAGAGTAGAGTTGAAGAGAGGAATGGATACAATAATAGAGCAGAGTAGAGGAGAAGAGTAAAATAAAGCAATACAAAGCAGAGCAGGGCGGTAGAGTAGAGCAGAGTAGAGTGTAAAAAAGCTAGGTTATGCTAGGGTAGGCTTGGCTAGAGAAGAGTAGAGTATAGTAGAGTAGAGTAGATCTAGGTTAGACCAGGCAAGGCTTGGGTAGGCTATCTAGTCTAGTCTAGGCTAAGCTCGAGTAGAGTGGAGTAAAGTAGAGTAGTGTAGAGTAGAGTAGAGTAGAGAAGAGAAGAGTAGAGTAAAGAAAAGTAGATTAGAGCTAGATTAGGCCTATTGTATAGTAGAGTAGAGTAGAGAAGAATAAAGTAGTCAATTAGGGTAGAGTAGAGTAGAGAAGTGTAAAGTAGAGTAGAGTTGAGTAAAGTAGAGAAGACGAGAGGAGAGGGAGGATAAGAGAGGAGTGCAGAATAGAGTAGAGCACAGGAGAGCATAATAGAATAGAGTTGTATTTAGTAGAGAAGAGTAGACCAAAGTAGAGCAAAGAATAGTGTAATAGAGTAGAGGAGTGCAAAGTGGAGTAGAGAAAAGTAGAGCAGTGTAGACTAAAGTAGAGCAGAGCAGAGCAAAGCTAGGTTAGGCTATGCTTGGCTTCGCAAGGCTAGGTAAGAGTAGAGTTGAGTAGAGTAGAGTAGAGTATAATAGAGTAGAGTAGAGGTAGGTTAGGCAAAACTTGGTTATGCTAGACTTGGTTAGAGTATAATAGAGCAGAGTATAACATAATAGAGTAGAGCAGTAGAGAGGAGAGAAGATTAGAGAAGAGCAGAGATGAGTAGAGTAGGCTAGAGCAGAGCTTGGCTAGCTAGGATAGGCTATCCTAGAGTAGAGTAAAGTTGAATATAATAGAATAGACTAGAATAGAGTTTTGTAGAGTGAAATAGAGTATGATAGAGCAGAGTAGATCATAATAGAGCAGAGTAGAGTAGAACAGAGAAGAGTAGAGCTAAGTTATACTAGGCTAGGTTAGGCTAGGCTTGGTTAGGCTAGTCTAGACAAAGTTAGGTTAGAGTAGACTAGAGCTTTGTTAGGCTAGGCAAGTCTAGGCTAGGCTAGGGTAGAGTAGAGTAGAGTAAAGTAGGTTAGAGTAGAGTAGAGCTAGGTTAGGTTAAACAAAGCTAGTCTAGGCTAGAGTACAAAGCAATGCAGAGTAGAGCAGAGTATAGGAGTACAAAGTAGAGTGGAGTAGAGTAGAGAAGAGAATAGTAGAGCATAGTAAAGTTAGGTTAGACTAAGAAAGACCAAACTAGGCAAGACTAAGCTAGAGTACAGTAGAGCATAGTAGAGTAGATTAGAGCATAGTAGAGTTGAGCAAGGTTCGGCTAGGCTAGGTTAGGGAAGGCAAGGCTAGCCTAGGTTAGGCAAGGCTCAGCTGGAGTAGATCAAAGCAGAGCAGAGTAGAGCAGAATAGAGAAGAGTAAAGCTAAGTTATGCTAGGCTTGGTTAGGCTAGTCTAGATTAGGCTAGGTTAGATTAGAGTAGAGCTTGGTTAGGCTAGGCCAAGCTAGACCAGGCTAAGCTAGGCTAGAGTAGAGTAGAGCTAAGTTAGGCTAAACTAAGCTAGTCTAGGCAAGAGTATAGAGCATAGTAGAGTAGAGCATAGTAAAGTAGTGAAGAGTAGAGCATAATAGAGTGGAGAAGAGTAGAGAGGATTAGAGTAGAGTAGAACTAGGTTAGGCTAAGAAAGACCAGACTAGGTAAGGCTAACTAGGGTAGGTAAGGCTATGCTATAGTAAAGTAGAGCAGAGTAGAGTAGAGTAGAGTAAACAATAGTAGAGTTTAGTAAGGTTAAGCTAGGCTAGGTTAGGAACGGCTAGGCTTGCATAGGCTAGGCAAGGCTAGAGTAGAGTAGAGTAGAGTAGAGTTGACTAGAGTAAATGTACGTTAGGCTAAGATAGATTCAGTTAGAGTAGAGTAGAGTGGAGTAAAGTAAAGTGGAGTAGAGTTGAGTAGAGCAGAGTAAAGTAGAGGAGAGGAGGGTAGAGCATAATAGACTAGAACAAAAAAAAAGTAGAACAGAGAAGAGTAAATTAGAAGAGCAAAGCAATGTAGAGTAAAGCAGAGTAGAGAATAGCATTACA
This sequence comes from Vanilla planifolia, assembly GCA_023846275.1. Taxonomy (NCBI): domain Eukaryota; kingdom Viridiplantae; phylum Streptophyta; class Magnoliopsida; order Asparagales; family Orchidaceae; genus Vanilla; species Vanilla planifolia. Next base: position 160,507 of record JAIUJO010000687.1, read on the forward strand.
GTGCATAACAGAGTAGAGAAAGGCTTGGTTATGCTATGCTAGGCTAGGTAAAAGTAGAGTAGAGTAAAGCTTGGTTAGGCTAGGCCAAGCTAGGCTAAACTAGGTTAGAGTAGAGTAGAGCAAAGAAGAGCAAAATAGAGCGGAGCAAAGTAGAGCAGAGTAGAGTAGAGTAGATTAGAGCAAAGATGAATAGAGTGGAGTAGAGCAAAGTAAAGAAGAGAAAAGTAGAGCAGAGGATAGCAGAGTAGAGCTGAGCTGAACAGGGCAAAGTAGAGTATTGCAAGGTTAGACAAGGTTAAAGAAGAGCATAGTAGAGTAGAGTAGTGTAAAGTGGATTTGAGTGGAGTAGAGTGGAGTAGAGTATAGTAGAGTATAATAGTGTATTGTATAATATAGTAGAGCTGCACAGAGTAGAGTAGGGCTAGGTTAGGCTAAGCTAAGCTAGGTTAGGTTAGCCTAGGCTATAGAAGAGTAGAGTAAAGTAGAGTAGAGCAGAATAAAGTAGAGTTAAGTTAGGTTAGCTTAGGTTAGGAGAGGTTATACTATGCTAAAGTATAGTAGGGTCGAGTAGAGTAGAGCAGAGTAGAAGAGAGAAGAGTAGAGTAGAGTATAGTAGAGTAGAGCATAATAGAGTGGATCAAAGAAAAGCAGAGTAGATCAAAGTTGAGCAAAGCAAAGTAGAGCTGAGTAGACCAAGTTAAGGATATTCTAGGCTAGGTGAGGTTATTGTAGGCTAAGCTAGGCTAGAATAGAGTAGAGTAGTGTAGACTACAACAAGGTTAGGCTAGGCTATGTTAGAGTGGAGTAGAGCAAAGTAGAGTAGAGTAGAGTAGAGCTAGCCTAGGCAAGGCGAAGTGAGGCTAGGCTAGGCTAAGATAGGCTAGACTAGGTAAGAGAGTATAATAGAGCTAAGTTAGGCTAGGCTAGGCTAAAGTACAATAGAGCAAAGTAGAGTAGAGTAATGCAGAGTAGCGTAGAGTAGAGCTTGGTTAGGCTAGGCTAGAGGAGAGTAAAGTAAGGTAGAGTAGAGTAGGGTTAGGTTAGCTAAACAAAGTTAGTATAGACTAGAGTATAAAGAAAAGTAGAGTAGAGTAGAGTTTAGTAGAGTAGAGAAGAGTATAGTAGAGAAGAGTAGAGCTAGGTTAGGCTAAGAAAGACCAAACTAGGCAAGACTAAGCTAGAGTAGAGTAGAGCATTGTAGAGTAGATTAGAGCATAGTAGAGTAGAGTAAAGAATAATAGAGTTGAGCTAGGTTAGGCTAGGCTAGGTTAGGCTAGGCTAGGTTAGGGAAGGCGAGGCTAGACTAGGTTAGGTAAGGCTTAGCTAGAGTAGATTAAAGCAGAGCAGAGAAGAGCAAAACAGAGAAGAGTAAAGCTAAGTTATGCTAGGCTAGGTTAGGCTAGGCTTGGTTAGGCTAGTCTAAACTAGGCTAGGTTAGAGTAGAGTAGAGCTTAGTTAGCCTAGGCCAAGCTAGGCCAGGCTAAGCTAGGCTAGAGTAGAGTAGAGTAGGATAGAGTAGAGTAGAGCTAAGTTAGGCTAAACTAAGCTTATCTAGGCTAGATTATAGAGCATAGCAAAGTTGAGCATAGTAGAGTAGTGAAGAGTAGAGCATAGCAGAGTGGAGAAGAGTAGGGAGGAGTAGAGTAGAGTAGAGCTAGGTTAGGCTAAGAAAGACTAGACTAGGCAAGGCTAGCTAGGGTAGGTAAGGCTATGCTATAGTAGAGTAAAGCAAAGTAGAGTAGATTAGAGTAAACAATAATAGAGTTTAGCAAGGTTAAGCTAGGCTAGGTTAAGAATGGCTAGGCTTGCATAGCCTAGGCAAGGCTAGGCTAGAGTAGAGTCGAGGTTACTAGAGTAAATGTATGTTAGGCTAAGATAGGTTCAGTTAGAGTAGAGTTGAGTAGAGTAAAGTAAAGTGGAGTAGAATAGAGTAGAGTAGAGTAGAGTAAAGTAGAGGAGAGGAGGGTAGAGCATAATAGAGTAGAACAAAGCAAAGTAGAGCAGAGAAGAGTAAATTAGAAGAGCAGAGCAACATAGAGTAGAGCAGAGTAGAGAACAGCATTGTAGTGCATAGTAGAGTAGAGTAGAGCTTGGTTATGTTATGCTAGGCAAGGTAAGAGTAGAGTAGAGTAAAGCTTGGTTAGGCTAGGCTAGGCCAAGCTAGGGTAAACTAGGTTAGAGTAGAGTAGAGAAAAGTAGAGCAAAGTAAAGCAGAGCAAAGTAGAGCAGAGCAGAGTAGAGTAGATTAGAGCAAAGAAGAAAAGAGTAGAGCAGAGCAAAGAAAAGAAGAGCAAAGTAGAGCAGAGCAGAGTAGAGTAGAGCAGAGCTGAGCAGGGCGAAGTTGAGTAGAGCAAGGTTAGGCAAGGTTAGAGAACAGTATAGTAGAGTAGAGTAGTGTAAAGTAGAGTAGAGTGGAGTAGAGTATAGTATAATAGAGTAGAGTTGAGCATAGTAGAGAAGGGCTAGGTTAGGCTAGGCTATGTGAGGCTAAGCTAGGCTAGCTTAGGTTAGCCTAGGTTATGGAAGAGTAAAGTAGAGTAGAGTAGAGTAAAGTAGAGTTGAGCTAGGTTAGCTTAGGTTAGGGGAGGTTAGCCTATGCTAATGTAGAGTAGGGTCGAGTAGAGTAGAACAGAGCAGAGTAGGGAAGAGTAGAGTAGAGTAGAGTAGAGCAGAGTAGAGCATATAGAGTGGATCAAAGCAAAGCAGAATACATCAAAGTTGAGCAAAGCAAAGAAGAGCAGAGTAGAGCAAGTTAAGGCTATACTAGGCTAGGTGAGGTTATTCTAGGCTAGGCTAGGCTAGAATAGAGTAGAGTAGAGTATAGTACAACAAGTTTAGGCTAGGCTAGGTTAGAGTGGAGTAGAGCAAAGTAGAGTAGACTAGAGTAGAGCTAGCCTAGGTAAGACAAAGTTAGGCTAGGCTAGGCTAAAGTAGGCTAGACTAGGTAAGAGTAGAGTATAGTAGAGCTAAGTTAGGCTAGGCTAAAGTACAATAGAGCATAGTAAAGTAGAGTAATGCAGAGTAGAGTAGAGTAGAATAGAGAAGAGTAGAGTAAAGTATGGTAGAGCAAAGTAGAGTAGGGCTAGGTTAGGCTTGGCTAGGCTAGGCTAGGTTAGGCAAGAGTATAGTAGAGCAAGGTTAAGCTTGGCTAAGCTAGGCTAAGTTATAGTATAGTAGAGTAGAATATATTAGATTGAAGTAGAGTTGAATAAAGTAGAGTAAAGGTAGAATAGAGCTAGATTAGGCTAGGCTTGTCTCGGTTATAGTAAGCTAGGCTAAGCAAGACTTTGCTAGAGTAGAGTAGAGTAGACTAAAGTAGAGCTAAGTTAAGCAAAGTAGGTAAGGCAAAACGAGGCTATAGTAGAGTAGAGTAGAGTAGAGCAGAGCAAAGCATAGCAGAGTAGAGCAAAGTAGAGTAGAGAAAAGTAAAGTAGAGTAGAGCATAGTAGAGCAAAAGAGAGTAGAGTAGAGCAGGGTACAATATAATAGACTAGAGTAGAGCTAAGTTATGCTAGGCTAGGTTATAATAAAAAAGAGTAGATTAGAGTAGAGTAGAGTAGAGCTAGGTTAGGCAAGGCTAGGCTAGGCAAGAATAGCCAAGGCTAGGCTAGAGTAGAATAGACTTGAGAGAAGTAAAGAAGAGCAGAGCTAGGCAAGGCTAGGCTAGGCTATAGTATAATAAAGTAGATTAGAGAGGAGTTGAGTAAAGTAGAGTAGAGCAAAGTAAAAAAGAAGAGCATAGTAGAGCAGAGTAGAGTAGAGCAAAGTTAGGATAAGCTAGGCTAGGTTTGGCTTCAATGGAGTAAAGTAGAGTAGAGTGGAATAGAGTAGAGTAGTGTAGAGAAAGGTTATGCTAGGCTAGTTTTGGCTAAGTTAGAGTAGAGTAGAGTAGAGTGTAGTAGATTTAAGCAGAGTAGAGTAGAGTAGAGTAAAGTATAGTAGAGCTAAGTTAGGTTAAACTAGGCTAGGCTCTAATAGAGTAGAGTAGAGCATGGTAGAGTAGAGTAGAGTAGAGTAAAGTAGATCTAGGTTTTGGCTATGCTCAGCTAACCTAAGCTAAATAAGGCTACAGTGGAGCAGAGTGTAGTAGTGTAGAGTAGAGTAAAGTAGAGCAGAGTACAATAGAGTAGAGTTGGGCAAAGCTGACCAGAGTAGAGTAGAGCAGAGCAGAGTAGACTAGAGCAGAGCATAACAAAGCAGAGTAGAATAGAGTATAACAGAGAAGTGCGGAGTAGAGTAGGGCAAAAAAGAGCAAAGGTGGGCAAGCAGAGCAGAGAAGAGTTAGGCTAGGCTAGGCTGGAGTAGAGTGGAGTAGGGTAGAGCTAAGTTAGGTTAGGTTAGGCTAAGCTAGGCTAGGTTAAAGTGGAGTAGAGTAGAGTATAATATAGTAGAGTAGAGCAGGGTAGAGCAAAGAAGAGTAGTGCTTGGTAGGCTAGGCTAGACTAGGCTAGAATAGAGTAGAGTAGATTAGAGTAGAGTAAATTAGAGTGGAGTAGACCTTAGTTAACCTAGGCCAGGCTAGAGTAAAGTAGAGTTGAGTAGAGAAGAACACAACAAAGTAGAGCAGAGCAGTGTAGAGTAGATTAGAGAAGAGTAGAGCAAAGCGGGTAGAGCAGAGTAGAGTAGAGAAGTATAGTGTAGAGAAGAGTAGAGCAGGGCAAACTAGAGTAGAGCTAGGATATGATGAGCTAGGCTAGAACAAGTTAGAGTAGAGTAGAGTAAAATAGATTAGAGTAGAATAAAGTAGAGTAGAGCATAGTAGAGTATGGTATAGTATAGTAGTGTAGAGTAGAGTAGAGTAAAATAAGGTTAGGCTAAGCTACGTTAGGTTAAGCTAACATAGAGTAGAGAAGTGTAGAGTAGAGTAGAGTGGAGTAGAGCACAGTATAGTAAAGTACAATTGAGTAGAGTAGAGTAGAGCTTGGTTAAGGCTAGACTAGAGTTCAGTAGGGTAGAGTAGAGTAGAGCAGAGTAGAGTAGAGCTTAGTAGAATAGAGTATAGTAGAGAATAGTTGATCTAATTTTGGATAGGCTATGCTAGAGTAGAGCAGAGTGGAGTAGAGCTATGTTTGACTAGGTTAGCCTTGGCTAAGTTAGTGTAGAGTAATGTATATTTGAGTAGAGTAGTAGAGCTTGGTTAAGCGAGGTTAAGCTAGGTTAGGCTAAGATATGATTGGCTAAGCTAGGATAGACTAGAGTAGAGTGTAGTAGAGTAGAGGAGCTTAGATTAAAGTAGAGAAGAGCTAAGTTAGGCATGGTTATTTTAAACAAGGCTAGTGGAAAGTAGAGTAAAGTAGAGAGGAGTATAATAAAGTAGATCAGAGAAGAGAAGTGTATAGTAGGGTAGAGTAAAGCTGAGTGGAGTAGAGCAGAGCAAAGCAGAGTAGATTAGAGAATAGCAAAGAAGAGTAGAGTAGAGTAGAACTAGGTTAGGCTAGGCTAGAGTAGAGTATAGTGGAGTAGTGTATAGTAGAGTAGAGAAGAGCTAGGTTGGGCTAGGTTAGGCTAGGCTAGGTTTGAGCTGAGTAGAGTAGAGTAGAGTAAAGTAGAGTAGAGTAGAGGAGAGAAGAGTAGAGAAAGGTTATACTAGACTAGGTTAGGCAAGGTTAGGATAGGCTAGGTTAGGCTAAAGAAAAGTAGAGTAGAGTAGAGTAGAGTAGAGAAGAGTAGAGAAAAGTAGAGTAGAGTAAAGTAGAGCTAGGAGAAGCAAGGAGAGGCTAGGCTAGAGTAGAGTAGAGTAGAGTAGTATAAAGTAGAGCAGAGTAGGGTAGAGTAGAGTGGAGAAGAGTAGAGTGGAGTAGAGTAGAGAAGCATTTAGCAAAGCTGAGTAGAGTATAGTAGAGCTAGGTCAGGCTATGCTAAGCTAAGTTTTGTTAGAGTAAAGTAAAGAATAGTAGAGTAAAGTGGAGTATAGTAGAGTAGAGTAGAAAATAGTAGGGTAGAGCAGAGTAGAGTAGAGTAGAGCTAGATTAGGCCAGGCTAGGCTAGACTATAGTAGAGTCGAGCTAGCTTAGGTTAGGCTTGGCTAGGATAGAGTAGAGTAGAGTAGAGTAGTGTAAAGTGGAGTGGAGTAGAGCTAGGTTAGGCTAAGCTAGGCAAGGCTAAGTTAGGCTAGGCTTGGCCAGAGTAGAGTAAAGTAGAGCTTAGTAAAGCAGAGTATAGTAAAGCTAAGTTAGGCTTAGTTGGGCTAGGCTTGAGTATAATAAAGTGCAATAGAGTAGAGTAGAGCAAAGCAGAGTAAAGAGTAGTAAAGTAGAGTACAAGAAAGAAAAATAGAGCAAAGCAGAGTAGAGAAGAGTAGAGCTGAGTTAAGCGAGGCCAAGCTAGGCTAGGCTTAGCTAGAGTTGAGAAGAGCAGAGCGTGGTTAGGCTAGGCTAGGCAAGTCAAGGTTCGAGTAGACTAGAATAGAGCAGAGTAGAGTTGAATAGAGTATAGTTGAGCTAGGTTAGGCTAGGCTAGGCTATAGCACGTTAGGGTAGGGTATGCTAGGCAAGGTTAGAGTTGAGTGGAGTAGAGTAGAATAGAGCTTAGTTAGGCTAGGCTAAGAAAGGCTAGGTTAGATTAGAGTTGAGTAGAGCAAAGAAGAGCAAAGTAGAGTAGAGTAGAGCAGAGTAAAGAAAAGCCAGGTAAAGTAGAGCAGAGCAAAATAAAGAAAAGAAGAGCAGAACAGAGCAAAGTAGAGTAGAGCTAGGTTAAGCTAGGCTAGACTAGGTTAGAGGTTAGTAGAGTAAAGTAGAGTAGAGTATAATAAAGTAGAGTGGAGCAGAGTAGAGTGAGATTAATTTAGGCAATGTAGGGCTTGGCTTGCTAAGGCTAGGTTAGGAATGGTTATAATAGAGTAGAGTAGAGCTAGGTTAGGTTAGGCTAGGCAAGGCTAAAGTAGAGTAGAGTAGAGTAGAATAGAGTAGAGTATAGTAAAGTATAGTAGAGATATGTTAGGATAGGCTAGGTTAGAGTAGAGTAGACTAGAGTGGAGTAGAGTAGAGCAGAGCATGGTTATGTTGGCCTATGCTAGGCAAGGCTAGGCAAGGATTTGTTAGAAAAGGCTTCGCTAAGCTACAGCAGAGTAGAGTAGAGTACAGTAGACTAGAGCTAGGTTGGGCTAGGCTAAGCTAAGATAGGTTTGAGTCGAGTAGAGTAGAGGAGAGCATAGTAGAATAGAGTAGAGTAGAGTAGAACATGGCTAAAGTAAGCTAGGTCAGGCTACGTTGGGATAGGTTAGGCAAGGCTAGGCTATGCTAAAGTAAAGTAGAGTGGAGTAGAGTAAGATAAAGTAGAGCTAGGTGATGTAAGGCAAGGCTATGCTGGGCTAGAGTAGAGTATAGTAGATTAGAGTAGTGTGGAACAGTGCAGAGCAAAGTAGAGTAGAGTAATGTAGTGTAGAGATGAGTAGAGTAGAGTGAAGATTAGAGTAGAGTAGAGTAGAGCTAGGTCAGGTTATGCAAGGCTAAGCAAGTTTAGAGTAAAGCAGAGAAGAGTAGAGTAGAGTAAAGTAGAGTTGAGTAGAGTAGAGCAGAGCAGAGTAGAGGAGAGTAGAGCTAGATCAGGATTGGTTACTTAAGGATAGACTATAATAGAGTAGAGCTAGGTTAGGTTTGGCTAGGCTAGGTTAGGATAGAGTAGAGTAGAGTATAATATAGTAGAGTAGAGCAGATTAGAGTAGACTAGAGTACAGTAGAGCTCGGTTAGGCTAGGTAAGGCTAGGCTAGGCATGGCTAGACTAGAGTAGAGCAGAGCAGAGTGGAGTAGAGACGAGCAGAGCAAAGAAGAGCAGAGCATAGTAGCGTAGAGCAGAGCTAAGTTAGGCAATGCGAGGCTAGGCTATGCTAGGTTGTGCTAGGCTAAGCTAGGTTAGAGTAAAGTAGGGTAAAGGAGAGTAGAAAAGAGCAGAGTAGAGGTTAGTAGAGTAGAGATAGGGTAGGCTAGGCTAATCATGGCAAGGCTAAGCTTAGTGGGGGTAGGCTAGGCTTGAGTAAGGTAGAGTAGAGCTAGGTTTGGTTAGGCTAGGCTTGAGTATAGAGTAGAGCAGAGTAGAGAAGAAATTAGTAGAGTAGAGCAGATAATAACTGAATAGCATAGAGTAGTGCATAGGAAAGCAGAGATAGCTTATGCGAAGCTAGGCTAGGTTATGTTAAGCTAGGCAAGACAGGACTTGGCTGGAGTAGAGTAGAGCAAACTTGAGCTTAGCTAGGCAAGGCTAGGTTAGGGTAAGCTTGAGTAGGGAAGAGTAGAGTAGAGTAAAGTAGAGTAGAGTAGAGCTGAGTAGAATAGAGTAGAGTTGAGTAGACTGGAGCATAGGAGAGTAGAATAGAGTAGTGTAGTGGAGAAAAGAGAAGAACAAAGTAGAGTAGAGCAGAGAAGACCAGAAGAGTAGAGTATAGTAGAGTAAAATAAAGCAGTACAAAGTGGAGTAGTACAGAGAAAAGTAGTGTAGAGTAGAGAAAGCTAGGTTAGTCTAAGCAAGACGAGGCCAGCCTAGGTTTGGATAGAGTAGCATAGAGTAGCGTATAGTAGAGTAGAGTAGCGTAGAGTAAAGTATAATAGAGTTGAGCTAGGTTAGGCTAAGCTAGGCCAGGGTAGGGTATGTTAGGCTAAGCTAGGATAGGCTAGGCTAGAGTAGAGTAGAGTATAGTAGAACAGAGCAGAGTAAAGCTAGATTAGGCTAGGCTGGAGTAGAGTAGATTAGAGTAGAATTAAGTAGAGTAGAGTAGATGAGAGTTGAGTAGGGTAGAGTGGAGTAAAGCAAAGTAGAATAGAGTACAGTAGAGGAGAGGAGAGGAGAGGAGAGTTGAATAAAGTAGAGTAATTCATAGTGGAGTAGAACATAGTTGAGTAAAGCAGAGCAAAGTAAACTAGGTCAGAGCATAGTAGAGTAGAGTAGAGTAGAGTAGAGGAGAGAAGAGTAGAGTAGAGTAGAGGAGAGAAGAGTAGAGCAGAAAAAAGTAGAGCAGAACAGAGCAGAACAGAGTAGAACAGTTATGATAAGCTATGTAAGGCATGGATAGAGTAGAGCAGAGAAGACTATAGTAGAGTAAAGTAGAAGATAGTTGAATAGAAGAAAGCTAAGGATAGGTTATGCTACCCTAGGTTAGAATAGAGTAGAGTAGTGTAGAGTAGAGTAGGGTATACTTGAGTAGAGTAGATTAGAGCGAGGTTATGTTGGGCTAGGCTTGGCTAGGCTAAGCTAGGGTAGGCTCTACTATGTAACAGTAGAGTAGAGTCAATTAGAGTAGCATATAGTAGAGTAGAGTAGAGGAGAGCTAAGTTAGGCTAAGCTAGACTAGGTTATAATAGAGTAAAATAGAGTAGAAAGAGAAGAGCAAAGCAGAGCAGAGCAGGGTAGAGTAGAATAGAGCAGAGCAGAGTAGAGTAGAGTTTGATTAGGTTAGGCTTGGCTAGCCTAGGTTAGGCGAGGCTAGAGTAAGATAGAGTAGAGTTGAGTAGAGTAGTATAGAGTATAGTAGAGTAAAGTGGAGTAGAGTATAGTAATGTAGATTCAAGTAGAGTATAGTAGAGTAGAGATGAGCAGAGCAGAGCAGAATAAAGAAGAGCAGAGTAGAGTATAGTAAAGCAAAACATAGTAGTGTAGAGCAGAGCAAAGTAGAGTAGAGTAGAGGAGAGCAAAGTAGAGGAGATAAAAGTAGAGCAAAATAGAATAGAGTAGAGTATAGTAAAGTAGGGTAGATTGGACTTGGGTAGAGCTAGGTTTGGCTGGGCAAAGCTAGGCTAGGCTAGGCTAGCTAGGGTAGGCTAAGCTAGCTAGAGTAGAGTAGAGTTGACTAGAGTAAAGTAGAGTTGAGTAGTGCTAAGTCGAAGTGGAATAGAGTAAAGTATAGAGAAGCAGAGCAGAGTAGAGTATAGTAGAGTTGAGTAGAGTAGAGTAGAGTAGAGCTATATTAAGGTCAGTTAAGCTAGGCTAGGCTAGAGCACAGTGGAGAGCAGAGTAGAGTAAAGCAGAGCAGAGTAGAGTAGAGTTGAGTAGAACTGATTAGAGTAGAGCAGAGTAGATTAGAGTAGAGAAGAGAGCAGAGCATAACATAATAAGGTAGGGCAGAGCTAGGTTAGCGTAGGCAAGATTAAGCTAGAGTAGGGTAGAGCAGGGTTTTTTAGGCTAAATAGGGCAAGGTTAAAGTAGAGTAGACTTAGGTTAAGCTAGGATAGGCTAGGCTAGATTTTGTTAGGCAAGAGTAGTGTAGAGTAGAGTAGAGTGAAGTAGAGTAGAGGAGAGCTAGGTGAGGCTAGGCTAGGCAAGGTTATAGTAGAGTAGAGTTGATAGATTAGAGTAGGGTAGAGTCGAGCAGAGTAGAGTAGAGTAGAGTAGAGTAGTATAGAAGAGAGGAGAGTAGGGTAAAGCAGAGCTGAGTAGAGCAGGCTAAAAGAGTGTACCAGAGTAATATAGAGAAGAGTAGAATAGAGTAAAGCAAGGTAGTGCAAAGTAGAGCAGAGTAGAGTAAAGAATATTAGAGCTAAGATAGGCTAGGTTAGAGTAAAGTAGAGTATAGTGGAGTAAAGTAGAGCAAGGTTAGGCTAGGCTACGATAAGGTAAGCTAGGCTAGGCTATTGTAGAGTTGAGTAGAGTAATATGAAGCTGGAGTTATTTAGGCTAGGCCCAACTATAATAAAGTAGAGTAGAGCAGAGTAAAGAAGAGTAGAGAAGAGTCGAGTAGAGTAGAGTAGAGTAGAGGAGAGGAGAGGAGAAGAGAGGAGAAGAGAGGAGAAGAGAGGAGAGTGAAGTAGGAGAGAGGAGAGAAGAGCAGAGCAGAAAAGAGTAAAGTAGAGAAGAGCAAACCAAAGAAGTGTAGAGCAGAGTAGAGCAAAATAGACCTAGGTTAGGCTAGGTTATAGTTGATTAAAGAAGAGTAGAGCTAGGTTAGTGAAGGGTAGCCTAAGTTAGGTTAGAGTTGAGTAGATTGGAGTAGGTCGAGTAGGGCAGAGCAAAATAGAGTAGAGTAGAGTAGAATAGAGTAGAGAAGAGTAGAGCATAGTAGAGTAGAGTAGAGTAGAATTGAGTTGAGAAAAGTAGGGTAGAGTAGAGTAGAGCAGAGTATAGTAGAGTAGTGTAGAGAAGGGTTAGGCTAGGCTAGGTAAGTCAAGGCCAAGCTAGAGTAAAGTACAGTAGAGTAGAACTATGTTAGGGTTAGCTAAGCTAGGTTATGTTAGGGTATAGAGTAGAGTAGAGTATAGTAGAGCCAAATAGAGCAGAGCAAAGTACAGTAGAGTAGAGAAGAGCATAGCAAAGCATAGCATAATTGAGTAGAGCATAACTAGGTTAGGCTAAGGTTGAGTAGAGTAGAGTGAACATTGGTTAGGGTATCCTATGCTAGGTTAGATTAGAGTTGAGTAGAGTAGAGTGGAGTAGAGTAGAGTAGAGTAGAATAGAGTGGAGTATAATTGAGTAGAGCTACATTAGGCTAGGTTAGGCTATGCTAGGCTAGGGTAAACTAGGCTAAACAAGAGCAGAGTGGAGTATAATAGAGCAGAATAGAGTAGAGCTCGATCGATAAGGCTAGGTTTGGTTATGCCATAGTAAAGTAGTGTACAAAAGAGTAGAATAGAGTAGAGTAGAGTAGAGTAGAGTAGAGTAGAGTAAAGTGGAGCAGACTTGAGTAGATTAGAGTAGAGTAGAGGAGAGTAGAGTAGGGTAGAGTAGAGTAGAGGAGGGGAATGGAGAGGAGAGGAGAGGTGAGGAGAAGAGAGGAGTGGAGAGCAAAGTAGAGCAAAGCAGAGTAAAGTAGAGTAAAACAAAGTAGAGATAATAAAGAAGAGCAGAGTATAGTAGTGCAAGACAGAGTAGATCAGAGTAGAGCAAAGAAGAGAATAACAGAGTAGAGGAGACCAGAGAAGAGTAAAGAAAATTAGAACAAAGTAGAGTACAATAGAAAAGAGTAGAGTAGGTTAGACTAGAGTAGAGTATAGTAGAATAGAGTAGAGTAGAGTAGAGCAAGGTTAGGACAAGCTAGGCTAGAGTATTATGGGGCAGAGTAGAGTAGAGTCGAGCTGAGTAAAGCTGAGCTGAGCAGAGCAAAGAAGAGTGGACCAGAGTAGAGTAGAGTAGAATAGAGCATAGCATTACTTGGTTAAGCTAGGGTAGGCTAGCCTAGGCTAATGTAGAGTAGAATAGAGTATAGTAGAGTAGAGTTGAGCTAGGTTATGTTAGGCTAGGCTATGCTAAGTTAGAGTAGAGTAGAGTATAATAGTGTATGTTAGAGTAGAGTAAAGTAGAGTAGAGCTAAGTTAGGCTATGATAGGCTTGGCTAGGCCAGGGAAGGCTTGGCAATGCGATAGGCTAGGTTAGAGTAGAGTAGAGTAGAGCGAAGTAAAGAAGAGTAGAGCTAGGTTAGGCTAGGCTAAATAAGGCTAAAGGCGAGTTGAGTCAAGTAGAGTACACTAGAGTAGAGTAGAGCAAAGCAGAGTAGAGAAGAAGCAGAGTAGAGCAAAGTGGAGTAGAGCAAAGCAGAGCAGAATATATTAGAGAAGAAAAAATCAGAGTTGAGTAGAGTAAGGCAAAAAAGAATAGAGCAAAGTCAGATTAGGTTAGGCTTGGCTTGAGTAGAGTAGAGCACAGTAGAGTGGAGTGGAGTAGAGTAGAGTAGAGAAAAGTAGAGCAGAGCAAAGTAGAGTAGAGTAGAGTAAAGCAAAGCAGAGCAGAGTAGGGTAGTGCAGAGCAAAGTAGAGCAAAGCTATGTTAGGCTAGGCTAGGCTTTTTTAGGCTCAGTTAGGCTAGAGTAGAGTAGAGTATAGTAGAGCAGAGTAGACTAGAGTAAAGTAGAGCACAAAAAAGCTTGGTTTGGGTAGGCTAGGTTAGGTTAGAGTAGAGTAGAGTAGAGTGGAGTAGAGTAGAGTAAAGTAAAGTAGAGTAGAGCTTGCTTAGGATAAGTTAAGCAAGGGAAGGCTAGGCTAAGCTTGTGTATAGAAGAGTTGAATATAGTAGAGTTGAGTTGAGTAGAGTAGAGTAGAGCAAGGTTAGGGTAGGCTAGGCTAGGGTAGAGTAGAGTAGAGTGGAGCAGAGTAGAGTAGAGTAGAGCAGAGCATAGCAGAGTAGAGCAAAGCAGAGAAAAGTAGAGCAATGTAAAGCTTGGTTAGGCTAGAGTAGACTAGAGTAGAGTAGAGTAGAAAAGAGCAAGGTTTTTCTAGGGTAGCATTGGTTAAGCTAGCTAGGGTAGGCTATGATAAGCTAAGTTAGGCTAGAGTAAAGTAGAGTGGAGTGGAGCTCAGTTAGGTTAAGTTAGCCTATGCTAGAGCACAATAGAGCAGAGCAGAGTAGAGCAAAGTGGAGCTGAGTAAGGTAGAGTAGAGTAGAGCAGATTATAGAAGAGTAGAGCAGTGCAAAGTACAGCTGAGTAGAGTAAGTTTAGGCTAAGCTAAGCTAGGATAGGTACAACCAAGCTAGGTTAGGCTAAACCTGGCTAGAGTAGTCTAAAGCTAAGTTTGGTGAGGCTAGGCTAGGCAAGGGTAGATTAGAGTAGAGTAGAGCTAGCAAAGGCTAGGTTAAGCTAAGCTAGGCTAAGTTGGGCTAGGTAAGACGAGGCTAGAGTAGAATAAGGTAGAGTAGAGTATAGTAATGTAGAGAAGAATATAATAGAGTAGAGCTTGGTTAGGCTAGGCTAGGCTAAGCAAGATTAGAGTAGAGTAGAATATAATAGAGTGGAGAAGAGCAAAGAATAATAGAGCAGAGCAAAGAAAAATTGAGAAGAGTAGAGCAGAGCAGAGCTGAGTAGAGAAAAGAGAAATAGAGCATAGTGGAGCGAGATTAAGCTAAGCTTGGCTATGTTAGGCTTGGTTAGGGTAAATTGTTGTAAAGTAGAGTAGAGTAGAGTAGAGTAGAGTTGAGTAGGGCATAGTAAAGTAGAGTAGAGTAGAGTAGAGCTAGGTTAAGCTAGGCTAGACTCGGCTAGGCTCGAGTAGAGCAGAGTAGAGTAGAGTTGTGTAGAGCTAGGTTAGGTTAGGGTAAAGTAGAGTAAAGTAGAGAGAGTAAAGCAAAGTAGAGTAGAGCAGAGCTGAGCAGAGCATAGCAAAGTATAGTAGAATAGAGTAAAGCAGGAATAGGCTAGGCTATGCTAAGCTACGTTAGGCTAGGCTAGAGTCGAGTAGAGTTGAGCTAGGTTAGGCTAGGCCTGTGTAGAGTAGAGTATAGCAGAGCAGAGCAAAGCAAGGTAGAGTAGGGTAGAGTAGAGTAGAATAGAGCTTAGTAGAGCAAAGAAGAGTATAGTAGAGCAGAGCATAGTAGAGAAGAGCAATGCTAGGTTAAAGCAGAGAGGAGTAGAGTTGAGTACAATAGAGTGGAGTAGAGAGGAGTATAGTTGAGTAGAGTAGAGCTTGGTTAGGGTAGGCTAGACTGGGCCAGGCTAGAGCCGAGAGGAGCAGGGTAGAGCAGAGTAGAGTAGAGTAGAGTAAGCAATGCAGAGTAGAGTATAATAGAGGATAGAGAGAAAAGAATAGTAAAGCAGAGCTTAGTAGATTAGATTTGAGAATGAAAGTAAAGATAGGTTAGAGTAGAGTAGAATAGAGTAGAGTGGAGTGTAGTAGAGTATAATAGAGAATAGTATAATAGAGTTGAGTTGAGTGGATTTAGGTTTGTGTAAGCATGGTTGGGCTAGGCTAGGCTAGAGTTTATTGGAGTATAATAGAGTATAAAGGAGAGCAGAGGAGAGCAAAACATTGTGGGGTAGAGCAGAAAAGAGTAGAGCAGAGCAAGGTTAGGTTAGGCTAGGCTAGAGTAGAGTAGAGCAGAGCTAGGTTAAACTCGACTAGTCTAGGTTAGGTTGGAGTAGGGCAGAGTAGAGTATAGTAGAGGAGTGTAGAGCAAAGTAGACCTAAGCTGAGTAGAGTAGAGCAAAATAGAGTAAAGAAAAGTAGAGTTGAGTAGAGTAGAGCAGAGAAGAGCAACAAGAGTAGAGTTTAGTAGAGTAGACTAAGGTTAGTTAGGCTAGGTCAGGCTAGGCTACAGTAGAGTAGAGTAGAGTTGAGTATAGTAGAGTAGAGTAGAGTGCAACTACGTTTGGCTTCCTTAGAGTAGAGTTGACTAGTGGTATGTTTGGCTTGGCTTGGTTAGGTTAGGCTAGGCAAGGCTAAAGTAGAGTAGAGTAGAGCTAGGTTAGGCTAAGCTAGTCTAGAGTGTAAGAGAATAATGTAGAGTAGAGTAGAGCATAGCTGAATCGAGCAGAGCTATACACAGAAGAGTTGAGTTGAGTTAGGTTAGGCTAAGCAAGGTGAGACTAGGACAGTAAAATATTATAGGTTTAATCTTCAATAATTCAATCGTGGCTTGGATGATTTCAGATCGACAGTAGGATGAGCCAGGAGCTCAATTGGAGGCTATTGGAATTTCTGAAATTTTCTGAGGATTTTTCGGAGCACCGAGATTTTTTTTAAAAACCGGAATTTGGATTTTTTTTCTTTTACCGCGCGTGAACCGGACCGGAGCGGTTCAGCGAAAGCGGGGCGGTTTGCCTAGGTGCGTTTGGATAAGCCGCGGATAAGCAGATCGGACGGGCAAGATCAGCGGTGGAGATTAAACGGCTGATCGGGTGTTAAGCGGCGTTTTTGGAAGGTCAACCGGCGCTTAATGGGTCTTAACGGGTTATTACCGGTTTAAGCTGGGTATTTAACCTAAACTGTTCTGCTGTTAGGGTTTCGAACAGCGGCTAGAGGCGAAGTGTTCGCGGCGAACGGCAGTACTTTCCGGCAGCCTTCCAAGGGGCTTTTGGTAACCGGAGGTTCGTGGGACAGAGGCGAGCATTTTGGTACCGGTTTCGTTCGGCGAGGAGCTGCGGTTGATCGCGTGCGAACTTCACCGTCGCCGGCGAGCAAAGGTAGGAAATTCAGATTTAAATTAGTTATTTAGAAAATTAAAAATATGGATTATTTTGCAAATAGCTACTTGAGCATGCGGATATGGGTTTTTTGAATTGATTAATGCAATTTATTGATTTTAGCATTTTAGGGTTTCTTTTTTTTATGAAGAAGAATATATAAAATTTCCGCCGAATTGGAATTTCTGTGCATAGAAGCAAGCCTTAGGTTTTGATATTATCATATTGCCATTATTCAGGTTATCTGAATGCTAGAATGATTTTAATTTCATGAATTGGCATAGTTGGATCGGACAACACTTCGGCGAAAATTTTTGCATGGACATTTAGCTTCGCGACTTGATTATATGGAATTTTTAGGCTAGTACGAGCTTTAGGCTAGCGTTTCCTTGCGTTCGGTCGCCGAAAATCGACGGGGAAAACGGAGACTTCCGGAAAGTCGACGGTTAGAATTTCGCGGGCGACGGGCGAAGGAAGAGGATGAATTAGGGCTAATTAGGGATTAGTCTGATTATTAAGTGAATAATTATTTTAATTATTAATATTTATATGTTAAGCGTCGGCCCGAATTCGGATTATTAACTTCGGCCAGCGGGGTTCTCGGCTCAGCGCGTAAGGGTTCCGAACCGGCGACGAGAACCGGTTCAGGGGAAGTGCGGAGCGGATGAGAGAGAAGCGAAAGAAAAAAAAAAAAAAATTTAATTCGGAAATTAATCCGAATTTTCGGAAAAAGGATATGCGGATTTTAAATTCGGAAATTTATTCCGAATTTCGGAAAATGGATAAAGAGCAGAAATTTATTTTGGAAATTAAAATTTCCTGAAGTGAGGAAGAGGTGATTTTTTGGAAATCACGTAGCCAAGTTGAAATTGACTGTTGGAAATTACCCATAAATTCAGTGCAGCTGGATTAGTTGGAAGGAAGTGTGACACTTGGGTGCTACCAGAATAGTCAGAATTTTGGTACAGTTTGTGTTGCTTGGATGGCAATGACATGGATTGAGTCAGTTTACTCAGTGTTGGCATATTGGACCGGACTACTATAGGCCCTATATGATGTTTTAGGGTAGTTGTGGTAGGTAACTGTGCGGTACAGACTTAGCTTTCACAGTATACATGTGGACTGGTATGCGCCTTGTTGTATCTGGACACATGTTGCCGAATCTTGGAGTTAGAGCTTGGCAATGACTGTAGGGGCGTGAGCTTCTATGGAAATTGTTGGGAGAGGACTTCTTGGGACGGTGGCTGAGTCGATCTCTTCTGGTCCATGAGTGTAGGCCTGCGCGCCTGAGAGTGGTAGTGGCAGGGGTGACTCTCCGTGGCTAGTCAAGTGTGTAGGCCTGCATGCCTGAGGGTGGCAGGGGTGTCTCACGTTGGCTAGAGATCTATGTGACTGGTTCTGTCTATAGTCTCCAGAAGATTGATTGATGAGAGACGCTGCGGTGTCGGGTGCTAGGCGTTGTGATGCGTGCACAGAGATGGGCGTGTCCCGCTGGCATGCTTTGCCTAGGCGCCATGCGTGCGCAGAGATGGGCGTGTCCCGCTGGCATGCTGCCTGGGAGCACAGAGGAGAGCTACTCTGGTGTGACTGGGGGTGACTGTGGTTGGTCAGAGTCTGGGACTGAGAGTGCCTTTCCACCCTACATTGTTATGCTGTATTTCTATACTCTTACTATTATCCTTCTCTTGCATGAGAGTTTTTTTTTACTTGCTGTCTTTCCTACTGGGCGTAGCTCATTCCTTTATTATCTATATTTTTCCAGTGGCTCGGCAGACTTGACGCCACCCAGCTTTAGGTGGGATCGTGATCAGTAGGCTAGTGGAGGAGATCTGATCTGTGATTTTCTGAGACATTCTGGTTAGTTGATTGTTGCTGTTGGATGTATTCAGTGAGACTGTTATTCTTATGTCTTGTATTATGTGAGGGTGATTCTGACTCATGTACTCGGATGGATGATGTGGTATTTGATGGACTGTGACTTTTCATATGAGTTACATTTTTATACACTATCTTATTTTCTATCTTGACGGTATGGTGTGTGGAGCGCCATTTCATATCGGTGGATGTTATATATATATTTTTTTGTTGATGGTGAGGTCATTACATGACTATGGAACTTAACCTTGGGGGTTCAGACTTCTATTAGATCGGTTCTCCTACCGGTATGGGTTAGGAGTATTGGGTCTAGTAGGAGTAACATTGCGCGAGTTCATCAGTTAATTCAGGAGTCATGAACCTGATTTGACTGTGTGCCAGGGAGATGGGATCCACATAGTTAAGGAAAGTAGGTGTGTAATGATGTGTTATATCCTATGTTTTTCGTAGGCTACTCAGGTTGGTATGGGACGATCTGAGCTGTCTATATGTAAAAAAAAAAAAAAAAAAAAAAACTGGGGTGTAACAGAAAGGCTAGGCTAGGCTAAGCTTGGCTAGATTAGGCTAAGCTAGGTCATTATAGAGTAGAGTTGAGTTGAGTAGAGTTGAGTAGAGTAGTGTAGAGCTAGTTTGGGTTAGGCAAGGCTAGGATAGGCTAGGCTTGAGTAGAGCAAAGTAGTGTAGGGTAGAGTAGAGTGGAGTAGAACTTGGTTAGGCTAGGCGAGGTTAGGCTAGGAAAGGCTAGAGTAGAGTAGATTAAAGCATAGCATAGAGGAGTAGAGTAGAGTAGAGTAAAGCAGTGTAGTGTCGAGTAGAGTTGAGTTTAGTAGAGTAGAGTAGAGTAGAGCTAGGTTAGGCTAAGCTAGGCCAAGACAGAGTAGAGTAGAGTAGAGAATAGTAGAGTTAGGTTAGGTCAGGCTAGGCTGTGCTAAGCTTGTTTAGGGTAGAGTAGAGTAGAGTAGAGTAGAGCTAGGTTAGGTTAGGCTTTGCAAAGCTGTGCTTAGCTTTGCTAAAGTAGAGTAGAGTAGAGTTGAGTAGAGTAGAGCAAAGCAAAGCAAAGTAAAGTAGAGCAGAGTAAAGCACAACAGAGTATAGTAGAGCTAAGTTAGGCTATGTTAGGCTGCACTAGGCTAGGATAAGTTAAGCTAGTCTAGAGTCGAGTAGAGTAAAGTAGAGTTAAGTTAAGATAGGCTAGGCTTGGGTGGAGTGGTATAGAGTAGAGTATAGTAGAGTAGAGTAGAGTAGAGTATAGCAAAGTAGAGCTGAGTTTAGTAAAGTAGAGCAAGAGCATATCTGAGTTAAGTAGAGCAGAGTACATCAAAGAAGACCAGAGCTAGGTTAGGCTAGGTGATGATAAAGCAGAGTAGAGTAGAGTAGAGGTTGGTTATGCTAAGCTAGGTTAGGCTAGCTAAACAAGGCTAAAGTAGAGTAGTGTAGAGTAGAGCAAAGCAACGTAGAGTAGAGTAGAGTATAGTAAAGTAGAGCATAATAGTGTGGAGCAAAGCTAAGTTAGGCAAGGCTAGGCTACGGTAGAGTAAAGTAGAATAGAGCTAGGTTAGGCTAGGTAAGGCTTGGCTAGGTTTGAGTAAAGCAAAGTAGAGTAGAGTAGAGTAGAGTAGAGTAGAGGAGAGTAGAGTAGAGTAGAGTATAGCCAGGTTAGGTTACGGTAGCCTGGGAAAGGCATGGTTAGGTCAGGCTAGTCTACGCAAGAGTAGAGTTGAGTAGAGTAAAGTAGAGGTAGGTAAGGCTAGGTTATGCTAGGCTAAGCTAGAGTATAATAGAGTAAAGTAGAGTATAGTAGTGCAAAGTAGACAAGAGTAGAGCTGAGTAGAGCAGAGTAAAACAGAGTATAGTAGAGTAAAGTAGAGTAGAGTAGAGCTAGGTTAGGCTAGGTTAGGCAAGGATAGGCTAGCATAAGCTTGGCTAGGCTATACTAGGGTATTAGAGAGTATAATAGAGTAGAGTAGAGTAGAGCTAGGTCATGCTAAGCTAGGCTAGAGTATGTTAGAGTATAGTAGAGTAGAATAGAGACGAGCAGAGCATAATAGAGTAGAGTAGAATAGAGCAGAGTAGAGTAGAGCAGAATAGATCTAGGTTAGCTAAGCTAGGCTAGCTAAACTTGGCTAGGCTAGAGTAAAGTAGAGTAAAGTAGATTACGATAGAGTAGAGTGGAGTAGAGCAAGGTTAGGCTAGGTTAAGCTAGGCTAGGCTATGTTAGAGTAGAGTATAATAGAGTTGAGTTTAGTAGATTAGAGTAGGGTAGAGTAAAGTAGAGTAGAGCAAAGTTAGGCAAGGCTAGAGTAAGCTAGGCTAGGTTAGAGTATATTAATGTAGAATGTAATAGAGTAGATAAGAGATGAGTAGAGTAGAGTAGAGTAGAGTCGAGTAGAGTGGAGTAGAGTAGAGAATACGAGAGGAGAGGAAAGGAGAGGAGAGGAGAGAGGAGTAGAGTAGAGCTGAGATGAATAGAGCATTGCAGAGTATAATAAAGCAGAGTATAGTAGAGCAGAGTAGTTTAGAGTAGAGTAGAACTGATTATAACAGAGTATAGTAGAGCAAACCAGAGCTGAGCAGAGAAGAGCATAATTGAGGAGAGGAAAGCAAAATAGAGTAGAGAAATGTAGAGCAGAGTATGGTAGAGTTGAGCAGAGTAATGCAGATTAAGGTTAGGTTAGGCTTGGCTGGAGTTGAGTATAGTAGAGTAGTGCATGGATAGGTTAGGCTAGGCAAGAGTACAGTAGAGCAGAGTAGAGTATAGTAAAGTAGAGCAGAGTAGAGTCGAAGAGAGAAAGTGTATAATAGAGTAAAACATAGCAAAATGGAGTATAGAAGAGCAGAGTAGAGCTGACATGAGCAGAGCTAGGTTAGGCTAGGCTACAATAGAGTAGAGAATTAAAGAGTAGAGTTGAGCTAGGTTAACATAGGAAAGGCTAGGCTAACATAGAGTAGAGAAAAGTAGAGTAGAGCGAGGTTATGTTAGGCTAAGCTAGGCTAGGGTAGGCTTGACTACGCTAAGCTATACTTGAGTAGAGTAGAGTCGAGTAGAGTAGACTAGAGTAGGGTAGAGTAGAGCTAGGTTTGGCTAGGCTAAGTTAGAGTAGAGTAGAGTAGAGTATAGTAGAGTATAGTAGAGTATAGTATAGTGGAGTAGAGTAGAGTAGAGTTAGGTTAGGGTCTATCAAGCTAGGTAGGCTATGTTAGGCTGGGCTATATTAGAGTATAGTAGATATAGTTGAGTAGAGTTGAGTTGAGTAGAGCGAGGTTAAGAAAAGTTGGCCTAGGTAAGGCTAAAGTAGAGTAGGGTAGAGTAAAGCAGAGCATAGCAAAGTAAAGAAGAGAACAACAAAGCAAAGTGGAGAAGAGTAGAGCAGAGCAAAGTAGAGTATAGAAGAGTAGATTAGAGCAAAGCAGAGTAGATTCTAGCAAAGCTAGGTTAGTAGGGCTAGGCTAAGCTAGAGTACAGAAGTGTAGATTAGAGTAGAGTAGAATAGAGTAGAGTTAGGTTAGGCTAAGCTAGTTTTGAGTATGGTAATGTAGAGTAGAGTAGAGTAGGGTAGAGCTAGGTTAGGTTGGGCTAGCTAGATTAGGATAGTTTAGGCTAAGATGGAGTAGAGTAGAATAGACTAGTCTATATTAGACTAGAGTAAAGCTTGGTTAGGTTAGGCTAGGCTAAGGTAGGCTAGAGTACGATAGAGTAGGGTAGAGTAGAGTAGAGTAGAGGAGAGCACAGTAAAGTTGGTACGGTAGAACAGGGCAAAGTAGAGCAGGGCATACAAAAGCAGAGCATGGGAATATAGAGCATTGTAGAGTCTTATAGAACAAAGCAACGCTCAATTAGGTTTGGCTAGTCTAGGCTAGGCAAGGCTGCACAACACTAGAGAATGGTAGATTTGAGTAAAGTAAGGTTAGGCAAGGGTAGCTTAACATTTGTTAGAGTAAAGTAGAGCAGAGTAGATTATAGTGGAGTCGAGTTGAGTAGAGTATAGTAGAGTAGAGTAGAGCTAAGTTAGGCTAGGCTAAGCTAAACTAAGCTAGGTTAGGTTAGGCTAGGCTAGAATAGAGTAGAGTGGAGTATGGTCGAGTAGAGTAGAGTAGAGTGGAGTAGAGCTTTATTAGGTGAGGCTAGGCTTGAGTAGAGTAGAGTAGAGTTTAGAAGAGCAGAGTAGAGTAGAGCAAAATGGAAAAGATCATAGTAGGGTAGAGTAATGCAGAGAATAATAGAGTATCATAGAGTAGAACAGAGCTGTGTAAAGCAGAGAAGACCCAAGTAGAGTAGAGTAGAGAAGAGTAGAACATAAAAGAGTAGAGTAGAGTAAAGTAGAGCTAGTTAGGCCAAGCTAGGCTAGGCTAAGCTAAGCTAGGTTGGAGTAGAGTAGAGTAGAGTCAGAGTAGAGTAAAGTAATGTAGGGTTTGGCTTGGCGAAGCTAGGCTTGGCTATGCCAGGTTAGGGTAGGCTAGCCCTGGTTAGAGTAGAGTAGAGTAGAGCAAAGTAAACCAGGGTAGAGTAGATCTAGGTTAAGCTAGGCTTAGTTAGGATAGGCTAGGCTAGGCTATAGTATAGTAGAGTAGAGTAGAGCCAAAATAGAGCAGAGTAGAGTAGAGTAGAGCAGAGCAGAGTATAACAAAGTTGAGTAGAGTAGGGCAAAGCTAAGTTAGGCTAGGCTAGGCTAGGTTAGACTAGGCTAGAGTAGAGTAGTGTAGAGCTATGCTAGGTTGAGACTAGGAAAGGCTAAAGTGGAGTAGAGTATAGTAGAATCAAGCAGAGTAGAATTGACCAGTGCAAAGTAAAGTAAAGTAGGGTGAAGCAGAGTGGGGTAGAGCAGAGGAGAGCAGAGAAGAGAAGAGCAAAGAACATCAGATTAGAGTAGAGTAGAGCATAGCTAGGTTAGGCTAAGCAAGGGTAGAGTAGGTTAGATTAGAGTATAGTTAGGTTAGATTATTCTAAGCTTGGTTATGTTTGAGTAGAGTAGAGTAGTGTAGAGTATAGTAGAGCAGAGTAGAGGTAAGTTAGGTTAGGCTAGGCTAGAGTAGAGTAAAGTAGAGCTAGCTTAGACTACGCTAGGATAGGTGAGGTTAAAGTAGAGTAGAGTAGAGTATAATAGAGTAGAGCAAGGTTAAGCTAGGCTAGGCTATGCTTGGCAAAAGTAGAGTAGCATAGAGTAGATTAGAGAAAAGTAGAGCATAACAGGATAGAGGAGAGCAGAGTAGAGCACAACAGAGTGGAGCAGAGCAAAGTGGAGCAAAGTAAGGAAAAACAGCATAGAGTAGAGTAGAGCAGAGTAGGCAGAGTAGAGCAAAGCAGAGCAGAGAAGAGGTATGTTAAGTTTTGCTCGACTTGGCTAGGTTATGCTGGGGTGAGCCAAGCTAGAGTAGAGTAGAGTTGAGATATGTTAGGTTAGACTAGGCTAGGCTAGGTTAGAGTAGAGTGGAGTAAAATAGAGTAGAGTAGAGCAGAGTAGAGCAAAGTATAGTAGTGTAGAGTAGAGTAGAGTAGAGTAGAGAAGAGCAGAGCAAAGCAGACTAGAGTAGAGTAGAGTAAAGAAGATCAGAGCAAAGATGAGTAGAGCAAAGCTAGATTAGGTTATTCTAATTGAGGCTAGAGTAGAGTATAGTAGAGCTAGGTTAGGCTAGGCTAGGCAAGAGTATTGTAGGGTAGAGTAGAGTAAAGCAGAGTAGAGCCAGGTTAGCCTAGGCTAGGTTAAGCTAAGTTAGGATAGAGTACAGTAGAATATTGTAGATTGGAGTAAAGTAAAGTATAGTAGAGCTAGGTTAGGCTAGGCATCATTAGGCTTGGCTTGGCTAGATTAGGCTAGGACTGGCAAGGCTAGGATAGAGTAGAGTAGAGTAGAGTAGAGTAGAATAGAGTACAATAGGGTTGAGTAAATTAGAGTAGAGTAAAGCCAGGCCAGGCTAGGCTAGGCTAAACTATGCTAGAGTAGAATAGAGTAGAGTAGAGTAGAGTAGAGTAGAGTAGAGCAGAGCATAGTAGAGTAGAGTAGAGTAGAGTATACAAGAGTAGAGCAGAGTAGAGTAGAGTAGAGCAGAGCAGAGAAGTGTAGAGTTGAGTTAGGTTAGGCAAAGCTAGGCTAGGCTAAGTTAGAGTAAAGTGGAGTAGAGTAGAGTTGAGTAGAGTAGAATAGAGTAGAGTAGGGTAGAGTAGAGTAGAGTAGAGTAAAGTAGAGCAAGAATAGGCTCGACTAGGTTAGGCAAGCCAAGGCTAGGGTAGGCTAGGCTAGGTAAGAGTGGAGTCGAGTAGAACAAAGTATATTATAGTAGTGCTAGGTTAAGCTAGGCTAGGCTATAGTTCAACATAGCAGAGTAGAGTAAAGGAGAGCAAAGAAGAGCAGAGTTGAGTAGAGTAGAATATAGTAGAGCAGAGCAGAGTAGAGTAGAGCTAGGTTAGGCTAGGCTTGAGAATAGTAGAGGAGAGTAGAGTAGAGTAGAGTAAAGTAGAATTAGGTTAGGCTAGTCAAGGCTAGGCTAAGTTAGAGTAGAGTAAAATAAAATGTTGTAGATTAGAGTAGAGTAGAGTTGAGTAGAGTAAAGTGGAGTAGATCTAGGTTAGGCTAAGCTAGGTTAGAGTATAGTAGAGTAGAGTAGCGTAAAGCAGAGTAGAGCTAGGTTAGGCTAAGCTAGCCTAGGCTAAGTTTGAGTAGAGTAGAATAGAACATAGTAGATTAGAGTAGAGTTTAGTAGAGTAAAGTAAAGTAGAGTAGAGCTAGGTTATACTAGGCATGGTTAGGCTAAGCTTGGCTAGAGTAGGCTTGGCTAAGCAAGGATAGGCTAGAGTAGAGTAAAGTTAAGTAGAGTTCAGTAGGGTCGAGTAGAGTAGAGCAGAGTAGTGTAGAGCTAGGTTGGGGAAGGCTAAGCTAGGCTAAACTATGCTATAGTAAAGTAGAGTTGAGTTGAGTAGAGTAGAAAAGAGCAAAGTAGAGCAAGGCAGAGCAGAGTAGAGCAGAGCAGAAAAGAGTAGAGTAGAGAAGAGTAGAGTAGAGTAGAGAAAATTAGAGTACTATAGAGCAAAGAAGAGAAGAGTGGAGTAGAGCTAGGTTAGGCTAAGCTATGTTTGAGTAAAGTTGAGTATAGTAGAGTAGAGTTGAATAGAGTAGAATATTGTAGAGTCGGGTAGAGTAGACTAGAGTAGAGCTAGATTAGGCTAGGTTAGGTTTGGCTAGGCTTGGCAAGAATGGAGTTGAGTAGAGTAGAGTATAGTAGTGTTAGGTTAGGCTATGCTAGGCTAGAGTATATTATAGTAGAGTAGAGTAGAGTAGAGCAAAGTAGAGCAGAGTTGAGTGGAGTAAAGCAGAGCAAAGTAAAGCAGAGTAGAGTCGAGCAGAGTATAGCAGAGCTAGGTTAGGCTAAGATTGCCTAGGCTAGAATAGAGTAAAGTAAAGTAGAACTAGGTTAGGCTAGGCTAGGCTAAGTTAGAGTAGAGTGGAATAAAATATAATAGATTAAAGTAGAGTAGAGTAATGTATAGTAGAGCTAGGTTAGGCAAGGCTAAGCTAGAGTAGGCTAGGCTAGAGTAGATTAGAGTAGAGTAGACTAGAGTAGAGTAAAGCAGAGTAGAGTGGAGCTAGGTTAGGCTAAACAATGCTGCAAAAGTGTAGAGTTGGATAGAGTAGAGTAAAGTAGTGTTGTGTAGAGCAAAGCAAAGCACAGTTGAGTAGAGAAGAGTATAGCAGAGCAGAGTAGAGTAAAATAGAGCAAAGTAGAGTATAGCAGAGCATAGTAGAGTAGAGTAGAGAAGAGTAGAGCTGGGCTAAGTTGAGCAGAGTAGAGCTAAGTTAAGCAAGGGTATGCTAGGCTAGGTTAAAGTATAGTAGAGTAGACTATGGTATAATATAATAGAGCTAGGTTAGGCTAGGCTATGCTAGAGTACAATATAGCAAATTAAAGAAGAGAAGAGCATAGTAGACTAGAGCATAGTAGAGCAAAGAAGAATAGAGCAGAGTAGAATTAGGTTAGATGAGGCTAGGCAAGAGTTGAGTGAAGTAAAGTAGAGTAGAGTAGAGCATGGTTATGCTAAGCTATGCGAGGAAAAGTAGTAAATCAGAGTAGAGCTATGTTAAGCTAGGCTAAGTATGCTAAATAAGGCTAGAGTAGTGTATGCTAGAGTGGGGTAGAGTAGAGTAGAGTAGAGCAGAGTAAAGTAGGGAAGAGTAAAGCAAGGAAGAACAGAGTAGAGCAGAGTAGAGAAGAGCAAAGAAAAGTAGAGTAGAGCAGATCAGAGTAGAGCAAACCAGAGCAAAGCAGAGAAGAGCAGAGCTAGGTTGGGTAATGTTAAGCTACGTTTGAGTAGAGTGAAGTAGAGTAGATTAGAGGTTGGTTGGGCTAGGCTAAGCGAGGCTAGCTTGTAGTAGAGTAGAGTGAAGTAGAGTAGAGCTAAGTTTGGCTAGGCCAGGTTAGGCTATGCTAGGGTAGGCTAGGCTAGGCTAAAGTAAAGTAGAATAGCATAGAGTGGAGTAAAGAAGAGTCGAGTAGAGTTGAGTAGTGTAAAGTAAAGCTAAGTTAGGCATGGTGAGGGAAGGCTAGGCCAGAGTGGATTAGGGTGGAGTAGAGTAGAGTAGTGGAGTACAGAGCTGAGTAGAGCAGAGCAGAGTGGAGAAGAGCAGAGTAGAGTAGAGAAGAGTAGAGCAAAGCAGAGTAGAGCATAATAGAGTAGAGAAGAATTACGTTTGGTTAGGCTAGGCAAGGCTAGGTTAGTGTAGAATAAAGTAGAGATAGGTTAGGTTAAGTTAGGAAGGCAAGGTTAGAACAAATTAGAGAATAGTATAGTAGGGTAAAGTAAGTTGAGAAGTGTGGAGTAGAGTATAGTAGAGTATAGCAGAGCATAGTAGAGCAGTACTAGATCAGGATAGGCTACTCTAAGCAAGGCTAGGCTATACTAGAGTAGAGCTAAGTTAGGTTAGGCTAGGCTAGGCTTTGTTTAGTAAAGTAATGTAGAGTAGAGTAGCGTAGGGTAGTGTAGAGTAGAGTAGAGTAGAGCAAGGTTAGGCGCGACTAAGCTAGGCCAATTTAAGCAAGGATACGCAAGGCTAGGCAAGGTTAGAGTAGAGTAGAGTAGTGCTAAGTAGAGTAGTGTTGAGTAGGGCTAGATTATTCTTTGCTAGGCTAGACTAAGCAAGGGTATAATAGAGTAGAGTAGAGTGGAGCGTAGCAGAGAAGAGCAGAGTAGAGAATAGCATAGCAGTAGAGAAAGGTAATTTATAGTAGAGCTAAGTTAGACTAGGCTAGGATAGGCTAGAGTAGAGTAGAGTAGAGCTAAGATAGGATTTGCTAGGCTAAGCGAGGCTATAATAGAGTAGAGTAAATTAGAGTAGAGTAGAGTATAGAAGAGTAGAGTATAGTTGATTATAATAAAGTAGAGTAAAGCTGGGTAAGGCTAAGCTAGGCTTGGTTAGGCTAGGATAGGCTATTGAAGAGTAAAGTTGAGTATTATGAAGGTAAGTTAGGCTAGGCAAGACTTGGTGAGGTTAGGAAAGGCTAGGCTAGAGTATTGTAGAGTAGAGTAAGGAAGAGTAGAGCATAATATGATTGGGCTATGTGTGGTTAAGTTAGACTAAGCTAGGTTAGGATAGGCAAAGTTGGCTTAAGGTAGAGTAGAGTAGACTAGAGCAGCATAGAGCTAAGAAAGGCTTAGCTAGGCTAGACTTGAATAAAATAGAGTAGAGTTGAGTAGAGTAAGGTTAGGATAGGTTAGGCAAGGTTAGGTTAGGCTAGTATAGGCTAGGCTAGGTTAGAGTAGAGTAGAATAGAGTTGGATAAAGTAAAACAATATAATAAGGCTAGGCTTATTTAAGCTAGAGTGGAGTAGAGCAGAGTAGTGGAGCATAGAGCTAAGTTAGGTTTAGCTAGGCTAGAGTAGAATAAAATAGAGTAGAGTGAAGTAGAGTAAAGTAGAGTAGAGAAAGGCTAGGCTAAGCTAGGAGAGGTTAGGTTACGATAGGTTAGGCTAGGCTAGGCTAGGTTAGGTAAGCTAAGCTCGGCTAAGCTAGGCTAGACTAGGTTAGGCTAGGCAAAGCAAGAGTAGACTAGAGTAGAATAGAGTAAAGTAAGGTAAAGTATCGTGGAATAGAGAAGAGTAGAGTATAGTATAATAAGAATTGTTAAGGCTATGTTAGGCTAAGCTAGGCTATGTTAGGCTAAGCTAGGCTAAGTTAGAGTAGAGTAGAGTAGAGTAGCATAAAGCTAAGTTAGGCTTAGCTAAGCTAAAGTAGAATAAAATAGAGTAGAGTAGAGGAAGTCTTGGCTAGGCTAGGTAAGGTTAGGTTAGGTTATGCTAAGCTAAGCTGAGGTTGGGTAGGCTAAGTTAGAGTAGGGTAGGGTAGGGTAGAGCAGAGTAGAGTAGAGTATACTGTAGTAGAGTAGAGAAGAGTATAATAGATTAGAGTAAAGTAGAGTAGAGCATAACAAAAAAGAGCAAAACATAGCTAAGCAAAGTAGAACATAATAGAGCTTAGTAGAGTAGAGCACAGCAGAGCAGAGCAGAGTAGAGTTGAGTAGTGTAGAGTATAGCAGATCATAGTAGAGATGAGTAGAGCAGAGTTGAGCAGAGCAGAATATAGTTGAGCAGTGCAAAGTTGAGTAGAGCCTTGGTGAGCTTAGGTAAGGCTAAGCTAAGATAGAGTAGAGCAAAGTAGAGCAGAGCAGAGCATAACATAATAGAGTAGAGCAGAGCTGAGCGAGGTTAGGCTAGTTTTGGAAAGGTTAAGCTACTCTTGGCTAGGCTAGGCTAAGCTAGGCTAAAGTAGAAAAGAGTATAGAAGAGTAGAGTAGAGCTAGGCTAGGCTAGGTTATAGTAAAGTAGAGTAGAGGAGAATAGAGTAGAGCAAAGTACAATGAGGTTAGATTAGGCTAGGCTTGGCAAGGCAAAGGTAGGCTAGGCTAGAGTAGAGTAGAGTAAAGAAGAGTGGAGTAGAGAAGTGTAGAGTATTGCCAAGTTAGGCTAGGCTAGGCTAGAGTGTAGTAGAGAAGAGTAGAGCAGAGCATAGTACAGTATAGTAGAGCAGAGTAGAGTATTACAGAGTAGGGCTAAGCAGAGTTAAGTTAAGCTATGCTAGGCTAGGCTAGGTAAGGTTACGATAGGCTAGGCCAACCTAGGCTAGAGTAGAGTAGGGTAGAGTAAAGCTTGGTTAGGCCAGGATTAGTTAGAATAAAGTAGAGTAAACTAGTGTACAAAAGAGTAGAGTAACATAGAGAAGAGCAAGGTTATGCTAGGCTAAGGAAGGTTAGGCTTAGCTAGGCTAGGCTAAAGAAAAGTAGAGTAGAGTAGAGCTTGGTTAGGCTAGGTTAGAGTAGAGAAGAGTAGAGCGAGCAAAGTAGAGTAGAGCTGAGTAGAACAAAGCAAAGAATAATAAAGTAGAGTAGAGTAGAGAAGCACAGAGTTAAGTGAAGCATAGTAGAGAAGAGTATAGCTAGGTTAGGCTAAGCTAGGTGAGGTTAAACAAGGTTATAGTAGAGCAGAGTAGAGTAGTGTAGAGTAGAGTATAGTATAGTATAGTAGAGTAGAGTAGAGTTTTGTAGAGTATAGTAGAGCTAGGTTAGGCTAGTCTAAGATAGGTTAAGTTAGCTTGTGTGAAGTATAGTAGAGCTAAGTTAAGTTAGGCTAAGAAAGGCTAGACATTGCTAAAGTAGAGTTGAGTATAGCAGAGCAGAATGGAGCAAAGCAGAGCAAAGTAGATTAGAGTAGAGGAAAGCATAATAAAGTAGATCAGAGTAGAGCTAGGTTAGGCTAGGGTAGGCTAGGCTAGCTAGGTTAAGCTAGGCAAGAGTCAAGTAGAGTATATTGGAGTAGAGTAGAGTAGAGCAAGGTTATGTAGGCTAGCCTAGGCTAGAATAGAGTAGAGTGTAACAGAGTACCACATAGCAGATTTGAGTAGAGTAGAGTAGTATAGAGTAGGCCAGAGTAGAGTAGAGTAGAGTAGAGTGGAGCTATATAGAGCAGAGTAGAGTAGTACAGAGTAAAGTAGTGTAAAGTATAGCTTGGTTAGGCAAGGCTTATTATTATAGAGAATAGTATAGTAGAGTAGAGTAGAATAAAGTGGTCTAGAGTAGAGTAGAGCTGAGAAGATTAGAGTAGAGTAGAGTAGAGTGGTGTATAGTAGAGTTGAATAGAGTAGAGGAGAGCAGAAGAGAGCATAACAGAGCTAAGTAGAGCAGAATAGAGTATAGTAGAAGAGCAAAGTAGAGTAAAGCAGAAGAGAGAATAGTAGAGAACAACAGCATAGTGTAAAGCAGAATAGAGAGGAACATAATAGAGCTGAACTAGGTTTGGCTAGGCTAAGCTTGACTAGGCTGTTCTAGGTTAGAGTAGAGTAGTGTAGAGTAGAGTAGAGTAGAGTAGAGTAGAGTAGAGCTTTGTTAGGGTAGGCTAGGCTGAGCTAGGGTAGGCTGGGGTAGGCTAGAGTAGAGTAGTGCGGTATAAAGTAGAGTAGAGTGGATTAGAGTAGAGTAGAGTAAAATGGAGTAGTATAGAGTAGAGTTGATTAGAGTAGAATGGAGTAGAGTGGAGTATTGTAGAGGGGAGGAGAGGAGAGGAGAGTAGAGTAGAGGAGAGGAGAGGAGAGAAGATGAGAATAGAGCTGAGTAGAGTAGAGTAGTTTCTAGTATAGCAGAGTAGTGTAAATCTTAGTAGAGTAAAGAATAGTATAGTAGAGGAAAGCATAGTAGAATAGATCATAGCTAAGTTAGGCTCAGTTAGGTTAGGCTTGGTTACGCTAGAGTAAAGTAGAGTATAAAAGAACTAGGTTAGGCTAGGCTAGTTAGAGTAGAGTAGAGTAGCATAAAGTGGAGTAGAGTAGAGTAGAGTGGAGTACATAGAGTAGAGCAGTGTAGAGTAGAGTAAGGTTTGGTTGGGCAAACCTCGGCTAGGGTAGGCTAATGCAAGGCTAGAGTAGAGTAGAATAGATTGAGTAGTGTATAGTGGAGCAGAGTAAAGTAGAGTAGAGTAAGGTTAGGCTAGGGTAGGCCAGAGTACAGTAGAATATAGTAGAGTAGAGCAGAGAAGAGTGAGGAAGAGTAAAGTATAACAGAGTTGAGTTGAGTAGAGTCGAGCAGACTTAGGTTAGGCTAGGCAAGGTAAAGCTTGGCTATGGTAGAGTATAGTAGAGTAGAGTAGAGTAGAGCTTGGTTAGGAAAGGTTATGTTAGGCTATAGTAGAGTAGAGTATAGTAAAGCGGATTAGAGTAGAGTAGAGTAGAGAAGAGTAGAATAGAGTCGAGTAGAGTAGAGTAGATTAAAGGCTAGGCTAAGGTAAAATTAAGTAGAGCAGTGTAACGAAGAATAAATTAGAGTAGAGTATAATGGAGTAGAGTTAAGAGTATTTCTTTGCTGGCTAGGCTAAAGAAAAGTAGAGTAAAGTTAGGTTATGCTAGGGTAGGCTAGGCAAGGTTACATTAGGCCAACCTAGAGTAGAGTAGCATAGATTAAAGCTAGGTCAGGTTAGGCAAGGCTAGAGTAGAGTAAAATAGAGTAGAGAAGAGTAGAGTAATATAGAGTAGAGCATAGCATAGCAGTGTAGAGCTAAGTTAGGCTAAGCTAGGCTAGAGTAGAGTAGAGTAAAGCAGAGTTAGGTTAAGCTAGGCTAAGCATGCCAAGGTTAGAGTAGAGTAGAGTGGAATAGAGTATAGTATAGTAGAGTATAGTAGAGTAGAGTAGAGTGATTAGGGATTAGGGATTTGTAAAACTTGGTTTGGCTAGGCTAGGTTATGCTAGGCTAGAATAGGCTAGAGTAAACAAAAGTAAAATAGAGTAGAGAAGAGTAAAATAGAGTAGGGTAGGGTAGAGCTAATGAGGTTAGGTTTGATAAAGCCAGGCTAGGGTAGAGTAGAGTAGGGTAGAGTAGAGTAAAACAATGTAGATTAAAGTAGAGAGAGCAGAGTAGAGTAGTGAAAAGTAGAGCATAGTAGAGCTTAGTTAAGCTAAGCTAGAATTGGTAAGGTTGGGCTAGGCTAGGCTAGGATAAGGTTAGGATAGCTAGAGTAGAGTAGAGTAGAGTTAGGTTAGTCTAGGCTAAATAGAGTAGTGTAGAGTAGAATAGACTATAGTAGAGTAGAGTAGAGTAATGTAGAGCTAGGTCAGGCTTGGCAAGGCAAGGTTAGAGTAGGGTATAGTGGAGTACATCAGAGTAGAGTGGAGTAGAGTAGAGTTAAATTAAGCAAGGCTAGGTTTTGCTTGGCGAGCATAGGATAGGCAAGGCTAGGCTAGATTAGAGTATAGTAGAGTAGAGCAAAGCAGAGCTTGGTTCGACTAGGGTAAGCTAGGCTAGAGTAGAGTAGAGTGGAGTAGAGCAGTATAGAGCAGAGCAAAGAACGGTTGAGTAGGGCAGTGAATAGTAGAGTAGGTTAGAGTAGAGCAGAA
The DNA here is from genome assembly GCA_023846275.1 of Vanilla planifolia. NCBI lineage: Eukaryota > Viridiplantae > Streptophyta > Magnoliopsida > Asparagales > Orchidaceae > Vanilla > Vanilla planifolia. Next base: position 192,555 of record JAIUJO010000687.1, read on the forward strand.
TAGGGCATAATAGAGCAGAGCGAAGGAGAGCAGAGTAGAACTAGATTAAGATAAACTAAGCTTGGTTAGAGTAGAGTAGAGTATAATAGAGGAGAGTTCAATAAAGTAGAGCTAGGTTAGGCTAGGCTAGGTCAGGATAGGTATGAGTAGAGTATAGTAGAGTAGAGTAGAGTAGAGGAGAACAAAGTAAGGTTATGGCAGGCTCGGCTTCGCTAATTTAGAGTGGAGTAAAGCAGAGCAGAACTAAGCAGTGCAAAGAAGAGTAGAACAGTGCATAGCAGATAGAGTATAGTAGAGTTAGGTTAGGCTAGGCTAGACTAGGCCATGATAGGCTAGGCTAGAGTCAAGTAGAGTTGAGTAGAGTAGAGTATAGTGGAGTAGAGCTAGGTTAGGCTAGGCTAGAGTAAAGTTTAGTACAATAGAGTAGAGTAAAGCAAAGCATAGTAAAGTAGAGTAGAGCAGAGCATAGTAGAGCAGAGCTTTGTAAAGCAGAGTAGTGTAGAGTAGAGCAGAGTTAAGTTAGGATACATTGGGCTAGACCAGAGTAGAGTAAAGTAAGGTAAAGTAAAGTATAGCTTAGTTAGGCTTGGCTAGGTAAAGTTAAACTAAACGAGGCAAGAGTAGAGTGGAGTAGAGTATAGCAGGGTAGACTAGTGACAAGTAGATCAAAGCAGAGTAGAGTAGAGTAGAGTATAGTAGAGTAGAGTAAAGTAGAGTAGAACTGAGTTTGGCTAGGTTTTATTAGGCTTGGAATGGTTAGAGTAGAATAGTAGAATAGAGTATAGTAGAGTAGAGTAGAAGAGCAAAGTTGGGTTAGAGTAGAGTGGAATAGAGCATAGCAGAGCACAATAGTGTAGAGTAAAGTAGAGTCGAGCAGAGCAGAGAAGAACAGAGTAGAGCTGAGCTAGGTTTGCCTAGGCTAAGCTAGACTAGGCTAGGCTAGGTTAGAGTAGAGTAGAGTTGAGTAGAATAATGTAGAGTATAGTAGAGTAAATTAGACTAGAGCTTGGTTAGGGTAGGCTAGGCTAAGTTAGGCTAGAGTAGAGTAGAGTAGAGTAAAGTATAGTTGAGTAGAGCTAGAATAGGCTAGGCTAGAGTAAAGTAGAGTAGAGTAGAATATAATAGTATAGAGTAGAGTAGATTAGAATAGAATAGAGTAGAGTGGAGTAGGGTAGAATAGAGTAGAGTAGAGGGGAGGAAAGGAGAGGACAAAATAGTAGAGTAGAGGAGAGGAGAGAAGATAAGAGTAGAGCTGAACAGAGTAGAGCAGAGTAGAACAAAATAGAGTAGAGCAGAGCAAAGCAGTGTAGAGTAAAGCAGAGTAGAATACAGTTGAGTAGAGTAAAGAATAGTAGAGCAGAGCAGAGGAAAGCAGAGTTGAGTAGAGTAGAGCAAGGTTAGGCTCGACTAGGCTAAGCTAGGTTGCGTTAGAGTAGAGTATAGTAACTTAGAGTAGAGAATAGTAGAGTATAAAATAGCTAGTTTAGGCTAGGCTAGTTAGATTACAGTAGAGTTGTTCGAAGTAGAGGAGAGTAGAGTGGAGTGGAGTAGAGTGGATTAGAGTAAAGTAAAGATAGGTTAGGTTGAGCTTGGTTAGGCTAGGCTAGGGTAAGCTTATGCTAGGCTAGAGTAGAGTAGAATAGATTAGAGTAGAGTGTAATAAAGCTGAGTAAAGTAGAATAGATCAAGGTTAGGCTAGGCTAGACTAGGCTAGAGTAGAGTAGAGTAGAATAGAATAGAGCAGAACTGAGAATAGTAAGGAAGAGTAGACTGGACCAGTGTAGAGTATAGTAGAGTCGAGCAGAGCTAGATTAGGCTAGGCTAGAGTAGAGTAGAGTAGAGTAGAGCTTGGTTAGGAAAGGATATGTAGGTTAGAGTAAAGTAGAATTGAGTAATGTTGATTGGAGTAGAGTAGAGTAGAATATAGTTGAGTAGCATAAAGGCTAGGCTAAAGTATTATTAAATAGAGTAGTGTAGAGAAGAATAAATTAAAGTAGAGTATAATGGAGTATAGTAGAGGCTATGCTAAAGAAAAGTATAGCAAGGTTAGGTTAGGCTAAGCTAGGGGGTACACAAGGCTAGAATAGGCCATGCTGAGTAAAGTAGAGTAGAGCAAGGTTAGGTTAGGCTAGGCTAGAGTAGAGTGGAATAGAGTAGAGCAGAGTAGAGCATAGTAGAGCAGAGAGCTAGGTTAGGCTAAGCTAGGCTAGAGTTGAGTCGAGTAAAGTAGAGTTAAGTTAAGCTAGGCTAAGCTTGCTAAGGTTAGTGTAGAGTTGAGTATAATAGAGTAGAGTAGATTAGAGTTTAGTAGAGTATAGTAGAGTAGAGTTAAGGGATTAGGGATTAAGGATTAGTAAAGCTTGGTTAGACAAGGCTAGGCTTCGCTAGGTTTGGAAATTCTAGGCTAGAGTAGAGCAGAGTAGAGTAGAGTAGAGAAGAGTAAAGTAGAGTAGAGTGGGGTGGAGCTAGTTAGGTTAGGTTAGATAAGGGCTAGGGTAGAGTAGAGTAAAACAATGTAGAGTAGAGTAGAGCAGAGTAGAGAGAGTAGAGCAGAGCAGTGAAGTGCAGTGCAGAGTAGAGCAAAGTTAAGCTAAGCTAGGATATACAAGGTTGGATTAGGCTAGGATAGGCTAAGGCTAGGATCAGTTAGAGTAGAGTAGAGAAGAGGAGAGCAAGGTTAGGTGAGGGTAAGCTAGGCTAAGTTAGAGTAGAGTAGAATAGAATAGATTATAGTAGAGTATAGTAGAGTAGAGTAGAGCCAAGTCAGGTTAGGCTAAGCTACGTTAGAATAGAGTATAGTAGAGTAGAGTAGAGTGTAGTAGAGTAGAGCTAGGTTTGGCTAGGCAAAGCTATGCTTGGCTGGCATAGGATAGGCAAGGCTAGGCTAGATTAGATTATAATAGAGTAGAGTAGAGTAGAGCTTGGTTCGACTAAGATAGGCTAGGCTAGAGTATAGTAGAGTAGAGCAGAATAGAGCAGAGTAGAGAAGGGCAAAGTAAAGTAAAGCAGAGCAGAGCAGAGTAGAGAAGAGCAAAGTAGAGCAGAGCTAAGCAGAGTAAAGCAGAGTAGAGTAGGGCTACGTTACCCTAAGCAGAGTAGGGTAGAGTACAAAAGAGTATAGTTGAGTAGAGCAGAGCTAGGTTAGGCTTGTCTAGGCTAGTATTAGTAGAGTATAGTACATTAGAGTAGAGTAGATTAGACCTAAGTTAGGTTAAGTTAGGGTTGGCTCGACTTGGCTAATTTAAAGTGGAGTAAAGCAGAGCAGAATAAAGCAGTGCAGAGCAGAGTAGAACAATGTAGAGTAGAGTAGAGCATAGTAGAGTTAGGTTAGTATAAGCGAGGTTATGCTAATCTAAGCTAGGCTACGATAGGCAAGGCTAGAGTCAAGCAGAGTAGAGTAGAGTAGAGTAGAATGGAGTAGAGCTAGGTTAGGTGAGGCTAGGCTAGAGTAAAGTAGAGTACGGTAAAGTATCGTAGAGCATAGCAGAGCAGAGTAGAGTATAGTAGTGTAGAGCCTAGTAGAGTAGAGCTTTCCAAAGAAGAGTAGAGTAGAGTAGAGCAGAGCTTGGTTAGCTAAGCTAGGCTAGATCAAAGTAGAGTAGAGTAAAGAAAATTTTAACTTGGTTAGGCTAGGCTAGGTAAAGTTAAGCTAAATGAGGCAAGAGTAGAGTAGAGTAGAGTATAGTAGGGCAGATTAGAGCGAAGTAGAACAAAGCAGAGCAGAGCATGGTGTGATAGAGTAGAGCAGAGTAGAGTAAAGCTAAGCTAGGTTAGGTTTTGCTTGCCTATGCAAGCTTAAAGTAGAGTAGTAGAGTACAATAAAGTATAGTAGAGTAGAGCTAGGTTAGGTTAGGCAAAGCAAGGTTATAGTAGAGTGGAGAAGAGTTGAGTAAAGTAGAGAAGAGCAGAGCAAAGGAGAGCACAGTAGAGTAGAGTAGAGTAGAGTAGAGTAACGATGAATAGAGCAGTGTGGAGTAGAGAAGAATAGAGCAATGCAAAGTAGAGAATAAAAAAAGTATATTTGAGTAGAGTTGAGAAGAGTAGAGAAGGGCAAAGTATAGTAGAGCTAAGTTAGGCTAGGCTATGCTAGTATAGAGTAGAGTAGTTCAGAGTGGAGCTGAGTAGTGTAGAGTATAATAGTTTAGAGCTAGGGCTTGCTAGGCTAGGCTTTGCTAAGTTAGAGTATAATAGAGTGGTGCCGAGTATAATAAAGTAAAGTAGATAGAGTAGGGTTGAGTAGAGCAGAGTAGAGCTAGGTTAGGTTAGGCTAAGTTAGGCTAGGCTAGGCTAGGATTGGTTAGGCTTGGAAAGAATATAGTAGAGTATAGTACATTAGTGCAGAGTAGACTAGAGTAAAGTAGAGCTAGGTTTGGCATGGCTAAGCTAGGCTTGGCTAGGCAAGGCTTAAGTGGAGTAAAGTTGAGTAAAGCAGAGCAGAGTAGTGCAGAATACAGATGTGAAAAGTAGAGTAGAGCAGAGTAGTGTAGAGCAGAGCCGAGCTAAGTAAGGTTAGCAAGGCTAGGCTAGGTTAGGTTAGGCTAAGCTATGCTAGGTTATAATAGAGTATAGAGGAGTAGAGAAGAACAGAGTGGAGTAGAGTTGAGAAGAGTGGAGCTAGGGTAAGCTAGGCTATCCTTGGCTAGAGTAGAGTAAAGTAAAGTTAAGTTAGGCTAGGCTAGGCTTGAGTATGGAGTAGAGCAGAGTAGGGTAGGGAGAGTATTGTAGAGAAGAGAGGAGCAAAGCATAGCAGAGTAGAGTAGAGTAGAGTAGGGTAGAACAGAGAAGAGCAGAGTAGGGTGCAACAGAGTAAAGTAGAGTAGAGCAGAGCAGAAGTAGAGCCAAGTGAAGTAGAGTTGAGTAGAGTAGAGCTAGGTTAGGCTAAGTTAGGCTAGGCTCGACTAGCTTAGAGTAGATTATAGCAGAGTAGAGTAGAGTAGAGTATATTATAGTAGAGTACACTATTGTGGAGTATAGTAGTGTGTAGTATAGCAAGGTAAGGATAGGTTAAGCTTGCCTAGGCTAGGCTAGGGTTAGTTAGGCTTGGTTAGAGTTGTGTAGAGTAGAGTAGAGCAAAGTATAATGGAGTGGAGTAGGGTGGAATAAAGCTAGGCTAGGTTAAGCCAGAGTAAAGTAAAGTAGAGTAGACTAGAGTACAATACAGTAGAGTAGAGCAGAAAGAGTAGAGCATAGTAGAATAGAGTGAACCAAGTATAGTGGAGCAGTATAGAGCTGAGTTGAGTAGAGTAGAGTAGAGTAGAGTAGAGCAAAGTTAAGTTAGGCTAGGCTAAAGTTGAGTAGAAATGAGTAGGGTAGAATAGAGTAGAGTAGAGTTAGGTTTGGCTAGGCTATGCTAGGTTTGGCTTGGTTAAAGTGGAGTATAGTAGAGTGAAGTAGAGTAAAAAAGAGTATAGTAGAGTATAATAGAGTAGGGTAGAGTAGAGTTGTGTAAAGTAGAGTAGAGTTAGGTGAGGCTTGGCTTGGCTAGGTTAGGATAGGGTAGGCTAAGCTAGGCAAGAGTAGAGTGGAGTAGAGTAGAGTTGAGTTGAGTAGAGTAGAGTAGAGCTAGGTTGGGCTAGGCTTGCTTGAGTATAATAGAGTAGAGTATGGTAGAGTAGAGCAGAGCAAAGTAAAGAAGAGTAGAGTAGAATAGGGCACACCATAGTAGAGGAGAGAAGAGCAGGGTGGAGTAGAGCAAGGTTTGGCTAGAGTAAGCTATGTTAGGCTAGGCTTGAGTAAAGTAAAGTAGAGTACAGGTGAATAGAGTATAGCTAGGTTATTCTTTACTAAACTAGGCAAAACAAGATGAGAGTGGACTAGAGTAGTGTAGATTAAAGTAGTGCAGAGTAGAGCATAGTGGAGATGATTATTAAAGAGTAAAGCAGAGCAAAGTAGAGTAGAGTAGAGCAAACCAGAGACAAGTAGAGCAGTGCTAAGAAGAGTAAAGCTTGGTTTGGCTAGGCTAGGCTAGAGTAAAGTAAAGTAGAGAGGTGTAGAGTAGAGTAGAGTTAAGCTAGGTTAAGTTTGGATAGGGTACGATAGATTAGGCTAGGCTAAGCTAAGATAGTATATACTAGAGCAGTAAAGTAGATTAGAGCAAAGTAGTGTAGAGCTAGTTTAGGCTAGGCTAGGTGATGTTAAGCTAGGCTAGGCTAGAGCAAAGTAGAGTATAGTAAAGCAGAGTAAAGTATAGCAAGATAAAGCATAACAGAGCAGGGTAGAGCTTAGCTGAGTAGTGTAGAGTAGAGCACACCAAAGCAAAAAAGTGTAGAGCAGAGCAAAGTAGAATAGAGAAGATCTTAGGATGGTAGAGTAGAGAAGAGAAAACCAATGCAAAGTAGAGTGGAGCACAGTAGGGTAGAGGTAGGTTAAACAAGGCTAGATTAGAGTAGTGTAGAGTAATGTATAGTAGAGCTATGTTAAGCTAGGGTAGACAAGGTTAGTGTAGGCTAGGTAAGGCTAGGCAAGAGTAGAGTAGAGCAGAGCAGAGTAGAGTAGAATAGACCTCAATTAGGCTAGGCTAAGCTTGGTTAGGTTAGAGCAAAGTAGAGTAGAGTTGAGCAGAGCAGACAAGAGCAAAGCAATGTAGAGAAGAGCAGAGCAGAGCAGTGTAGAGTATAATAGTGTAGTGTAGAGTAGAGTTTAGTATAGTATAGTAAAGTAGAGTAGAGTAGAGAAGAGTAGAGCAAAGTATAGTAGAGTAGAGTATAGCAGCATAGAGCAAAGAAGAATAGAGTTGAGTAGTGCAGAGTAGAGTACGACAGAGTTAAGCAGAGTAGAGTAGAGTAGAGCTATGTTAGGTGAGGCTATGCTATGCTATGCCAGGCTAGAGTAGAGTGGAGTAGAGTAGAACGGAGTTGAGTTAGGTTAGGTTAGACAGGGCTAGGTTGGGCTAGGCAAGAGTAAAGTAATAGAGCAGAGTATAGTAAAATAAAGCTAGGTTAGGCTAGTTTAGGTTAGGCTTGGCTCAACTAAGCTAGAGTTGAGTAGAGTAGAGTAGAGTATATTGGAGTTAAGTGGAGTAGAGTATAGCAGAGTTGAAGAGAGCAAAGAAAAGCTTAATAGAGTAGAGTAGAGCAGAACAGATTAGGACAAAGCAGAGCAGAGCATAATATAGCTAGGTTAGGTAAGGTTAAGCTAGGATAGGCTAAGCTAGAGTAGAATAAAGTAGAGTAGAGTAGAGTAGAGTATAGTATAGTAGAGGTGAGCTAGGTTAGGTTAGGCTAGGCTAGTCTAAGTTAAGCAAGAGTAAGAGAGTAGAGTAGAGCTAGGATAGGCTAGGCTAAGGTTGGCTAGGGTAGAGTAAAATAGAACAGAGTAAAGTACAGTTGAGTATAGCAGAGTTGAGTTGAGCAGAGTAGAGCAAAGTAAAGAGAGTATAGTAGAGTAGAGCAGAGCAGAGGAGAGTAATGCAGAGAATAAAAGAGCCTAGAAGAGTAGAGTTGAGCAGAGCAAAGTAAAGTAGAGTTATGTTAGGATAGGCTAGACGAGGCTATCCTAGAGTAGAGTAGAGTAAAGTAGAGTAGAATAGAGTAGAGTGGAGAAAGGTTAGGATAGGTTAGAGTAAATTAGAGTTGATTAGAGTAGGGCAGTGTAGAGTAAAGTACAGTAGAACTAAGTTAGGCTAACATAGGCTAAGCAAGGGTAGGTTAGGCTAGGCTAGGCTTGAGTAGAGTAGAGTAGAGTAAAGTAGAGTAGGGCTAGTTTAGCCTAGGCTATACTAGACTAGGATAAACTAAGCTAGAGTAGAGTAGAGTAAACTAAAGTAGAGCAGACCAGAGTAGAGTAGAGCAGAGTAGAGTAGAGCAGCACAAAGCAGAATAGTGTAGAGCAGAGTAAAGCAAAGCAGAGCAGAGTACAGTAGATCGAGGTTAGGCTTGGCTAGATTAGATTAGAGTAGAGTAGAGCAAGGTCAAGCTAGGCAAGGCTAGAGTAGAGTAGAGTAGAGTGGAGTGGAGTAGACTTGAATAGAGTAGAGTATAGTAGAGTAGAGTAGAATAGAGGAGATGAGAGGAAAGGAGAGGAGAGGAGAGTAGAGGAGAGGAGAGGTGAGTAGATTAAAGTATAGTAGAGTAGATCTTAGCAAAGTGGAACAAAGAAGGGTAAAACAAAATAAAGCAAAGTAGAGTAAAGTGAAGCACTGCAGAGCAAAATAGAGTAAAGCTAGGTTAGGTTAGGCAAGGCTAAGCTAGGCTATAGTAGAGTAGAATAGAGTAAAGTAGAGCTGAGCTAGGTTAGGTTAGGCTAGGTTAGGCTAGACTTGGCTGGTGTAGAGCAATAGAGTAGAGTATAATAGAGTATAGGTAGGTTAGGCTAGGTTAGGTTAGACTTGGTTGGGGTTGGCTACACTAAAGTAGAGTAGAATATAATGGAGTAGAGCAGAGGAAAGTTGCATAGAGAAGAGTAAAGTAGAGCAGAGTAGACCAAAGCAGAGAAGAGCAGAGCATAGCATACCATAATAGAGTAGAGTACAGTAGAGCAAAGCAAGGTTAGGAAAGGCTAGGTTAGGCAATACTAGTATTGGCTAGGCCAGAGTAGAATTGAGTAGGGTAGAGTAGAATAGAGTAGAGTAGAGTAGAGGAGCTAGGTTAGGTTAAGCTAGGCTAGGCAATCCTAATCTAAAGTAGGAGAGTAGAGTAGAATAGAGCTAAAGGTTAAGCTATGTGAGGTAAGGTTAGGTCTAGGCTAGAGTAGACTAGAATAAAGTAAAGTAGGGTATATTAGAGTAGAGCAGAGTAGAAGAGAGCAATAAAGAGCATAGTAGAGCTAAGCAGAGCAGAGAATAGTAGAGCAAGAAGAAAAAAATAGAGCAAAGTAGAGTAGAACAAAGTAAAGTAGAGCTATGTTAAGCTAAGCTAGGCTAAAGTAGAGAAGAGTAGTTTAGAGGAGAGTAGAGTAGAGTAGAGCAAGGTTATAAAAGGCTAGGCTAGCTTAGAGTAGAGTAATGTACAATAGACTAGAGTAGAGTAGAGTAAAGTAGAGTAGAGTAAAGTAGAGCTGGGCTTGGCTGGGCAAAGCTATGCTAGGCTATGCTCGGCTCCACTAGGTAGGCTAAGCTAAGCTGGAGTAGAGAAGAGTAGAGTATAGTAGAGTAGAGTAGAGCTAAGTTTGGTTAGGCTAGGCTAGGCTAGAGTAGAGTAGAGTATAGTAGAGAGAAGAAGAGTAGAGTAGAGCAAAGCAAAGCAGAGTAGAGCAGAGTAGAGCAAAGCATAGTAGAGTATAGCATAGCTGAGTTGAGTAGAGCAGAGCAAAGTTAGACTAGGTTAGGCTGGGCTAAGTTGGGTTATGCTAGGCTAGGTTAAATTAAAGTAGGACAGAGCAGAGTAGAGTATAGTAGAGTGGAGTAAAGAAGAGTAGAAAAGAACTAGGTTAAGCTAGGCTAAGCTAGGCTCGACTAGGCTATTGTTGGCTAGGCTATAGCTATGCTAGAGTAGAGTAGAGTAGACTGGAGTAAAGTAAAGTATAACTAATTCAGGCTAGGAAAAGTTAGGTTAAGGTAGAGTAAACTATAGAAAAGTAGGGTTGAGTAGAGTATAGCTAAGTTAGGCTAGGCTAGGCTAGGCCAAGGTAGGCTAGGGTAAGCTATGTAAGGCTAGGCTATGCTAGAGTAGAGTAGACTAGAGTATAGTTTGATAGAGTAGAGCTAGGTTAGGTTAGGTTAGGTTAGATAAAGCAAGGCTTGGCTATGATAGACAAGGCTAGAGTAAAGTAGAGTAGAGTAGTGTAGAGTTAGGTTAGGCTAGGTTTAGCAAGGCTAGGCTAAGCTAGAGTACAATATAGTAGAGTAGAGTATATTAATTGAGTAGAATACAGTAAAGTAGAGTACAATATAGTAGAGTAGAGTAGACCAGAGTTAGGTTAGTCTAGGGTAGGCTTGGCAAGGCTATAGTAGAGCAGAGTAGAAGATAATAGAGAAGAGTAGAGTAAGATTAGATTATGGTAGGCAAGGGTAGGTTGGGCTAGGTTAGGCTAGAGAGGAGTATAATATAGTAGAACGAAGTAGAGTATAGCAAGATTATGCTAGGCTAGAGTATAATAGAGTAGAGTAGAGTATAATGGAGAAGAGTAGAGTAGAGAGGAGTAGAGAAGAGAAGAGTTGAGTGAAGTAGAGTAGAGTAGAGTAGCAGACGGATAATGAGAGGAGAAGAGAGGATAGAGAGCATAGTAGAGCTAAGAAGAGCATAAAAGAGCAAAGCAGTAGATTAGAGTGGAGCAGAGTAGAGCAGAGCAGAGCAAAGAAGAATCGAGTAGAGCAAACCAAAGATAAGAAAGGAAGAGCATAATAGAGTAGAAGAGAGTGGACGAGAGTAAAGAAAAGTAGGATAGAATAGAGTAGAGTAGAACAGAGTAAAGCAGAGTAGAGCAGAATTAGCTTATGCTAGGCTAGGCTAAGCTAGGCTAGAGTAGAATAGAGTAGAGTAGAGTAAAGTATAGCAGAGCTAGGTTAGGCGAGAGAATAATATAGTAGAGAAGAGTGGAGTAGTGAAGGCAGAGTAGAGTAGTGTAGAGGAAAGAAGAGTAGAGTAAAGCATAGTAGAGTTGAGCATAGTAGACAGAGCAGAGCAGAACAAACTAAAGTAAAGCTAGGTTAGGTAATGCTAGGCTTGAGTAGAACAAAGTAGTATTATAGTGGAGTAAAGTTGAGTGGAGTATAGCTAAATTAGAATACGCTAGGCTAGGCTATGTTAGCTTAGGATAGAGTAGAGTAAGCAAGAGTAGAGCAATGTTAAGCCAGGCTAGGCTAAGTTAGGATAGGCTATGGTAGCAAGGCTAAGCTAAGTTAGGCTAGAGTAGAGTAAAGCATAGTAGAGTAGAGTATAGTAGAGTAAAGTAGAGTAGGGTAGAGTGGAATAGAGTAGAGCTAGGTTTGGTTAAGCTAGGCTAGGCAATGTAGGCTAGGATAAGCTAGAGTAGAATAGAGTAGAGCAGAGTAGAGCAGAGTAGAGCAGAGTAGAGTAAAGCTAAGTCAGATGTGGCTAGGTTAGGCTAAGCATGGCTAGGCTAAAGTAGAGTAGAGTGGAGTAGAGTAGAGTAGAGAAGAGCAGAGTAGAGTAAAGTATAGTAGAGTATAGTAGAGTGGATTAGAGTAGAGTAGAGTAGAGCTATGTTAGGCTAGGCTAGGTTTGGCTCGACTAAGAAAGGCAAGGCTAGGCTTGGCTAGGATAAAGTAGAGTAGAGTAGAGCTAAGTAGATTAGAGTAGAGTAAAGTATATTAGAGTAGAGTAGAGCTTTGTTAGGAAAGACTAAGCTAGCTAGGCTAGGCTATGGTAGGCAAGGTTGGGCTAGGCTAGAGTAGAGTAGAGTAGAGCGGAGTAGAGTAGGGCAGAATATAGCTTAGTTAGGCTAGGCTAAGCTCTAGTAAATATTAAAGGAGGGTAGAGTGGAGCAGAGTAGAGCAAAAGATAGTGGAGCAGAACATAGAAGAGCAAAGAAGAGTAGAGTATAGCAGAGCAGAGTAGAGCTAGGTTAAGCAAAGTTAGTCTAGGCTAGCTTAGGCTAGGCTAGGCAAGGATATATTAAATTATAGTAGAGGAGAGTTGAGTTAGGCATAGATAAGTAGAGGTTAGAGTACAGTAGATAGAGTAGAGTATAGTATAATAGAGTAGAGTATAATAGAGAAGAGTCGAGTAGAAGATAAGAGAAGAGAGTAGAGTAGAGTAGAGCAGAGCAGAGCAAAGTAGAGTATATTAGAGCAGAGTGTAAGAGCAAAGCAGAGTAATGTAGAACAGAGTAGAGTAGAGTAGAGTAGTATAAAATTGGGAAGAGAAGAGCAGAGCAAAGAATAGTAGAGCATTGGAAGGTTAGGCTACGCTAGGCTAATCTAGGCTAGAGTAGAGTAGAGCAAGGTTATGCTAAGCTAGGATAGGCTAGGCTTAGATATAATAAAGTAGAGTATAGTAGATTAGAGTGGAGTATAGTAGAGTAGAGTAGAATAGAGTGGAGTGAAGTAGAGTAGAGATTGGTTAGGCTAGGCTAAATTAGGCTAGGTTGGGATAACCTAGCATAGAGTAGAGTTGAGATGAGTAGAGTAGAGTAGAGTAGTGCTAGGTTAGGCTAAGCTAAGATAGAGTATAATAGAGCAGAGTAGAGTAGATTAGATTAGAGTAGAGAGGAATGGAGCAAAGTAGAGTAGAGCAGAGTAAAGTAGAGCTGAGTAGAGTAGAGTAGAGTAGAGCAAAGTAGAGCAGAGTAGAGCAGAGCTAGGTTAGGCTAAGATAGGTTAGGCTATGCAAGAGTAGTGTAGATTAGAGCTAAATGGGTATGGCTAGGCTAGGCTTGGTTAGAGTAGAGTAGGATGGAGTAAAGTAGAGTGGAGAAGGTTAAAATGGAGTATAGTAGAGTAGAGCTTTGTTAGGTTAGGCTAGGATAGGTTAGGCTAGGCAAAAGTAGAGTAGAGTAGAGTAAAGAAGAGTAGAGTATAGTAGAGTAGAATAGAGTAGAGTATTGCGAAGTTAGGCAAGGCTAAGATAGAGTACAGTAGAGTAGAGTAGAGAAGAGTAGAGTAGAGTAGAGCAAAGCAAAGCAGAGTAGAGCTAGGTTAAGCTAGACTAAGCTGGGTTAAGCTAGGATAGAGTAATGTAGATAAGAACTAGGTTGGGCTTGGCTAAGCTAGGCTTGGTTAGAATAGAGAAGAGTAGGTAGAGATGAGTAGAATTAAGTAGAATAGAGTAGAGTAGAGTATAGCTATGTTAGGCTAAGCTAGGCTTGGCTTGGCTAGGTTTGGCTAGGCTAGTCTTGGCTAGGCAAGAGTAGAGTAGAGTAGAGCTTGGTTAGGCTAGGCTTGGCTAGAGTACAATATAGTAGAGTTGAGTAGAGTATGATAGAGTGGAGTAGAGCATAATCGAGCAAAGCAGAGAAGAGCAAAGTAGAGCAAAAAAGAGCAGAGCAAAGCTGAGCAAAGCTGTGTTATGCTAGGCTAGTGAGGCTAGGCTAAGCTAGGCGAAGCAAGACTATAGTAGAGCAGAGTAGAGTTAGGCTAGTCAAGGCTAGGCAAGGTTAGGTTAAAATAGAGTAAGGTTAGGCAAGGCTAGGATAAGATAGGATAGGCTAGGTAGGGTTAAGCTAGAGTTGAGTATAATAAAGTATAGTAGAGTGTAGAAGAGTATAGTAGAGTAGAGTGGGGTTTAGAAGAGTAGAGGAGAGCAGAGCAGAGAAGAGTTAAGCGAAGCAGAGTAGAGTAGAGCAGAGTAGAGTAGAGATGAGACAGTGTAAATCAGAGAAGAGTAGAGTAGCATAGAGTAGAGCAGAGTGTTAGGTTAGGCTAAGTAAGGCAAGGCTAAGTTAGGCTAAGTTTGCTTAGAGTAGAGTAGAGTAGAGTAGAGCTAGGTTAGGCCAGGTTCGAATAAAGTAGAGTAGAGTTGAGTAAAGTGGAGTAGAGAAAGAGTAAAGTAGAGCAAGGTTGGGTTAGGCTAGGGTAAGCTATGCTTGAGTAGGGTAGAGTAGCGTAGAGTAAAGTAGAAAAGAGCAGAGAAGAGCAGAGCAAAGCTGAGTCGAGCAGAGCAGAGCAAAGTGGAGTAGATTAGAGCTAGGTTTGTTAGGTAAGGCTATGCTAAGCTATGTTGGAGTAAAGTATATTAGAGTAGAGTAGAGAAGAATAAAGGGGGTTAGGATAGGCTAGTCGATGCTAGGTTTGAGAACAATAGAGTAGAGTATGGTAGAATAGAGTAGAGTATAGTGTAGTGGAGTATTGTAATAGAAATTCGAGTTGAGGTTGGTTAGGCTAAGCTAAGCCAAGGTAGGCTAGGCTATAATAGAGTAGAGTAGAGTGGAGTAGAGTCGAGGAGATTAGAGTATAGTAAAGTAGAGTAGAGCTAGGTTAGGCTAGCCTAGGCTCAAGTAGTGTAGGGTAGAGTACAACAGAGTAGGATAGAGTGGAGTAAAGCAGAACAAAGTAGAGCAAAGTAGAGTAGAGCAGAGCATAACAGAGTAGAGCTAGGTTAGGCAAGGCTGGGAAAGGCTAGGCTATGGTAGAGTAGAGTAGAAAAAGGCTAAGGTTAGGTTAGGCTAAAGAATAGTAGATTAGAGTAGAGTAGAGTAGAGCTAGGTTATGCTAGGCTAAGTTAGGCTAGGTTAAGCTAGGCTAGACTAGGCTAGGTTAGAGTAGAGTAGAGCAGAGTAAACTAAAGTAGACCTGAGGTAGCTTAGGCTAGGCTAGAGTAGCATAGGGTAGAGTATAGTAGAGTAGAGTAGAGTAGATTATTGCAGAATAGAATAGAGCAGAGCAGAGTAGAGCAGAGTAGAGCAGAGTAGAGCAGAGCAAAGATGTAGTAGAGTAGAGCAAAGTATAATAGAGTAGAGTAGAGTAGAGCTAAGATAAGCTATGTAATGTTATGCTAGGCTAGGCTAGAGTAGAGTAGAGTAGAATAAAGCTCAGTTAGGCTAGGTTATGTATGGTTAGGAAAGGCTAGAGTAGAGTAGAGTAGCATGGAGCAAAACAGAGTAGTGTAAAGCAAAAGAGAGCAGTGTAGAGCAAAGCAAAGTAGGGAAGAGTAGAGTAGAGTAGAGTAAAGTGGAGCAGAGAAGAGTAGAACAGAGTTTAGTAGAGTAGAGCAGAGCATAGTAAAGCTAGGTTAGGTGAAGCTAGGAGAGGTTAGGCTCGATTCGAGTAGAATAGACTAGAGTATGGTAGAGTTGAGTTAGAGTAGAGAATTGTAGAGTAGAGTAGAGTAGAGTTAGGTTAGGCTAGGCTCAGCTAGGCTAAGCTAAGTTAGTGTTACACCCCATTTTTTCCTAGGCTGATTTTTGGCATATATATATATATATATATATATATATATTTTTCATATAGACAGCTCAGATCGTCCCATACCAACCTGAGTAGCCTACGAAAAACATAGGATATAACACATCATTACACACCTACTTTCCTTAACAATGTGGATCCCATCTCCTGGGTACACCGTCAAATCAGGATTCATGACTCCTGAATTAACTGATGAACTCGCGCAATGTTACTCCTACTAGACCCAATACTCCTAACCCATACTGGTAGGAGAACCGATCTAATAGAAGTCTGAACCCCCACGGTTAAGTTCCATAGTCATGTAATGACCTCACCATCAAAAATAAAATACATAACATCCTCAGATAAAATATGGCACTCCACACACTATACTACCAAGGCAATAAAGTAAAACAGTGAATGGAAACTACATCACAAGAATAAGATCCAAGTCCAACAAATACAATATCATCCAACTAGATACATAAGTCAGAATCACCCTCACATATTACATGACATAAGGATGACAGTCTCCCTGAATACATCCAATAGTATCAATCACACTAACCAAAATGTCTCAGAAAATCACAGATCAGATATCCTCCATTAGCCTGCTGACCACGATCCCACCTAATCTGGGTGGCGTCAAGGCTGTCGAGCCGCTGGAAAAATATAAATAATAAAGGAGTGAGCTACGCCCAGTAGGAAAGACAGCTAGTAAAAAACTCACATGCAAGAGAAGGATAATAGCAAGAGTATAGGAATACAGCATAACAATGTAGGGTGGAAAGGCACTCTCAGTTCCAGACTCTGACCAACCACAGTCACCCCAGTCACGCCAGAGTAGCTCTCCTCTGGGCTTCCAGGTAGCATGCCAGTGGGATCGCCCATCTCGAAACAAGCATGGCGCTTAGGCAAAGCATGCCAGTGGGATACGCCCATCTCGAAACACGCATCATAACGCCTAGCACCCGACACCTCAGCGTCTATATAGCATGCCAGTGGGATTGCCCATCTCGAAACACGCATGGCGCCTAGGCAAAGCATGCCAGTGGGATTGCCCATCTCGAAACACGCATCACAACCTAGCCTGGGGTTCCAGGTAGCATGCCAGTGGGATACGCCCATCTCGAAACACGCATGGCGCCTATCAGTCACATGTATACTGTGGAAGCTAAGTCTGAACCGCACAGTTACCTACCACAACTACCCTAAAACATCATATAGGGTCTATAGTAGTCCGGTCCAATATGCCAATCCGTGAAATATGCCAACACTGAGTAAACTGACTCAAACCATGCCATTTCCATCCAAGCAACACAAACTGTACCAAAATTCTGACTATTCTGGTAGCACTTACCCAAGTGTCACACTTCCTTCCAACTAATCCAGCTGCACTGAATTTATGGATAATTTCCAACAGTCAATTTCAACTTGGCTATGTGATTTCTTAAAATCACCTTTTTCTCACTTTAGGAAATTTTTAAATTCCAAAATCAATTTCCGCCCTTTATCCATTCTCCGAAATTCAGAATAAATTTCCGAATAAAATTTAAATTCCACATATATCCTTTTTCCAAAAATTCGGATTAATTTCCGAAATTAAATTTTCCTCCGCGCCGTACCGTTCGTCCGCGCCGAATCTCTTGAACCAGATCTCGCCACCGGTTCGGGTCTTCGCGCTGAATCGAGAACCCACCGGCCGAATATTTAATCCAAATTTCCAGCCGACGTTTAGCATTTAATTATTAATAAATATTGAATAATTACAATTACTTAATTAACTAGACCGTAATTAATCTAATCCATCTCCTTCCTCCGCCCGTCGCCCGCGAAACCCTAGCCGACGATTCCTCCGGGAAAATTCCATTTTCCCCGTCGATTTCCGGCGACCGAGATCAAGGAGAAACAAAATCCGATGTTCGTACTATCCTAATGTTTCAATAATGCCACTAATTTCTAAGGTTCAATCAAAATTTCCGCCGAAGTTTCATCCGATCCCCATTTTAACAATCTATGAAATTAAACAAATTTCAGCATTTGATACTATCTTAACATGATTAAAGCACATAATCGAATCAACACATGCTCGGTAAAATTTCCGAATTCAGCGGGTATAATTTTCCGAAAACCCTAAAATGCTAAAATCAATAATTTGCATTAATCAATTTCAAAAACCACAATCCGCATGCTCCGGTAGCTATTTGCAAAATAATCCATATTTTTAATTTGCTAAATAACTAATTTAAATCTGAATTTCCTACAATTCGCAAAATAATCCATATTTTAATTTGCTAATTAATTAATTTAGACTGAATTTCCTACAATTCGCAAAATAATCCATATTTTAATTTGCTAATTAATTAATTTAGACTGAATTTCCTACAATTCGCAAAATAATCCATATTTTAATTTGCTAATTAATTAATTTAGACTGAATTTCCTACCTAACTAAATTTTCCGGCGAAATAGAAATTCTCCAGAAATCCAAAAATTGTAAAAGACGCAAATTAGCATTCAACTAAGTCCAATTTTTCATCCACATGCTTGATTTCATTAAGCAAAATATTCCATGCTTTTAATTTCTACTAATTAACTAATTTAAAACCGAATTTCCTACCTTTCTTCTCCGGCGACGGTGAAGCTCGCACGCGACCAACCGCTGCTCCTCGCCGAACGAAACCGGTACCAATCGATTCTCCTCGGTCCCTCGAACCTCCAGGTACAAAAAGCCCCTTGAAAGGCTGCCGAAAAGTATCGCCGTTCGCCGCGAACACTTTCTCTCCGGCCAACGCTCGAAACCCTAACAGCCGAACAGTTTCGGTTAAATACCCCGCTTAAACCGGTAATAACCCGTTAAGAACCCATTAAGCGCCGGTTGACCTTCTAATAACGCCGCTTAACCCCGATCAGCCGGTTAATCTCCACCGCTGTTCTCATCCGTCCGATTCGCTTATCCGCAGCTTATCCAACCGCACGTGCAAAAGCACTCGGCGAACCGCCCCCGCCTTCGCTGAACCGCTCCGGTCCGGTTCACGCGCGGTAAAAACCAAATTCTGGTTTAAAAATCTAATGGACCGATTTAAATAGATTTTTGAATTTCCAAAAATCCAATTAAACAGGGAAAATTACTTAAAAATTTCCTCGGTGCTCCGAAAAATCCCCAGAAAATTTCAAAAATTCCAATAGCCTCCAATTGAGCTCCTGGCTCATCCTACTGTCGATCTGAAATCATCTAAGCCACAATTGAATTATTGAAGATTAAACCTATAATATTTTACCGGGTATAACAGTTAGGCTAGCTAGAGTAGAGTAAAGTAGATTAGAGTAGTGTAGAGGAAAATAAAGGAGAGCAGAGTAGAGTAGAGCAGAGTGGAGTAGAGCAGAGCAAAGCAAAGCAGGGCTGAGCTAGGTTAGGCTAGGCTAATTTATGTTAGGGTAGGCTAGTGTCGAGTTGAGTAAAGTAGAGTAGAGCAAGGTTAAGTTAGGTTAGGCTAGGTTAAACTAGAGTAGAGTAGAGTAGAACAAAGCAGAGTAGAGCAGAGTAGAGCAAAGCATAGTAGAGTGAGTATAGAAGAGAAAAATTGAGTAAAGCAGAGCTGAGTAGAGAAGAGTAGGGTAGAGCAATGCAAAAAGTGTAGAATAGACTAGGGAAAAATAGAGCATAAGATAGTAGAGTAAAGTAGAGTAGATTTGAGCTAGGTTAGGCTCAGTTAGGTTAGGCCAGACTAGGCTAGGCTAAGTTAAGCCAGGCTAGAGTAGAGTAGAGCAAGGTTAAGTTAGGCTAGGCTAGAGTAGAGTAGAACTGAGTAGAGTAGAGTAGAGCAAAGTGGAGCAGAGTAGAGCTATGTTTGACTAGGCTAGGCTAGAATGAAGCAGAGTTGATTAAACTAGAGTAGAGTAGAACTAAGTTAGGCTAGGCTAGGTTAGAGTAGAGTATAGTGAAGTATAGTAGAGTACAATAGATTAGAGCAAGGTTAAGCTAGGTTAGGCATGGCTAGGTTAAGGAAGGTTAAGCTAAGCAAGGATAGAGTAGAGTAGTTTTGAGTAGAGTAGAGTAGATAAGAGTAGAGTAGAGTAGAGTGGAGCTAAGTTTGGTTAGGCTAGACAAGCCTGTGCTAAAGTAGAGTGTAGTAGAGTAGAGTAGAATAGAGCAGAGCAAAGCAGAGTAGAGCAGAGTAGAGTAGAATGGAGTAGAGCAGAGCTGTGTAGAGAAGAGGAGAGTAGAGTAGAGCAAGGTTAGGCTAGGCTTGGCTTGGCTAGTTTAAAGTAGAGTTGAGTAGAGTAGAGTAAAATAGAGTAGAGTAGAGTAAAGTAGAGTAAAGTAGAGTAGAGTAGAGTATAGTAGAGTTTAGTAGAGTAGAGTAGTGCTAGGTTAGGTTGGGCAAAGGTAAGTTATGCTGGGCAAGAGTATAGTAGATTATAGTAGAATATAGTAGAGCAACCTTGAGCAAGGCAGAGCTAAGTTATGCTAGGTTAGGCTAGGCGAGGCTAAGCAAGGCTAGAGTAGTGTATAGTAGAGTAGAGCAGAACAGAGTAGAGCAGAGTAGAGCAGAGTAGAGATGAGCAAAGTAGAGTAGAGCAAAGTTAGGCTAGGGTAGGCTAAGTTAAGCAATGTTAGGCTTGCTTAAGCTAGGCTTGGCTTGGCTAGGTTAGAGTGGAGTAGAGTAAAGTAAAATAGAGTAGAGCAGAGTTGAGTAGAGTAGAGTAGGGCTAGAGTAGTTTAGGATAGGTTACGCTAGCATATGCTATACTAAGATAGGCTAGCTAGGCTGGCTAAGCAAAGGTAGGCTAGAGTAGAGTAGGATAAAATAGAGTGAGGTTAGGCTGGGCCAGGGTAGGCTAAGGTAGGCTATGCTCGACTTAATTAAAGTAGAATAGAGTAGAGCAGAGTAGAGTAGAGTAGAGTAGAGTAGAGTAGAATAGAGCATGGTAGAGCTTGGTTAGGCAAGGCTAGGCTTGGCTGAGCTAAAGAAGAGTAGAGTAGAGTAGAGTAGAGTTGAGCAGAGTAAAGTGGAGTAGAGTAGAATAGAATAGAGTTGATTAGAGGAGAGCAGAGAAGACCAGAGTTGAGTAGAGAAGAGCAGGCAGAAGAGTAGAGTAGAGTATAATAAAAAAGTGTGAAGCAGAGTAGAGTAGTGCAACGTAATGAAGAGAAGAATAGAGTAGAATAGAGCAAAGCTAGGTTAGGCTGAGCTAGTGTAAATTAAAGTAGAGTAGAGTAAAGTGGAGTAGAATCGAGTATAGTAGAGTAGAGTAAAGTAGAGTAGAGTGTAGTAGAGTACAGTAGAGTAGAGTAAAGTAAAGGAGAGGAGAAGATTTGAGAGGAGAGTAGAGCAAAGTAGAGTAGAGCAGAGTAAATATAGTAGAGCAAAGTAGAGTAGAGCAGAGCAGAGAACACTAGAGCAGAGAAAAGTAGAGTAGAGGAGAGCAGAGCTAAGTAGAGAAAAGCAGGGCAAGGCAGAGTAGAGTAGAGCAAAGCGTGGTTAAGCTAGGCTAGAGTATAGTAGAGTAGGGCAGAGTAGATTAGAATAGAGTTGAGTATAACAGAGCTAGGTTAGGATAGGTTAAGGTTAGGCAAGGTTAGAGTATAATAGAGTAGAGTAGAGTAGAGTAGACCTGTGTTAGTTCGGGCTTAGCTAAGCTAAGCAAAGCTAGGTTAACATCGCTTAGGCTAGGCTAAAGTAAAGTAGAGTACAGTAGAGTAGGGTAAAATAGAGTAAAGTAGAATAGGATAGAGTAGAGGTAGGTTAGCCTTGGCTAGGCTAGGTTAGAGTAGAGTAGAATAGAGTAGAGTAGAGTAAATAAGAGAAGAGCAAACCGAGTAGAGTAGAGCAGAGTAGAGCATAACTTAGTAGAGCAGAATAGAGGAGAGCATTTCAGAGTAATGTAGAGTAAAGTAGAGTTAAGTTAAGCTAGGCTCTACTAGCCTATGTTAGGCTAGAGTAGAGTAGAGAAGATCAAGGTTGGGCTAGGCTAGGCAAGGTTAGAGTAGAGTATAGTAGAGTAGAGTAAATTACACTAGAGTAGAGTAGAGAAGAGTAAAGTATAATAAAGCTAGCTTAGCCTAGGCTAGGCTAGGATAGGATAGGCTAGGCTCAGCTAGTCTAGGCTAGCCTAAAGGAGAGTAAAGTAGAGTTAAGTTGTGTAGTGTAGAATAGAGGAGAGTAGAGATGAGTAGAGTGGAGTAGAGGAGAGTAGAGTAGAGTAAAGTATAGAAGAGTAGAAGAGAAGTGAGGATAGTAGAGCAGAGCAGAGCAGAGCGAAGAAGAGTAGAATATACTAGAGAAAAGAAATGCATAACTCAGTAGAGTAGAGTAGAGTAGAGTAGATCAGAGTAGAGTTAGGTTAGGCTAAGCTAGGCTAGGCTAAAGAAGAGTAGAGTAAGGTAGAGTAGAGTAGAGTAGAGTCGAGTAGGGTAGAGCTAGGTTAGTCTAGGCAAGGCTAGCTTAGAGTAGAGTACTATAGAGTAAAGTAGAGTAGAGTAGAGTAGAAAAGAGCAAAGTTGAGTAGAGTAGAGCAAGAGTAGAGTAGAGTAAAGTAGAGTTAGGTTAGGCGAGCCAGGGCTAGCATATAATATAGTAGAATAGAGTAAAGTTTAGCAGAGCAGAGCAGAGCAGAGTAGAGTAGAGTTGAGCATAGTAGAGTAGAGAAGAGATGAGAAGAGTAGAGTAGTATAGAATAGAGTAGATTAGAGTAGAGTAGAGCAAAGTAGGGTAGTGTAGAGGAGAGTGGAGTAGAGCTAGTTTAGGTTAGGATAGGCTAGGTTAGCCTAAAGTGGAGTAGTGTTTCATAGAGTGGAGTAGAGTAGAGTGTAGTAGACTTGTGTAGAGTAGACTAGAGCTAGGTTAGGCTAGGTTAGGTTAGAGTAAAATATATTAGAGTAGAGTAGGGTAGAGGAGAGTATAGAAAGTAGAGCTCAGCTGAGCAGAGCATAGCAGAGCAGAGCAGAGTAGAGTAGAGCAAAGTAAAGTAGTGTAAAGGAAAAAAGAGCATTTCAGAGTAGAGTCAAGTAAAGCAGTACAGAGCAAAGTAAAGGAAAGCAAGATTAGGCTATGATAGGTTAGGCAGCACTTTGCTAGGATAGAGTATAATAGAGTAGAGCTAGGTTAGGTAAGGCTAAGCGAGGTTAGGTTAGAGTTGAGTAGAGTAGAGTAGAGAAGAGAAGAACTAGGATAGGCTAAGCTAGACTAGGATAAGGTAAGCTAGGGTAGGGTAAGAGAGAAGAGTAAAGTAGAGTAGAGTAGAGCTCAATTAAGCTTGGTTAGGATAGGCTAGAGTAGAGTAGAATAGAGTAGAGTAGAGCAAAGCAGAGTAGTGCAGAGAAGAGTAGATCATAATATAGTAGAGTAGAGAAGAGTAGTGTAGAGCACAGTAGAGTAGCACTAAATTAGGCTAAGCTAGGAAAGGCAACGAAAGGCTAGGCTAGGTTATAATAGAGTAGTGTAGAGTAGAGTGCAGTAGAGTTTAATAGAGTAGAGTAGCTATAATAGAGTTGAGTAAAGTAGAGTACACCTAGGCAAGACAAGGCTAGGCTAGGCAAGTCTAGGTTAGGCTAGAGTAGAGCAAAGTAGATTAGAGTAGACTAGAGAAGAGCAGAGTAGAGTAGAGCAGAACACAGCAGAGTGGAGTAAAGTGGAATAGAGCAGAGTGAGGCAGAGTGGAGCAGAGTAGAGCAAAGTAGAGCATAGCAGAGTTAGGTTAAGTTAAGCTAGCCTAAGCTGGAGTTGAGTAGAGTTTAGTGGATTAGAGTAGAGTTGATTAGAGCAAGGTTTTACTAGACTAAGTAATGTTAGAGTATAGTGGTATATAGTAGAGTAGAGTGGAGTGGAGCTCGATTAGGCTAGGCTAGGCTCAGCTAGGCTAGGATAGAATAGAGTATAATAAAGTAGAGTCAAGTAGAGTAGAGCTAGGTTAAGCAAGGCTAGGTAAGGAAGGCTTGGCTAGGCTAGGTTAGGCTTGGCTAGAGTAAAGTAGAGTACAATAGTGTAGAGCTTGATTAGGCTAGGCTCAGCTAGGCTAGGATAGAATATAATATAATGGAGTAGAGAAGAGTAGAGTAGAGCAAGGTTAGGCTAGGCTAGGTAAGGATAGGCTTGGCAAGGCTAGGTTAGGCTTGGCTAGAGTAAAGTAGAGTAGAGTAGAGAAGAGTAGAGTAAAGTTGAGCAGAGTAGAGCTTATCAGAGTAGAGCGAAGTAGAACCGAGTGGTGTAATGCAGAGTGGAGTAGAGTAGAGCAAAGTAGAGGAGAGGAGAGCAGAGTAGAGCTAGGTTAGGCTAGGCTAGAGTTGAGTAGAGTTGGGTAGAGTAAAGTAGAGTAGAGCAAGGTTTGGCTACGTTAGGCAAGGTTAGAGCAGAGCAGAGTAGAGTAGAGTAGAGTAGAGTAGAGTAGAGTAGAGTAAAATGGAGTAGAGCTTGGTTAAGTTAGGTTTAGGCAAGGATAGGATAGGGTAGGCAAGGCTAGGCTAAAGTTGAGTAGATATAATAGAGTAGATTAGAATAAAGTGAAGCTAAGTTAGGCTAAGCTATGCTAGAGTATGGTACTATAGGTTAAGGTTGAGTAGAGCAAAACAGAGCAATATAGAGCAGAGCAAAACATAACATAGTAGGGTAAAGAAGAGCAGAGTAGAACAGAGGTGAGGAGAATATAGCAGAGCTAGATTAGGCTAGCCTAGGCTATGCTTGAGTAGAGTACAGTAGAGTAGATTAGAGTTGAGCAAGGTTAGGCTAGGCTAAGCGAGGCTAAGCTTGGCTAAACTAAGCTAGAGTATAGTAGAGTAGTATAGAGCATAGCAGATCAAAGTGGACCTGAGTAAAGAAGAGTAGAGTAGTGTAGAGGATGGTAGAGAAGAATAGAGTAGAGAAGAGCAGAGCTTGGTTAGGCAAGGAATAGCTAGGCTAAAGTATAGTATAGTAGATTAGAGTAGAGTAGAGTAGAGCAGAGTAGAGTTGAACGAGGTTAGGTTAGGTTAGGTTAGGGTAGGCTAGGCTAAGCTAGGCTAGGCTAGGCTAGAGTAATAGAGTAGTGTAGACTAAGGTAGAGTTAGTTTAGGCTAAGTTTAAGCTAGGCTAGATTATAGTAGATTATAGTAAAGTAAAGAAGAATAGAGTAGAGTAGAGCAGAGCAGAGCAAAGCATAGTAGAGTAGAGCAAAGCAACAACAGTGTAGAGATGAGTAGAGCAGAGGATAGGAGAGTAGAGAAGAGAAGAGAATAGTAGAGCAGAGCATAGTAGAGTAAAGTTGAGTGGATTAGAGTAGAGAAGAGCAAGGTTAGGCTAGGCTATAGTAAAGAAGAGTAGAGTAGTATAGAGTAAAGTATAATAAAGCTAAGATAGGCTTAGGTAGGCTTAGTTAGGGTAAGCTAGGCTAGAGTATAATAGAGCTGAGTAGAATAGCATTAACTAGAGCAGAGCAGAGTAGAGTTGAGTAGAGCACAACAAAGGAGAGTAGAGCAGAGTAGAATAGAAAAGAGTGAGATTAGTCTAGAGTGAAGTAAAGTAGAGCTAGGATAGGCTAGGCTGGGTTAGAGTAGGGAGAAGAAGAGTAAAATAGTTTAGGCAAAGCAAAGTAGGGCATAGCAGAGCAGAGTAGAGTAGAGCAGAGCTGAACAGATAAGAGCATAGTGGAGCAGAGAAGAGCAAAGTAGAGTAGAGAAGAGCAGTACAGAGTAGAGCAAAGCAAAGCCTAGGTTAGGCCATGCTAGGCTAGGAATGAGTAGAGTAGAGTAGAGTAGGTTAAAATAGTGTATAGCAAGGCTAGGCTAGGCTAGATAAGGTTTGGTTAGGCTTGGCTAGGTTAGGCTAGAGTAAAGTAGAGTAGCATAAAGCTAAGTTAAGCTAGTGTAGAATAAAATAGAGTAGATTAGAGTAATTTAGAGTGGAGAAGAGTAGAGTAAAGTAAGGCTAGGCTAGGTTAGATGAGGTTAGGTTAGGATAAGTTAGGATAGGCTAGGCTAGGCTTGGCTAACATAGGTTAGGCTAGGCTAGGCTAAGCTAGAGTCAAGTAGAGCATAGTAGAGTAAAGTAGAGTTGAGTAAAGTATAGTAAGTTGGGTAAGGCTAGACTAGCTTCGACTTGGCTGGGCTAGGTTAGGCTAGGATAGGCTATAGTAGAGTAAAGTTGTGTAGCATAAAGCTAAGTTTGGCTTAGATAGGCTAGAGTAGAATAAAATAGAGTAGAGTAGAGTAAGGCTAGGCTAAGCTAGGTGAGTTTAGGCAAGGCTAGGCTAGGTTAGGCTAGGCTCGAGTAGAGTTGTGTAGAGTAGGGTAGAGTAGAGTATATTATGGCTGGGCTAAGTTTGCCTAGGTTAGACTAAGCTAGGTTAGGTAAGGTAAGTTAGGTTATGGTAGAGTATTGTAGAGTAGAGTAGCATAGAGCTATGATAAGTTTAGTTTGGCTAGTGTTGAATGAAATAGAGTAGAGTAGAGTAAGGTTAGGCTAGTCTTGGCAAGGTTAGGTTAGGCTAGGCTAAGGTTGGCTATAATACAGTAGAGTTGGGTAGAGTAAAGTATAATAAGGTTGGGCTAGGCTAGGCTATGTTATTCTAGGCAAAGCTAGGCTAAGCTAAAGTGGAGTAGAGTATAATAGAGGAGCATAGAGCTAAGTTAAGCTTAGCTAGGTTAGAGTAGAATAAAATAAAGTAGAGTATAGTAGAGTAGAGCAAAGTAAGGCTAGGCTAAGCTAGGCCAGGTTAAGTTAGGATATGTTAGGCAAGGCTACGCTAGGCTAAGCAATAGTAGAATAGAGTAAAGTATAGTATAGTAGGGTAGAGCAGAGTAGAGTATAATAGGTGTAGGTAAGGCTATGCTAGGCTAAGCTAGGCTAAGTTAGACTAGAGTAGGATAGCATGAAGAAGAGTAGCATAAAGCTAAGTTTGGCTTACGCTAGGCCAGAGTAGAATAAAATAGAGTAGAGTATGGCTAGGGAAGGCTAGGTGAGGTTAGGTTAGGCTAGGTTAGAGTAGGGAAGGGTATTGTATAGTAAAGTAGAGTAGAGGAGAGTGGAGTAGAGTAGAGTAGGATAGAGTACAACATAGCAGAGTAGAGAAGAGTAGAGTAGAATAGAGCATAATAGAGTAGAGCATAGTAGAGTAGAGTTGAGCAGAGCAAAGTTGAGCAGAGCAAAGTAGAGCAGATCAAAGCAGAGCAGAGTAGAGTTGAATAGAGTAGAGTAGAGCAAAGTTGAGTAGAGCCTAGGTGAGGTTAACCTAGGCTAGGATAAGTTAGGCTAGAGTAGAATATGGTAGAGTAGGGTAGAGTAGAGTAGAGTATGGCTAGGCTAGGCTAGGTAAGACAAAGCTAGGTCAAGCTAGGTTAGGCTAGGCTAAGTTAGGCTAGAGAAGAATAGAGTGGAGTAGAGTAGCATAGAGTTAAGTTTTGCTTAGCTAGGATATAATAGAATAAAAAAGAGTAGAGTAGAGTCAAGTAAAATAGAGTAGAGCTTAGGTGAGGTTAGGCTAGGCTATGGCAGAGTTAAGTAGTATTGGGTGAAATAGAGTATAGTTTTGAAAGGATAGGATAAGCTAAGCTAGGCGAGATTTGGCTAGAGTAAATTAGAGTAGAGTAGGATTGAGCTATGCTAAGCTTAGTTAGGCTAGAGTACAATAAAATAGAGTAAGGTTGAGCAGAGTATAGTAGAGTAAGGAAAGACTAGGCTAGGTGAGTTTTGGTTAGGATATGTTAGGCTAGGCTAGACTCAGCTAGGCTCGGCTAGGCTAAGCTAGACAAGGCTAGGCTATGCTTGGCTTGGTTAGGCTAGGCTAAGCTATGTTAAGAAAATCTAGAGTAGAGTAGAGTGGAGAAGTGTAAAGTAGAGTATAATATAGTGGAGTAGAGTAGAGTATAATAAGGCTGGGAAAGGCTAAGAAAGTTTAGGTTTGGGTAGGCTAGGTTAGGTTAGGTTATGCTAAAGTAGAGTAGAGTAGTACAAAGCAAGCTTAGGCTTAGCTAGGCTAGAGTAGAATAAAATATAGTAGAGTAGAGTAGAGTAGAGCAAGGTTAGGCTAGGTTAGGTGAGGTTAGGTTAGGATAGGATAAGTTAGGCTAGGCTAGGTTAGAGTAAGATAGGGTAGAGTATAGTAGAGTATAGTAGAGCAGAGTAGAGTTGAGTAGAGTGAAGTAAAGTATAGTATAATAGAGTAGAGTAGAGAAGTGTAAAATGTAGTAGAGTAGAGTAGAGTAAAGTAGCATAGGGATAAGTTTGGCTTAGTTAGGCTAGAGTAAAATAAAATAGAGTAGAGTAGAATTGAGTAGAGTGAGACTCAGCTTTGCAAGGTTAGGTTAGGCTAAACTAGGTAAGGCTAGGCTAATTTTGAGTAGGGTATGGTGGAGTAGATTATAGTAGAGTAGAGTAAACCAGAGCAAAGTAGAGCAGAGTAAAACAAAGAAGAGAAGAGTATAGTAGAGTAAAGCAAAGTAGAGTAGAGTGGAGCTAGGTTAGGCTAGGCTAGGTGAGGCCAGGCTAGAGTAGAGTAGAATAGAGAAGAGTTAGGTTAGGGTAGGCTAGGCTAGTTGGGAGTAGAGTAGAGTAGAGTAGAGTAAAGTAGAGTAGAATAGCGTTGAGCTAGGTTAAGTTAGGCTGGGCTAGGCAAGGTTAGGCTCGGCTAAGCAAAAGTAAAGAAACATAGAGTAGAGTAGAGTAGATCTTGATTAGACAAGGTTAGGCTAGAGTAGAGTAGAGTTGAGTAGATAGAGGAGAGCATAACAAAGCAGAGTATAGTAGAGTAGAGTAGAGCAGATTAAACAAGAGTAGAGTAGATCAGAGCAAAGTAGAGCAAAGCAGAGTAGAGTAGAGGAGAGTTGAGAAGAGCAGAGCAAGAACGAGTTATGTTAGGCTAGGTTAGGCTAGGCTAGCTTGGAGCAGAGTAGAGTAGAGCTTGGTTAGGCTAGGCAAGGTTAGACTAGAGTAAAGTAGAGTAGAGTAGAGCAGAGTAGAGTAGAGTAGTTTAGAGTTAGGTTAAGTTAGGATAGGTTAGGCTAGACTAGAATAGAGTAGAGCTAGGTTGGCTAGGCTAAGCTAAGCTAGGTTAGAGTAGAGTGGAGTAAAGTAGAATGGAGTACAATAGAACTAGGTGTGGCTAGGCTAGGCTAGGCAAAGCTTAGCTAGAGTAGAGTAGAGTAGAGTAGAGTAAGATTAGGCTATGCTAGGCTTGACAAGAGTATAATAAAGTAAAGTAGAGTAGAGATATGTAGAACTGAGCAGAGTAAAGCAAAGTAGAGCAGAGTAGAGCAAAGGAAAGCAATGTGTAGTAGAGTAGAGTGGAGTAGTAAAAAGTAGAGTAGAGCATAACAGAGTAGAGCAAAGGGAGGTTACTTAAGTTTAGGCTAGGCTAGGCTAGAGTAGAGTGGAGTAAAGTAAAGTTAGGCTAGGTTAGAGTAGAGTAGAGTAGAGAATAGTAAAGCTAGGTTAGGTTAGGGTAAGCTAAGCTAAAGTAGAGTAGAGTATCATATAGTAGAGTAGAGTAGAGCTAGATTTGGTGAGGCTAGGCTTAGTTAGGCTAGAGTAGAGTAGAGTATAGTAGAGTAGAATATAATCGAGTAGAGTAGAGTTTGGTAGAGTAGAGTAGAGTTGAGTTGAGTAGAGTAAGCAAAGTAGAGTAGAGTAGAGGAAAGGAGGGGAGAGGAGAGGAGGGGTTAGGAGAGGAGAGTAGAGCATAGCAGAGCCAAACAGAGCATAGCAAAGCAGTGTAGGGTAGAGTATAGAAGAGCAGAGCAGAGCAAAGTAATGTAGAGTAGAGTAGAGAAGAGTAGAGATGAGTAGAGTCTAGTAAGACAAAGCAGAGTAGACTAAAGTAGAGTAGAGAAGAGCATAATGGAGTAGAAGAGAGTATAATAGAGTAGAAAAAAGTAAAGCAAAGTATAGTAGAGTAGAGTAGAGTAGAGAAAAGCTAGGTTAGGCTAAGCTAGGCTAGGCAAAGCTTGGCTAGAGTAGATTGGAGTAGAGTAGAGTAGAGAAGAGCCAGGTTTGGCTAGGCTAGAGTACAATAGAACAGAGTAGAGTAGATAGAGTAAAGACAAGCAGAGCAGAGCAGAGCAGAGAAAAGCATAGCAGAGCAGAGCATAGTAGAGCAGAGCATAGCAGAGCAGAGCAAAGGTTGGTTAAGCTTGTCTAGGCTAGGTTAGACTAGGCAAGAGTAGAGTAGAATAGAGTATAGTAGAGTAAAGTGGAGTAGAGATAAGTTAGATTAGGCAAGGCTAGGTTAAGTTAGAGTAGAGTAGAGTAAAGTAAATTAGAGTAGAGTAGAGTAAAGTTGATTAAAGTAGTGTTGAGCAAAGTTAGGCTAGGCGAGGCTAGGCTACGTTAGGCTAGAGCATAGTAGAGTAGAGTAATTTAAAGAAAAGTATAGTAGAGCTAGGTTAGGTGAGGCAAGGCGAGGCTAAACTAGGCTAGAGTATATTAGAGTAGTGTAGAGTAGAGTAGAGTAGAGTAGAGCAAAGCAGATTAGAGCAGAGAAGAGTAGACAAGAGCAAAGCAAAGTTGAGTAGAGCAGAGTAAAGTATAGTAGAGCAGACAAGATAAGGGTAAAGCAGAGCAGAGTAGAGCAGAGTAGAGCTAGGTTAGGCTAGGCTAGGCTAGACTAGGCTCGACCTGGCAAGAGTAGAGTAGAGTAGATTGGAGTAGAGTTGAGTAGAGTAAAGCAATGCAGAGTAGAGTATAACGGAGTAGAGTAGAGTAGAGTAGAATAGAGTAGAGCAGAGCAAAGTAGAGAAGAGTAGAGAAGAGTATAACAAAGTAGAGAAAAAAGAGTAAAGTAGAGCACAATAGAGTAGAGCAGAGTTGAGTGGAGATTGGTTAGGCTAAGCTAAACTTGGCTAGGCTAGACTAGGTTAGAGTAGAGTAGAATAGAGTAGAGCTTGGTTAGTTAGGCTAGGCTAGGTTAGAGTAGAGTAGAGTAGGGTAGAGTAAAGTAGAGTAAAGTAGAGGAGAGATGTGCTAGGTTAGGTTGGACTAAGCTAGGCTAAGTAAGGCTAAGCTAGGCTATAGAGTAGGCTAGGCTAGAGTAGAGAAGAGTAGAGTATAGTAGAGTAAAGTAGAGTAGAGTAGAGTGGAGTAGAGTAGAGAAGAGTAGAGTAAAGAAGAGTAGAGTAGAGCTAGGTTGGCTAGTTTAGGCTAGGCATGAGTAGAGTAGAGTGGAGCAGAGTAGTTTAGAGTAGAGTATAGTAGAGCAATGTAGAGTAGAGTAGAATATAGCAGTGTAGGGGAAAGTAGAATAGGGCAAAGAAAAGTAAGGCAGAGCAGAGCAAGGTTAGGCTAGGTTAGCGTTGGGTAGAGTAGAGTATAGTAGAATAGAGTAGAGTAGATCAAAGCTAGGTTAGGGTAGGCTTGGCAAGGCTATGCTAAGCTAAACTAGAGTAGAGTAGAGTAGAGTAGAGTAGAGTAGAGTAGAGCTAGGTTAGGTTAAGCTAGGCTAGGTTAGAGTACAATAGAGAAGAGCAGAGTAGAGCGGAGTAGAATTGACCAAAGCAGAGTAGAGCAGAGTAGAGCTGTACAGAGTAAAGTTAAGCAGAGTTAGGATAGGGTAAGATAGGCTAGTTTATGCATGGCTAGAGTAGAGTAGAGCTTGGTTAGGTGAGCTTAGGCTAAGCTAGGTTAGAGTAAAGTAGAGTAGAGTAGTGTAGAGTAGAGTAGAGTAGAGCTAGGTTAAGCTAGGGTAGGCTAGGCAAGGCTAAGCTTGAGTAGGGTGGAGTACAATAGTGTAGAGTAGAGTTGAGTAAAGGTGGGTTAAGTTAGGCTAGGCTAGGCTGTGCTTAGCTAAAGTAGAGTAGAGCAAAACAAAGTAGAGTAAAGAGAAGTAGAGTAGAACAGAGCAGAGTAGAGTAGAGTAGAGTAGAGTAGAGTATAGCAGAATAGAGCAGAGCTAGGTTAGGGAAGACTAGGTTAGGTTAGGAAAGGCTAGGTTAAGCTAAGCTTGAGTTGAGTTGAGTAGAGTAGAATAGAGTAGAGAAGAGTTGAGCTAGGTTAGCTTAGGCTAGGCTAGGGTAGAGTAGAGTAGAGTAAGGTGGAGTAGAGCAGAGCAGAGCAGAGCTGAGTAGAGCAGAGTAAATTAGAGCTGAGTTAAGTAGAGTAAAGCAGAGTAAAGCAGAGCATAACAGAGCAGTGTAGAGAAGAGCAGAGTAGAGTAGAGTAGAGCAAGGTTAGGCTAGGCTAGGTTAGAGCTGAGTAGAGTAGAGTAGAGTAGTGTAGAATAAAGTAGAGTAGAGTAAAGCTTTGTTAAGTTAGGGTAGACTAGGTAAGGCGAAAGTAGGATAGAGTGGAGTAGAGTAGATTAGAGTAGAGTAGAGTAGTGTAGAGTAGAGCAAAAGTAGTGTAGGGTAGAGTACAGTAGAGCAAAGTAGAGCAGAGCAGATTAGAGCAAAGTGGAGCATATTAGAGAAGGGTGAAGTAAAGAAGAGCAAGGTTAGGCTTGACTAGGCTAGCATAGAGAAGAGTAGGGTGCTATGGCTAGGCTAGGCTAGGTTGGAGTAGAGTAGAGTATAATGGAGTAGAGGAGAGTAGAGTAGAGTAAAGCTAAGTTTGGTTAGATTAGGCTAGGCTAGGTTAGGCTAAGATATGGTAGGCTAGGCTAGGCTAGAGTAGAGTAGAGTATAGTAGAGTAAAGTAAAGTAGAATTAAGCATGGTTAAGCTAGGCTATGGTACAATAAAGTAGAGGAGAGTGTAGCAGAAGAGAGTAAAGCAGAGTAGAGTAAAGTTGAGCAGAGTAGAGCAAAATAGAGCAGAGCTGAACTGAGTATAGTAAAGCTAAATTAGGCAGGCTAGGGTAGGCTAGATTAGAGTAGAGAAGAGTAGGGCTAGGATAGGCTAAGCTAGGTGAAGTTAGGCTAGGTTAGAGTATAGTAGAGTAGAGTAAAGTATAATATAGTATAGCAGAATAGAGTAGAGTGGAATAGAGTTAGGTTAGGCGAGGTTAGGCTAGGGTATGCTTGTTACACCCCATTTTTTTTCCTAGGCTGATTTTTGGCATATTTTTTTTTTTTTTTTTTTTACATATAGACAGCTCAGATCGTCCCATACCAACCTGAGTAGCCTAAGAAAAACATAAGATATAACACATCATTACACACCTACTTTCCTTAACAATGTGGATCCCATCTCCCGGGTACACCGTCAATCAGGTTCATGACTCCTGAATTAACAGATGGTCTCGCGCAATGTTACTCCTACTAGACCCCATACTCCTAACCCATACCGGTAGGAGAACCGATCTAATAGAAGTCTGAATCCCCACGGTTAAGTTCCATAGTCATGTAATGACCTCACCATCAAAAATAAAATACATAACATCCTCAGATAAAATATGGCACTCCACACACTATACCACCAAGACAATAAAGTAAAACAGTGAATGGAAACTACATCACAAGAATAAGATCCAAGTCCAACAAATACAATATCATCCAACTAGATACATAAGTCAGAATCACCCTCACATATTACATGATATAAGAATAACAGTCTCCCTGAATACATCCAATAGTATCAATTACACTAACCAAAATGTCTCAGAAAATCACAGATCAGATATCCTCCACTAGCCAGCTGACCACGATCCCACCTAATCTGGGTGGCGTCAAGGTTGTCGAGCCGCTGGAAAAATATAGATAATAGAGGAGTGAGCTACGCCCAGTAGGAAAGACAGCTAGTAAAAACTCACATGCAAGAGAAGGATAATATCAAGAGTATAGGAATACAGCATAACAATGTAGGGTGGAAAGGCACTCTTAGTCCCAGACTCTGACCAACCACAGTCACCCCCAGTCACACCAGAGTAGCTCTCCTCTGTGCTCCCAAGCAGCATGCCAACGGGACACGCCCATCTCTGCGCACGCATGGCGCCTAGGCAAAGCATGCCAGCGGGACACGCCCATCTCTGTGCACGCATCACAACGCCTAGCACCCGACACCACAGCGTCTCTCGTCAATCAATCTTCTGGAGACTATAGACAGAACCAGTCACATAGATCTCTAGCCAACGTGAGACACCCCTGCCACCCTCAGGCACGCAGGCCTACACACTTGACTAACCATGGCGAGTCACCCCTGCCACTGCCACTCTCAGGCGCGCAGGCCTACACTCGTGGACCAGAAGAGATCGACTCAGCCACCGTCCCAAGAAGTCCTCTCCCAACAATTTCCATAGAAGCCACGCCCCTACAGTCATTGCCAGCTCTAACTCCAAGATTCGGCAACATGTGTCCAGATACAACAAGGCGCATACCAGTCCACATGTATACTGTGAAAGTTAAGTCTGTACCGCACAGTTACCTACCACAACTATCCTAAAACATCATACAGGGCCTATGTTAGTTCGGTCCAGTATGCCAATCCATGAAATATGCCAACACTGAGTAAACTGACTCAATCCATGTCATTGCCATCCAAGGACCACAAACTGTACCAAAATTCTGACTATTCTGGTAACACCCAAGTGTCACACTTCCTTCCAACTGATCCAGCTGCACTGAATTTATGGGTAATTTCCAACAGTCAATTTCAACTTGGCTACGTGATTTCCAAAAATCACCTCTTCCTCACTTCAGGAAATTTTAATTTCCAAAATAAATTTCTGCCCTTTATCCATTTTCCGAAATTCGGAATAAATTTCCGAATTTAAGATTTAAATTCCACATATATCCTTTTTCCGAAAATTCGGAT
Source organism: Vanilla planifolia (assembly GCA_023846275.1). Lineage (NCBI taxonomy): Eukaryota > Viridiplantae > Streptophyta > Magnoliopsida > Asparagales > Orchidaceae > Vanilla > Vanilla planifolia. Next base: position 225,925 of record JAIUJO010000687.1, read on the forward strand.
TAATTTCCGAATTAAATTTTCCTCCGCGCCGTTCGTCCGAGCCGAATCCCGCTGAACCGGTTTTCGCTGCCGGTTCGGAAACCTCGCGCTGAACCGCGACACTACCGAACCAAATTCTTTAATAATCCGTTAATCGGTCGATGCTTAAATAAATATAATTACTAATAAATATTATATAAATACCATTAATTACTTAAATAAATTCGTAATTAATCTAAACCCTTCTCCTTCCTCGGTCCGACGCCCGCGAACCCTAACTGAAGCAATCGCCGACCAATCCAATTCCTTCCGTCGATTTCCGGCGAATGCGAACAAGGAGAAATAAAATTCGATGTTCTTACTATCCTAATGTTTCAATAATGCCACTAATTTAAAATTTCCGCCGAAGGAGTTCGCCCGTACACCATTGCCGTAAGATTAATCCAACAATCAATTAACTAATTCAATGGCAAACTGATAATACAAATCCCTAACATGTTCCTAAGCATTAACTAAATTTTCCGGCGATGGGAAATTTCCAGAAATCCAAAAATTGTAAAAGACGCAGATTAGCATTCAACTAAGTTCGATTTTTCATCCACATGCTTGTGTTCATTAAGCAAAATATTCCATGCTTTTAATTTCTACTAATTAACTAATTTAAAACTGAATTTCCTACCTTTGCTCGTCGCCGGCGACGGTGAAGCTCGCACACGATCAACCGCAGCTCCTCGCCGAACGAAACCGGTACCAAAATGCTCACCTCTGTCCCGCGAACCTCCGGTTACCAAAAGCCCCTTGGAAGGCTGCCGGAAAATACCGCCGTTCGCCGCGAACACTTCGCCTCTAGCCGCCGTTCGAAACCCTAACAGCCGAACAGTTTAGGTTAATTACCCAGCTTAAACCGGTTATAACCCGTTAAGACCCATTAAGCGCCGGTTGACCTTCCAAAAACGCCGCTTAACACCCGATCAGCCGGTTAATCTCCACCGCTGATCTCGCCCGTCCGATCCGCTTATCCGCGGCTTATCCAAATGCACGCGCAAACTCACCTCGGCGAACCGCGCCGCCTTCGCTGAACCGCTCCGGTCCGATTCAAGCGCGGTAAAAGAAAAAAAATCCAAATTCTGGTTTTTAAAAAAATCTTGGTGCTCTGAAAAATCCTCAGAAAATTTTAGAAATTCTAATAGCCTCCAATTGTGCTTTTGGCTCATCCTACTGTCGATCTGAAATCATCCAAGCCACAATTTGAATTATTGAAGATTAAACCTATAATATTTTACCGGGTATAACAATGCTAAGCTAGAGTAGAGTAGAGTAGCATAAAGAAGAGTATAGTAGAGTAAAGCTCAATTAGGCTAAGCTAGTCTAGGTAGGCTAGGCTAGAGTAGAGTAGAGTATAGTAGAATAGAGTAGAGCATAGTAAAGAAGAGCAGAGTAGAGTAGAGCAGAGCAGAGTAGAGCAAAGCATAGTAGAGCAAGGTTAGGCAAAGCTATATATGGCTATGCAAGCCTAGGCTAGGTTTGAGTAGAATGTTATAGAGTAGAGTAGAGTAAAGGATTATATTATGGAGTAGAGTAGAGCAGAGTAGAGTAGAGTGGAGCTAGGTTAGGCTAGGCTAGGATATGCTAGCCTAAAGTAGAGTAAAGTAAAGATAGGTTAGGTTAGGCTAGGACTAGTTAAGCTAGGTTAGAGTTTAGTAGAGTTTAATAGAGTAGAGTAGAGAAGAGAAGAGCATAGTAGAGTAGAGTAGAGTAAAGTAGAGCAGAGTAGAGCAAAGAAGAGCAGAGCAGACCAAAGTAAAGTAGAGCTAGGTTAGGCTAGGCTGGGCTAGGCTAGAGTAGAGTAGAGTGGAGTGGAGTAGAGTATAGTAGAGCAAGGTTAGGCTGGGCTAGGCTAGGCAAGATTAAGTTAGAGTAGAGTAGAGTAGAGGAGAGCTGAGCAATGTAGAGCAGAGTAGAGAAGAGCATAGTGGAACATAATGGAATAGAGAAAAGTAGAACAGAGTAGAGTAGAATGGAGTAAAGTAGAGCAAAGTAGAGTAGAGTAGAGCAGAGCAAGGTTAGGCTAGGCTAAGCTATGCTATGCTAGTTTAGGCTAGGCTATAGTAGAGTAGAGTAGAGTATAGCTAGGTTAGGCTAGGTTAGAGTAAAGTAGAATAGAGTATAGTAGAGTATAATAGAATAGAGTATAGTAAAGTAGAGTAGAGTAGAGCTAGGTTTGGCTGTACTAGGCTAGAGTAGAGTAGAGTAAAGTATAGTAGAGTTAGGTCAGGCAAGGGTAGCATTGGATACAATAGAGTAGAGTAAAGTGGAGTAGAGAAGAGTAGAGCAGAGTAGAGCAGAGCCTAGCAGAGCAAAGTCGAGTAGAGCAGAGCTAGGTTAAGCTTTGCTAAACTAGGCTAAGGTAGAGTAAAGTAGAGCAAAGTAGAGTAGAGTAGAGTTGAATAAAGCATAGTAGAGTAGAGTAAAGTAGAGTAGAGGAAGGTTAGGGTATGCTTGGCTATGATAGTATGGTCTAGACTAGGGTTGGCTTGAGTATAATGAAGTATATTAGAGTAGAGTATAGCTAGATTTGGCTAGGCTAAACTAGGTTAGATTAGAGTAGAGAAGAGTACAACAGAGTAGAGTAGAGAAGAGCAGAGTAGAGTAGAGCAAAGTACCATGGAACAGAGCTAGGATAGCTTAGGCTAGGCTTGACTAGAGTAGAGTAGAATAGAGTAGAGTAAGGTTAGGATAGGCTAGGCTAGGCTAGGCAAGGTTAGAGGGGCTAGGCTAGAATAGTGTGGAGTAGAGTAGAGCAGAGCAGAGTAGTGTAGTGTAGAGCAGAGTAGCGTAGAGTAGAATAGAGTAGAGGAGAGCAGAAAAGAGTAGTGTAGAATTGAGGAGAGTAAAGTAAAGCAGAGTAAAGCTAAGGTTAGGCTAAACTAAGCTTATCTAGGCTTGGTTAGGCTAAGTTAGAGTAGAGTAGAGTTCAGTATAATAGTGTAAATTAGAGGAGAGTAACGTTGAGTAGAGTAAAGCATGGCATAATAAAGCATAGCATAGCAGACTAGAGTAGAGCATAGTAGAGTTGAGCAAAGTAGAGGAGAGTAGAATAGAGTAGTGTAGAGCAGACTAGAGCAGAGTAGAGCATAATAGAAAAGAGTAAAGCAAAGTAGAGTAGTGTAGAATAGAGTAGAGCAAGGTTAGGCTATGCTAGGTTATGCTAGGCTAGAATAGAGTAGAGTAGAGTAAAGTTAGGTTAGGTTAGGCTAGAGTAGAGTAGAGTAGAGTAGAGCATGGTTAGGATAGGCTAGGCTAGCTTGGTTAGGCTAAGCTAAGCTAGGCTAGAGTAGAGTAGAGCAGAGTAGAGTAGAGTAGAGTAGAGCTAGGTTTGGCAAGGCTACATAAGGCTTGGTTAGAGTATAGTGGAGTAGAATTGAGAAGAGTATAGTGTAGTATATTATAGTAGAGTAGAGTAGTGCTAGCTTTGCCTAAGCCAAGCTAATCTAGTCTAGGCTAGGCTTGAGTAGATTAGAGTAAAGTAGAGTGGAGTAGAGTTAAGCTAGGCTAGGCTAAAGTGGAGTAGTGTAGAGTAGAGTAGAGTATAACAGAGAATTGTTGAGCAAAGTAGAGAGGAGTAAAATAGAGTAGAGCAGAGTGGAGTAGGGCAGAGTGGAGTAAAGCAGAGCAGAGTAGAGCAGAGCAGAGTAGTGCTAGGCTAGGCTAAGAAACGCTTGGCACAGTGAAGCAAGGGTAGGTTAGAGTAGAGTAGAGTAGAGTGGAGTTAAGCAAACTATAATATAGTAAAATAGAGCTAGTTTAGGCCATGATAGGTTAGGCTAAGCAAGAGTTGAGTAAAGTACTGCTAAGTTAGGTTGCCTAGGCTAGGCTAGAATAAAGTGGAGTAAAATAGAGTAGAGTAGAATATAGTAGTCCATAAGAAAGTAGAGTGGAGTGTAGTAGAGAAGAGAAAAGTAGAGTAGAGCAAAGTGGAGTAAAGAGGAGAAGAGTAATGATTAATAGAGTAAAGAAGAGCTTGGTGAGGCTAGGCTAGGCTAGAGAAGAGTAGACTTACATTAGGCTAGGCTAAGTTATAGTAGAGTAGAACATAGTAGATTAGAGTAGAGTAGAGTATAGTAGAGTAGAGTAAAGTAGAGTAGAACTAAGTTAGGGTAGGTTATACTAGGCTAGAGTAGGCATGTTTAGGCAATGCAAGGCAAGTGTAGAGTAGAGTAGAACAGAACAAAATAAAGTAGAGTTGAGTATAGTACAGTGTAGTAGAGTAGAGTAGAGAAGATTACACTTACATTAGGCTATGCTTGGTTAGGCTAGGCTAAGCTAGGCTAGGTTAGGCTAGGCTAAAGTAGAGTATAGAAGAGTGGAGTAAAGTAGAATAGAGTATAGTTTAGTAGAGTATCATAGAGTAGGGTGGAGTTGAGCTAGGATAGGATAAGCTAGGCAAGAGTGAAGTTGAGTAGAGTAGAGTAGAGTAAAGAAAAGTAGAGTAGAGTAGACCTCTATAGAGTAGAGTAAAGTAGAGCAAGGTTATGCTAGGCTAGGCAAGGCTAGAGTAGAGTAGAGTAAAGCAGAGTAGAGTGAAGCTAGGTTTGACTAGGCAAGGCTTGCCTAAGTTAGTGCAGAGTAGAGTAGCGTAGATTAGATTAGGCTTTGCTAGGGTATAATACAATAGAGTAGAGTAGAGTAGAGCAGAGGAGAGCAAAGTGGAGCAGAGTAGAGTAGAGGAAAGCAGCATAGAGTAGAGAATAGTAGAGTAGAGTAGAGTAGAGCAGAGCAGAGTAAAGAAAAGCTGAGTAGAGCAAAACTAAGTTAGGCTAGGCTATGCTAGAGTAGAGTAGAGCTAGATTAGACTTTGCTATATAAGGCTAGCCTAGAGTAGAGTATAGTAGATTAGAGTAGAGAAGAGTAGAGCTATCTTAAGCTAGGTTAGGATGGGTTAGGCTAGGCTAAGGTATGCTAACCTTTGCTAGGCTAGAGTAGAGAAGGTAGAGTAGAGCTTAGTTAGGCTAGGCTGGAGTAGACTAGAGTTTAGTAGAGTAGAGCAGAGTAGAAAAGCATAATAGAGCAAAGTAGAGCAGAGAATAGTAGAGTAGAGTAGAGCAAAGAAGTGAAGAGTAGTGTAAAGTAGAACAGATTAGAGTAGAACTAGGTTAGCCTAAGCTAGACTTGACTTAGCTAGGTGAGTTTAGAGCAGTGTAGAGTATAGTAGAAAATAGTGGAATAGAGTAGAGTAGAGCTAGGTTAGGCTAGGCTAGGTTAGGTTAGGTTAGGCTAGGGTAGAGTAGAGTAGATTAGAGCTAGGTTAAGTTAGGCTAGGCTAGGCTAAAGTAGAAACAAATAGAGTAGAGTAGAGTAGAGTAGAGAAGAGCAAAGTAGAAACAGAGTAGAGCATAACAGAGAAGAGCAGAGCAGAGATGAGTAGAGTAGAGTAGAGTAGAGCAAAGCAATGTTTGGCGAGGTTAGGCTTGGCTTGGCTAGAGTAGAGTGGAGTAGAGTAGAGTAGAGTAGAGCTAGTTTGATTAGGCTAGGCTAGGCTATCTTAGATTAGAGTAGAGTATTGTAAAGTAGAGCTAGATTAGGCTAGGTTAGTGTCAGGTAGAGTAGAGTAGAGTTATTTAGAGTTGAGCTAGGTTATGTTAGGCTAGGCTTGGCTAGAGTATAGTAGAGTACAGTAGAATAGAGTAAAGAGGAGAAGAGTATAACAGAGTAGAGTAGACCAGAGAAGAGCTAGGTTAGGCAAGGTTATGGTAGGCTAGTCTCAACTAGGGTAAGTTGGGCTAGAGTAGAGATGATTAGAGTAGAGTAGAGCTATATTAGGCTAAGTTAATCTGAGCTAGGTTAGAACAGAGTGGAGTAGAGTAGAGTAGAGTGAAGTAGAGTAGAGTAGAGGAGAAGAGAGGATGGGAGAGGAGAGTAGAACAAAGTAGATAAGAATAAAGAAGAGTAAAGTAGGGTAGAGTAGAGTAGAGAAGAGTAGAGCAAAGTTAGGCTAAGCTAGGCTAGAGTTGAGCAGAGTAGACTAGAGTAAAGCTAAGCTAGGTTAGGTTAGGTTAAGCTAGGCAAGGTTATGCTAGGTTAGGCTAGGCTAGAGTAGTGTAGTAGAGTACAGTAGAGTAGAGTAGAGTGGAGTAGAGCAGAGCTAAGTTAAATTAGGTTACGTGAGGCTAGGAAATGCCAGGCCAGTGAAAAGAAGAGCAAAGTAGAGTAGAGTAGAGAAGAATATAGGAGAGTAAAGCAAAGTAAAGTCGAGTAGAGCAGAGCAAAGAAGACCAGAGTAGAAGAGAGCAAAGTAGAGAATAAAAAAATAGATAGACCAAAGTAGAGAAGAGTACAGTAGAGCAGAGCAACGTTATGCTAGGTTAGGCTAGGATGGGCTATGTAAGGCTAGGCATGAATAGAGTAGAGTATAGTAGAGTAGAGTAGATCTTTGTTAGGCAACGCTTGGCTGGGCTAGCTTAGAGTAGGGCAGAATACAGTAGAGTAGAGTAGAGTAACGTAGAGTAGAGTAAAGTAGAGTGGAGTAGAGTAGAGTTGAGTAGAATAGTGTAGAGCTAGGTTAGTTTATGCTAAGCTATACTGGGCTAAGCTAGGATAGGATAGAGTAGAGTAGAGTAGCATAGAGTAGAGTAGAGTAGTGTATAGTAGTATAGAGCTAGGTTAGGCTAAGCCAGGCTTGGCAAGTGTAGGCTAAGGAAGGCTAGAGTAGAGTAGAGTGGAGTAGAGTATAATGGAGTAGAGCTAGATAGGCTAAGCTAGGCTTGCCTAACCTAGGTGAGAGTAGAGTAAAGTAGAGTAGAGTAGAATAGAGTAGAGTAGAGTTGATTAGAGTAGATTAGAGTGGAGTAGAGTAGAGTAGAGTAAAGTATAGGAGAGGAGAGTAGAGGAGAGGAGAGAAGAGGAGAAGTGAGGAGAGCAGAGCAGAGTAGAGAAAACTAACATTGAGAAGAGTAAAGTAGAGCAGAGCAAAGCAAAGTAGAGTTGAGCTAAGCAAAATAGAATAGAGTAGATGATAGAAGGGTAGAGTAGACAAAAAAAGAGATGGGCAGAGCAATGTAGAGAAGAGTAGAGTAGAGCAGAGTTAGGTTAGGCTAGGCTTGGATAGATTAGAGTAGAGAAGAGTATAGCAGTGTAGAGTAGAGTAGAGCGAAGTAGAGCTAGGCTATGCTAGGCTAGGTCAGGCAAGGCTAGTTAGAGTAGAGTAGAGTAGAGTACAACAAAGTAGAGTAGAGTAGAGTGTAGTAATGCCAGGTTAGGTGTGGCTAAGCTATGCTGGGCTAGGATAGGATTGGCTAGGCTAGAGTAGAGTCAAGTAGAGTAGAGTAGAGTAGAGTATGGTAGAGTAAAGTAGAGTAAAGTAGAGTAGAGCAAGGCTAGGCTAGGATAGGCAAGGCTAAGTTATGATATAATAGAGTTGAATAGAGAAGAGTAGAGTAGAGATGATTTGAACAGAGTAGAACAACGTAGAGAAGAGCAGAGTAGAGCAAATAGAGTTGAGCTGAGCATAGCTAGTTTAGGCTTGGCTAGGCTGAGCTAGGCTAGACTAGAGTAGAGTAGAGCATAGTAAAGTAGAGCTCGATTTGCCTAGGCTTGGTTAGAGTAAGATAGAGTAGAGTAGAGCAGAAAGATTGCAGTAGAGTAGAGTAGAATAGAATAAAGTAGAGTATAAATAAGTTAGGCTAGGCTAGGCTCCGGTAAGCTAGGCGATCGTAGATTAGAGTTGAGTAGAGTAGAGTAGTGGAGAGTAGAGGAGAGTAGAGTAGAGTAGAGAAGATTAGAGCAGAGTAGAGCAGAGTAGAGGAGAGGATAGGAGATGAGAGTAAAGCAGAGCATAGCATAGAAGCGTAGAGTAGATAAGAATATACTAGAGTAAAGAAGACAAAAGCATAGTAGAGATAAGCATAATAGGGTAGAGTAGAGTAGAGTGGAATAGAGTTAAGTAGAGTAGAGTATGGTAGAGCTAGGTTAGGTTAGGCTAGGTTAGGTTAAGTAGGGTAGAGTAGAGTAGAGTAGAGTAGAGTTGACTAGAGCTAGGTTTGTCTAGGCTAAGTTAGGTTAGGACAGGTTAAGCTGGCCTTGGCCTAGCTAGATTAGAGTAGAGCTAGGTTAGGCTAGGCTAAGTTAGAGTATAGTAGAGCAGAGTAGAGTAGAGTAGAGCAGAGTAGAGTAGAGTAGAGTAGAGTAGAGTAGAGCAGGGTAGAGTAAAGCAGAGCAGAGGAGAGCAGAGCAGAGTATAGTAAAGAAGAGATGAGTAGAGTAGATAAAAGCAGTATAGAATAGAGTAGAGTAGAGTAGAATAGAACAAGGTTAGGCCAAACTAAGCTTCCCAAAGATGGGCTAGAGAAAAGTAGAATAGAGCTAGGCTATGCTAGGCTAGAGTAGAGTAGAATAAAATAAAGCAAAGTAGAGTGAGTCGTGCAGAGCAGAGCAGAGCAGAGTAGAGTAGAGTAGAGTAGCACATAGCAGAGCAGAGCAGAGTAGAGCTAGGTCGGGTTAAGGTAAGCGTTGCTAGTCTAGGTTAGAGTAGTGTAAAGTAGAGTAGAGTAGAGTCGAGTATAGTAGAGTAGAGTATAGTATATTGCTATAGAGTGGAGTAGAGTAGAGCTAGGTTAGGCTAGGCTTGGTTAAGCATGGTTAGGCTAAGCTAGTATAGAGTAGAGTAGAGTAGAGTAGAGTAGAATATAATAGAGTAGAGTAGAGTAGAGTAGAGCAGAGTAGACTAGAGCAGTGTAGAGCAGAGCAAAATAGAGTGAAGTAGAGTGGAGTAGATTAGAGAAGAGTAGAGCAGAGTAGAGTAAGGTTAGGGTAGGCTAGGCTAGGTGAGGCTAGAGTTGAGAAGAGTAGAGTATAGTCAAGTAGAGTAAAGGAAAGCTAGGGTAAACTATGCTAAGATAGGCTATGCAAGGCCAGGTTAGAGTAGAGCAGAGTAGACTAGAGTGGAGTATAGTAGAGTAGAGTAGAGGAGTATAGTAGAGTAGAGTAGAGATAAGTTAGGCTATGCTAGGTTAGGTTAGGGTAGGGTTGGCTAGCTAGGGTAGAGTGGAGTAGAGTAAAGATAGGTAAGGCTAGGCTAAGCTAGGCTAGAGTACAATAGAGTAGAGTAGAGTATAATAGAGAAAAGTAGAGTAGAGTAGAGTAGACTAGAGTAGAGTAAAGCTTGGAAGAGTATAACAAAAAAGAGCAAAGTAGAGTAGAGAAGAGAAGAGTAGAGCTAAGTTAAGCTAGGCTTGGCTTGGCTAAGCTAGAGTAGAGTAAAGTGGAATAAAGTAGAGTAGAGTAGAGTAGAGTAGATCTTGGTTAGGCAAGGCTAGGCAAAGTTAAACTAGGCAAGAGTAGACTAGAGTGGAATAAAGTAAAGTAGAGAAAAGAACAGAGAAGAGTAGAGCAAAGAATAGTAGAGTAGAGTAGAGCAGTGTAAAGTACTGTAGAGTAGAGTAGAGAAAGGTTAGGTTCAGCCAAGTTAGGCTAGGCTAGGTCGGGCTGGAGTAGAGTAGAATAGAGTGGAGCAAACTAGAGTAGAGAAGAGTTGAGTTATGGTAAGTTAGGTGAGGCTAGCCTAGGTTAGGCTTTGTCAGGCTAAGCTAGAGGAGTAGAGTAGTGTAGAGTAGAACTATGTTTGGCTAAACTAAACTAGGTTAGGCCAGGCTATTGTAAAGTAGAGTAGAGTAGAGTAGAGTAGAGTATAGTAGAGCAGAGATGAGCACAAAAGAGTAAAGTAGAGTAGAGCAGTGCAGAGAAGAGTAAAGTAGAGTAGAGTAGAGAGGAATAAAGTAGAGTAGAGCAAGGTACAGAAGACAAAATTAGAGAATAGTAGAGTAGAGCAAAGTAGAGTCGAGTAGAGCAAGGTTAGGCAAGGCTAGAGTTTAGTAGAGTAGAGCTAGGTTAGGCTAGGCTAAGGTAGACTAGATGAGGCTAGGTTAGAGTAGAGTAGAGTAGAGTAGAATGGAGTAGAGTAGAGTAGAGTAGAGTAAAGTAGAGTAGAGTAGAGCAGAGTAGAGTAGAGTAGAGCTAGGTTAGGCTAGAATAGGATATGGTATGCGAGGCTAAGCTAGAGTATAGTAGAGCTAGGTTAGGTAAAGTTAGGAAAGAGTACAATAGGGCAGAGAAGAGTAGAGGAGAGTAAGGTAGAGCAGTGTAGAATAGAATAGAGTAGAGTAGAGTAAAGTAGAGTCGAGAAGAGAATAGTAGAGCTAGGTTAAGCAAAGCCATGCTAAGTTAGGCTAGGCTAGGCATGGCTACGTTGGAGTAAAGTAGAGTAGAGTAGAGAAAAATGGAGTAGATCTAGGTTAGGTTAGGCTAAGCTAGGCTAACTAAGCTAGAGTGGACTAGTGCAGAGTAGAGTAGACTAAAGTAGAATAGAGTTTAGCTGAGCAAAGAAAAAGTAGAGGAGAGTAGAGTAGAGAAAAGCATAGCAGAGTAGGGCAGAGCTAGGTTAAGCTATGCTAGGCTAAGCAAGGATATAGTAAAGTAGAGTAGTGCTAAGTAGAGTAGTGCTTTGCTAGGTTGGGTTAGGCTAGGTTACAGTAGTAGAGTAGAGTAAAATGGAGTAGAGTAGAGCTAGGTTAGGCAAAGATAGGCTAGGGATGAGCAAAATAGAGAATAACAAAGTCTAACAGAGTAGAGTAGAGCATAGTAGAATTGAGTAGAGTAGAGTAGAGGAGTACAGAGTAGAGTAGAGTAGAGTAGAGCAAAGAAAAGTAGAGAAGAGTAGAGTAGAGAAGAGAAAAGTAGAGTAGAGTAGAGTAGAGTAGAGTGAAGTAGAGTAGAGTAGACCTAGATTAGGCAAAGATGAATTAGAGTAGAGTAGAGTAGAGTAGATTAGAGTAGAGCTAGGTTAGGCTTGGCTAGGCTAGGCTAAGCAGGGCTTGGGTAGGCTATGTTAAGCAAGGTAAGGCTAGAGTGGAGTAGAGTAGATTAGAGCATGTTTTTGATAGGATTGGCTAGGTTAGGTAAAACTAAGCTAGAGTAGGGTAGAGTAGAGTAGAATAGAGTAGAATAGAGTAAAGAAGAGTAGGACAAAGAAGAGTAGAGTAGAGTAGAGTGGAGTAGAGTGGAGCATAGTAGAGTAGAGAAAAAAAGGTTAGGCAAAGGTAAGCTAGAGTAGACTAGAGTAGAGTAGAGCTAGGTTATATTGGGCTAGGCTAGAGTGGTGTAGAGTAGAGTAGAGCAAAGTAGAGTAGATTAAGGTGGAGTAGAGTATAGCAAAGTAGAGTAGAGCATAGTAGAGTAGAGTAGAGTAAAGCAGAGCAAAGTAAAGCAAAGAAGAGTATAGTAGAGTAGAGTAAGGTAGAGTAGAGCAGATTGGAGCTTGGTTAGGTTAAACTAGGCTATACTAGGCTAGGCTAGAGTAGAGTAGAGTAGAGTGAAGTAGAGTGTAGTAGAACTGGGTTAGGTTAGGCTAGACTATGCTAGGCTAGACTGGAGTAGAGTATTAGATTAGTTTAGAGTAGAGTAGAGCTAGGTTAGGCTATGTTAGGTTAGGTTAGGCCAGGCTAGGTTAGAGTAGAGTAGAGCAGAGTAGTGTAGAGTAGACTAGAGCAGAGTAGTGTAGAGTAGACTAGAGTAAAGTAGAGTAGAGTGGAGAAGAGTAGAGCAGAGTAGAGAAGAGCAAAGGAGAGTAGAGCAAAGTAGAGCAAGGCTTTAGTAAGCTAGGCTCGGCTTGGCTAGGCTGGAGAAGAGTGAGTAGAACTTAACTATGTTAGGTTAGGCTAGGCTAGAGTAGTAGAGTAGGGTACAGTAGAGTATAGTTAGGCTAGGCTAGGCTTTGTTGGAGTAGAGTAGACTAGAGTAAAGTAGAGTGAAGTATAACAGAGTAGAGTAGAGCAAAGTAGAGCAGAGCAACAGTGAGTGTAGTAGGGTAGAGGAGATTAATGCAGAATAGAGCAGAGCAAGGTGGAGTTGAGAAAAGCAAAGTAGAGTGGTGTATAGTAGAGCAGAGTAGGGCAAAGTAACGGAGAGCAAAGTAGAGAGGAGAAAGGTTGAGCAGGGTAGAGTATAGTAGAGCTAGGTTAGACATGCTAGGCTAGGCTAGGCTAGAGTAGAGTGGAGTAGAGCAGAATGGAGTAAGGTTGAGAAGTGTAAGGTTAAGCTAAGCTAGGCTAGGTTAGAGTAGAGTAGGATAGAGTATAATAGAGTAGAGTAGAGTATAGTAGAGTAGAGTAGAGTTGAGTTGAGTTGGGTAGAGTTGGGTAGAGTAGTGTTAGGTTTCACTGGACTATGAGAGTAGAGTAGAGTAAAGTAGAGCTAGGTTGAGCTAGGCTAGGGTACGTTAGGCTAGAGTAAAGCAGAATAGAGTAGAGTAGAGTAGAGCAGAGCACAATAGAGCAGAGTAGAGTAGATCCAAGTAGAGCTAAGTTAAGCTAAGCTAGGCTTTGTTAGGCTAAGTTAAGCTAGGCTATATTAGGCATGATTAGAGTCAAGCAGAGTAGAGTAGAGTAGAGTATAGTAGAGCTTGGTTCAGCTAAGCAAAGCTAGGCTAGGCAAGGCTATGGTTGACTAGGCTAGGGCTAGAGTAGAGTAGACTAGAGTAGAGTAGAGTAGATTAGAGTAGAGTAGAGAAGAGCTGAGCAGAGCATAGCATAATAGAGTAGGGTAGAGTAGAGTAGATCTAGGTTAGGTTAAGCTAGCCTAAGCTAAGAATTACTAGGCTAGGCTAGGCCAGGCTAGGCTGGAGTAAGTATAGAGTATAGTTTGGAGTAGAGCTTGGTTAAACTAGGTTCGACTATGTTAGAGTGGAGTAGAGTCAATATAATAAATTAGAGTAGTGCAGGGTAGAATTGTGTAGAGTTAGGTTAGGCTAGGCTAGGCTAAGAAAAGCCAAGCTAAGATAGTCAAGACTAAAGTAAAGTAGAGTAGAATATAGTAGAGTTGGGTAGAGTTAGGTTAGGTTAGGCTAGAGAAGAGTAAAGTAGAGTAGAGTAGATTTGAGAAAAATAGAGTCGAGTAGAGTAGACTAGAGAAAGTAGAGTAAAGTTGAGGAGTGGAGGGTAAAGTAAAGCATAGAAGAGCAAAGCAAAAGAGTAGAGTAGAGTAATGTAGAGTATAACAAAGCAGAGTAGAGTAGAGTAGAGAAGAGTATAACGATGTTAGGCTAGGGTAGGCTAGGTGAGGCTGGGCTAAGCTAAAGTAGAGTAGAGTAAGGGAGAGTAAAGAAGAGTAGAGCTATGTTAGGTTTGGGTAGGTAAGGATAGGCTAGTCTATGCTAGGCTAGGCTGGGCTAGAGTAGAGTAGAGTAGAGTAGAGTGTGGTAGAGTAGAGTAGAGCTAGATTAGGCGAGGTTAAGCTTGGCTAAGTTAGGCTAGAGTATAGTAGAGTACAATAGAGTAGTAGAGAAGAGTAGAGTAGAGTAGAGTAGAGATGAGTAGAGCAGACAAGACCATTATAGAGTAGAGCAAAGCATAGAAGAGTAGAGTAAAGAAAAGTAGTGTAGTGTTGAATAGAGTAGAGTATAACAGAGCTAAGTTAAGCTAGGCTGAGGTAGGTTAGGTTAAGCTATTCTAGAGTAGAGTCAAGCATAGTAGAGTAAAGTGGAGTAGAGTTTAACAGAGGAAGGTTAGGCTAGCTTTGGCTAGTTTATAATAGGATAAAGTAGAGTGGAGTAGAGTAGAGTAGAGCAGAGTAGAGTAGGGTAGGGCAGAGCAGAGTAGAGCGTAGCATAACAGAGTAGAGCAGAGCAGAGCAGAGCAAACCAGAGCAGAGCTAGGTTAGGCTAGAGTAAAGTAGAGTAGAATAGTGTGTAACAGAGTAGAGTAGAGATAAGTTAGGATAGGTTAGGCTAGGCTATTTTAGAGTAGAGTAGAGTAAAGTTGAGTAGAGTAAAGTAGAGTAGAGTTAGGTTATGCTAAGTTAAGCTAAGGTAGGCTAGGGTAGGTTATCCTAGGCTAGAGTAGAGTTGAGTTGAGTAGTGTATAGTAGAGTAGACTAAAGTATGATAGAAAAGAGTAGAGTTGAGCTAGGTATTTTTGGGCTAAGCTAGGAGAGGCTAAGCTAGGCTTAGGTTGGTTTGGCAAGGCTAGAGGAGTTTAGAGTAGGGTAGAGTAGAATACAGTAAAATAGAGTATAGTTAGGTTAGGCTTGGCTAGGCTAGGCTAAGCGAGGCTAGAGTATAGTAGAGTAGAGTAGAGTAGAGCAGAGCAGAGAAGAGTAGAGTAGGGTAAAGTCGAGTGGAGTAGAGTAGAGTAGATTAGAGCAGATCAAAGAGGAGGAGAGTGTAGTAGAGTAGAGCAAAGTAGAGTAGAGTAGAGTAAAGTTAGGCTAGGCTAGGCTAGGTTAGACTAGGCTAGGTTAGAAAAGACTATGCTAGGCTAGGTTATAGTAAAGAATAATAGAGCCATGTTGACTAGAGCAAAGTAAATTAGAGTGGAGTAGAGCGAGGTTAGGTATGCATGACCTAGGCTTGGCTTGGCAATGTTAAGCAAGGCTGTGGTAGGCTCGGCTGGGCCTAGCTAGAATGGAGTAGAGTAGAGCTAGGTTAGGGTAGGCTAAAGTAAAAATTAAAGCTGAGTAGAGTAGAGCAGAGTAGTACAGAGCTAAGTGGAGATGAGATAATAAGAGCATAGCAGATAAGAGCATAGTAGAGCAAAGTAGAGCAGAGTAGAGTTTGGTTAGGCTAAGCTAGTTTAGGCTAGGCTAGGTTAAGAAAGTCAAAGCTAAAGTGGAGTAGAGCTTCGATAGGCTAGGTAAGGCTAGGTTAAAGTAGAGCAGAGTAGAGGAGAGTATAATATAGTATAGTAGAGCTAGATTTGGCTAGGTTTGGTTTGGGTAGGCTGGGCTAGGCTAGGATAGGCTAGAGTGGAGTAGAGTAGAGTATAGATAGATTACGTTAGGCTAGGCTAGGGTAGAGTAGGGAAAAGTAGAGTAGAGTAGAGTAAAGAAGAGTAGAGTCAAGAAGAGTAGAGTAGAGTAGAATAGAGGAGAGGAAAGTATAGCAGAGAAGAGTAGAGTAAAGCAGGGCAGAGTAGAGGTGTAGAGTAGAGCAATGTAGAGTAGAGCAGAGAAGAGTAGAGTAGTGTTGTTTATAACAGAGCATAGCAGAGCAGAATAGAGTAGAGCAAAGGTAGGTTTGGCTATGCTAGGCTAGGGTAGAGATTAGTATAGTAGAGTAGAGTAGAGCTAGGTTAGGTTAGGCTAGGCTAAGGTAGGCTAAGCTAGGCTAGAGTAGAGTTGAGTAGAGTAGAGTAGAGTATAGTAGAGTAGAGTAGAGTAGAATTGAGAAGGGTAAAGTTGAGTAAAGTGGAGTAGAGCTAGGTTTGGCTAGGCTAGAGTATAGTAGAGTAGAGGAGAATAGAGTAGAGTAGTGTACAGTAGAATAGAGCTAGGTTAGGCAAGGCTAAAATAGAGTACAGTAGAATTAAGGAGAGTAGAGTAGAGTAAAGAAGAGCAGTCCAGAGTAGAGTAGAGTAAGAAGAGCAAAGTTGAGTAGAGTTAGGTTGGGGTAGAGAAGTGTAAAGAAGTGTAGAGCTAAGTTAGGCTTGGCTTGGCTCGATTAGGCTACGTTAGGTTAGGCTAGGCAAGGCTAGGCTATAGTAGAGTATAGTAGAGTAGTGTAGAGCTAGGTTAGGCTAGGCTATACTAGAGTACAACAGAGTATAGTAGAGCAGTGTAGAGCAGAGTAGAGAAGAATAGAGCAAAATAGAGGAGAGCATAATAAAGTAGAGTAGAGTAGAGCATAGCTAGGTTAGGTTAGGCTAAGCTAGGCTAGGCTACATATAGTATAGTAGATTAGAGCAAGGTTTGGCTTGTCTAAGCAAGGTTAGGTTAGAGTATAGTGGAGTAGAGTAGAGTGGAGTGGAGTGGAGTATTGTCTAATAGAGTAGAGTAGAATATAATAGAGTAGAGTGGAGCTGGGTTATACTAGGCTTGGTTAAGCTATGATATGATAGGCAAGATAAGCCAGGCAAGAGTAGAGTAGAGTAGAGCTCAGTTAAGCAAGGCTAGGCTAGAGTAAAGGAGAGCAGTGTAGAGCATAATAGAGCAAAGGATAGTACAGCAAAGCTGAGCAGAGTAAAGCAGAGCAGAGTAGAGAAGAGTGGAGCATAGCAAAGTAGACCAGCATAAAGCAGATCAGAGTGGAACAAAATAGAGCAGAGTATAGTAGAGTAGAGTAGAATAGAGTAGTGCTTGGTTAGGCTATGCTAAGCTAGGCCAGGCTAGGCTAAGCAAGGTTTGAGTAGACTAGATTAGAGTGGAGTAGATTATAATAGAGTAGAATAGAGTAGAGTAGAGTAGAATAGAGTAGAGTATAGTAGAGTAGAGTAGAGTAGAGTAAAGCGAGCTTATGCTAGGTTGTGCAAGACAAAGATAGACAAAGCTAAGTTAGGCTATGCTAGAGTAGTGTTAAGTAGAGTAGGGTAGAGTAGAGAAAAGTAGAGGAGAGGAGAGTAGAGTAGAGCAAGGTTAGGTTTGGCTAGGTTAGGCTAGAGTAGAGTAGAGTAAAGCATAGTAGAGCAGAGTAAAGCATAGTAGAGTAGAGTAGAGTAGAGCAGAGTATAGTGGAGCAAAGCCAAGCAGAGTAAAACAGAGTTAGGTTAGTCTATGTTAGGTTAAGCTAGGCTATAGTAGAGTATAGTAAAGTAGAGGAGAATAGAGCTTGGTTAGGCTAGGCTAAGAAAGGTTAAAGTAAAGTATGGTAGAGTAGAGTGTAGTAGAGTATAGTTAAGTTAAGTAGAGTAAAGCTAGGTTAGGCTATTCTAGGCTAGGTTAGGTTGGGCTAGGCTGGAGTAGGTAAAGTAGAGTAGAGTAGAGTAGAGAAGAGTATAGTAAAATAGACTAGAGTAAAGTAGAACTAGGGTAGGCTAGGCTTAAGTAGAGTAGAGTAGAGTAGAGTAGAGTAGAGTAGAGCAGAGCAGAGTTGCGAAGGAAATAGTAGAGCATTATACAAAGAGCAAACCTAGGTTAAGCAAGGCTAGGCTAGGCTAGAGTAGAGTATAGAAGAGCTAAGTTAGGCTAGATTAGAGAAGAGTAGAGTATTGTATAGTAGAGTGGAGTAAAGTAGTGTAGAGATGAGTACAGTAGAGTACAGTAGAGCTAGGTTAGGCTAGGCTAAGCTAGACTACGCTATGCTATGGTTGATTAGGCTACGCTAGTTTAGAGTAGAGTAGAGGAGTATAATAGTGTAGAGTAGAGCAATGTTTGAGTAGGCTATACTAGGCTAGGCCAAAGTACATAGTAAAGAAGAGTAGAGTAGTGCAGAGTACAATAAAGCAGAGAAGAGTAGAGTAGAGCATAGCATAATGTAGCAGCGCTGAGTAGAGTAGAGCTAGGTTGGGCTACACGAAGCTAGGCTTCGCTAGACTACGTTAGAGTAGAGTAGAGTCGAGTAGAGTAGAGTAGTGTAGTGTAGTGTAGAGTAGAGCAGAGTAGAGTAGAGTAGAGTAGAGTAGAGGAGAGTAGAGGAGAGGAGAGGAGAGCAGAGGAGAGTAGAGCAAAGCAAAGGAGTAGAGTAGAGTAATATAGAGTAGAGTAGAGAAGAGTAGAGTAGAGTAGTACAGAGCAGAGTAGAGTAGTATAAAGCAGAGTATAGCTAAGTTAGGTTAGGGTAGGCTAGGCTATGCTTAGTAGAGCATAGTAGAGAAGAGCATAATAGAGTAGAGGATGGCAAAGTAGAGTAGGGCAACATAGAGAAAAGTATAGTAGAACAGAGCAAACAAGAGCAGAGTATAGTAGAGCTTGGCTAAGCTAGGCTAGGTTAGAGTAGAGTAGAGTATAGTAAAGTAGAGTAGAGTTATGTTAGGCTAGGCTTGGCTAGAGTATAATAGAGTAGAGTAGAGTAGAGTAGAGCAGAGCAGAGTAGAGTAGAGAAGAGTTGAGCAAAGCAAAGCATTGCAAAATAGAGCAAGGTGGAGTAGAGTAGAGCAGACCAGAGCAGAGTGGGGCAAAGTAGAGTAGACTAGAGCTAAATAAGGCTTTGCTATGCTAGATTAGAGTGGAGTAGAATAGAGTATAGTAGAGTAAAGGAGAGTAGAGCTAGTTTAAGATAAGCTAAGCAAGGCTAAGTTAGAATAGAGTATAGTGGAGTAAAGTATAGTAGAGCTAGGTTAAGCTAGGATAGACTAAAGTAGGTTAGGATAAGCTAGGCTAGGTTATGATTGGCTTGAGTAGAGTAGAGCAGAATAGAGTAGAGTAGAGTGGAGCATAGTGAGCTAGGTTTGGCTAGACTAGGCTAAGCTAGGTTAGGCTAGGCTAGAGTAGAGTAGAGTAGAGTAGAGAAAAGTAGAGTAGAGAAGAGTATAGTAGAGCTAGGTTTGCTTAGGCTAGGCTAGGCTAGAGTAAAGCAGAGTAGAGTATAATAAAGTAGAGCAGAGCCATGCAGAGCTAAGTAAAGCAGAAAAAAGTAGAGCAGAGTAGAGCATAGTAGGGTAGAGCAAAGCAGAGTAAGGCTAGTTTAGGTAAGAGTAAAGTAGAGCAGAGTTTAGAAGAATAAAACTAAGCCAGGCTTTACAAGGCCAGGGAAGGTTAGAGTAGAGTAGAGCATAGTAGAGTATAGTAGAGTAGAGTAAAGTAGAGCATAGTAGAGGAAAGTTGAGAAGAGCTAGTTAAGCTAGGCTTGGCTATGCTAGGTTATGCTAGGCTAGGTTAGAGTAGTGTAAAGAAAAGTAGAGTGGAGTAGAGTGGAGAAGAATAGAGTAGATTAGAGTAGAGTAGAATAGAGTTAGGAGAGGCTAGGCTAGGTTAGGCTCGAGTCGAGGAGAGTAGAGTAGAGTTGATTAACGCAGAGCAGAGCAAAGCAAAGTAAATTGGAGAAGAGCAGAGTAGAGTTGAGCTAGGTTAGGCATGGATAGGTCAGTTAGGCTAAGCTAGAGTAAAGTAGAGAAGAGCTAGGTTAGGCTAGGCTAAATTAGCCTAAGTTAGAGAAGAGTCGAGTAAAGTAGTGTAGAGCTAGGTTAGGCTAAGCTTGGAATGGCAAGGCTACGCAAGGTTTTTCTATGTTAAGATAGGCTAGGCTAAAGTAGAGTAGTAGAGGTAGGTTAGGCTAAGTTAGGTTAGGATAGGCTAGGCTAGGCTAGACTAGTTTGGAGAAGTGTAGAGTAGATTAAAGCATAATGGAGTAGAGTTAAGTAGTGTAGATAGAGTTGAGTAGAGTTTAGTATAGTAAATTAGTGTAGTGTAGAGTAGAGTAAAGCAAGGTTAGGCAAGGATAAGCAAGGTTAAGCTAGGCTAGGCTAGTGAAGGCAAGGCTAGAATAGAATAGAGTAGAGTAGAGTAGAGCTAGTTTAGGCAAGGTTATGCTAGATTACAGTAGAGTAGACTAGAGTAGTGCAGAGCAGAGTAGAGCATAGTAGAGAATAAAATAATAGAGTCAAGTATAGTAGAGCATAGGTAGGTTAGGCTATGCTAGGCTAGGTTAGGCTAAACTAGGCAAGAGTTGTGTTTAGTAGGGTAAAGCAGAGTAGAGTATAGCAGAGCAGAGTATAACAGAGAGATCAGTGGAAGAGTAGAGCTTAGTAAGCTAAGCTTGGCAAGGCTATAATAGAGTAGAGTTTAGCTAGGGTAGGCTAAGATAGAGTACAGCAGATTAGAGTAGAATAGAGCAATGCAGAGCAAAATAGAGCAAAGCAGAGCAGAGGAGAGTAGAGCAGAGTAGAGGAAGGTTGGGCTAGGCTAGAGTAAAAAGGGTAGAGCTAGCTTAGGCTAGGCTAGGTTAAACTACGTTCGAGTCGAGTAGAGTAGAGTAGAGTGGAGTTGAGTAGAGTAGAGTAGAGTGGAGTAGAGTATAGTAGAGCAGAGTAGTGTAGAGTAGAGTAGAGCTAGGTTAGGCATGGCTAGGTAAGGCAAAGTTAGGCTAAGGTAGGCAAGGCTAGGCCAGCTAGAGTAGAGTAAAGTATCATAGAGTAGAGTATAGCTCAGGTAGGCTAAGCAAGGCTAGAGTAGAGTAGAGTAGAGTAGAGCAGACCAGAGTAGAGCAGAATAGATTAGAGAAGATTAGAGCAGAGTAGAGTAGAGTAAAGCTAAGTTAGGTTAAGCTAGGGAAGGATAAGCTAGAGTAGAGTAGCGTAGAGTAGAGTTGAGCTGGGATAGGCGAGGGTAGGCTAGAGTATAGTATAGCAGAGTAGAGTAGAGCAAAGAAGAGCAGTAGAGAAGAGCAAAGGCGAGCAGAGTGGCACATAGCTAGCTTAGGCTAG
Source organism: Vanilla planifolia (assembly GCA_023846275.1). Taxonomy (NCBI): domain Eukaryota; kingdom Viridiplantae; phylum Streptophyta; class Magnoliopsida; order Asparagales; family Orchidaceae; genus Vanilla; species Vanilla planifolia. The sequence goes on from JAIUJO010000687.1 coordinate 246,024, forward strand.
GATAGGCTATGCTAGGCTAAGCTAAGGTAGGCTAGAGTAGAGTCAAGTAGAGTAGAGTAGAGTATAATAGGATAGAGCTGGGTTAGGCTACAATAGGCTTGGCTAAAAGTTAGAGTAGAGTAGAGTAGAGTAAAGTAAAGTAGTGTGGAGTAGAGTTAGGTTAGGCTAGGCTAAGCTAGGGTAGGTTTGACAAGGTTAAGCTAGGTTAGGCTAGAGTAGAGTACAGTAGAGTAGAGTTGAGCAGAGCATAGTAAACTTTGGTTATGCTCGGCTAGGCTAGGGCACAATAAAGCATAGTGGAGTAGGGTGGTGTAGAGTAGAGTAGAGTAGAGCAAAGTAGGGTAGTATAGTGGAAAGAAAATTTGAGTATAATAGGGTGGAGTAAAGTAGAGTAGAGCAAGGTTAAGCCAGGCTAGGCTAGGCTAGGCTCGACTAGGCTGGGCTAGAGTATAGTACAGTAGAGCTAGGTTATGCTAGGCTAGGCTAGGCTAAGTTATTGTAGAGTAGAGTAGAGTAGATTAGAGTAAAGCGAATCTAGGCAAGGCTAACATAGGATAGGCTACAAAAGTCTAAGGAAAGAGTGGTGTAGAGAAGAATAGAGTAGGGTAGAGTACAGTAAAGCTTAGCTATGCTCTGCTATGCTAGGCTAAACTAGCCTAGAGCAGAGTAGAGTATAATAGAGTAGAATTGAGTAGAGTGGAGTAGAGCAGAGTAGTGTAGAGCAAAGCAGAATAGGACTGAGCAGTGTAGAGGAGAGTAGAGTAGAGTAGAGAAGAGCAGAGTAGAATAAAGAAAAGCTAACAGAGTAGAGCATGCAATGTAGAGAAGAGCAAAAGCAGAGTTGATCTGAGCTAAGTAGAATAGAACAAATCAGAGCAAAGCAGGGTAACACAAAGTAGAGTACGATAGAGCTAGGTTAGGTTAGGCTAAGTTTGGCTAGTTAGAGTAGAGTAGAGAAGAGCATAATAGAGTAGAATAGAGTAGAGCAAAATAGAGCAGAGCATAAGAAAGTAGAGTAAAGCAGTGCAGAATAAAGTTGAGCAAAATAGAGAAAAGTCGAGCAAGCAGAGCAAAGTGGAGTTAGGATATTCTAGGCTATGCTAGGCTTGGCTAGGTTGACTAGGCTAGAGTAGAGTAGAGTAGAGTAGAGCTAGGATAGGCTAAGTTAGGTTATAGTAGATTAGTGTTTAGTAGAGTAGAATGGAGTAGAATGGAGTAGAGTAGAGTATAGTATAATAGAGTAGAGTATAGCAAAGTAGAGTAAAGCAGAGCATTAGAGAGCAAAGTAAAATAGAGCAGAACAGAGTAGAGCATAGCAAAGTAGTATGGAGTAGAGTTGAGTAGAGTCTAGGCTTTGCTGAGCTAGGTTATGCATGGCTAGAGTAGAGTAGAGTAGAGTTGGCTAGGTTAGGTTAGGTCAGACAAGGCTAAGTTAGAATAGAGTATAATAGAGTAGATTTGAGTGGGGTAGAGTAGAGAAGAGCAGAGAAGAGTGGAGTAGAGCTAAGTTAAGCTAGGTTGACTTTGCTAGAGTAGGCTTGGCTAGACTATGCTAGGCTAGAGTATAGTAGAGTAAAGCTAGCTTAGGCTAAGCTAGGCTAGGAAAAACTAGGCTTGAGTAGGGTAAATTAGAGTAGAGTAGAGAAGAGTAGAGCAAAGCTAAGTAGAGTAGAGAAGAGTAGAGCATAATAGAGTAGAGTAGAGCAGTGCATAGAGGATTAGAATAGAGTAGAGTAGAGAAGAGTAGAGCTAAGAAGAGTAGAGCATAGTTGAGCAGCATAGATCAGAGTAGAGTTTAGCTAGGTTAGGATAGGCTAAGCTTGAATAGAGAAGTGTGGAGTAGAGTGGAGTTAAGTAGAGTATAGAGGAGGGAGTAGAGTAGAGTAGAGTAGGGCTAGGTTAGGTTAGGCATGGTTAGGCTAGGCTTTTTAAGGATAGGCTAGGTTAGGCTAAAGTACAATATAATAGAGTATAGAAGAGTAGTACAGAGTAATGTAGAGTAGAGATGAGTAAAGTAAAGTAAAGTAAAGGAAAACAAAGAAGAGTAGAGCTCAGCTAGGCTAGGTTAGGCCAAGCTAAAGTAGAGTAGAGTAGAGATGAGCTTAGTTGAGTATAATGAGTAGAATGGAGTAGAGTAGAGTAGAGTAGAGTAGATATGAGTTGAGTAGAAAAGAGGAGTAAAGTAGAGTAGAGCTAGGTTAGCTTAAGCTTTTCTAGGCTAAGGTAGGCTAAGCTATAGTAGAGTAAATTAGAGAAGAGTTTAGCTAGGTTATGTTAGGCTAGGCTAGGCACAACTAGAGTAGAGTAGGATAGAGTAGAGTAGAGCATAGCAGAGCAGAGAAGAACAGAGCATAATTGAATAGAGCATAGCAGAGTAGAGCAGAGCATAGTAGAATAGAGTAGAACAGAGTAGAGTAGAGTAGAGTAGGGCAGAGTAGAGCAAGGCAAAGCAAAGGAAAGCAGAGCAAAGTAGAGTTGAGCAAAGTAGAGCATAGTAGAGCTAGGTTAGGCTAGGCTAGGCAAGAGTAGAGCAGAGTAGAGTAACGTTAGATTAGGCTAGGCTAGGCTAGAATAAAGTAAAGTATAATATAGTAGAGTAGAGTAGATTAGATTAGTGTAGAGCTAGGTTAGGTTAGCTCGGCCAGGCTTGCCTAAGCTAGGGTAGAGTAGAGCGTAGTAAAGTAGATTAAGGTAAAGTCGAGTAGAGTAGAATAGAGTAGAGCAAAGTAGAGAGGAGTAGAGGAGAAAAGAATATAATAGAGTAGAGCATAGAAGTGCAGAGAATAGTAAAGTTAAGTAGAGTAGAGAAGAGCTACGTAGAGTAGGGCTGAGAAGGGTAGAGTTGAGTAGAGTAGAGTAGAGTTGAGCTAGGTTAGGCTAGGCATGTCTATGCTAGGTTAGGAAGGATAGGCTTGGCTAGGCTAGATTAGAGTAGAGTAGAATATAATAAAGTAGAGTAGAGTAGAGTAGAGTAGAGTATAATAGAGTAGAGTAGAGCTAGGTCATGCTAGAGTATAGTAAAGCAGATTGGAGTAGAGTAATGTAGAGTAGAGCAGAGTAGAGCTAGATTAGGCTAGGTTAAGCTAGACTAGGCTAGGCTAGAGTTGAGTAGATTGGAGCAAGGTTAGGCTAGGTTAAGCAAGGCTAAGTTAAAGTAGAGTAGAGCAGAGTAGAGTATATTACAATAGAGAAGAGTAGAGTAGAGTAAAATAAAATAAAACAAGGTTAGGCTAGGCTAGGTTATAATAGAGTATATTAAAGTAGAGTAGAGTAAAGGAGAGTAGAGTATTGTAGAGTATAATAGAGTAGATTAGAGTTGAGTTAGGTTAAGCTAGGCTAGGCTATGTTAGGGTAGGAAACGTTAGGCTAGACTTGGCCAGAGCGGAGTACAGGTTGGTTAGGCTAGGTTAAGCTAGAGTAGAGTAGAGTAGAGTAGAGTAGTGCAGAATAGAGTAGAGTAGAGAAGACTAAGGCAAAGTGAAGAAGTACAAAATAAAATATTATCGAGCAGAATAGAGTAGAATAGAGTAGAGTAGAGTAGAGAATTAGTTTCTGCTATGTTAGGCTAGGCTAGGTTAGAATAGAGTATAATAAAGAAGAGTAGAGTAAAGTAGAGTAGAATGGCATTGAGTAGAGTAGAATAGAGCAGAAAAGAGTAGAGAAGAGTAGAGTAGGTTAGGGTAAAGGAAAGTAGAGAAGGGTAATGCTCAGTTAGGCTAGGCTAAGTTAAGCTAGAGAAGGATAGAACAGAGTAGAGTAAAGTAGAGTAGAGTAGAGTAGAGTAGAGTAGAGTAGAGTAGGAAAGAGTATAATAGACTAGAGTAGAGTAAATAGAGTTAGGATAGGCTAGGCTAGGTTAGGTTATGCTGGGTTAGGCTAGGCTAGAGTAGAGTTGAGTAGAGCTTGGTTAGTTTAGACTAGGTTAGGCTAGGCTAGAGTAGGGTAGAGTAGAGTAGAGTATAATAGAGAAAAATTTAGCAGAGTGTAGAGAAGAAGAGTAGAGTAGATTAAACTAGAGCAAAGTAGAGCAGAGTAGAGAAGAGATAGGTAAGGCTAGCATAAGTAAGGCTGGGCTAGAGTAGAGTAGAGTAGAGCTAGATTAGGCTAGGCTAAGCAGGCTAGGTTAGAGTAGACTAGAGTAGAGTAGAGTATAGTAGAGTATAGTAGAGTAGGATAAAGTAAAACTATGTTAGGCTAGGGTAGGCTAATCTAAGCTAGGTTAGGATAGGCTAGAGTAGAGTAGAGTAAAATAGAGTAGAGAAGAGTAGAGTGGAGTAGAGTATGGCTAGGTTTTCCTAGTCTAGCCTAGAGTATAGTACGATAGAGCATAGCAGAGTGGAGCCCAGCAGAGCAGAGTAAAGTAGAGCAGTATAAAGTAGAGCAGAGCAAAGATGAGTAGAGTAGAACAGAGCGTAATAGAGCAGAGAAGAGCAGAGTAGAGTGGAGCCGTGTTAGGTTAGGCTAATCTTTGTAAGGCTAGACTAGAGTAGAGTAGAGCTAGGAAAAGATTGGCTAGGCTGGGCTATGTTGGAGTAGAGTAGAGTATAGTGGAGTAATGTAAAGCAGAGTAGAGAAGAGGTAGGTTAGGCTAGGCTAGGCTAAGCTAAGTTAGTTTTGGCTAGGCTAGAGTAGAGTAGAGTAGAGAAGATTTGAGCTTGGATAAGTTAGGCTAGCAAGGGTAGGCTAGAGTACAATAGAGTAGAGTGGAGTAGAGTAGAGTAGAGCAAAGTTGAGCAGTAGAGCAGAGTAGAGATTAACAAACCAGAGCAAAGTAGAGTAGAGCAGAGCAAAGTTGAGCAAAGTAGAGCTAGGTTAGGCTAGGCTAGGTACGATTAAAGTAGAATAGAGTAGAGTACAGTATAGTATATTATAGTAGAGTAGAGCTATGTTATGCTAGGCTAGGCTAAGCATGGCTTTGTTTGGCTAACTAGAGTTGAGTAGAGTATAGTAGAGTAGAGCAATGTTAGGTTAGGCTAGGCTAGGCAAGGTTAAGTTAGGATAGATTAGAATAGAATGGAGTAGAGTAGAGCAAAGAAAAGTAGAGCAAAGTAGAGAGGAGTAGAGAAAAGGTTGGTTATGCTAGCTAGGATAGAGTAGAGTAGAGTAGATTAGTGTAGAGTATAGTAGAGGATAGCTGAGTATGGTAGAACATAGTAGAGTAGAGTAACATAGAGCTAGGTTAGGCTAGGCTTGGTTAAGCTAGGTTTGGCTAAGCTAGGCATGAGTAGGGTAGAGTAGAGTAGTGTTTAGAAGAGAATAATAGAGTAGAGTAGAGTAGAGCTAGGTTAGGTTAGGCTAGGCTAAGCTAGAGAAGATTCGAGTAAAGTAGAGTAGAGCAGAGCAGAGTAAAGCAGTGTAGAGTAGAGAAGAGTAGAGCAAAAAAGTTTAGAGCAAATCTCGGTTAGGCTCGACTGGCTTAGGCTCGGTTTGGCTAGGCTCGGCTAGGCTAAGGCTAGGCAAGGCTGGGGTATAGTAGAGTAGAATATAGTAAAGCTAGGTTTGGCAAGGTTAGGCTAAGCAAGTTAGGGTATAGTAGAGTTGAGTGGATTAGAGGAGAGTAGAGTAAAGTATAATAGAATAGAGCCAGGTTAGGTTCGACTAAGCCAGGCTAGGTTAGGCTAGGGTAAGCTAGGCTATGCAAGAGTGTAGTAGAGTAGAGTGGAGTAGAGTAGAGTCGAGTAGAGTAATGTAGAGTATAGTAGAGTAGAGGTAGGTTAGGCTAAGCTAGGTTTGGTAGGCTAGACAAGGCAAGAGTAGAATAGAGTAGAGTACAGCAAAGTAGAATGGAGCACAGATGATAGAGTAGAGTAAATCAGAGCTAAGTTAAGCTAGGGTAGGCTAGGTTAGCCTAGGCTAGGATATGTTAAGTTAGGCTAGGCTAGGTTAGAATAGGGTAGAGTAGTGCAAAGTAGAGTAAAGTAGAGCAAAGTGGAGTAGAGTATAGTAGAGCTAGGTTAGGCTAGGCTAAGCTCGGCTAGGCTAGCTAGAGTAGAGTAGAGTAGAGTACAGCTATGTTAAGCTAAGCTAAGCTAGGCTAGAATATAGAGCAGAGGAGAGCAGATTGAAGTAGAGTACAGTAGAGTGGAGAAGAGAAGAGCAGAGTAGAGTAGAGCAAAGCAGAGAAGAGTAGGGTCGAGCAGACCAGAGCAGAGCTAGCTTGGTCTAGGCTAGTCTATAGTATAGAAGAGTAGAGTAGAGTATAATAGAGCTTGGTTTGGCTAAGCTAGGCTGGGTTATAGTTGATTAGAGTATATTAGAGTAGAGTAGAGTAGAGTGGGGTAGAGTAGAGTAGAGTAGAGTACAACTAGGTTTGGCAAGGAAAGTTTAGGCTAGGGTAGCCTATGGTAGGCTAGGTTAGGCAAATCTAGGCTAGAGTAAAGTGGAGTAGTGTAGAGCTTTGTTACGCTAGGCTAGGCTAAAATAGAGTAGAGAAGAGTTGGGTAAAGTAGAGTTGAGAATAGTAGAGTAGAGTAGAGTAGAGTAAAGTAGATTAGAGTAAGTAAGAGTACAGTGGAGTAGAGTAGAGTAGAGTAGAGTAGAATATAGGAGAGGAGAGGAGAGGACAATAGAGTAGTGTAGAGCAGAGCATAGTAGAAAAGCAGAGTTGAGTAGAGTATAGCAAAGTAGAGTAGAGCAAAATAGAGTAGCACAGAGAAAAGCAGAGTAGAGCTGACCTAAGTTTGGCAAGCCTTGGATAGGGTGACTAGAGTAGAGCAGAGTAAAGTAGAGTAATGTAGAGTAAAGTAGAATAGAGCATGGTTAGGCTAGGCATGGCTATGTTAGGCTAGGTTAGAGTAGAGTAGAGTAGAGCAGAGTAGAGTGGAGTATAATTGAGTATAATAGAGTAGAGTTGAGTTGAGCTAGGTTATGCTAGGCCAGGCTAAGCTAGGATGGGACATTTTAGGCAAGGCTAGGCTAGAGTAGAGTAGTGTAGAGCTTGGTTAGGTGATGCTGAGCTAGAGTAGAGTAGAGTAGAGAAGATTATAATAGAGCTGAGTAAAGCGGAGAAGAGTAGAGCATTATAGAGCAGTGAAGAGGAGTACAAAGCAGAGCTGAGTGGAATATAACAGAGCAGAGTAGAGTAGTGTAGAGAGAGTAAAGTAGAGTTGAGCTAGTTTAGGTTAAGTTAGGATAAGTTAGGCTAGGTTATAGTAGAGTAGAAAAGAGTAGAGTTGAGTAAAGGTAGAATAGTGTAGAGGAGAATAAAGTAGAGTAGAGTATAGTATAGTATAATAGAGTTGAGTAGAGTAGAGTAGAGCAGAGTAGAGCTATGTTAGGTTAGGTTGGTTAGTTTATGGTAGGTTAGGCTAGGCTAGAGTAGAGTAGAGTAGAACAGAGCTAGGCTAAGCTAGAGTTTATTAAAGTAGAGAAGAACATAGTAGAGTAGAGCAAAGCAATGTAGAGTAAAGAAAAGTAGTGTAGAGATTAGTGGAGCAGAGTAGAGTAGAGTAGAGTAGAGTAGAGTAGAGCTAGATTAAGCTAGGACTGGAAAGGCTAGAGTATAGTAGATTAGTGTAGAGTTAGGTTAAGCTAGGTTAGGCTTGGCTAGGTTAGGCTAGGCTAGGCCAAGATAGTCAAGGCTAAGCTTGAGTAGAGTAGAGTAGAGTAGAGTAGATTAGAGCAAGGTTAGGTAGGGCTAGGCTAGGCTATGCGAGAGTAAAATAGAGTAGAGTAGAGTAGAGTAGGGCAGAGCAGAGCATAGAAATAAAAAATAGAGCAGAGCAGAGCAGACTAAATTAGAGTAAAGTAGAGCAGAGTGGAGTAGTGAATAGAAGAGCAAAGCATAACAGAGTATAGTATAATAGAGAAGAGTAGAGCATAGTAAAGCTGAGTAGAGTAGAGTAGAGCAGAGCAGAGTAGAGTAGAGTAGAGCTTAGCTAGGTTAGGCATGGCTAGGATAGGCTAGGATAGGATAGAGTAGAGTAGAGTAATATAGAGTTGAGTAGAGTAAAGTAGAGTAGAGCAAGGTTAGCTTAGGCAAGGCTAGGTTTGGCTATGCTAGGCTACAGTAGAGCAGAGTGGAGTAGAGTATATTAGAGTATTGTAAAGTATAGCTAAGCTAGGTTAGGTTAGGCTAGGCTATCCTATGATAGGCTATGTTAGGCTTGGCTAGGATGGAGTAGAGTAGAGTAAAGTAGATCTTGGTTTGGCTAGGCTAGGCTATAGTAGAGTAGAGTAGAGTATAGAAGAGTAAAGTAGAGTAGAGCAAAGTAGAGTAGAGAAGAATAGAGTATAGAAGTATAGAATAGAGTTGAGAAGAGTAGAAATGAGTAGAGTATAGCAGAGTAGAGAGAGTATAGTAGGGTTTAGCTAGTTTTGGCTAACTTAGGCTAAGCTAGCTAGGATAGGTTATAGTAGAGTAGAGTATATCAAAGTAAGTAGAGAAGTATATAATGGAATAGAGTAGAGAGTAGAGTGGAGTGGAGTAGAATAGAGTAGAGTATAATATTATGGTCTAGAGTAGAGTAGAGCTACATTCAGTTTGGTTAGGCTAGGTTATGCCAGGCTAGAGTAGAGTAGAGTAGATTAGAGTAGAGTAGAGTAGAACAGAGCATAATAGAGCAAAGCAAAGAAGAACAGAGCTAAGTATAGCAGATTAGAGCATGGCAGAGTAGAGCAAAGCAGAGTAGAGTTGAGAAGAGCAAGGTTAAGCTGGGCTAAGCTAGGCTAGGTTAGAGTATAGTTGAGTAGAGTAGAGTAGAGTACAGTAAGGTTAGGTTAGCCTAGGCTTGGCTAGGTTAGGCTAGGCAAAGCTAGGATTGTCTAGGCTAAGCTAGAGTAGAGTAGAATAGAGCAGAGTAAAGTAGAGTAAATTAGTCCTAGCTTATGCTAAGCTAGGTAAGGCTATGTGAGAGTATAATAGAGTAGAGTATAGTACAGTAGAGAATAGTAGAGCATGGCATAATAGAGAAAAGTAGAGTAGAGTATAGCAGAGCATACTAAAGTAGAAAAGAGAAGAGTAGAGAAAAGTATAGCAGAGCAGAGCTAAGTTAGGCGAAGCTATGCTTGGCTAGGCTAGGCAAGGCGAAGCTATGCTTGGCCAGGCTCGACAATGCTAAGCAAGGCTAGCTAGGCTAGAGTAGAGCAAAGTAGTGTACAGCTAGTATAGGCTTGGCTAGGCTAGGTTAGAGTAAGGTAGAGTAGAGTATAGTATAGTATAATAGAATAGAGTAGAGTAGAGCAGAGTATTGTAGAGTAGAGTAGAGTAGAGCAAGGTTAGGCTTTGCTAGGCTACGCTATGTTAAGCTAGGCAAGGCTAGGCAAGGCTAGGCTAGGCTAGGCTAAAGTAGAGTAAAGTATAATTGAGTAGAGTAATGTAGAGTAGAGTTGAGTAGAGTAGAGTAGAGTAGAGTAGAGTAGAGTAGAGTAGAGTGGAGCAGAGTAGAACATAGTAGAGCAGAGAGGAGCAGAGCAGAGCAAAGTAGAGCAGGGTAGAGTAGAGCTAGGTCAGGCTAAGCTAGGCATGACAATACAAGCTTAGAGTTGAATAGAGTAGAGTAGAGTAGAGTAAAGTAGAGTAAAGTAGTGTATATTATACTAGAGTATAGTAGAATAGAATAGAGCTATATTCGATTAGGCTAGGCAAGCCAAGGTTTGGCTAAGCTAGAGTAGAGTAGAGTAGAGTAAGGTTAGGTTAGGCAAGGTTAGGTTAGGCAAGGTTAGGCTAGAGTATAATAGAACAAAGTAGAGCATAATAGACTAGAGCAGAGTAGAGTAAAGCTAGGTTAGGTTAGGCTAGAGTGGAGAAGAGTAAAGTAGAGCAAAGTAGAGCTAGGTTAGGCTAGGCTAGGTTACAATCGAGTGGAGCAGAGTAGAGTAGAATTGAGTATAATAGAATTTAGTATAGTCAAGTATAGTAGAGTAGAGTAGAGTAGAGCTATGTTAGGCTATGTTTGGCTAGGCTAGGCAAGAGTAAAGAAGAGTAGAATAGGGCATAATAGAGTAGAACAAAGTAGAGTAGAGTAGATTAGAGGAAGGTTAGGCTATCTATGCTATGCTAGAGTAGAGTAGAGTGGAGTGGAGTAGAGTAGAGTAGAGCAGAGTAGAGAAGAGCATAATAAAGCAGAGTTGAGTAGAGCAAAGCTAGGCTAAGCTAGAGTAGAGTAGAGTAGAGTGAGTAGAGTATAGTAGAGTGGAGTAGAGTAGATTAGAGTTAGGTTATGTTAGGCTAGGCTTGGTTAGAGAAGAGTATAGTAGAGTAGAGTTGAGTAGAGTAGAGCAGAGCTGAGTAAAGCATATTGGATTAGAGCATAAACAAGTAGAGCAGAGTAGAGTAGGCCTTGGCTAAGCGGTGCTAGGGCAGGCTAGGCTTGGTTAGGTGAGGCTAGGATTGAGTAGAGTAGAGTAGAGTACAGTAAAGTAGAATAGAGGAGAGTAGAGTAGGGTATTATTTAGTAGAGCATAGTAGAAGATAACAAAGCTGAGTTGAGCAGAGCAGAGCAGAGTATAGCAGAGAAGAGGAACCCTAAAGTAGAGCAGAGTAGTGTACAGGAGAGGAGAGTAGTGAAGAGCATAGCAAAGCACAGTAGAGAATCACAGAGCTGAGCTATTGAGAGCTAGGTTATGCTAAGCTAGGTTAGACAAGGCTAGGTAATGCAAGGCTAGAGTAGCATAGAGTAGAGTAGAGTGGAATAGAGTAGAGTAGAGTAGATTAGAGCTAGGTTAGGCTAGGCTAGGCAAGATTAGAGTACAATAGAGTAGAGTAAAGCAGTGTAGAGTAGATTAGAGTTGAGTTGATACTGTAAAATAGAGTATTATAGAGTAGAATAAAGTAAAGTAGTACTAAAATAATCGAAGCTAGGCTAGGTTAAAGTAGAGTAGAAAAGTGCTTAGTTAAAGTTGGCTTGGCTAGAGTAGAGTAGAGTAGAGAAGAGTAGTGTTAGACAGACTATAGCTTGATTAGACCAGCTTAGGCAAAGTTAGGCTAGATAGAGTAGAGTAGAAAAGAGTGAGAAGAGTAGAGCAAAGTAGAGTAAAGCATAGCTGAGCATAGAATAGTAGAGTAGAGTAAAGCAGAGTAGAGCAAAATTGAGCAGAGCAGAGCAGAGTGGAGTAGAGTGGAGTAAAGCTTGGGTAGGCTAAACATGGCTAGGTTAGAGTAGAGTATAATAGAATAGAGTAGAGTAGAGTAGATTAGAGCAAGGTTAGGCTAGGATATGCTAGATTAGAGTATAATAGAGTAGAGTAGAGTAGAGTAGATTAGAGTTTAGTTGAGTATAGTAGAGTAGAGTACTATAGAGTAGAATAAAGTAGAGTAGTGCTAAATTAGTCGAAGCTAGGCTAGGTTAGAGTAGAGTAGAGTAAAAAAGAGCTTAGTTAGGCTTGGCTTGGCTAGAGTAGAGTAGAGAAGAGTAGTTTAGGTTAGACTGCAGCTCAATTAATTGAGTTTAGGCTAAGCTAGACAAGGATCGAGTAAAGTAGAATAGAGTGAGAAGAGCAGAGCAAAGTAGAGTTGAACATAAAACAGTAGAGTAGAGTAAAGCAGAGTAGAGTAAAGTTGAGTAGAGCAGAGCAGAGTAAAGGAGAGTAAAGCTTGGGTAGGCTAAGCAAGACTAGGTTAGAGTAGAGTAGAGTAGAGTGGAGTATAGTAAAGCAAGGTGGAAGAGGAGAATAGAGTATAATAGAGTAGAGCAGAGTAGAGTAGAGCTTGGTTAGGCTAGGCTAGGCTAAGCTAGGCTAGGCATGGTGAGGCTAGATAGAGTAGAGTAGATTAGAGTAGAGCTAGGTTATGTTAAGATAGGCTTGGCTCGAGATGGCTAAAGTAAAGAAGAGTAAAGGAGAAACAGAGTAGAGGAAAATAGAGAAGAATAGAGTATAGCTAGGTTAGGCTAACCTAGGTTAGGCTAGGAAAGGCAAAGCTATGCTAGGTTAGGCCAATTTAGGTTAGGCTAACCTAGGTTAGGCTAACCTAGGTTAGGCAAAGCTATGTTAGGCTAGGCTAGAGTTGAGTGTAACTGAGCAGAGTAGAGTAGAGTAGAGGTAAGTTAGGTTAGCATAGACAAGGTTAGACTAGAGTAGAGTAGAGAAGAGTTGTGTAGAGTAGACTAGTTCTCAGTTAGGCTAGGCTAGAGTAAAATAGAGTGGAGTAAAGCATAGTAGAGCAAAGCAGAGTAAAGCTGAGTGGAGCAGAGAACAGAAGAGTAGAGTAGAGCAGAAAAGAGCAAAGTAGAGCAGAGTATAGTAGAGTAGAGTAGAGCTTGGCTATGCTAAGCTAGGTTAGGTTGGGCTAGGTTAGAGTAGAGTAGAGTAGATTGGAGTAGAGTAGAGTAGAGTAGAGGAGAATTGATTATAATATGGTAGAGTAGAGTAAAGCCATGTTAGATTAGGCTAGGCTAAGATAGGCTAAGCAAGGAGAGGCTAACAAGAGTAGGGTAGATTAGAGTAGAGCTATGTTAGCTTAGGCTAGGCAAGGCTTGTCATGGCTAAAGTAGAGAAGAGTAGAGTAGAGCCTAATAGATTAGAGTAGAGGAAAGGAGAGTAGAGCAGACAAAAGTTGAGTAGAGAAAAGTTAGGATAAGCTAGGTTAGGCTAGGCGAGGCAAGGCTAGGTTAGGCTAGGTGAGAGTTGAGTATAGTAGAGCAGAGTAGAGTACAATAAAGCAAGGTTAGGTTATGCTAGGCTAGAGTAGAGTAGAGTAGTGTAGAGACGAGTAGAGTAGAGTAGTGTAAAATAGAGCAAAGAAGACAAGAGCAGTGAAGAGCAGAGCAGAGCTTGGTTAGGTAAGGTTATCCAAGGCTAGACAAAGCAAGGCTAAGCTTGACTAGAGTAGCATAAAGTAGAGCAAAGTAGAGTAGAGCTAGACTATGCTAAAATATGTTAGAGCAAAGTAAAGTAGAGTAGAGCAAAGTATTGTATAGTTGAGTAGAGTAGAGCAGACTAAAGCAAGGTTAGGCTAAGTTAGGCTAGGCTAAGCTAATAGAGGAAAGGAGAGCAGAGTAGAGCAAAGAAAGATAGAGAATAATAGAGTAGAGTCGAGTAGAGCAGAGTAGAGTAGATCCAAGCAGAGCAGTGTAGAGCAGAGTAGGGCAGAGTAGGGCAAGGTTAGGCTAAGCTATGCTATGTTAGGTTAGAGTAGAGTAGAGTATAGTGAAGTAGACTAGAGTATAGAAGAGTAGAATAGAGTAGAGTAGAGCTTAGTTAGGTTAGGTTAAGCTAGTCTAGGTTTGGCTAAAGTAGAGTAAATTAGTGTAGATTAGAGCAAAGAAGATTATAGAAGAGTAGAGAAGAGCAGAGCAAAGTAGTGCTAAGTTAGGCTAGGTTAGGTTCGACTAGGCTAGGCTAGGTTCGACTAGGCTAGGCTAGATTCAAGTAGTGTAGAGTAGAGTAGAGCAGAGTAGAGCTAAGTTCGGTTAGGCTAGACGAAGCTAGGCTTGGCTAAAAGAGAGTAAAGTAAAGTAGAGTAGAATAAAGTAAAGCATAATAGAGCAGAGTAGAGTAGGGTAGAGCTTAGCAGAGTAGAGTAGAGTAGAGTATTGTAGAGCAGAGTAGGATATAGCCGAGTAGAGTAGAGCATAGTAGAGCAGAGCTAAGTTAAGCAAGGGTAGGAAAAAGTAGAGTAGAGTAGATACAGTAAGTAGAGTAGAGTAGAGTAGAGTAGAGCTTTCCTAGGATTTGCTGTGTTGTGCTAGCGAAAAGTAGTTAGAGTATTGTAGGGTAGAGCAGAGTAGAGTTGAGTTGAGTAGAGCTGAGCAGAGTAGAGTAGAGCAGAGCATACAAGAATAGAACAAAGCAGAGAAGAGAAGAGTAGAAGAGAGAAGAGTAGAGTAGAGTAGAGCGAAGTAAAGAAAAGTAGAGTAGAACAGAGCAGAGTAAAGTAGGGTTTGGTTAAGCTAAGCTAATCTTGAGTAGAGTAGAGTAGAGTAGAGCTAGGATAAGCTAGGCTAGGCTAGGCTAAGTTAGAGTAGAGTAGAGTAGAGTAGAGTAGAGCTAAGTTACGTTAGGGTAAGCTAGGCTAGGCTTTGCTAAAGGATAGTAGAGAAGAGCAGAGCAGGACTGAGTAGAGTAGAGCAAGATAGAGCATAATAGAGTAAAATAGAGTAGAGCTGTGTAGAGTAAAGCAGAGTAGAGTAGAGCGAAGCAGAGCAGAGCTAGGTTGGGCTAGGTTTACTAGGCATGGCTAGGCTTGGCTAGAGTCAAGTAGAGTGTAGTAGAGCGAAGTAGAGAAGAGCTAAGTCAGGTTTGGCTAAATGAGGCTAGGTTAAAGTAGAATATAGAAGAGTATAATACAATAGAGAAGAGTAGAGCTAGGTTTTACTAAGCTAGGGTAAGATAAGATTAGCATGCCTAGGCTAGGCATGAGTAGAGTAGAGTAGAGTAAAGCAAAGTAGAGAAGAATAGAGTAGAGAAGAGTAGAGTAGAGCAAGGTTAGGTTAGAGTAGAGTACAGTAAAGTAGGGTAGAGCTTTGTTAGGCTAGAAAAAGCAAGACTAAGTAAAACTAGGTTAGAGTAGAGCATAGTAGACCAGAGTAGAGTAGAGTAGAGCAAAGCAAAGCAGAGTAGTATAGGGTAGTCCAGAGCAGAACAGAGTAGAGCAGAGCAAAGCAAATTAGAGTAGAACTATGTTTGGCTAGGCCAACTTAGGCAATGCTAGGCTTAAGTGAAGTAAAGCAAAGCTAAGTTAGGCTAGGCTAGGCTAGGCAACTGTAGAGGAAAGTAGAGAAGTGTAGAGTATAGTAGAGTAGAGCTGAGGTAAGTTAGGTTAAGCTAGGCTTGGTTAGGCTTGGCAAGAGTAGAGCAAAAGAATTGAGTATAATAGAGTAGAGTAGAGTAGAGCTAGGTTTGGCTAAGCTAGGTGAGGCTAAGCTAGGCTAGGTAGAGTAAAGTGGAGTAGAGTAGAGTAGAGTGGAGTAGAGTAGAATAGAGCAGAGTAGAGTAGAGTAGAGTAATGTAAGGCATAACAGAGTGGAGCAGAGTAGAGTAAAGTGGAGTAAAGTAGATAATAGAAAAGTAGAGCATAGTAGAGTAGAAAAGAGTAGAGTAGAGTAGCATAGAGCTAAGTTATGCTAAGCTAGGTTAGGCTAGGTTAGAGTGGAGTAGAGTAGTGTAGAGTATAGTAGAGCAGAGTAGAGGTAGGTTGGGCTAGGCTAGGCTAGAGTGTAGTAGAGCAGAGTATAATAGAGCAGAGAAGATAAACATAGAGAAGAGTAGAGCAGAATATAGCATAGCATAGTAGAGCAGATAAGAGTAGGGTAGAGCATAGTAGAACAGAGCTAGGCTAGGTTAGGCTAGGCTAAGTTATGCTAGGCTAGGAAAGGCTAGGCTAAAATAGAGTAGAGAAGAGAAGAGTAGAGTAGAATAGAATATAACTAAGTTATGCTCGACTAGGCTAGGGTAAACTATACAAGAGTGGACTAGAGTATAGTAAAGCAAAGTAGAGCTACGTAGAGTAGAGCAGAGTGGAGGAGAACAAAGAACAGTAGAGCAAAGTAGATTAGAGTAGAATAGAGCATAATAAAGCTAGGATAGGCTAGGCTAAGCAAAGATAAGAAAGGCTAGGTTAGAGTAGAGTAGATTAGAGTGAAGTAGAGCAAAGTATAGTAGAGTAGAGTAGAGTAAAAAGGAGCTGAGCAAGGCTACTTTAGGCTAGGCTAGGCCAAGCTAATCTAGTCTAAGCTAGGCTATAGTAGTAGAGTAAAGTAAGTTGAGCTAGTTTAGGCGAGGCTTGATAAGAGTAGAGTTGAGTGGAGTAGAGTAGAGAAGACCAGAGAAGAGAAGAGTAGAGCAAAATAGAGTAGAGCAGAGTAGAGCAAAATAGAGTAGAGCAGAGAAGAGTTGAGAAAAGCAAAGCATAGTCAAGCAGAGCAGTGCAGAGCAGAGCAGAGTAGAGTAGAGAAGAGTAAGGAATAGTAAAGCAGAGCAGAGAAGAGAAAAGTAGAGCAGAGCAGAGTAGAGTACAGCAAAGTGGAGTGGAGTAGAGTAGAGCTTGGTTAAGCTAAGCTAGAGTAAAGTAGAGTCGATTAGAGTAGAGAAACGTGGAGTTAAGTATAGTAGAGCTAGGTTAGGCTGGCATAGGCTAGGCTAAGCTAGAGTAGAGTAGAATAGAGCTAGTTTAAGCTAGCTTAGGCTAAAGTAGGCTAGAGTAAAGTAGAGCAGAGTAGAGTAAAGTATAGTGGAGTAGAGAAGAGAAAATTTGAGCAAAACAGAGTAGAGCAAAGCTGAGTAGAGTCGGGTAGAGCAGAACAAAGTTGAGTAGAATAAAGAAGAGTAGAGCAGAGCTAGGTTAAGTAAGGCTAGGCAAGGTTGGGCTAAGAAAGGCTAGGCTAGAGTAGAATAGAGTAGAGTAAACTAGAGTAGAGATAAATAAAGTAGATTAGAGTATAATAGAGTTGTGCTAGGTTAGGTCAAGCTAAGCTAGGCTTAGCTTGGATAGAATAAGGTAAGCTAGGGTATGCTAGGCTAGAGTAAAAGAATAGGGTAAAGTAGAGTTAGATTTGGCTAGGCAAGATAAGGCTAGAATAGAGTAAAATAGAGTAAATCAGAGTAGAGTACATAAGAGCAGAATAGAGTAGAATAAAGTAGAGCAGAGTAGAGAAAAGTGCTGGATTATGGAGCAAAGCAGAGAAGAGCAGAGTAAAGCAGAGCAAAGAAGAGCAAAGCTTTATTAGGCTATGCTAAGCTAGAGTAAAGCAGTGTAAAGTAGAGCATAGTGTAGTAAGGTAATGTAGAGCTAGGTTAGGGAGCCTCAACTAGGCTAAGCAAGGTTAAAGTAGAGTAGAGTTGAGTAAAGCAAAGTAAAGTAGAGTAGAGTAGAGTAAAGTAGACTAGAGAAAAGCAAGGCAGAATAGAGCAAAGTAGATAAGGGTAGAGTAGAGTGGAGCATAGTTGAGTAGTGAAAATTAAGGTATAGTAGAGTATAACAGAGTAGAGCAAAGTAGAGTAAAGCAACTTTAGGCTAGGCTAGGCTAGAGTTGAGTATAGTGTCATAGAGTAGAGTAGAGTAGAGCAAAGCAGAGCACAGTAGAATAGAGTAGACCAGAGGAGAGAAGAGCATAGTAGAGTATTGAAGAGTAAAGCAAAGCAAAGAAGAGGAGAGCAGAGTAAAGTAGAGTACATCATAGCAGAGAAAATTAGAGTAGAGCAGAGCAAAGAAGAGTAAAGCAGAGCTATTATAGGCTCGGCTTGGCTTGGCTAGGCTAGAGTAGAGTAGAGTATTGTAGAGTAGAGTAGAGCAGAGCTAAGTTAGGCTAGGTTAGGTGAGGTTAGAGTAGAGTAGAATAGAGTAAAGAAAAGTAGGGTAGAGTAGAGATAAGTTAGGCTGGGCTATGCTAGGTTAGGCTAGCATAGACTAGGCTAGGGTAAGCTAGGCTTGGCTAGAGTAGAGAAGAGTAGAGTAGAGTAGAGTAGAGTAGAGCAGAGCAGAATGGAGTGTTGCAAAGTAGAGTAGAGTATAGTAGAATAAAGCTTAGTTAGGTTAGGCTAGGCTAAGCTAGAGTAGCATAGAGCAGAGCGGAGCAGAGTAGGGTGGAGTAGAGTATAGTATAGCAAAGTAGAGTAGTGAAAAGCAAAGCAGAGTAGAGCTAAGATAGGCGAGGCTAGCAGAGGCCAGAGTATAGTAGAGTTGAGTTGAGCAGAGTAGTGTAGAACTAAGCAAGGTTAGGTTTGGCTAGGCTGGGCTAGGGTAGGCTAGGCTAGGCTAGAGTATCATAGAGTTTAGTAAAGTAGAGCTAGGTTAAGTTAGGCTAGGCTAGGTTGGAGTTCAATAGGGTAGAGTAGAGTAGAGCAGAGCAATGCTGAGTAGAGCAGAGTAGTGTAAAGCACAGCAGTGTAGAGCAGAGCTAAGCAGAGCTCGGTTAGGCTATGCTAAGCTAGGCTAGGCAAGGTTAGGCTAGATTAGGCCATGCTAGGCTAGAGTAGAGTATAGAAAAGTTGAGCTAGGTTAGGTGAAGCTAAGCTAGCCTAGGTTAGAGAAGAGTAGAGTCAAGTAGTGCTAAGTTAGGCTAGGCAAGGCTAGGCTAGAGTAGAGTAAAGTAAAGGAGAGTAGAGTAGAGTAGACCTTTGTTAGGCTTGGCTAGAGTAAAGTAGAGATGAGAAGAGAAGATTAGAGTAGAGCAGAGCAGAGAATAATAGAGCAGAGTAGAGTAGAACAGTTAAGAGCAAAGCAGAGAAGAGCAAAGAAGAGAAAAGTAGAATAGAGTAGAGCTAGGTTAAGCTATGCTAGGCTAGGTTAGGCTAGCTTAGAGTAAAGTAGAGTAGGGTAGAGTAGGGTAGAGTAAGGTAGAGTAGAGTAAAGTTGAGTTGAGTAAAGTAGAGCTAGGGTAAGCTAAACTAGGCTAGGGTAGGTTAGGTTAGGCTAGGCTTGAGTAGAGTAGAGTTGAGTAGGTCTATGTTAGGTAAGCCTAGGCTAGCTAGGCTTGGCTAAAGTAGAGTAAACTATAGTAGAGCAGAGTAGCATAGAGTAAAGCAAACTAAAGCAAAGATGAGTAGAGAAGAGTAGAACATAGTGTAGAGCAGAGCAGAGTAGAGCAGCACGAGTAGAGTAAATCATATCAAAGTTAGGCTATGCAACGTTATGTTAGGCTACATTCAAGTAGAGTAGAGCTAGGATAGGTTAGGCTAGGCTAATTTTGGTTGGGCTAGATTAGAGTAGAGTAGAGTAGAGTAGAGCAGAGTGGAGTAGAGAAGAATAGAGTACAGTAGAGCAAAGTCGAGCTAAGTTTGGATAGGCTAGGCTAGGATAGGCTAGGTTAGGCAAGACTAGGCTAGGTAAGAGTAGAGAAAAGTAGAGAAAAATAGAGAAGAGCAAAATAGAGTAGTGTGGATTAGAGTAGAGCTAGGTTAGGATAGGTTAGGCTAGGTTATGGTAGGCTTTTTTTGGCTAAGCTAGTGTAGAGAAGAGTAGAGTACAGTAAGGCTATGTTAGGAAAGCTTAAGCATGGCTAGAGTATAATAGAGCTAGGTTAAGTTAGGCTAGGTTATATAAGGAAAGGCTTGGTTAGAGTAGAGTAGAGTACAGGAGAGCTTGGTTATGTAAGGCTTAGCTTTGGTTAGAGTAGAGTAGAGTGGAGGAGGGTATAGTAAAGTAAAGAAAAGTTAGACAAGGCTGGGCTAGGAAAGACGAGGCTGGGTTAGGCTAGTATAGGCTTGGGTAGGCTACAATAGAGTGGAGTAGAGTAGAGTAGAGTAGAGTAGAGCTAGTTTTGGCTTGGCTAGGCTAGCTTAGGTTAGGCTATAGTAGAGTAGAATAGAGTAAAGCATAGTAGAGAAGAGTAGAGTAGAGTAGAGTAGAGTAGAGTAGAGAGGAGTAGAGTATATTTGAGCAAGGTAGAGTAGAGTAGAGGATAGGAGAGCAGAGCAGAGCAGAGCATAGTCGGGCAAAGCAAAGAAGAGCAGAGCAAAGTAGTAGAGCAAAGTAGAGCAATGCAGAGCTAAGCAGAGTAGAACAGAGTAGTGTAGAGTAGAGTGGAGCAGACCAGAGCAGAGTAGAGTGGAGTAGAACTAGGTTATTCTAAGCTAGGCTAGGCTAGGCTATGCGAGGCTATAGTAGAGTAGAGTGGAGTAGAGTTTAGTAGACTTGAGTGGAGCCTAGTCAGGCAAGGGGAGGCTTGGTTATGCTAGGCTAGGCTACGTTATGCTAGATTATAGTAGAGTATAATAGAGTAGAGTAGATTAGAGCTAGATTGGGTATTGCTAGGCTTTGTTAGGCTACAATACAATGGAGTACAGTAGAGTAGAGTAGAGTAGAGTAGAATAGAGTAGAGGAGAGGAGAGGAGAGGATAGGTGAGGAGAAGAGAGGAGAATAGAGTAGAGTCAAGCAAAGCATAGAATAATATAGTAGAGTAGAGTAGAGATGAGCAAAGAAGAGTAGAGTTGTGTAGAGAAAAGCAAAGTAAGGTAGAGAAGAGTAGAGCACAGAAGAGCAGAGCAGAGCAAAACAAACAGGAGTAGATCATAACAGAGTAGTAGAGAGCAGTACAAAGTTGGGAGTAGAAGAGCAAAGCAGAGTAGAGTGGAGCAGAGTAGAGTAGAGTAAAGAAAAGCTAGGTTTGGAAAGGCCTGACATTGCTAAGCTCGGCTCAAGTAGAGTAGAGTCGAGAAGAGCTAGGTTAAGAAAACTTAGGCTAGAGTATCGTAGAGTAGAGGAGAGCAGAGTAGAGCAGAGCAGAACATAGCAGAGCAAAGCAGAGTAGAGTAAAGTAGAGCAGAGTAGAGCAGAGTATATCATAGTTAGGTTAACTTAGGCTAGGTTGAAAAATGTTAGGCTAGGCTAAAGTAGAGTAGAATAGAGTATAGTAGGGTAAAGTAGAGTATAGCTAAGTTAGTTTAAGCTAGGCTAGGTTAAGTTAGAGTAGATTAGAGTATATTAGAGCAGAGTAGAGTTGAGTGAAGTAGAGTAAATCTAATTTAAGTTAGGTTAGGCTAGGCTAGGATAGGCTAGAGTAGAGTAGAGTAGAATTTAGTAAAGAGAAGTAGAGTAGAGCTAGGTTAGGCTAGAGTAGAGTAGAGTAGAATTTAGTAAAGAGAAGTAGAGTAGAGCTAGGTTAGGCTTAGCTAGACTAGGCTAAACGTGGTTGGAGTAGACTAGTGTAGATTAAAGTAGAGTACACTAGAGTAGAGTAGAGCAAAAAGAGTAGAGCAATGAAGACTAGAGTAGAGTAGGGCAGAGTAGAGTAAAGTAGAGTAGAGAAGAGAAGGGTGAAGTAGAGAAAAATAGAGTAGAGCAGAGAAGTGGAAAGCTGAGTAGAGTAGAGTTAGGATAGGCTAAGCTAGGCTTGGATAGGCTAAAGTAGAGTAGAGTATAGTAGAGTTGAGGAAAGTAGAGAATAATAGAGGAAAGTAGAGCAGAGTAGAGTAGTTTAGAGTAGAGTAAAGGAAAGCAGCATAGAAAAGAGTAGGGCAAAGCTAAGAAGAGTAAAGTAGAGTAGCGTACAATAGAGTAGAGAAAATTATAGTACGATAGAGTAGAGTTGAGCAGAACAAAGTAGAGTAGAGCAGAGCTAGGTTAGGTTAGGCTTGGGTTAGTTAGGCTAGAGTAGAGTAGAGCAGAGTAGAATAGAGTAGAGCAGTGCTAGGTTAGGGTCGGCTAGGCTAGGTTAGAGTAAAGTAGAGTAGAGTAGAGTAATGTTAAGTAGAGTAGAGCTAGGTTTGGTTAGGCTATGCTAGGCTAGGCAAGGCTAGGCATGGCCAGGGTAGGCTAGCCTTAGTTAGAGTAGAGTAGAGTAGAATAAAGTACAGTAGAGCTAGCTTAAGCTAGGCTAGGCTAGGTTAGAGTTGACTGTAGTGGAGGAGAGCTAAGCAGAGTAGCATAGAGTAGGGTAGAGCAGAGCAAAGTAGAGTAGAGTAAAGAAAAGTAGAGTAAAGCAGAGCTAGGTTAGGCGAGGCGAGGCTAGGCTTGTGTAGAATAGAGTAGAGTAGAGTAGTGTAGAGTGGAGTAGAGTAAGGTGGAAAAGAGCTAGGTTAGGCAAGGTTAGCCTAAATTACGATAGTCTAGTGTAGGCTAGGCTATCCCAAGCAAGGCTAGAGAAGAGTAAAGTAGAGTAGTCTAGAGCTAGGTTAGGTTAGGTTTTGCTAGGCTAGATTACAATAGAGTAGAGTAGAGTAAAATAGAGTAGAGCTAAGAAAAATAGAGCAAAGGAGAGCAGAGTAGAGTAGAGAAAAGAAGTGTAGAGCAGGGTTGAGCAGAGTTAGGATAGGCTAAGCTCAGCTAGGCTCAGCTAAGCTAGGTGAGAGTAGAGTAGAGTAGAGTAAAGTAGAGCTAGTTTAGGCAAGGCTAGGATAGAGTAGAGTAGACTAAAGTAGAGTAGAGTAGGGTATAGTAGATTTGA
This sequence comes from Vanilla planifolia, assembly GCA_023846275.1. Classification (NCBI taxonomy): domain Eukaryota; kingdom Viridiplantae; phylum Streptophyta; class Magnoliopsida; order Asparagales; family Orchidaceae; genus Vanilla; species Vanilla planifolia. The sequence continues at coordinate 267,786 of JAIUJO010000687.1, forward strand.
GTATAGTAGAGTAAAGTAGAGAAGAGTAGAGCTAGGTTAGGCAAGGCTAAGCTAGGATAGAGAAGGTTAGGCAAGGCTAGGTGAGAGTGTAGTATAGCCGAGTAGAGTAGAGAAGAGTATAGTACAGCAAAGCATAGTAGTGCAGAGAAGAGTAGAGTAGAACAGTACAGAGTCAAGCAAAAAAGAGCAGAGTAGAGAGAGTAGAGTAGAGCTTGTGTAGGCTAAGCTAGGCTGGGATAGGTTATAGTAGAGTATAATAGAAAACAGCTAGGCTAGGCAAGGCTAGCCTATGCTATTCTAGGCTAGGTTGGGGTGGGCGATGCTAGGCAAGGCAAGGTGAGAGAAAAGTATAGTAGAGTAGAGCTAGTTTAGGATAGGCTAGGCTCAGTTAGAACATAATAGAGCAGAGTAGAGTAGAGCAAAGTAGAGCTGAGTAGAGTAGATCAGAGTATAGTAAAGCAGTGCAGAGTAAAGCTGAGTAGAGTTAGGTTAGGCTTAGCTAGACTAGGCTAGGTAATGCAAGACTAGGCTAGGCTAGGCTAGGCTAAGTTAGGTGAGAGTAGAGTATAGGATAGTAGAGCAAGGTTAGGCAAGGCGAGGCTAAGCTAGGTTAGAGTTGAGTTGATTAGAATTGAGAAAAGTAGTGTAGAGTAGAGTAGAGTAGAATATAGCTGGGTTAGACGAGGTGGGGCTAGGCTAGGTTAGGGAAGGATAAGCAAGGCTAGGCTAGAGTAGAGTAGTGTAGAGTAGAGAAAGCTTGGTTAGGCTAGGCTAGGCTAAAGTAGAGTAGAGTAGAGTACAAAAGAGTATAGCAAACTAGAGCAGAGCAAAGCAGAGAACAATAGAGCTTAATAGAGCAAGATGGAGAAGAGTAGAGCATGGTAAAGTAGAGTTGAGAAGGGCATAGTAGAGTGGGGTTGAGCAAGGTTAGGCTAAGCTAGGCTAGGTTATGCTAGGTTAGTGTAGAGTAGGGTAGAGTAGAGTAGAGTAAAGTAGAGTAGAGTAGAGTATAGTATAATTTAATATAGTATAGTATAGTATAATAGAGCAAAGCTAGGTTAAGCTAGGCTACGCTAGGCTAGGCTTGAGTAGATTAGAGTAGAGTGGAGTAGAGTAGAGTTGAGTAGAGTTAGGTTAGGTTCGGCCAGGCTAGGCTAGGCTTGGTTGAAGTAGAGTAAAGTAGAGCAAAGTAGAGCAGAGCATAACAGAGCAAAGAATGATAAAGCAAAATGGACTGGAATAAAGTAGAGAAAAGCAAAGTAGACAAAGTAGAGTTAAGCAAAGCTAGGTTAGAGTAGAGCAGAGTAGAGATGAGTAGAGTAGAGTAGAGTATAGCTAGGTTAGGCAAAGCTTGGTCAGTACAAAGTAGAGTAGTGCTTTGTTAGGCTAGGCTAGACTAGGCTAGGCTATATTAGGCTAGGGTAGAGCAGAGCAAAACAAAATAGAGTAGAGTAGAGCAAAGCAGAGAAGAGCAGAGCAAAGTAGAGTATAGTAGAGTATAGTAGGGCAAAGCAGGGTAGAGTGGAGTAGAGTAGAGTAAAGCATAGCAGAGTAGAGCAAAGTGGAGCAGAGCTAGGTTAGGCTAGGCTAGGCTTGGATAGAGCAGAGTGGAGCTAAGTTAGGTTAGGCTAGGTTAAAATAAAATAAAGTAGAGTAGAGAAGAGTGGAGTAAAGGATAGTAGAGTAGAGTAGAGCTAGGTTAGGTTAAGTTAAGCTAGGCTAAGCTAGGTTAGGCTAGGCTTGTCTAGGCTAGAGTAAAGTACAATATAATAAAGTAGAGTAGAGTTAGGCCAGAGTATCATAGAGTAGACTAGACTAGAGTAGAGTAGAGCAGAGTAGAGTAGAGTAGAGTTTTGTAAGGTAGAGTAGAATAAAGAAGAGTAGAGTAGAGCTAGGTTAGGCTAGGCAAGGCAAGGGTAGGCTAGTGTAGAGTAGAGAAGAGAAGAGCTAGGATAAGCTAGGTTAGAGTATAGTATAACATAGTAGAGTATAATAGACTAGAGTAGAGTAGAGTATAATATATTAGAGGAGAATAGAGTAGGGTCAAGTGGAGTAGACTTAAGTTATGCTTGACTAGGCTAAGTTAGGCTAGAGTATAGTAGAGTAGCATAGAGAAGAGTACCATAGAGTAGAGCTTTGTTAAGCTAGGCTAGTCTAGGCTAGGATAGGCTAGAGTAGAGTAGGGTAGAGTAGAGAAGAGCAGAGAAGAGTAGAGCAAAGTAAAGAAGAGCAGAGCAGAGCAGAGTAGAGAAAGGTAGAGAAGAGTAGAGAAGAGCAGAGAAAAGCATAGTAGAGTTAGGTTAGGCTAAGCTATACTAGGCTAGGCTAAGTTATAATAAACTAAAGTAGAGTAGAGTAGGGTAGAATAGAGTAGAGTAGAGTAGAGTTTAGTATAGTAGAGTAGAGTGGAGTAGAGTAGAGTAGAGTTAGGTTATGCTAGGCAAGGTTAGGCTAAGTTAGCCTAGGCTAGAGTAGAGTATTGTTGAGTAGAGTAGAGTAGAGTTAGGTTAGGTTAGGCTAGGCTAGCATATAGGAGAGTATAACATAGAAGAGTAGAGTAAAGCAGAGAAGTGTAGAGCAAAGCAAATTAGAGCAACATAGAGATGAGTAGAGTAGAGGAGAGTAGAGTAGTAGAGTGGAGCAAAACAGAGTAGAGAAGTGCTAGGTTAGGCTAGGCAAGGCTAGAGTAAAATAGAGTAGAGTAAAGTAGAGTTGAGCTAGGTTAGGTTAAGCAAGACGAGGCTAGGCTTGGCTAGTGTTTAGTAGTGTATAATAAAATAGAGTAGAGTAGAGAAGAGTAGAGCACAGCAGAGCATAGTATAGCAAAGTAGAGTAGAGTAAAGACGAGTAGAGTAGAGCGGAGCAGAGTGGAGCAGAGTAGAGCAAAACAGAGCTAAGTTAGGCTAGGCAAGTCGAGAGTAGAATAGAGTAGGGTAGAGTAGAGTAGAGCTAGGTTAGGCAAGGCTAAGCTAGGTTTGGTTAGAGTAGAGTAAAGTTGAGTACAGTGAAGGAGAGAAGAGTAGAGTAGAGAAGAGTAGAACAGAGTAGAGCAGAGTAAAGCAAAGTAGAGTAAAGCAAAGCAGAGTAGAGTATAGTAGAATAGAGTAGACAAAAGCTGAGTAGAGCAGAGAGCAAGGTTATGCTACGCTAGGTTAGGTTACGTTAAGCTAGAGTAGAGTAGAGTATAGCTAGATTAGGCTAGGTTAGAATAGAGTAGAGTAGAGTTGAGTATAGTTGAGTAGAGTAGACTTAGGTTTAGTTAGGCTAGGTTAGGGTAGTCAAGGCTAAGCTAAGCTAGGCTAGAGTAGAGTATAATAGAGTAGAATAGGGTAAAGTAGAGTAGAGCTAGATTAGGCTAAGCTAGGTTGGAGTTTAATAGAGCATAGTAGAGTAGAGTAGAATAAAACTGAGCAGAGTAGAGCAGAGCAATGTAGAGCTAAGCTTAGTAGAGTTAGGTTAGCCTAAGCTAAGAGATGCTAAGCAAAGCTATGCTAGGCTAGGCCAAGCGAGGTTAGAGTAGAGTAAGGTAGAGTAGAGCTAGGTTAGATTAAGCTAGGCTAACCTAGGTTAGAGTAAAGTAGAATTGAGTAGAGTAGAGTAGAGTAGAGTTCTTTTAGACTAAGCTAGGCAAGACAAGGAAAGGCTAGAGTAAAGTGGAGTAGAGTAGAGTAGTGGAGAGTAGAGTAAAGAAGAGCAGAGCAGAGTAGAGAAGAGTAGAGCATAGTAGAGCAGAGCAGAGTAGAGAAGAGTTAAGAAGAGTAGAGCAAAGTTGAGTAGAGTAGAGTAGAGTAAAGTAGAGTAGAATAGGGTATAGCAAAGTAGAGCAGAGTAGAGCAGAGCTGAGCTGATCACAGAAGAGTAGAGTACATCAAAGCATAATAGATAAGAGCAATATTAGGCTAGGAGAGAGTAGAGTAGAGCTTGTTTAGGCTAGTTTATGTTAGGCTTGGCTAAACTAGGCTAGAGTAGAGTAGAGTAGAGCAGAGCACAGTAGACTAGAGCTGAGCAGAGCAAAGCAAAGATGAGTAGAGTAGAGCTAGGTGATGCTAGGTTAGGCTATGCTAGAATAAAGTAGAGTAGAGCGAAGTTAGACTAGGCTAGGATAAAGTAGAGTAGAGTCGAGTAAAGTAGAGTAGAGTAGAGGAGAGAAGAGTAGAGCAGAGTAGGGTAGAGTAGAGCAGAGTAGAGTAAGGTTAGGTTAGGATAGGCTTGGTTAGTCTTGGCTAGGTAAGGCTAGGCTACGCAGAGCTAGGATAGGCTAGAGTACAGTCGAGTAAGGTAGAGTAGAGCTAGGTTAGGCTAGGCTAGGCTAGAGTATAATAGTGCAGAGCAGAGTAGAGTAGAGCAGAGTAAAGTAAAGAAGAGTAGAGTAGAGCTAGGTTATGCTAGGCTAGGCTTGGGTTGGCTAGGTTAGAGCAAAGTATTATAGAGTCGAGTAGAGCAGAGTAGCATAGAGCAAAGCTACGTTAGGCTAGGCTAAGCTAGAGTATAGTAGAGCAGAGTAGAGTAGAGTAGAATATAGAAGAGCAGAGTGGAGTAGAGTAGAACATAGTAGAGTAGAGTAGAGCAAAGTAAGGTTAGGTTGGACTAAGTTAGAGTAGAGTGGTGTAGAGTAGAATAAAGTAGGGTAGAGTAGAGAAGAGTAGAGCTAGGATAGGCTAGGGAATGCTAGGCTAAGTTAGAGTAGAGTATAGTAGATTAAGGTATAATAGAGTGGATTTGTGTAAAGTAGAGTATAGCTAAGTTAGGTTAGGCTAGGCAAGATATAGTATAGTAAGGTAGAGTAGAGTTGAGTAGAGTACAGCTAGGTCAGGCTAAGCTAGGCTAGGCAAGGCTAAACTAGGCTCGAGTAGAGTAGAGTATAGAAGACCAGAGCAAAGCAAAGTAGAGCAGAGTAGAGCATAGTAGAGTAGAGTAGAGTAGAGTAGAGCAGAGAAGAGCTAAGTTAAGCAAGGCTTGGTGGGTTAGGCCAAAGTAGAGTAGGTTAGAGCAAAGTATAGAAAGTTTAGGCTAGGCCAAGCTAGGTTATAGTAACTAAGCTAGGCTATGCGGCTAGTCTTGTTTAGAGTAGAGTAGAGTGGAGCAGAGTAAACTAAGCTAGGTTATACTAAGCTTTAGTGGAGTAGAGTGGAGCTAGGTTAGGTTTGGCTAGGTTAGGCTAAAATAGAGTAGAATATAGTATAGTTGAGTAGAGGAGAGTAAAGTAGAGTATAGCATAGTAGAATAGAGCAGAGTAGAGTGTAGTAGAGCAGAGCAAAGAAGAGCAGAGTTATGCAGAATAGAACAGAGTAGAGATGAGTAGAATAAAGTTAGGCTAGGCTAGGCTATGCTAGACTAGGCTAGACTATGCTAGAGTAGAGTACATTAGAGTAGAGCTAGTTAGGTTGGGTTAGGATAGGCTAGCTTAGAGTAGAATGGAGTAGAGCAAAGTTAGGCAAGAGTACAGAGTATAATAGCATAGAATAGGGTAGAGCAGAGTAGAGTAGAGTAGAGTAGAGAAGAGCAGAGTGGAGTAAAGGAGAGTAGAGCCTAGAAGAGCAGAGCAGAGTAGAGTAACGATAGCTTAGGAAAGTAGAGAAAAGCATAGCAAAGTAGAGCTGAATAGAGTAGAGTAGAGCAGACTAGAGTATAGGAGAGAAGAGCATAGCAGAGAAAAAAAGAGAAGACTAGACTAAGCTTTAGTGGAGTAGAGTAGAGCTAGGTTAGGTTAGGCTAAGCTAGGTTAGAGTTTAGTAGAGTAGAGTGGAATAGAGTAGAGTAGAGCTAAGCTAGGTTAAGTTAGGTTAGGTTAAGTTAGAGTAGAGTAGAGTAGAGTGAAGTATAGTATTGTAAAGTAGAGTAGAGTAAAACTATGTTATTTTTGGCTAAGCTTGACTATCTCATGCTAGGCTAAGCTTGGCTAGGCTAGCCTAGAGTAGAGTAGAGTAGATTATAGTTGAGTAGGATAGAATAGAGTAGAGTAGAGTAGAGTAGAGCTAGGTTAGGCTAAGATAGCCTAGGAAATGCTATCGTAAAGTAGAATATAGAAGAGCAAAGTATAGCAGAGCAGAGCAAAGAAGAGTAGAGTAGAGTAGAGTAGAGCAGAGTAGAGCAGAGTGGAGTAGAATAAAGTAGAGTAGAGCTGAGCAGGTAAGTTTAGGCTAGGGTTGGCTAGAGTAGAGTAGAGAAGAGTAGAGTAAAGTAGAGCAAGGTTAGGCTAGGATAGGCTTGGTTATGATAGAGTCAAGTAGAGCATAGTAGAGTATATTAGAGTTGAGTATAGTATAGTAGAGTTAGTTTATGATAAGCTAGGGTAGGCTTGGCTCGGCTAGACAAGGTTATAGTAGAGTACTGTATAGTAGATTAGAGTAGATTAGAGGAGAGGAGAGAATAATAGAGTAGAGAAGTGCAGAGCAGAGTAGAGGAGAGAGAGGAGAGTTGAATAGAGCATAAGAAGAGTAGAGAAGAGGAGAGGAGTGTAGGGTAGAGTAGTGCATAACAAAGGAGAGTAGAATAGAGCAAAGCAGAATAGACCAGAGTAGAATAGAGAAAAGCACAGTAGAATAGAGTATAGTAGAGTAGAGTTAGGTTAGGTAAGCTTAGGCTAGGCTAGAGTTGAGAAGAGTAGAGTAGGATGGAATAGAGTGGAGTAAGGTCGAGCTAGGTTAGGCTAGGCTAGGATAAGTAGAGTTGAGTACAGAGGAGCTAGGTTAGGCTAAACTAGACGAGGCTAGGCTAGGCTTAGCTAGGCTAGCATAGGCTTGCTAGAGTAGAGTAGAGTAGAGTAGAGCTAGGTTAGGCTTGGCTAAGCCAAAGTATAGTAGAGTAGAGTATAGTAGAGTATAGTAGAGTAGAATAGAGTATAGTAAAGTAGAGTAGAGTATAGTAGAGTAGAGCAAAGCTGAGAAGAGATGCGTAGAGCAGAGTAAAGAAGAGCAAAAAAGATTAGAGTAGAATAGAGCAGAGCTAGGTTAGGTTAGGCTAAACTAGGCTAGAGTAAAGTGGAGTAGAGCTAGGTTAAGTTAGGCTAGGCTAGGCTAGGTTATAATAGATTAGAGTAGAGTTTAGTAGAGTAGAGTAGAGTATAATAGAGTAGAGCTAGTTTAGGATTGGCTAGGCTAGGCTAGGTTAGGCTAGGCTACACTAGGCTAGAGTAGAGGAGAGTTGAGTAGAGTGGAGTAGAGTAGACTAGAATAAAATAGAGTAGAGTAGAGCTAGGTTAGGCTAGGCTAGGTTAGGTTAGGTTAAGCTAGGCTAGGATAAGCTAGAGTAGAGTAGAGTTGTGTAGAGCTAGGTTAGGACACGTTAGGCTTAGCTAAGCTAGAGTATTGTAAAGTAGAGTAGTGTAGAGTATAGTAGAGTAGAGAAGAGTATAGTAGGGTAAAGTGAAAAAGAGTCGAGTAGAGCAGAGCAGAGTGGAGTAGAATAGAGGAGAGGAGAGGAGAGTAGAGAAGGTAGAGTATAGAAATATAGAGCATAGTAGAGCTGCATTGAGTAGTACAGAGTAGAGTAGAGCAGAGCATAGTAGAGTAGAGTAGAGGTATGTTAGGATATGCTAGGCCAATCTAGGCTAGGCAAGGCTAGAGTAGAGTAGAATAGAGTAGAGTTGACTAGAGCTAAGCTAGGTAAGGCTAGGCTAAGGTAGGATTGGCTAAGATAACGTAGAGTAGAGTGGAGAATAGTACAGTAGAGTAGAGTAAAGTAGAGTAGACCTAGGTTAGGCTAAGCTAGGTTAGGCTAGGCCAAAATATGTTAGGCTAGGCTAAGCTATAGTAGAATAGAGTAGAGTAGAGCAATGTTAGTATAGGCTAGGATAGAGTATAGTAAAATAGTGTATAGTAGAGTTGAGCAAAATAGAGAAGAGCATAACAAAGCATAACAGAGCAGAGTATAACAAAGTAAAGCACAGTAAAGCTAGGTTAGGCTATGGTTGGCTAGGTTAGGCTAGGCTAGAGTAGTGTAGATTTGAGCTAGGCTCGACTTGGCTAGGCTAGGCTTGGTTAGAGCAGAGTAGAGTATAATAGAGCAAAGTAGAGTAGAGATGAGTAAAATAGAGTAGAATAAAGTAGAGTAGAGCTAGGTTAAGCTAGGCTAGGCTAGAGTAGAGTAGAGTAGCGTAAAGTTAGGTTAGGCTAGAGTACCATTGAGCAGAGTAAAGTAAAGCAGAGTAGAGCAGAACAGAGTAAAGCAAAAAAGAGCAGAGCATAACATAGTAGAGTAGATCAGAGCTAAGTAGGCTAGGCTAGGCTATGCTAAGCTAGGCTAGATTAGAGTAGAGTAGAGTAAGACTAAGTTAGGCAAAGCTAGGTGAGGTGATTCTAGAGTAGAGTAGAGGAGAGTTAAATAGAGTAGAGTAATGTATAATAGTATAGAGTAGAGCTATGTTATTTAGGCTAGGCTGGATATGCTATGCTATGGTTGTCTAGGCTAGGCTAACGTAGAGTAGAGTAGAGTAGTACTCAATAAGGCTAGGCCATGCTAGGCAAGGATAGAGTAGAGTACACCAGAGTAGAGTAAAGTATAAGAAAGTAGCATAGAGTAGAGCAGAGCAGAGAAGAGTAGAGTAGAGTAAAGCAAAGTAGAGTAGAGCAAAGTAGAGTAGAGCAAAACAAAGTAGAGTAGAGCTATGTTTGGCTAAGCTAGGCTAGGTTAAGCATGGTTAGGGTAGAGTATAGGAGAGCATAATAGAGTAGAGTAGAGTTGAGTAGAGTAGAGTAGAATAGAGTTAGGTCAGGTTAGGCTAGGCTAGGCTAAGCTTTGTTAGCTTGGTAAAAGTAGAGTAGAGTAAAGTAAAGGAAGGTTTGGTTATGTTAGGCTAGGCTAGGTTAGGCTAGAGTAGACTAGAGTATAGTAGTGTAGAGTAGAATAGAGCAAAGTAGGGTAGAGTAGAGCAAAGTAGAGTAGAGCAGACCAGAGTAGAGTAAAGCAGAGCAGAGTAGAGTACAATAGACTAGAGCAAAGCATAATAGAGTAGAGCTAGGTTAGTTTAGGTTAGGCTAGGCTATGTTAGGCTAGAATAGAGTAGAGTGGAGTATATTAGAGAAGAATAGAGTTAGGTTAAGCTAAGCTAAGTTAGCGTAGAGTAGAGTAGAGTAGAGAAGGGTAGAGTGTAGTAGTGTTAAGTATAATAATGTTAGGCTAGGCTATACTAGGCTAGACTAGGAGAGGCTAGACTAGGGTAAGCTTGGTTAGAGTAGAGTAGAGTAGGTCAAAGAAGAGTAAAGTGGAGTAGAGTAGAGTAGAGTAGAGTTGTGTTTGGTTAGGCTAGGCTAGCTTGAGTAGAGTAGAGTAGTGTAAAGCAGGGCTGAAATGAGTAGAAAAGAGCAAAGTAGGAACGAGTTGAGAAGAGCTAAGTAGAGCTAGGTTAGGTAAGGCTCGATTAGAGAAGACTAGAGTAGAGTAAAGTAGAGTGGAGTAAGGTAGAGTAGAGCAGAGTAGAGTAGAGTGAAGCAGAGTAGAGTAGAGTTGAATTTGAGCTAGGTTACGCTAGGCTAAGCTTGTCTAGGCTAGGTTATGGTTCGCTAAGCTAGGCTAGGCTAGATTAAAGTAGAGGAGTAGAGTAGAGCTAGGTTAGGCTAGGCTTGAGTATATAACAGAGAAGAGCAAAGTAGAACAAAGTATAGTAAAGTAGAGCAGAGTGGAGAAGTGTAGAGTAGAGTATAGAATAGTAGTGCAAAGTAGAGTAGAGTAGAGCAATGTTAGGCTAGGCTAGTCTAGGATTGGATTGGCTAAGCTAGAGTAGAGAAGAGTAGAGTAGAGTAGTGTAGAGTAGAGCTTGGTTTGGCTAGGCTAGGCTATGTTGGAGTATAGTAGAGTCGAGTAGAGTAGAGTAGAGTGGTGTAGTGTATAAGGTTAGGCTAGGCTAGGGTAAGCTAGGCTTGGCTAGGCTATAGTAGAGTACTGTAGAGTAGAGTAGAGAAGAGTAGAGTAGAATAGAGTAGAGGAGAGTAGATTAAAGGAGATAAGAGAAGTAGAGAGCAGAGCAGAGCAAAGCAGAGTATAGTAGAAGAGTAGAACATAGTAATATAGAGTAGAGTAGAGCATAATAGAGTAGAGTAGTATAGGATAGAGTAGTGTAGAGCAGAGTAGAGCTTGAGTAGGCTATGGTAGGCTAGGCTAAAGAAAAGTAGAGTAGAGTATAGTAGTGTAGAGTATAGTAGAGCTAGGTTTATTTAGGGTAGGCTAAGCTGGGCTACGATAAGCTAGGCTTGAGCGGAGTAGAGTAAAGTAGAGCAAGATAAGGCTTAGCAAATGTATAATAGAGTAGAGTAGAGGTTAGTAGAATAGAGTAGAGTAGAATAGGGTAGTGTAGAGAAGTGTAGAGTAGAGTAGAGTAGAGTAGAGTTGAGCTAGGTTAGGTTATGCTAGGCTAGGCTAGGTTATGTTAGGCTATGTTAGAGTTGAGTAATAGAGTAGAGTAGAGCTAGGTTAGGCTTGGTTAAGTTAGGCTAAGCTAGAATAGGGTGGAATAGAGTAGAGTAGAGTATTGTAGAGTAGGGTAGAGTAGAATAGAGTAGAGTAAAGTATACCATAATAAAGTAGAGAAGAGTATAGTAGAGAAAGGCAAAGCAAAAATAAGTAGAGTAGAGCAGAGAGTAGAGCTGTACAGAGCAAAGCAGTGTACAATAGAGACGAGCAGAGTAAAGAATAAAAAAATAGAGCAGAGCAGAGTAGAGAAGAGAAGAGTAGAGTAGAGCAGAGCTAGGTTAGGCTAGGCAAGGCTACAGTAGAGAAGAGTAGTGTTGAGAAGAGCAGAGTAAAGTAATGTAGAGTATAGTAGAGCTAAGTTAGGCATGGCTAGACTTGGCTAGGTTAAAGTAGAGTAGAGTAAAGTAGAGTAGAGAAGAGTAGAGTAGAGTTTAGTAAAGTAAAATAAAGCAAGGCTCAGTTGGGCTATGTTAGGCTAGGCTAAGCTAGGCTATGGTAGGCGAGGCTAGGCTAGAGTAGAGTAGAGTAGAGTACACTAGAGTAAAGCATAGCTCGGTTAGGCTAGGTAAGGCTAGGCTAGGCTAGGAAATGCTGGAGTAGAGTAGTGTAGAGTAGAGTTGAGCAGGGTACAGATGAGAAAAGTAAAGCAGAGCATAGTAATGTAGAGCAAAGCAAAGTTAAGCTATGCTAGGCTAGGTTAGGTTAGGCAAGGCTAGGTTAGAGTAGAGTAGAGTATAAGAGAGTAGAGAAGAGTAGAATAGTGTTTAGTAGAGTAGAGCTAAGTTAGGCTTGGCTAAGTAAAGCAAGGCTAGGCTAGGCTTGGGTAGAGTAGAGTAGAGTAGAGTTGGGTTAGGCAAGGCTAGGCTACAATAAAGAGTAGAGTAGAGAAGAGAAGAGTAGAGTAGAGTTGAGCAAAGAATAATAGAATAGAGGAGAGTAGGCATAACAAAGTAGAGTGGGGTAGAGCAGAGCTAGCTTAAGTTAAGCTAGGCTAAGCTAAGCTAGGCAAGACAAGGCAAGCTTAGGCTGGAGAAGAGTAGAGTAGAGTATAGTTAAGCTTGGTTAGGCTAGGCTAGGCTAACTTGGAGTAGAGTAAAGTAATGTAGAGTAGAGTGTGGTTAGGCTAGGCTAAGCAAGGATAAGCTAAAGAAGAGTAGAGTAGAGCAGAGTAGAGCTTAGTTAGGCTAGGTTTGGCTAGCATAAGCTAGAGTAGAGTAGAGTAGAGTAGAGTTGAGTTGAGTAGAGTAGAGTAAAGTAGTCGAGTCGAGTAGAGTTGAGCTGAGTAGAGTAGAGTAGAGTAGAGTTGAGTAGAGTGGAGCATAGAAGAGTAGAATAGAGTTGTGTAGAGGTGAACATAGGAGAGCAGAGTAGAGTAGAGTAGAGTAGAGCCAAAGAGCAAAGTAGAGTAGAGTAAAACAAAGTAGAGCAGAGTAGAGTAGTGTAGAGCAAAGTAGAGTAGAGAAGAGTAGAGTAAAGAAAAGCAAGGTTAGGCTAGGCAAGGTGAGGCTACGCTATGCTAGGATAGAGTAGCATAGAGTATTGTATAGTAGAGTAGAATTGTGTAGAGTAGAATAGAGTATGAGTTTAGCTAGGTTAGGCTAGGCTAGGCTAGGTAGGGTATGCTAGGCTAAGCTAGGCTAGGCTAGGCTAAGCTAGAAAAGTGTGGAGTATAGTATAGTAGAGTAGAATAGAGCTAGATTACGTTAAGCTAGATCATGCTCGGCTATAGTGGAGTAGAGCAGAGTAGAATAGAGTAAAGTAGATGAGAGCTGAGTAAATTAGTGTGGAGTAAAGTAGAATAAAATAGAGTAGAGGAAAGGAGAGGAGAGCAAAAGAGAGCAGAGAAGAATAGAGTATAGTACAGAAGAGTGGACCTGAGCAAAGTAGAATAGAGAAGAGCCGAGAAAAGTAGTGTAGAGTAAAGCATAGCAGAGTAGAGTGGAGTAGAGCAAAGGAGAGGAGAGTAGAGTAGAGAAAAGTTGAGGAGAGTATAGTAGAGTTGGGTTAGGATAGGTTATTGCAAGCTTTAGTAGAGTAGAGTAGAGCAAACTATAGTAGAGTAGAGTAGAGTTTAGTAGAGCAAAGCTTGGTTAGGATAGGTTATGCTTGGTTAGGCTAGAATAGAGTAGAGTGGAGTAGAGTAAAGGAGACTAAAGTAGAGTATACTAAAGTAAGGTTAGGTTAGGCAAAGCTAGGCTATGTTAGTTTAGGTTAGGATAGGCTTAGCTAGTTTAGAGTAGAGTAGGTTAGGCTAGGCTAGTTTAAGCTAGAGTAGAGTAGAATAGAGCAGAGTAGAGAAGTCTAGAGAGGACCAAAGCAGAGTAGAGAAGAGCATAATAGAGCAGAGCATAGTAGAGAAGAGTTTGATTAGGCTAGGCTTGGATAGCCTAGGTTAGGCTAGGCTAAAGTAGGGTAGAGTAGAGTAGAGTAAAGTAGAGTACAGTATAGTAAAATATTGTAAAGTAGAGTAGAATAGAGTAGAGTAGAGTAGTGCAGATTAAAGAAGAGTAGAGTAGAGTAGGGTAGACAAGAGTAGAGTAGAGCAGAGTAGAGCAGAATAGAATAGGGCAGAGTGGTGTAGAGTAGAGCAGAGAATAGTAATGTAGAGTAGAGCAGAGTAGAGTAGAGGAGAGCATAGTAAAGAAGAAAAAAACAAAGCAAAGTAGAGTTGAGTAGTGTAGAGTATTGTATAGTAGAGTAGAGTAGAGTAGAGTAGGGTAGAGTAGACAAGGGTAGAGCTAGGTTTGGCTGAGCTAAGCTAGGCTAGAGTAGGCTATGCAAGACTAGAGTAGAGTAGACTAGAGTATATTAGAGTAGAGTTCGACGAGCATAGGCTAGGCGAGGCTAGGCTAGGCTGGAGTAGAGTAGATTAGTGTAGCGAGAAGCAGAGCAAGAAAAAGAAGAGTAGAGAAAAGCAGAGTAGAGCAAGGTAGAATAGAGTAGAGTAAAGCATAGTAGAGTAGAGTAGAGTATAGCAGAGTAGAGTATAGTATAGCAGAATAGAGCTAGGTAAGGCTCAACTAAGCTAGGCTCGGCTAGAGTAGAGTGTAGAGTAGAGTAGAGTAGAGCAGAGCAGAGTAGTGCAGAGTAGAGTAGAGTAGAGTAGAGCTAGGTAAGGCTCAACTAAGCTAGGCTAGGCTAAAGTATAGTGTAAAGTAGAGTAGAGTAGAGTAGAGTAGAGTAGAGTAGAGTAGAGTAGAGTGGAGCAGAGTAGAGCAGAGCAGAGTAGAATAGAGTAGAGAAGAGTAGAGTGGAGCTGAGTAGATCATAACATAGTTGTGTACAGAGCTAGGTCAACCAAGCAAGGTTAAGCTATAGTAGAGTAGAGTATAGCTTGGTAAGGCTAGACAGTGCTTCGTTAAAGTTGAGTAAAGTAGAGCATAGTGGAGCAGAGTAGAGTAGTATAGACTCGAGTATAATAGAGTACAGCTATGTTAGACAAGGCTAGGCTAGGTTAGGCTATGTTATGGTAGGTTATGCTAGACTAGACTAGACTAAAGTAGAGTATAGTAGAGTAGAGTAGAGGAGAGCTAGGTTAGGCTAGGTTAGGCAAGGCTAGAGTAGAGTAGAGTAGAGTAGAGGAGAGGAGAGTAGAGCAGAGCAGAGCAGAATAGAGCATACTAGAAGAGTAGAGTAGAGTAATGTAGAGTAGAGCTGTATAGAGTTTGGCAGAGTAGGGTAGAGCAGAGTATAGTATATTAGAGCTAAGCTAGGCTTGGTAGGTTCGGCTAGAGTAGAGTAGAGTAAAGTAAAGTAGAGCTACGCTAGGCTAGCCTACAATAGAGTAAGCTTGGATAGCTTAAGTTAGGCAAGCCTAGTGTAGAGTAGAGAGGAGTAGAGTAATGTAGAGCTAGATTATGCTAGGCTAGGCTACGCAAGAGTAGAGTAGAGTCGAATAGAGTAAAGAAGTGTAGAGTAGAGCGGAGTGGTGTAGAGTAGAGAAAAGTAGAGGAGAGGAGAGGAGAGGAGAGTAGAGGAGGGGAGAGGTGAGGAAAGGAGAGGAGTGGAGAGTAGAGAAGAGTAGAGTAAAGCAGAGCATAGCAAAGCAGAGCAGAGCAAAGCAGATTAGAGGAAAGTAGAGCGGAGCAGAGCAGAGGAGACAAGAGCAAAGCACAAAAGAGAGTAGTTGCGTAGGGGAGAGCAAAGCAAAGTAGAGAATAGTAGAGCAGTGCAAAGTGGAGCAGAGCAGAGTAGTGCAGATTTAAGTTAGGCTAAGCTAGAGTAGAGTAGGGAGAAATGAGTATAGTATTGTAAAGGAGAGTATAGTAGAGCAAAGTTTGGCTAGCTTAAGTATAATAAGGAAGAGTAGAGTAGACTAGAGTACAGCAAAGCAGAGTAGAGTAGAATAGAGTAGACCAGAGAAGACAACAATAGAGCAGATTGAAGCAGAGTAGAGCATAACAGACCAGATTAGAGCTAGGTTATGCTAGGCTAGGCTTGGCTTGATTAGGCTATGTTAGGCTTGAGTAGAGTAGTGTAGTGTACAGTAGAGCTAGGTTATGTCAGACTAGGCTAAGTTTTGTTTGGGTAGAGTAGAGTAGAGTAGAGTAAGGGAGAATAGAGCAGATCAGAGTAGAGTAGACAAGAATACAGCTTAGCAGAAATGAGTAGAGCAGTGCAGAGTAGAGCAGTACAGAGTAGAGCAAAGCAGAGCAGAGCAAAGTCGAGCTTGGTTAAGCTAGGCTAAGCTAGAGTATAATAGAGCAAGGTTAGCTAGGCTAGGTTAGAGTAGAGTAGAGTAAAGTATAATATAATAGAGTAGAGTAGAGTAGTGTAGAGTTAGGTTAGGCTAGGCTATGCTACGACAGGATAGGGTTGGCTACGCTAAGCTTGGATAGAGTAGAGTAGAGTAACACAGAGAAGACTAGAGCTCGATTAGGCTAAGCTGGTCTAGGCTAGGCTAGGCTAGAATAAAGTAGAGTGGAGTATGACAGAGCAAAGTAGAGTAAAGTAGAGCAGAGCTCACTAGAGGAAAGAAGAGCATAGTAGAGTAGAGTAGAGTATAGAAGAGAAAAGTAGTATAGAGAAAAGTAAATTATAGTATAATATAGTAGAGAAAAGTATAATATAATAGAGTAAAGTAGAGCTAAGTAGAGCAAAATAGAGTAGAGTAGAGCAAATTAGAGCAGAGCAGAGCAAAATAGAGGAGAGCAGAGCTTTGTATAGCAAACTTGAGTAGAGCAGAGCAGAGCAGAGTAGAGCAACACAGAGTAGAGTAGAGTATAGTAGAGCTAAGTTAGGTTAGGGTAAGCTAAAGTAGAGTTGAGTAGAGTAAAGTGGAGTAGAGGAGAGTAGAGTAGAATAGAGTAAAGTAGAGTAGAGCAGAGTAGAGTTGAGCAGAGTAGAGTAGAATAGAATAGAGAAAAGCAGAGCTGAGAAAAGAAGAGTAGAGTAAAGCATAGTAGAGCAGAACAGAGTAGAGCTAGGCCAAGTTAGGCTAGGCTAGGTTATGCTATGGTAGGTCAAGGTACGCTAGGCTTGAGTAGAGTAGAGTAGAGTAAAGTACAACAAGGTTATGCTAGGCTATGTTAGAGTAGACAAGATTAGAGTATAGTTGAGCAAGGTTAGGCTAGGCTTGGCTAAGGTAGGCTGGGCTAGGCTATGCTATGCAAGAGTAAAGTATGGTATAATAGGGTAGAGTAGAATAGAGCTAGGTTAAACTAGGATAGGCTCAACTATAGTGGAGCAAAGTAAAGTAAAACACAGTAGGGCTAAGTAGTGTATAGTAGAGCTGAGTATAGTTAGGTTAGGCTAAGCCAGGCGAGGCTTGGTAAGCCTAGGATAGGCTAGGCTAAGCTAAGCTTGAGTAGAGTACAGTTGAGCAGAGCTTGGTTAATCTAGGCTAGGCTAACCTAAATTAAAGTAGAGTAGAGTTGAGTTTAGTAGAGTATAGAGTATGGTAGAGTAAGGTATTATAGAGATTTGTTAGGCTAAGCTTGAATAGAGTAGGGGTAGAGTAGAGTAAAGTAAAGTAGAGTAGAGTAGAGCTTGGTTAAGTTAGGTTAGATAAGGCTTGGCAAGGCTAAAATTGAGTGGAGTAGAATAGAGAAGAACAATTCAAAACAGGGCAATGTAAAAAAGAGTAGAGTAGAGTAGAGCAGAACAGAGTAGAGCAGATTAAAAAAGAACAGAGTTTTGTAGAGCATAACAGAGTATAGTATAGCTAGGTTAAGCTAAGCTAGGCTAGGTTAAAGTAGGGTAAAGTAGAGTAGAGTAGAGAAGAGTAGGGTAAAGTAGAGTAGAGTAGATTATTGTATATTATATTAGAGTAGAGTAGAGTAAAGCTAGGTTAGGCTAGGCTAATCTAGGTTATGCTAGGCTAGAGAAGAGTTGAGTAGAGTAGAGTAGAGCTAAGTTAGGTTAGGCTTCGTTAGGCTAGAGTAGAGTTGTGTAAATTAAAGTAGACTAGAGTAGAGCATAGTGGAGGAAAGAAAAATATAGTAGAGAGCAACAAAGTAGAGAAGACAAAGTTGAGCAGAGCAGAGCAAAGAAGAGTACAACATAGTAGAGCAGAGCATAGCAGAGCTAGGTTAGGCTAGGCAAGGCTACAACAGAGTAGGGTAGAGTACAGTTGAGTAGAGTAGAGCTTGGTTAGGCTAAGCTAGGTTAAATTGGGGTAGAGTTGAGTAGCATAGCATAGAGTAGAGAAGAGTAGAGTAGAGTAGAGCACAGCAAAGTTGAGCAGAGTAGAGAAGTGTAGAGTAGAGCTAGGTTAGGCTAAGCAAGGCTAGGTTAGAGTAGAGTAGAGTATAATATAGTAGAGTAGAGAAAAGTGTGGTAGAGTAGAGCTAGATTAGGCCAGGCTAGGCAACGCTAGGCTTGTTTAGGCTAAACTAGCGTAGAATATAGTAGAGTAGAGCTAGGTTAGGTTAAGCTAGTCTTTGTTAGGCTAACCTTGGTTATGTTGGGCTTTGCTTTGCTAAAGTAGAGCTACCATAGTTGGGTATAGTAGAGCAAAGTAGAGTAAAGCAAAGTATAGCAAAACAAAGCTAGGTTAGGCTACACTAGGCTAGAATGGGTTAGGTAAGCTAGAGTCGAGCAAAGTAGAGTAGAGCTAGGTTAGGATAGGCTAGGCTAGGGTCGAGTAGTGTAAAGTAGAGTAGAGAATAGTAGAGTAGAGAAGGGTAGAGCCGAGTAGAGCTGGGCAAAGTGGAACAGAGTAGAGTGGAGCTGATTAGAGTAGAGCATAGTACATCAGAGCAGATTAGAGCAAGGTTTGGTAAGGAGAGGCTAAAGCAGAGATGAGTAGAGTAGAGTAGAGCTTCGTTAGGCTAGGCAAGGTTCGGCTAAGCTAAACTAGGCTAGAGTACAGCATAGTGAAGCAAAGTAGAGCAGAGTAGAGATGAGTAGAGAAGAGCAAAGTACAGTAGAGCAGAGCAAAGTAGAGTATAGTAGAGTAGAGCAAAGCTAGGCTAGGCTAGGCTAGATTAGATAAGAGTATAGCTAAGTTATACTAGACTAGGCTTGGTAAGATTTAAGAAGGGTAAAGTAGAGTAGAGTAGAGTAGAGTAGTGTAGAGGAGAGTAGAGTAGAGTAGAGTAGAGTAGAGAAGAGTAAAGTAGAGTAGAGTAGAGCTAGATTAGGTTAAGTTTTTGTTTGAAAGGCATGTCGAGGTTAGGCTACGCTAAGCTAAGCTAGAGTAGAGTCGAGTAGAGTAGAGAAGAGTAAAGCTTGGTCAGATGAGGCTACGCTAGGCTAAGCAAGAGTATAATAGTGTAAAGTAGAGTATAGTAGAGCAGTATAAAGTATAATAGAACTAAGTAGAGTAGTGTAGAGTAGATTAAAGTAGAGTGTAATAGAGTAGTGTAGAGTAGAGTAGAGATAGGTTAGCCTAGGTTAGACAATGATAGGCTAGGGTAGGCTAGAGAAGAGTGTTATAGAGTATAGTAAAGTAGAGTAGAGTAGAGTTAGGTTAGTCTAGGCTAGCTAGAGTATAGTAGAGTAGAGTAAAGTAGAGTAGAGTAGAAATGAGTAGAGTAGAATAGAGTAGAGCACAGTAGAGTAGAGCAGAGCTAAGTTAGTTATGCTAGGCTAAACGAGAGTAAATTATATTAGAATAGAGTAGAGTAGAATAGAGTAGAGAGGGTCAGGCTATGTTTGGTTGGGCTTAGCCAAGTTAGTAGACTATGATAGAGTAGAGTATAGTAGAGTAGGCACAACAAAGTTCAAGTAGAGTAGAGTAGAGAAGAGTAGAGTAGAGTAGAGCAGAGATTAGAAGCACAAAGTAGAGCACAGTAGAGTAGAGTAGAGTAGAGTGCAGTAGAGTAGCATAGAGTAGGGAAGAGTAGAGCCAGTTTGGCTATGGTAGGCTAGGATTGGCTAAGCTAGAGTAGAGTAGAGAAGAGTATGGCAAGGTTAGGCTAGGTTAGGTTAGAGTGGTTAGGCTAGGCTAGCCTAAGCTTGGCTAGAGTAAAGTAGAGTAGAGTAGAGTAGAGTAGAGTAGAGCAGAGTACAACAAAGCAGAGTAGAGTAGAGAGTAAAGTAGAGAAGAGTAGAGTAGAGAAGAGCAGAAAATAGCAGAGTAGAGTATAGTAGAGGAAAGCAAAGCAGAGTAGGGTAGAGTAGTACTAGGTTAGGAAAGGTTAAGCTTGGGTAGGCTAGGCTATAGTGGAGTAGAGAAGAGCTAGGTTAGGCTAGGCGAGGTTAGAGAGGAGTAGAGTAGATTAATGTAGAGTGGAGTAGAGTAGCATAGAGTATAGTAGAGTGGTGTAGAGTAAAGGTAGGTTAGGTTATGCTAGGCTGGGCAAGGCTAGGCAATAGTAGAGCAGAGTAGAGTAGAGCAGAGCAGAGTAGAGCAAAGTAGAGTAGAGAAGAGAAAGGAAGAGTAGAGTAGAGTAGAGCAGTGCAGAGTAGAGTAGGGCAGAGCAGAGCAGGGTAAAATAGAGCAGTGTAGAGTTAGGTTAGTCTAGGTTAGGGTACACTAAGTAGGGTTAGAGTAGTGTACAGTGGAGTAGAGTAGAAAAGAATAAAGCAAGGTTAAGATAGGCTAGGCTAGGCTAAATTAGAGTATAATAGAGTAGGGTAGAGTAGAGTAAAGTAGAGTAGAGTTTAGTATAGTATAGTGGAGTAAAGTAGAGTAGAGCTAGGTTAGGCTAAGCTAGGTTAGTTTAATTTAGGCTAGGCTAGAGTAGAGTAGAGTAGAGTGGAGAAGAGTATATAATAGTAGAGTAGAGTAGAGTAGAACTAGGTTAGGCTAGGTAGGCTAGGCTAGGCTCGAGTAGAGTAGAGTAGAGTAGTGCAGAGCAGAGAAGAGAAGATCATAGTAGAGTAGAGTAGAGTAAAGCAAAGTAGAGCATAAAAGAGTATAGCTAGGTTAAGCTCGACTAGGCTAGGCATTGCTCGGCTATAGTAGGGTAGGGAAGTGTTTGGTAAAGATAGGTTTAGATAGGATAGGTTAGAGAAGAGTAGAATAGAGTACAATAAAGTAGAGTGGAGTAGAGTAGAGTAGAGTGGAGTAGAGTAGAGTAGAGTAGAGTATAGTATAGTAGAGTAGAGCTAGAGGAGAGGAGAGTAGAGTAGAGTAGAGCTAGGTAAGGGTAGGCTAGGCTTTGCTAAAGTATGGTAGAGTAGAGTAGAGTAGCGTAAAGGAAAGTAGAGTAAAGTAGAATAGAGTAGAGTAGAGCAAAGTAAAGTAGAGCAGAGTAAGGCTAGTCAAGTTTTTGCTATGCTAGGCTAGGCTAGGTAGAGCTAGGGATGAGTTGAGTAGAGTATAGTAGAGCTACGTTAAGCTAGGCTAGGCTAGAGTAGAGTAGTATAGAGTAGAGTAGAGTAGAGTAGAGAAGTGTAGAATAGAGTAGAGCAGAGTAGAATGGAGTATAGCAGAGTAGAGTAGAGCTAAGCAAAGAGCAGAGTAGAGTACAATACAGCATAGCAGAGCAGAGCAGAGACGAGCAATGTTAGGTTAGGCTAAGCAATGCTAGAGCAGAGGATTGTAGAGTAGAGCAGAGCAGAGTAAGGAAGAGTAAAGTACAGCTGAGCAGAGTAGTGCAGGGTAGAGCTGAGCAATGTTAGGTTTGGCTAAGCTAGGCTAGTTTAGAGTAGAGTAGGCTTAGTAAGGCTAGGCTCGGATAGGCTAAGATAGAGTAGCATAGAGTAGAGTAGCGTATAATAGAGTAGAGTAGAGCTAGGTTTGGCTAGGCTAGGTTAGGTTAGGCTAGAGTAGAGTAAGTTGGGTAGAGTGGAGCAGAGTATAACTAGGTTAGGTTAGGCTAGGCTAGGTTAGGTAGGGCTAGGCTTTGCTAAAGTATAGTAGAATTGAGCAGAGCAGAGTAGAGCAAAGCATAATAGAGTAGAGTGGAGTAGAGTAGAGCAGAGTAAAGTAGAGCAGAGCTAGGCAAGGCAAGTTTTGACTAGGCTAGGCTAGGATAGGTTAAGCTGGGCTTAGGTTGAGTAGAGTAGAGTAGAGCTAGGTTAGGATAGGTTAGAGTAGAGTAGTGTAGAGTGGAGTAGAGTAGAGTAGAGCAGGGAAGTGTAGAGTAGAACAGAGTAGAGTATAATGGAGTAGAGTAGAGTAGAGTAGAGCTAAGTAAAGTGCAAATTAGAGTACATTATAGCATAGAAGAGCAGAGCTAGGTTTGGCTAAGCAAGGCTAGAGCAGAGTAGTGCAGAGTAGAGTAAAGAGGAGTAAAGTAGAGCTAAGCAGTGCAGTGCAGAGTAGAGCTAACTAGGTTAGGGTGTGCTAAGCTAGGCTAAGGTAGAGTACAGTATGCAAAGTAAGGCTAGGCTTGGATAGGCAAAGATAGAGCAGAGTAGAGTAGAGTAGAGTAGAATGGAGTAGAGTAGAGTAGAGTATATTAGATTATAATAGAGTAGAGTAGAGCTAGGTTAGGCAAAGCTAGAGTAGAGTGAGTTGGGTAGAGTGGAGAAGAATAGAACAAGGTTAGGTTAGGCTAGGCTAGGCAAGGTAGGCCTAGGCTTTGTTAAAGTATGGTAGAGAAGAGTAGAGCATAGTAGAGCAAAGCAGACTAGAGTAGAATAGAGTAGAGCAGAGCAAAGTGGAACAGAGCTAGGCTAGGCAAGTTTTGGGCAGGTTAGGTTAAGGTAGGCTTGAGTTGAGTAGAGTAGAGTAGAGATAGGTTTGGATAAGCTAAGCTAGGCTTGAGTAGAGTAGATTAGAGTAGAGAATAGTTGAGTAGAGTAGAGTAGATTAGAGTTGAGTAGAGAAGATGAGAGGAGAGGAGAGCAGAGCAAAGTGGAGTAGAGTAGAGCAAAACAATGTGGAGCAGAGCAGAGAATTAGAGCATAACAGAGCAATATAGAGCAAAGCAAAGTAGAGCAGAGCTGCAGTAAAGTAAAGCAGAGCAACATAGAGCTAGTTAATATATGCTTGGCTAGGATAGACTAGAGCATGGTAAAGTAGAGTAGAGTATAGTAGAGTAGAGCTAGGTTAGGCTAGGGTTGGCTAAGCTAAGCTAAGCAAGTGTAGAGTAGAGAATAGTAGAGAAGACTAAAGTAGAGCTAGATGAGGTAAGGCTAGGCTTTATTAGACAAGAGTAGAGTAGAAAAGAGTAGAGTAGAGTAGAAAGGAGGAGAATGGTGTAGAGTAGAAAGGAGTAGAGTAGAGTAGAAAGGAGGAGAGTGGTGTAGAGCAAAAAGGAGTAGAGTAGAGTAGAGTAGATTAGAGTAGAGTAGAGTAGAGTAGTGTAGAAGAGAGGAGTGGAGAGGAGAGTAGAGGAGGGGAGAGGAGAGAAGAGGAGAAGAGAGGAGAGTTGAGGAGAGGTGAGGTGAGGAGAGGATAGGAGAATTGAGGAGAATGGAGTAGAGTAGAGCCTAGTAGAGCATAATAGAGTAGAGTAGAGTTGAGAAGGCAAGAATAAAGTAGAGTAGAGAAGAGCAAAGTAGAATAGAGTAAAAAAGAGAAGAGCAAAGTATAGTAGAGCAAAGAAAAGAAAAACAGACTAGTGCATTGGAGACAAAAGCATAACAGAGTAGAGCAGAGTAGATCAGAGTTAATAAAAGTAGAGCAAATTAGAGTAGAGCTAAGTAGACTAAAGTAAAGAAAAACAAAGCTAGGTTTGACTAGGCTTAACTAAGTTATGCTCGACTATGGTAGAGTAGAGTAGAGTGGAGTGGAGTAGAGCTAGGTTAGGCGAGGCTAGGCTAGAGTAGAGAAGAGTAGACTAAAGGAGAGTAGAGCAGAGCAGAGTGAAGTAGAGCAGAGTAGAGCAAAGTAGAGCAGAGAAGAGCAGACCAAAGCAGAACAAACTAGAGTATTGACAAGTTAAGCTAAGCAAGGTTAGGTTAGGCTAGGCTAGCTAGAATAGAGTATATTAGAATAGAGTAGATTAAAGTAGAGTAGAGCTAGGTTTCTAGGCTAGCCAAAGTCAGAGTATAGTAGAGTAAAGTAGAATATATTAGAGTAGAGTAGAGTAGAGTAAAGTAGAGTAATTTAGAGTAGAGCTAAGTTAGGCTAGCCTAGGCTAGGCTAAGGAAGGTTGGGCTAGGCTAAGCTAGGGTAGGGTAGAGAAAAGTAAAGTAGAGTAGAGCTAGGTTTGGCAAGGCTAGGCTAGCTAAACTAGGTTAAAGTAGTCTAGAGTTAAGTAGAGCAGAGTAGTGTAGACTAGAGTAGAGCAAAGAAGATAGAGCATTGCAAAGTAGAGAAGAGTAATGTAGAGTAGAGCAAAGTAGAGCAAAAAAGAGTAAAATAGAGCACAATAGAGAAGAGAAAATTAGAGTAAAGTAGAGTAAAGTAGAGAAGAGTAGAGCAAAGTAGAGTAGAGCAAGGTTAGGCAAAGCTAGGCTTGGCTAAGCTTTACTAGGCTAGGGAAGAGATAGAGCATAGTAGCGTATAGTTGAGTAGAGAAGAGCAGAGTAGAGCAGAGCTAGGTTAGGATAGGCTAGGATAGGTTAGGGTAGAGTAGAGTAAAGAAGAGTAGAATAGAGTAGAGTAGAGTAGAGCTTGGTTAGGCTGTGCTAAGCTAGGCTAAGCGAGGCTATGCAATGCTAGGGTAGACTAGGCGAGGTTAGAGTAGAGAAGAGTATAGCAGAGTAGAGTAGACTAGAGTAGAGTAGAGTGCAGTAGAGGAGAGTTAAGTTGAGTTGAGCTAAGTTAGTTTAGGTTATATTAGGCTAGGCTAGGCTAGAGTAGATTAAGGTAGAGTAGAGTAGAGTAAAGCTAAGTTATGCTAACTTAAGTTAGGTTAGGCTAAACTAGAGTACAATAAAGTAGAGTACAATAGAGCAGAGAAGAGTAGAGTAGAGTAGAGTAGAGCAAGGTAGAAAAAAGTAGAGTCTAACAAATAAAAATAAAGCAAAGTTAAGCTAGGTTAGGCTTGGCTAGGTTAAACAAGGACAGGGTAGGCTAGAGGAGAGTAGAAAAGAGCAGAGCTAGGACAGGCTAGGCTAGGGTAGACTAGAGTAGAGTAGTATAGAGTAGAGTATAATATAATAGAGTGGAGTAAAGTAGAGTAGTGCAGAGTAGAGTTATGTTAGTCGAGGCTAGGTTAGGCTAAGGTAGGCTAGGCTAAGCTATGCTAGAGTAGAGTAGAGTAGAGTAGCGTAAAGAAGAGTAGAGTAGTGTAGAGCTCTGTATGACTAGGGCTAAGATATAGTAGAATAGAGTAGAGTAGAGTAGAAAAGAGAAAAGAAGAGTAGAGCAGCAAAGAAAAGAGTAGGGTAGAGTAGAGCAGAGCATTGCAGAGTAGAGCTAGGTTAGGCTTGGTTAGAGTAGAGTAGAGTAGAGTAGAGTAGAGTGGAGCAAAGTAGAGTAGAGTAGAATATAGTATAATAGAGTAGAGTAGAGCATAGCTAGGTTAGTGTAGGCTAGGCTAGGCTAATCTAGGTTAGGCTAGGCTTAAGTGGAGTAGAGTAGAGAAGAGTGGAGTAGAGTAGAGCAAGGTTAGGTTAGACTTGGCTTGGTTAGGCTATGCTAGGTTAGGCTAGGTTAGGCTGGGCTAGGCTTTGCTAAAATAGAGTATAGTAGAGTACAGTAGAATAATGCAAAGCATAGTTGGGTAGAGTAGAGTAGAGTATAGTAGAGTAGAGATGAGTTAAGTTAGCCTAGGCTAGGTTAGGTTAGGCTAGGCTAGAGCTCAATAGAGTCAAGTAGAGTATAGTAGAGCTAGGTTAGGTTAGGCTAAGCTAGGCTAAAGTTGAGTAATATAGAGTAGAGGAGAGCAGAGCAGAGTAGAGTAAGGTAGAGTAGTGTAGAGCAGAGTAGAGTAGAGTAGAGAAGAGCAGTGTTGAGCTGAATAGAGCAAAGTAGAGTATAATAGAGAAGAGCATAATAGAGTAAAGTAGAGCAAAGTAGAGCAAAGCAAATTTATGCTAAGTTAGGTTAAGTGAGGTTAGAGCAGAGTAAAGTAGAGTAGAGCTTGGTTAGGCTAGGCTAGAGTATAATATAGTCAAGTAGAGTATAGTAGAGCAAAGCAGAGTAGAGTAGAGCAAAGTGGAATAGAGTAGAGTAGAGGAGAATAGAGTAGAGAATAGTAGAAGAGAGTAGAGTAGAGCTATGTTAGGCTTAGCTACGGTAGGCTAGAGTAGAGTAGAGTAGAGCTAGGTTAAGCTAAGCTAGGTAACCAATGTTAAAGTAGAGTAGAGTGGAGTATACAAGAGGAGAGTAGAGCTAGGTTAAATTAGGGTAGGTTAGGCCTGGCTAGCGATGTTAGGCTAGGCTAGGATAGTATTTAAAAGAGTAGAGCAGAGTCAAGTAGAGTAGAGCAAGGTTAGGCTAGGCTAGGCTAGAGAATAATAGAGTAGAGTTGAGTAAAGTAGAACAGACAAGACCAGAGTATAGTAGAGCATAGTAGAGTATAACAGAGCAGAGTAGAGTAGAATAGAGTAGTGTAGAGTAAAGCTCGGTTAGGCTAGGTTAGCCTACGGTAGGCTTGTGTAGGCTAGGTTAGGCTAGAGTAGAGTTGGGTACAGTGGAGTAGTGTAGAGCTTGGTTAGGCTAAGAGAGGCTATAGTACAATAGAGTAGAGCAGACTAGAGCAGAGTAATGCAAAGTAAAGTAGAGAAGAATATAGTAGAGTAAAGTAGAGTAGACTAGAGTAGTGTAGGACAAGGTTAGGCTATGGTTGCTAGGCTAAACTAGACTGGGCTAGAGTAGAGTAGAGTAGAGTAGGGTAGAGCAGAGCAGAATTGAGATAGGTTAAGCTAGGGTAAGTTAAGCTAGAAAAAGTTAGAGTAGAGTAGAGTAGAGTAGAGTATAGTAGATTAGAGTTAGAGTAGAGTAGAGTATGGTAAATTCGAGTATTACAAGGTTAGGCTAGCTTAGGGTAGGCTAGGCTAGTCTAGACTATAATAATGAAGAGTAGAGTAGAGAAGAGTAAAGTAGAGTAGAGCTAGGCTAGGCTAGGGTATGCTAAACTAGCCTAAAATAGAGTAGAATAGAGTAGAAAGAGAGAGCAGCAGTAGAGCAGAGCAAAGTAGAGTAGAATAGAGTAGAGTAGAGTAGAATAGAGTAGAGTAGAGTAGAGTATAGCAGAGTAGGACAGGACTAGGTTTCGCTAGGCCCGGTGAGGTGAGGCAAGTTTAGAGTGGCTAGGCTAAGGTAGAGCTGAGTTGAGTAGAGCATAGTAGATTACAGCAAAGCAGTGTAGAGTAGAGCATGGTAAAGTAGAGTATAATAGAGTAGAGTAATGTAGAGTAGAGTAGAATAGAGTAGAATAGAGGTAAGTTAGCCAAAATTAGGCTAGCCTAGCTTTGTTAGACTAGAGTAGAATAGAGTAGAGTAGAGCAGAGTAGAGAAAAGTAGAGTAGAGTAGGCTATAGTAGGATAGACTAAACTAGAGGTTATTTTGTTTAGGCAAGGCTAGACTAGGCTAGAGTGGAGTAGAGTAGAGTGAAGTAAAGTAGAGATGAGTAAAGTAGAGTAGAGTTGAGTGGAGTAGAGTAGAGCAGAGTTAAGCATAGTAAAATAGAGTAAAGCAGAGTAGAGATGAGTATAGCAAAGTAGAGCAAAGCAGAGTAGAGTAGTGTAGAGCAGAGTAGAGCTAGGATAAACTAAGCTAGGCTTGCCTAGGTTATGTTAGAGTTGAGTAGATTAGAGTAGAGCAAAGAAAAGCAGAGCAATGCAAAGAAGAGTAAAGTAGTGTAAAGTAGAGCTAGGTTAGGCTAACCTAAGCTATGTAAGCTAGGCTAGACTAGAGTAGAGTAGAGTAGACTAGAGTAGAGTAGAGTATAGTAGAGATAGGTTAGGCTAGGTTAGATTAGGCAAGGTTAGAGTAGAGTAGAGTAGAGTACAGTAGAGTAGGGTAGAGTAGAGTTGAGCTAGGTAAGGTTAAGCTAAGCTAGGCTAAGTTATGCTAGGCTAGGGTAAGCTAGGGTAGGCTAGGCTGGGCTAGAGTAGACTAGAGTAATGTTGAGTAGTGTAGAGTAGAGTAGAGTAGAGTAAAGCTAAAGTAGAATAGACTAAAGTATAGTAGAGTAGTACAAAATAGAGTAGAGCAAAATAGAGAAAAGTAGAGTAGAGTAGAGTAGAGCAGTATAGAGTATAGTAGAATAGAGCAGAGTAGAGTAGAGCTAGGTTAAGTGAGGCTTTAGTAGAGTAGAGTGGAGTAGAGTAGAGCATAGTAGAGTAGAGTAGAGTAGAGCTCGGTTAGGGGAGGCTATACTAGCTTAAAGTAGGGTAGAGTAGAATATAGTAGAGTAGATTAGAGCAAGGTTAGGCTAGGTTAAGCAATGTTAGGGTAGGCTAGGCTCAGCTAGGCTAGGCTAGAGTAAGGTTGAGTAGATTAGAGTTAAGTAAAGTAGACTAGAGTATAGTAGAGTAGAGGAGAGGAGAACTAAGCAGAGTAGTGTAGAGCAATGGAGAGTGGAGTAGAGTAGACTAGAGTAGAGTAATGAAAAGCATAGAAGAGTAGAGCAGAGTAGAGTTTGGTTAGACTAGGTAAGGCTAGACAAGGCTAGAGTAGAGTTTAGTGGAGTAGAGTTGAGTAGAGTAGAGTAGGGTAAGGTAGAGCTAAGTTGGGCTAGTCTAGGCTAGGTTAAAGTAAGGTATAGTAGAGTAGAGTAGAGTATAATAGAGTAGAACTAGGTTAGGCTAGGCTAGGTTAGGCCAAGCTAGGCTTGGGTAAACTAGAGTAGACTAGGCTAGGTTAGAGTAGAGTAGAGCAAGGTTAGGCTAGGTTAGGCTAGAGTATAGTAGAGTAGAGTGGAGTAGAGTAGAGCAAAGTAGAGAATAGCTGAGAAGATAGAATAGAGCAGAGCATAGTAGAGTAGAGTAGAGTAGAGCAGGGTAGACTAGTGCAGAGAAGAGTATAGTAGAGCTATGTTAGGTAAAGTTAGGCTAAGTTAGGTTTGAGTAGAGTATAGTTGAGTAGAGTAGAGCTAGTTTAGGCTAGACTAGGCAAGCCATGGTTAGGCTAGGCTAAGCTAGGCTAGAGAAGAGTAAAGTAGAGTAGAGTATAATAGAGCAAGGTTAGGCAAGACTAGGTTTGAGTACAATAGGAAAGATTAGAGTTTAGTAGAGGCAAAGGCGAGTAGAGGAGAGCAAAGCAGAGCATGTAGAGTGGTGTAGAGTGGAGCAGAGTAGGGCAAAGTAGGGTAGTGTAGGGCTGAATAAAGTAGAGTAGAGTGGAGGAGAGGGAGCAAAGCAGAGTAGAGATGAGAATAACATAGTAGAATAGAGCAGAGCAGGCTAGAGTAGAGTATAGAATAGTAGAGTAAGCCGAGGTTAGGCTAGCCAAGGCTAGGTTAGGCTTTGTTGAAGTAGAGTAGAGTAGAGAAGTGTAGAATAGAGTAGAGCTAGGTTAAGCTAGGCTAAGTTAGTGTAGAGTAGAGTAGAGTTGCGTAAAGTAGAGTAGAGTATAGTAGAGTAGAGTAGAGTAGAGCATAGTAGAGTAGAGTAGAGTAGAGTAGAGCAAGGTTAGGTTAGGCTAGGCTCGGCTAAACATGGGTAGGCTAAGCTAGTGTAGAGTAGAGTATGCGAAGTAGAGTAAAGTCAAGTTAGGCTAAGCTAGGCTACAATACAGTAGAGTAGATTAGAGTAGAATAGAGTAAAGCAGAGTTGAGTAGAGTAGAGCAGACTAGACTAGATTAGTGTAGAGATGAGTAGTGCAAAGCAGACTGAAGCAAAACAATGCAGAGTAGAGCAAAGCAGAGAAGAGCAAAGTAGAGCAGAGTAGAGGTGAGCAGAGCAGAGCAGTGTAGAGATAGGTTTGGCTAGCATAGGCAAGGCTTGGCTAGAGTAGAATAGAGTAGTGTTAAGTTCAGATAACATAGGCTAGGTTAGGTTAGAATAGAGTAGAGTTTATAAGAGTAGATTATAGTAGAGTAGATTATAGTAGAGTAGAGTGGAGTAGACCTAGGTTTGGCTAGGCTAAGAAAGGCTAGGTTAGGCTAGGCTAGCTCGAGTAGAGTTGAGTAGAGTAGAGTAGAGTAGAGTAGAGTAGAGTGGAGTAAGTAAAGTAGATTAGGGCTAGGTTAGGCTAGGCTATTCTTTGTAAGGCTAAGCTAGAGTAGAGTTGAATATAGTAAATAAAGTAGAGTAGATTAAAGAAAAGAAGAGTAGAGTGAGGAGAGAAAAGTAGAGAGGAGCAAAGAAGAGCATAGTAAAATAAAGAAGAGTGGAGAAGAGAAAGTAGTATAAGATAAAGCAGTGTAGACTAGAGTCGAGTAGAGTATAGTAGTAAAGAGCTTGGTTAGGCTAGGCTAGGATTGGCAAGGCTAGACTTGGCTGGAGTAGAGTAGAGCACAGTAGAGTAGAGTAGAGTCGAGCTAGGTTAGGCTAGGCTTCCTTAGAGTAGAGTAGAGTTGAGTTTAGTATAGTAGAGCTAGGTTAGGCAATGCTAGGTTAGGCTAGGCATAGGTAAGTTAGGCTAAAGTAGAGTAGAGCAGAGTAGAACAGAGTAGAGTAGAGCAGAGCAGAGTAAAGAAGTGTAGAGCAAAGTAGAGCAGAGAATAGTGGTATAGAGCAGAATAGAGTATAGTAGAGTAGAGTAGTGTGATGCAGTGCAGAGCAAAGTAGAGTAAAGCAAAGATGAGTAGAGTAGAATTAGGTTGGGCTAGTCTAGGCTAAGGTAGAGTAGAGTAAAGCTAGTTAGGATCAATTAGGCTAGGCTTGGTAAGATTAGAGTAGAGTTTAGTAGAGTAGAGTAGAGTATAGAAAAATAGAGTAGAGTAGAGTAGAGTAGAGCTAGGTTTGGTTATGCTAAACGAGGCTAAGTTAGGCTAAGCTAGCTAGAGTAGATTAGAGTTGAGTAGAGTGGAGTAGAGTAGAGTGAAGCTAGTTAGGTTAGGATAGGCTAGAGTATAATAGAGAAGAGTATAGTAGAGTAGAGCAGTGTTGAGCAAAGTAGAGTAATGTAGAGTATAACAAAGCAAAGCAAAGCAGAGCAGAGCAGAGTAAAGCAGAGCAAAGCAAAGTAGAGCTAAGTTAGGTTAGGCTCGTATAGGTTAAGCTAAGTTAGAGTAGAGCAGTATAGAGTAGGGTTAGGTTAGGTTAGATTAGAGTAGAGTAGAGTAGAATGATATATAGTAGAGTAGATTAGAGTTGTGCTTGTTTAGAATAGGCTAGGTTAAGGTAGGCTTGGCTAGGATAGGATAGGGTATAGTAAAATAGAGTAGAGTAGAGTGGAGCAGAGTAGAGTGAAGTAGAGTAGTGTAGAGCTTGATTAGGGTTTGTTAGGCTAGAGTATAAGGTAGAGTAGCATAGAGTGGAGTAGAGTAAGTAGAGTAGCATAGAATATAGTAGAGTTGATTAGAGCAGAGAAGTGTAGAGCTGAGCTGAGTAGAGCAGACCAAAGTAGAGTAGACCAAAAATGAGCAAGTAGAGCAGATTAGAGCTAGGTCAGGCTAAGATATGCCAGACTAAGTTAGAGTAGAGTATAGTAGAATAGTAGAGTGTAGCAAGGTATGACATTATATAGTAGACTAGAGAAGAGAGACTATAGTAGACTAGAGCAAGGTTAGGATAGGCTAAGCTAGCCTAGGCTACAATAGAGTAGAGTATAATATAATAGAATGGAGTAAAGTGGAGTAGAGTAAAGTAGAGTAGAGTATAGTAAAGTAAAACATAGAAAAGCAGATCAGAGTAGAGCAAAGAAAAGTAGAGTAGAGCATAGTAGAGAAGAGAAAAGTAGAGTAGAGCAGAGTACAGTAGTGTAGAGCAGAGGAAAGTAGTGTTGGAGAGAGTAGGGCAGAGCAAAGTGGAGTAAAACAGAGCACAACAAGGTTAGGCTTGGTTAGAGGAGAGTAGAGTAGAGCTAAATTAGGCTATGCTAGGTTAAGCAAGGTTCGAGTAGAGTCGAGTAGAGTAAAGTAGAGTAGAGTAGAGTAGAGTAAGGTATAGTAGAGTAGAGTAGAGTAGAGTAGAATAGAGTAGACTAGGGTAGAGTAGAGCTAAGTTTGGCTAGGGAAGGCTAGGTCAGACTAGGCTAGAGTACAATAGAGAAGAGTAGAGTAAAGCAAGGTTATGCAAGGCTAGGATATGTTAAAGTAGGCTAGAGTAGAGTAGAGTAAAGTAGAGCAAAGTAAAGTAGAGCAGACGAGAGTAGAGCAAGGTAGAGTAGAGTAGAGTAGAGTAGACAAGATTAGAGTAGAGTAGAGTAGAGCAGAGCAAAATAGAGTATGGTAGAGTAGGACAATGTTGAGTAAAATAGAGTAAAGCAAAGTTAAGTTAGGCTAAGCTAGGAAAGGTTTGGCTATCCTAGAGTAGAGTAGAGTTGAGTTAGGTCAGGCTTATTAGAGTGTAGTAGAGTAAAGTAGTGTTAGGTTAGGCTAAGCAAGGCTTGCTTAGGATAGGCTAGGCTAGGCTAGAGTAGAGTGGAGTAGAGTAGAGTAGAGTAGAGTAGAGTAGAGCAAGGTTAGGCTAAGCTATGTTAGAGTACAATAGTGTAGAGTAAAGTAGAGCAAAGCAGAGTAGAACAGAACAGAGTAAAGATGAGTAGAGCAGGGCTGAGTAGAGCAGAGTAGAGTAAAGTAGGATGGAGCAGAGCAGAGTGGAGCTAGGTTAGGTTTAGCAAGGATAGGTTAGGCTAAGCACTACTAGACATGGAAAGGCTAGGCAAGGTTAGAGTAGAGTAGAGTAGAATGGAGTAGATCAAAGTATAGTAGATTATAGAAGAGCATAGTAACACTAGGTTTTACTAGGCTAGGTTAAGATAGGCTAAGCTAAGCTATGTTAGAGTAAAATAGAGTAGAGTAGGGTTGAGTAGATCTTGGTTAGGCTAGTCTAAGCTAGAGTAGACAAGAGTGAAGTAGAGCAGACCAATGCATAGTAGAGTAGAGTAGAGCAAAGTAGAGCAAAGTAGAGAAAAGTATAGAAGAGCAAAGCAAAGTAGTGTAGAGCCTAATAGAACAGAGTAGAGTAGAGTATGGTAGAGCAAGATAGAGTAGAGTTAAGCTTAAGTTAGGCTAAGCTAGGCTAAGCAAGGCAAGGCTAGACTGGGTTAGAGTTGAGCTGTATTGAGTATAGTAAAGTAGAGTAAAGTAGAGAAGAACTGAGTAGGGTAGAGTAAAATATAGGAGAGTAGAGTGGAGTAGAGTGCAGGAAGCTTAGGCAAGGCTAGGCAAGGTGAGGCTAGGATAGGTTAAGTTAAACTAGGCTAGAGTAGAGTAGAGTGACTAGGGTAAAGTTTATAAGAGTATAGTAGAGTAGAGCTAGGATAGGTTAGGTTAGGTTATAGTAAAGTACAATAGAAAAGAGTAAAGCAGAGTAGAGTAGAGCAAACCAGAGTAGAGCAGAGTAAAGCAAAATAGAGCAGAGTAGAGTAGAGCAGAGCAAAGCAGAGTAAGGTAGAGCAAAGCAGAGAGCTAGGTTAGCTTAAGGTAGGCTAGTTAGAGTAGAGTAGAGTATTGCATGGTTAAGCTAAGCCAGGTTAGGCTATGTTAGACTAGAGTAAAGTAGAGTAGAGTAGAGTAAAGTATAGTTGAGAAGAGTAGTGTAGAGGTAGGTTAGGTAGGGCTAGGCCAAGTTAGGCTAGACTAGAAGAGAGTAAAGTATAGTAAAGTAGAAGAGAGTAGAGTAGAGTAGAGTAAGGCAGAGTAGGGTAGAGTAGAGTAGAGTAGAGTAGAGTATACTAGAGTAGTGCTAGGTTAGGCTAGGCTAAGCTAGAATAGGTTAGCTAAACAAGGCTAGAGTATAATAAAGAAGAGTAGAGTAGAGCTAGGTTAAGCTAGGCTATACTATACTAGGTTAGAGCGGAGTAGAGTAGAGTAAAGTAAAGTAGAGCAAAGTAGAGCAGAGGAGAGTAGAGTGAAGTAGAGTAGAATAGAGCAGGCAAGATTAGAGTAGAGTATAGCAAAGTAGAGTAGAGCAGAGCAAAGTAGAGTAGGGTAGACCAGGAAAATGTAGAGTCGAGTAGAGTATGGCAAAGCTAGGTTAGTTTAAACTAGGCAAAGTTAGGCTAGCCTAGAGTAGAGTAGAGTAGAGCTATGTTAGGCTTGGTTAGATTGGAGTAGAGTAGAGCTAGGTTAGGTTATGCTAGGCTAGGCTAGGAAGGCTAGGTTAGGATAAGCTAGGCTAGGCTAGAGTATGGTAAAGTAGAGTGGAGTAGAGTAGAGTAGAGTAAGGTTAGGTTAGGCTAGGTTAAAGTACAATAGCATAGAATAGAGTAGAAGAGAGTATAGCAGAGCAAAATAAAGTAGTTTAGAGTAGAACTGAATAGAGCATAATAGAGTAAAGTAGATAGAGCAGAGTAGAGTAGAGCTTGGTTAAGTTAAGCAAGGATAGGTTAGGCTAAGCAATATTAGGTAAGGAAAGTCTTGGCTAGGTTAGAGTAGAGTAAAGTGAAGTATAGTAGACTATAATAGAGCATTGTAATGCTAGGTTTTGCTATGCTAGGTTATAGAAGGATAGGCTAAGCTATGCTAGAGTAAAATAGAGTAGAGTAGAGTAGATCTTTGTTAGGCTAGTCTAAGCAAGAGTAGAGAAGAGTAAAGTAAAGCAGACTAGAGCATAGTAAAGTAGAACAGAGCAAAGTAGAGCAAAGTAGAGAAGAGCAGAGTAGAGTAACGTAGAGTAGAGTAGAGCCTAAAAGAATAGAGTCGAGTAGAGTATGATATAGCAAGACATAGTAGAGTTGAGCTAAATTAGGCTAAGGTAGGCTATGATAGGCTAGGCTAGGCTAGGCTAGGTTAGAGTAGACTAGTGTAGAGCAGAGTAGAGTAGAGTAGAGTAGAGTAGAATTATGTAAAGTATAAAAGAGTAGAACTCTGCACATTTTTATTTTGCACTACTATGCTTTACTTGGTTCTACTCTACTTTGGTCTGCTCTAGTCTGCTCTACTCTGATCTAACCAAGCCTAAATTAGCTCTACTCTACTCTGCTCTACTATGCCCTGCTCTATTCTACTCATCTCTACTCTACTCTACTTTACACTGCTCTATTCTACTTTAACTTAGCCTAGCTTAGCTTAACTGGGCTCTACTCTACTCTACTCTATAATGCTCTACTCTACTCTCCTCTACTCTACACTACTCTACTATACTCTAGCCTACTCTAATTTAGCCTAGCTTAGGCTTACTATGCCTAACGTTACTCCACTTTACTCCATCCTACTCTACTCTACTCTAATTTACTCGAGTCTAACCTAGCCTAGCCTAGCCTACCCTAACCTAGCTCTACCTTACTCTACTCTACACTACTATACTCTACACTACTTTACTCTATCGTAGCTTAACCAAGCCTAACCTACCCTTGCCTAACTTAGCTCTACTCTGCTATACACTACTCGTCTCTGCTCTGCTCTACTATAATTTTCTCTACTCTAATCTCTTCTACACTACTCTTCCATAATATGATCTATTCTACTTTGCTATGTTCTTCTCTCCTCTCTGCTCTTCTTTGCTCTGGTCTACTCTACTCTACTCTGCTTTGCTCTACTATGCTCTGCTCTTCTCTACTCTCTGCTTCTCAACTCTACACTACTCTACACTTCTCTACTCTAGTCGAGCCTAGCCAAGCCTAGCCTCCCCTACCGTAGCCTAGCCTAACCAATTTTGCTTCACTCTACTTTACTGTACTCTACTCTAATCTACTCTACTCTACTCTTACCTAGCCTAGCCCAGCCTAACTAGCAATACTCTTCTCTACTCTACACAACTCTTCTCTACTCTAACCTAGCCTTACCTAGGCTAACATAACCTACCTCTACTCTACTATACTATACTCTTCTCTAGAATACTTGGCTCTACTTTTCTATTCTCTGTTTAGCTCTCTTTTAAACTAGTATGCTCTACTCTACTATACCATGTCATTCTCTACTCTGCTCTGCTTTACAGTACTTTGCTTTGCATTGCTCTACTCTGCTCTACTCTACTCTATTCTACTCCACTCTACTCTAACATAGCATAGCATAGCCTACCATAACCAAACCTTACCTAGCTCTAATCTATCCTAATCTACACTACTTTGCTCTTCTACTCGACTTTAGCTTAGCGTAGCCTAGCCTAGCCTTACCTAACTTAGCTCAGCTCTATTCTACTCTACTCTACTCTACTCTACTCTAACCTTGCTTAGCCTATCCTAGCCTAACTTAGCTTGTTTCCACTTTACTCTAGTTTAGCCTTGCCTAACCTAGCTTAGCCAAACCTAGCTCTACTATACTCTGCTCTTCTCTGCTCTGCTATAGTCTACTCGTCTTTGCACGGCCATACTCTGCTTTACTCTACTCAACTCTACTGGACTCTACTCTACTCTAGCCTTGTTTAACCTAGCCTTAGCTAGCTCAGCCTAACAGAGCTCTACTCTACTCTATTCTTCTCTACTTTACTCTGCTTTAGGCTAGCATAGTGGATCTTAGCCTTGCTCTCCTCTTCTTTACACTACTCTTCTGTGTTCTGCTTTACTCTGCTCTGCTTTGCTCTACTCTACTCTGCTCTTCTTTGTACTACTCTACTCTGCTTTGCTCTGCTCTACTCTTTTATACTCTACCCTACACTACTTTACTCTATTCTTGCCTAGCTTAGCCAAGCCTAGCCTAAAAAAACCTAGCTCTACTCTACTCTATTCTACTTGACTCTTGCATAGCCTAAATTAGTCTAGCCTAGCCTAGTTTACTCTAGCCTAGACTAGCCTAAGGTAGCCTAACCTAACCTAACATAGTTGCTCTACTCTACTCTACTTTTCTCTACTCTACTCTGCTCTACTTTTCTAGTCTCTTCTTTGCTCTCCTCTACTCTGCTCTGCTTTGCTCCACTCTACTTTGCTCTGATCTACTTTGTCCTACTCTGCTCTACCCTACTCTACTCTACTCTACAATAGCCAATGTGAGCTAAACCTATCCTTACCTAGCTATACTCTACTCTACTTTGCTCTACTCTTGCCTAGCCTAACTTATCCTAGCATAGCCTAGCCAAGCTAACTTAGCTTAACTTAGCTGTACCCTACTCTATCATGCTAGACTCTACTCTACTCTTCTTAACTCTTCTATACCATACTCTACTCTACTCTACCCTACTCTACTCTACTCTAGCCTAGCCTAACTTTGCCTAGCTTAGCTTAACCTAGATCTACTCAACTTTGCTCTGCTCAGCTCTGTGCTACTCTACTCTGCTCTACTTTGCTATACTCTACTGTTCTCTACTCTACTCATCTCTGCTATACTCCACTCTACTCAACTCTACTCTAGCCTAGTATAGCCTACCTAAATCGATCTCTACTTTACTCTACTCTACTCTACTCTAGAATAGACTGGCCTTGCCTATGATAGCCAAGCATAAGCTAGCCTAGCCTATCTTTGCTCTACTCTTTTCCACTCTACTCTACACTACTTTACTCTACTCTACTATACTCTAACTAAGCCTATCCTAGCCAAACCTAGCTCTACTCTAATCTACTCTATTCTATTCTACTACACTCTAATCTAGCCTAACCTTAGCCTAGCTGAGCCTAGCCCAACCTTGCCTATCCCAACCTAGCCTAGCCTAGTTCGCCTCTACTTTGCTTTTCACTACTCTGCTCTTCTCTACTCTACTCTGCTATACTCTGCTCTGCCCTACTCTACTCTGCTTTGCTCTATTTTACTCTTCTCTACCCTACTCTACTCTTGCTTAGCCCTATCTAACCTATCCTAAGCTAGCTCTACTCTACTCTACTCTATCATTCTCTACTCTACTCTACTCTAGCCTAGCCTAGCCCAACCTAGTCATGCCTAGCCTAGCCTAAACAAGCTTTACTATACTCTACTCTGCTATACTTTATTATACTCTACTCTACTATACTTTACTCTAGCCTACCCTAAGAAAACCTTGCTTAGCCAAGCCAAGCCTAGCTTAGCCTAAATTAGCTCTACTCTACGATACTCTACTCTACTAATTTAAACTCTATTAATTTAAACTCTACTCTACTCTACACTACTATGCAGTACTCTACTATACTCTACTCTACTCATCTCTACACTACACTAATCTGCTATAGTGTACTCTAGCTTAGCCTAGCTAAGCACTACTCTACTCTACTCCATTATACTCTACTCTACTCTATTCTTCTCTAAACTATTCAACTTAATAATATTTTAGCTTAGCCTTTACTTAACTCTACACGACCCTATTTTATTCTACTTTGCTTTACTCTCCTTTAATCCACTTTACTATACTAAACTCTACTCTACTCAACTTTATCCTAACATAGCCTTGCCTAACCTAGCTCTACTCTACTCAACCCTAACATAGCACAACCTAACATAGCCTAACCTAGCTTTGCTCTGCTCTGCTTTACTAAACTCTACTCTGCTATACTCTGCTCTGCTCTATTCTACTGTATTCTGCACAAATCTAGCCTAACCTAGCTTAACTTAGCTCTACTCTACTCTAGTTTATTCTACTATACTCCATTCTAGTCTACACTACTCTACTTTAGCCTAGCCTAGCCTATTGTAGCCTAGATTAGCCCAACCTAACCTAGCTCTACTCTACACTATCCTACTCTACTCCACCATGCTCTACTCTACTTTACTCTAACCTAGTCTAGCAAAGCCTAGCTTAACAAAGCACTACTTTACTCTACTCTACTCTGCTCTGATTTTCTCTACTCTGCTTTACACACCTCTACTCTATTCTGCTCTGCTCTGCTCCACTAAACTCTACTTTGCTCAGCTTTGCTTTACTCTACCCCACTCTTTTTTGCTCTACTCTACTCTGCTCTGCTATGCTATCTTCTTCTCTCCTCTTTTCTCCTTTACTCTCTTCTCCTCACCTCTCTTCTCCTTTGCTCAGCTCTATTCTACTCTACTCTAGTCCACTCTTCTCTACTCCACTCAACTCTGCTCTACTCTACTCTTCTCTAGCCTATCCTATCTTAGCCTACCCTGACCTTGCTCTAATCTACTCTACTCTACTAAACACTGCTCTACCTTACTCTACACTATTCTACTCTATCCTAACTAAGCCTAGCCTAATCTAGCTTATCTCTACTTTACTCTGCTCTGCTCTACATTACTCTACAGTGCTCTTCTTTACTTTACCTTATTCTGCACTACTCTACTCGACTCTATTTTGCTCTACTCTACTCTACTCTGATTTACTCTATTGTACTATACTCTACTCCATGCTACTCTATTCTACTATACTCTACTCAACTCTTGCCTAACCTAGCCTAGCCTAGTATAACAAAGCTCTACTCTACTCTATGTTACTCTACTCTACTCTACATTGCCCTACTCTGCTCTAGCTTAGCCTAGCCTTACCTCACTCTACTCTGCTCTGTGCTACTCCACTCTACTCTACTCCTACTCTACTCTACTTTGCATTACTCAACTCTACTCTTCTCTACTCTACTTTACTCTAGCTTTTCCTAGCCTAACTAAACCTGGCTCTACTCTACTTAACTTTGGCCTTGCCTAGCCTAGCCTAGATTCGCCTGCTTAGCTTAACCTAACCTAGCTATGCTTTACTCTACTCTACTCTACTCTACTCTAGCCTAGCCTAGCCTCTTGTAGCCTAGCTTAGCCCAACCTAACCTAGCTCTACTCTACTCTAATTTACACTACTCTACTCTAACCTAGAATAGCCTAGCCTTACTTAACCAAGCATTGCTTTACTCTGCTTTACTCTACTCTACTCTACTCTACTTTTCTCTACTCTGCTTTACTTTGTCTACTCTACTCAGCTCTATTCTACTTTACTACACTCTACTCTACTTTGCTCTATTCTACCCCTTGTTTTTGCTCTACTCTACTCTGCTCACTTCTTCTCTCCTCGCCTCTCCTTTACTCTCTTCTCCTCTCCTCACCTCTCTCGTCCTCTACTCTACTATATTCTACTCTACTCTACTCCACCCTTCTCCTCTACCCTACTTTACTATACTACTCTTTTATAGCCTATTTTAGCCTAGCCTGCCCAAGCCTAGCCTACCCTAACCTAGCTTTAATCTACTCTACTCTATTGAACACTACTCTACCCTACTCTACTCTATTCTACTCTTTCTTAACTAAGCTTATCCTTACTTAGCCTAACATAATCTAGCTAAACTCTACTCTGTTCTACTCTGCTCTATATTACTCTACACTGCTCTTCTTTAAATTACCTTATCCTAATCTACACTACTCTACTCTACTTTATTTTGCTCTACTCTACTCTACTCAACTCCACTCTATTCTAGTATACTATACTCTACTCTTGCCTAGCTTAGCCTAGCCTAACCTAACAAAGTTCTACTCTAGTCTGATCTACTCTACTCTACTCTACTCTACCCTACTCTACTCTAGATTAGCCTAGCCTAACCTCACTCTAATCTGCTCTGTTCTACTCTACTCTACTTTTTTTTCTTTACTCTACCCTATGCTACTCTTCTTTACTATAGCCTCGCCAGCCTAACCAAACGTAGCTCTACTCTACTCTACTCCACTCTGTTATACTCTACTTGGCCCTAGTCTAGGCTAACCTTGCCTAGATAACCTTGCTTAACATAGCATAACCTAGCTCTGCTCTTCTCTACTATACTCTATTATGCTCTTCTCTATTTTGCTCAGCTCTACTTAACTATACTCTACTCAACTTTGCTATCTTCTACTCTACTTTACTTTAGCAAAGCCTAGCCTTACCTAGCCTAACCTAACCGACCTCTACTCCACTCTACTCTAACTAGCCTAACCTTGCTCTACTCTACTCTACTTCATAATACTACACTTCACTCTACTCTCCTCTACTCTACTCTACTATATTATACTCTACTATAACCTAGCCTAGCCTAACCTCGCTTTACTCTACTCTATGCTACTCTAATCTAGCCAAATGTCACCTAGCCTAATAAAGCCTAACTTAGCTTTACTCTACTCTACTCTGCTCTACTCAACTATACTATGCTCTTCTCTGAATTACTTTGCTCTGTATATTCTGCTCTACTTTACTTTTTTGTCCTCTAATCTACTCTAATTTGCTCTACTCTACTCTACTCTACTCTACTTTACTCTATTCTATTCTACTCTGCTCAACTCTACTCTACTCCACTCTACTATACTTTACTCTAGCCTAGTCTATCCTTGCCTAGCCTAACGTAGCTCTACCTTACTTTACTCTACTCCACTCTTCTCTAGCCTAGCTTAGTCTAATCTAGCCTAGCCTATTATTTCTTAGCATAACCTAACCTAGCTCTGCTTTACTATAGTCTACTCTACTCAACTTACTTTACTCTATTCTATCCTAGTCTAGCCTAGCTTAGCCTAACCTAACCAGGCACTACTCTACTCTACTATACTTTACTCAAGCCAATCCTTGCCTAGTTAAGCCTACACTAGCCCAGCCTAACTTAGCTTAGCCTAACCTAGCTCTGCTCTACTATGCTCTACACTACTCTACTATTCTCTACTCTACTCTACTGTACTCTACTACACTACGCTCTACCCTATTGTACTACACTATGTACTTTAGCATAGTTTAGCTTAGTGTAGCTTAACCTAGGTCTACTCTACTCTAATCTACTTTCACCTAAGCCAGCCTAGCCTACCATAACCTAGCCTAGCTTAGCCTAACCTAACTAGCTCTACTCTACTCTAATCTACTATACTCGACTCTTCTCTACTCAACTTTGCTCTACTCTACACTAACCAACCCTAGCCCAGCCAAGCTTAACCTTGCCTAGCTCGACTCTACTCTTCTTTACTCTACCTTAGTCTACCTTACTCTACTCTACACTACTCTACTCTAACCAAGCATAGCCTAGCCTAGCCTAACCTAGCTTTACTCTACTCCACTCTACTCTACTCTACTCTACTCTACTATACTCTACTCTACTCTGCCCTACTCTAGCCTAACCCAACCTACCCTAACCTAACCTAGCTCGACTCTATTCTTCTCTACTCTACTCTACTCTACTCTAGCCTCGCCTAGCCTAAGCTAGCTTTACTCTACTCCACACTACTCTACTCTACTCTACTATACTCTACTCTACTCTAACTTAGCCTAGCCTAGCATAGCATAACCTAGCCTTGCCTAAGCTTGCTTTACTCTACTCTACCATACTATACTCTACTTTTCTCTTCTCTGCTCTGCTCTACTCTTCTCTTCTCTATTCTACTTTGGTCTACTCTAGTCTACTTTGCTCAGCACTGCTCTATTTTGCTCTACTCTGCTCTACTCTACACTACTCTACAAAAGCCTAACCCAACCTAGCCTAGCCTAACTAAGCTTTACTCTACTTAACTCTACTCTAGCTTAGCCCTTCCTAGCCTATCTTAGCCAAGCCTAGCCTAGCTTAGCATAGCCTAAGCAAACTCTACTAC
The DNA here is from genome assembly GCA_023846275.1 of Vanilla planifolia. NCBI lineage: Eukaryota > Viridiplantae > Streptophyta > Magnoliopsida > Asparagales > Orchidaceae > Vanilla > Vanilla planifolia. Next base: position 308,796 of record JAIUJO010000687.1, read on the forward strand.
ACTTTATTGTACTCTACTCTACTCTAGCAGACTCTACTTTACTCTACTCTACTCTACTCTACTCTACTCTTCTCTACTCTAACCTTGCCTAGTCTAACCTAAGCTAACCTAGCTCTACTCTATCTACTCTATCCTGGCTTAGCCTAGCTTAGGCTAGCCTTACATAGCCTAGCCTAACCTAGATCTACTCTACATTGTTTTACTCTACATTGCTCTACTTTGCTCTACTTTGTTCTGCTCTACTCTACTCTATTCTATTCTACACTACTTTATTATTCTCAAGCCTAGCCTTGCCTAGCATAGCCAAACCTAACCTATCCTAGCCAAGCCTAACCTACCCTAGCCAAGCGTAACCTATCTTACCCTAATCTTGCTTAACTCTACTCCACTCTACTCTATACAACTCTACTTTGTTCTACTACACTCTGCTCTACTTTACTCTACTGTACTCTACTTTCACCAACCCTAGCCTAGCAAAGCCCATCTGAGTTCTAATCTACACTATTTTAGCATTGCTTAACCTAGCCTAGCTTAGCCTATCCCTTCTCTACTCTTCTATGCTCTACTCTACTCTGCTTTGCTCTACTCTGCTCTACTCTACTCTACTCTACTATACTAATCTCTACCCTATTCTACTCTGCTCTACTCTATTATATTATGCTCTACTGTACTCCATCCCATTATAAACTAACCTAGCTCTACTTTACTCTACTATACTCTAGCCAAACCTTGCCTAGGCTAGCCTATCCTTGCATAGGGTAGCCTAAAATAACCTAATAATGCTCTATTGTACTTTAGTTTACTCTACACTACTCTACTTAACTCTACTAAACTCCACTCTACTCTACTCTAGCTTAGACTAGCCTACCCTAGCCTAGCATAGCCTAACTTAGCTCTACTCTACTCTACTCTACTCCACTCAACTCTACTCTACCCTACTATAGCCCACCCTTGCTTAAATTAGCCTTGCATTGCCTAACCTACCTCTGCTCTACTCTACTTTGCTTTGCTCATCTCGACTCTTTACAATTCTGCTCTATTATACTCTACCCTACTCTAGTTTTGCCTAACCTACCTAACCTAACTTAACTTGATCTAGCTTTACTCTACTCTACTCTCCTCTACACCACTCTACTCTACTCTACTCTAACCTAGCCTTGCCCAATATAGCCCAACTTAGCTCTACTCTACTTTACTCTATCTTAAAATAGCCTAACTTAGCTTAGCCTAGGCTACCCTAACCTAGCTTAACTCTACTCTACTTTACTTTGCTTTTCTCTTCTCTACTCTACCTTACTCTACTATACTCAACTCTGCTCTGCTTTGCCCTGCTCTACTTTATTCTACTCTAAACTTTTTTGAACTCCTATACTCTGCTTTCCTCTACCCTGCTCATCTCTACTCTACTCAACTCTATAATACTATGCTCTACTCAACCCTACTGTACTCTACTCTCGTTTAGCATAGTTTAGCCTAGCCTAGTCTATAGCTTAGCCAATCCAAGCTCTATTTTAGTCTATTTTACTCTACTCCACTCTACTCTCCTTTTTACTACTCTAACCTAGCCTGGCTTAACCTTACACTGATCTACTCTACTTTACTCTACTCAACTCTAATCAACTGTACTCTAGCCTAGCCTATCCTAGCCCAACCTAGCCTAGCTCTATGCTATTCTACTCTAGTCGACTCTCTCCTAGCGTAATCTGGCCTTGCCTGGCCTAACCTAACTTAGCATAACCTAACTATGCTCTTCTCTACTCCACTATGCTCTACGCTACTCTATTTTACTTTGCTTAACTCTTCTTCGCTCTACTCTACTTTCGAAGCTAGCTTGACCTAGCATAGTTTAGCTTAGCTTAGCTTACCTTACCTTACTTAACATAGCTCTGCTCTGCTCAACTTTACTATAGTTTACTCTACTTTACTCTATCTTACTTTGCTCTACTCTACCCTAACCTAGCCTAACCTTGCCTAGCTTAGACTAACAAGGCCTCACTCTACTCTACTCTACTCTACTCTACTCCACTCTACTCTACTCTGCTCTGCTTTGCTTCACTCTACTCTATTCTACTCTAGACTTCTCTTAACTCTTATACTCTGCTTTGCTCTGCCTTGCTCATCTCTACTCTACTCTACTCATCTCTACAATACTATGCTCTACTCAACCCTATTCTACTCTACTCTAGTTTAGCATAGTTTAGCCTAGCCTAACCAAGCTCTATTCTAGTCTATTCTACTCTACTCTACTCTACTCTACTCTCCTTTATACTACTCTAACCTAGCCTAGCCTACCCTTACTCTAATCTACTCTACTTTACTCTACTTTGGTCTACTCTACTCTACTCTACTCTAATCAACTCTACTGTAGGCTAGCCTATCCTAGCCTAACCTAGCCTAGCTCTACTCTATTCTACACTACTCGTCTCTCTCCTAGATTAACCTAGCCTAGCCTAGCCTAACCTGGCTTAGCATAACCTAGCTATTCTCTTCTATGCTCTGCTCTACTCCACTATGCTCTATGCCACTCTATGCTACTTTGCTTTACTCTGCTTTGCTCTACTCTACTTTTGAAGTTAGCTTAACCTAACCTAGCTTAGCTTAGCTTAGCCTAGCCTCGCTTAACATAGCTCTACTCTTCTCTACTTTATTATAGTCTACTCTACTTTACTCTAACTTACTCTACTCTACTCTATGCTAACCTAGCTTAACCTTGGTTAGCTTAGCCTAACCAAGCTTCACTCTACTCTACTCAACTCTGCCCTACTCTACTCTACTCTAACCTAGTATAGCTTTGACTAACCAAGATTTACTCTAGTCTACTCTACTCTACTCTACTCTAGCTAGCCTTGCTAAGCCTAACCTAGCATAAGCTAGCTCTACTCTACTCCATTCTACTATATTATGCTTTATTCTTCTTTTATATGCTCAACTCTACTCTATTCTTCACTGTTATACTATGTACTTCAGCCTTACCTAGCCTAGCTTAACCTAACCTAGCTTTACTCTACTCTACTCTACTCCAACCTTGCCTATCCTAGCTTAGGTTAGCTTAACCTAGCTCTTCTCTACTCAACTCAACTCTACTCTGCTCTATTCTACTCTTCTCTGCTCTACTCTACTCTAGTCTTCTCTACTCTACTCTACTTTAGCTTAGTTTAGCCTAGCCTAGCCTGACCAAGCTCTACTCTACTCTACTCTACTCTACTTTAACCTAGCCTAGCTTAACATAGCATTACTCTGTGCTACTCTACTCTGTTCTGCTTTTCTCTGCTTTGCTCTACTCTTCTTTGCTCTCCTCTACTCTATAGTGTTGTACACTACTCTGTTCTGCTCTACTCAGCTCTTCTCTTCTTTAATGTACTTTACTCTAGCTTAGCCTAATTTAGCCTATCCTAACCTAGCTCTACTCAACTAAACTCTATTCTACTCCACTCAACTCATGCCTAGCCTAACTTAACCTAGGGTAACCTAGCCTAGCCTAACCTAGCTCTACTCTTCTCTACTCTACTCTACTCTACTCTACTTTGCTCTATTGCTCTGCTCTACTCTACTCTGCTAATCTCTAAATTAGCCAATCCTGACCATAGTCTAACATAGCGTAGCTTAGGTCGACAATACTTTATTCAATGCAACTCTTTTTAACTCTACTCTACTCCATTATACTCTACTCTACTCTAAGCTAGTCTAACCTTGCATAGCATAGCCTAACTTTGCTCTAATCTACTCTATGTTATTCTATTTGGCTCTACTGATCTCTACTCTACTCTGCTCTACTCTACTATTCTCTACTCTACTCTAATCTTCTCTGCTCTACTCTGCTTTACTCCACTCTAGTCTACTGTAGCATAGCCTAGTCTAATTGAATTGATCCGTGCTCTACTCTACTCTACTATAGCCTAGCCTAGCTAAGCCAATGCTAGCCACGCCAAGCCCTGTCTAGCCTTACATAGCTCTATTCTATTGCACTTTACTCTATTCTATGCTACTCTACTCTACTCTCTTCTACTCTACTCTACTTTACCCAAGTCTAACCATGCCTTCCCTAGCCTAACTTTGCTCTACTCTACTCTATTCTACTCTGCTTTACTCTATTCCACTCTACTATAACTTATCTTAACCTTGCCTAGCCAATATTAGCCTAACCTAACTTTGCTCTGCTCTACACTTCTCTACCCTACTCTGTTATGCTCAACTTTTCTTTTCTCTACTTTACTCTACTATACTTTGCCCTATCTTACTCGAGCCTATTCTTGTCTAGCCTAACCTAACCCAGCTCTATTATACTCTACTCTACTCTTGCTTAGCTAGCCTAGATTATCCCATATTTACTCTATTATACTTTATTACATGTTTATATACTCTACTCTAATCTACTCGACTCTACTCTACTCTATTTTACTCTAACCTTGCCTAGCCTGACCTAGCTCTACTCTACCCTACTCTACCTTACTGCAGTCTAGACTAGCCTAACCTAGCTCTACTTTATTCTTCTCTACTTTGCTCTACTCTATTATGCTTTACTCTTCTCTACTCTATTTTACTCTACTCTAACCTAGCTTAGCATAACCTGACCTAGCTCAACTCTACTCTACTCTAGCCCAGCTTAACCTAGCCTAACCGAACCTAGCCTAGCCTAACCTAGCTTGACTATACTCTGCTCTACTCTACTCAATTATATTATACTCTACTCTACTCTACACTACTCTACTATATGTTAGTCTAACGTATTCTAATCTACTCTGCTCTATTTTACTCTACTTTTATCTAGCCTAATCTAGCCAAGTACTACTCTACTCTACTCCACTATGCGCTACTCTACTCCATTCTTCTCTACACTTCTCTACTTAATAATAATTTAACTTAGCCTTTACTTTACTTTACTCTAATATACTCAACTCTACTCTACTGCAATCTACTTCACTCTACTCTACTCCAACCTAGCATAATCTTATCTAACCTAACTCTACTATACTCTACTCAAACTCTACTCCACTTTACTCAAGCCTAGCCATGCCTACCTTAGATTAGCCTAGCCTAGCCAACCTTACCACAACCTAATCGAGATCTAGTCTACTCTACACCACTCTAGACCATTCTACTCTACTCTACACTACTCTACTCTAACCTAGCCTAGCCTAATCTAGCTCTACTAGACTATACTATACTCTACTCTACTCTACTTTAGCCTAAGTTAGCCTAGCATTGCCTAGCCTAACCTAGCACAACATCTACTCTACTTGGCTTTGCTCTGCTCTACTCTGCTTTGCTCTACTCTCTAAGCTTTTCTCTACTCTACTTTATTCTACTCCATTCTCCTCTGTTATGCTTTGCTCTACTTTACTCATCTTTTCTTGCTTCTTCTCTCCTGTCCTCTCCTCTACTCAACACTTCTCTCCCCTCCTCTCCACTACATTACTCTACTCAACCCCACTCTATTGTACTCTACTCTAATCTACCGTACTCTATTCTACTCTACTCTACTATACTCTACTCCACTCTACTCTAGCTTAGCTTAGCCTAGCCTAGCCTAAAATAATCTAGCTCTACTGCACTCTACTATACTCTACTCTACTTTACTCTACCCTACTCTAGCCAAGCCTAGCCTGCCCTAGCCTACCCATGCCTAGCCTAGCCTAACCTAGCTCTACTCTACTCTACTCTACTCTATACTACTAAACTATACATTACTATACTCTATCCTTGCCTAGCCTAACCTAGCTTAGTATAGCCTAACCTAGCTAAACTCTACTCTACATTGCTCTACTTTACTCCTTACTACTCTACTCTATTCTACTATATTCTACTCTAATCTTCTCATCTACTCTGCTCTTCTCTAATCTACTCTACTTTGCTCTCTTCTACTTTCTTCTACTCTACTATGTTTTGCTCTACTCTACTCCACTCAACTCTACTCTACTCTAATATAATCTACTCTACTCTACTATACTCTTCTTCACTTTAGTCTACTCTATTCTACTCTAATCAGGCCTAGCTTAACCTAACCAAGCTCTACCCTACTCTACTATACTCTTCTCAGTTTTAGCTTAGCCTAGCTTAACCAAGCTCTACTCTATTCTGCTATTTTCTACTCTTCTTTGCTCTACTCTCCCCGACTCAACTCTGTGCTGCTCTGCTCAGCTCTACTCTACTTTGTTCTTCTCTATTCTGCTCTACTCTACTCTGCTCTTCTCTACTCTACTCTAACCTACTTTACTCTACTCTAGCCTAGCCTAGCCAAACCTAACATTGATCTAATCTACTCTACTCTACTCCACTCTAGCCTAACCTAACCTAGACTAACCTAGCTTAGCCTAGCCTAACTTAGCTTTTCTTTGCTCTACTAATGTACTCTACTTTGCTCTACTCTTATTTACTCTATTCTACTCTATACTTCTCTACTTTAGCAGAGCCTAAACTATCCTAGCCTAACCTAACCTAGCTCTACTCTACTCTACTCTATTCTACTCTACTCTACTCTACTCTACTCTACCTTAGCCTAGTTTAGTACAGCCTAGACTAGCCTAGCCAAACCTATCTCTACTCTAATCTGTACTACTTTACTCTACTCTACTCTAGCCTAGCCTAGCCTACCCAAACCTAGCTTTACTTTACTCTACTCCACACGACTCAAATCTATTCTGCTCTACTCAAACTTAACCTAGCCTAGCAAAACGTAATTCTACTGTACTCTACTTTACTCTTCTCTGCTCTATTTTATTTTGCTCTACTCTGCTCTATTTTGGTCTTCTCTACTCTTCTATGCTCTACTCTGCTTTGCTCAACTCTACTCCACTCTACTCCTCTTTACTCTGCTATAGCCTATCTTAGCTTAGCTAGCCTAACCAAGCTCTTCTCTACCCTACTATACTTTACTAAAGCCTAGCCTAGCCTAACCAAGCCTAAGCTAGCTCTACTCTACTCTACTCTATTGTCTTCTACTCTACTCTACTCTACTTTACTTGACTTTGACTTAGCCTAACCTAGCTCTACTCTAGTCTAGCCTAGCCTTGCCTAACTCTACTCTACTCTGTTTACTCAGTTGTACCATTTCTTGCCCTACTCTTCTCTGTTTTACGTTATTATTCTCTGACTACTCTACTCTACTCTACTATACTCTACTCTATTCTTCTTTGCTCTACTCTACTCTTCTTTGCTTTGCTCTAACTTAACCTAACTTAGCCTAACCTAACTCTACTCTACTTTACCTAGCTCAACTCACCTCTACTCTGCTATACTTTGTTGTGCTCTGCTCTATTCTACTCTTCTTTGCTCTACTCTACTATGCTATGCTTTGCTCTACTCTTCTTAGCTGTACTCTACTCTACTCTACTCTACTCTACACTACTCTATTCTATAGTATTCTACTCAACACTAGCCTAGTTTAGCCTAAGCTTACTAAGCCTAGTCTAACATAGCACTACTCTACTCAATACTACTCTACTCTACTCTACCCTACTCTACTCTACTCTACTCAAGCCTAGCCAAGCCTAACCTAGCCTACCCTAACCTAGCTCTACTATACTATACTGTACTCTACTCTACTCTACTCCAATATACTCTACTCTACTCTACTCTAACTTTGCCTAGCACAGCCTCGCATAACATAGATCTACTCAACTCTACTTTGCCTAACCTAGCCTAACCAAGCTCTACTCGACTCTACTCTACTCCACTCTATTCTTCTCTACTCTACTCTACTCTGTTGTACTCTATTATACTCTAAACTATTTTATTGGACTCTAGCCTAGCCTAACCTAACCTAGCTCTACTCTTCTCTATCCCACTCTACTCTACTCTACTCTATTCTACTAAAGCCTAGCCTAGCCCAGCTTATTCTTTCCTAACTTAGCCTAGCCTAGCCTATCCTTCTTGTACTCTACTCTGCTATACTCCAACCTAGCCTAGCCTTACCTAGCTTAACCAAGCTCTACTCTGCTCTACTCTACTCTATTCTACTATGCTCTATCATGTCTACTCTACTCTATTTTGCTCTACTTTACTCAACTTTGCCCAACTTTGCTCTGCTTAGCACCACTCTACTCTACTCTGCTCTGCTTAGCTCTGCTCAACTCTACTCTACTCTACTCTACCCTAGCCTAGTTTAACTTAGCCTAGCCTAGTCTAGCCTTACCTAGCTCTCCTCTACTCTATTGTACTCTATAATACTCTAGCCATGCCTTGCCTAGCCTAGCTTACTTTAGCCTGGCCTAGCCAAAGCTAACTTTACTTTACTTTTACTCTACTTTAGTCTACTCTACTTTACTCTAATCTATTATATTCTACTCTACTCCACTCTAACTTGGCCTAGCCTAACCTTATCTAATTTAGCTCTACTCTACATTATTCTTGCCTAGCCTAGCTCTACTCTGCACTGCTCTACCCTACTTTGCTCTTCTCTGCTCTACTCTGCTTTCCTTTGCTTTACTTTACTCTACTTTAGCCTAGCCTGGCCTAGCCTAACCAAGCTCTACTCTACAATACCCTACTCTATTATGCTCTACTCTACTCTACTTTGCTCTACTCTATTATATTCAACTCTACTCTATTGTACTCTAGCTTAGCCTAGCCTAACCTAGTCCTACTATACTCTACACTTACTTAGCCTAGCCTACCTTAGCTTAGCCTAAATTAACTAAGCCTTGCCTAACCTAGCTCTACTCTACCCTACTATACTCTACTCTACACTACTCAACTCTACTCTACCCTACTGTATTCTGCTCTACTCTACTCTACTCTACTCTAACCTAGCCTAGCCTGGCCTAGCTTAATCGAGCTCTACTTTACTCTACTTTACTCTATTATACCCTACTCTACCCTAGCCTAGCCTAAAATTGCATAGCCTCGGCTAGCCTAAGATTGCTCTGCCCTACTCTCATTTTCTTTGCTCTGCTCTGCTCTAATCTTCTCTACTCCGTACTGCTCTACTTTACTCTACTCTACTCTATTCTACTCTACTTTAGCCTAGCCTACCTCCCCTAGCCTAACTTAACCTAGCTCTACTCTACTTTACTCGACTCCACTTTACTCAACTCTACTATATACTACTCTACTCTACTCTACTCTAGCATAACCTAGCCAACCCTAGCCTAACCTAACTTAGCTCTACTCTAATATACTACACTCTACTATACTACACTATACACTACTCTACTCTACTTTACTTGGCTCTACTATACTCTAATCTACTAATACTTTGACCTAACCTAGCCTAGTATTGCATCACCTAGCACTACTTTGCTCTATTATATTATGCTCTGCTTTGCTATACTCTACTCTTCCCTACACTACTCTACTCTACTCTGATATGCTCTACTCTACTCTACTCTACTATACTCAACACTACTATACTCTAGCCTTATTTAACCTCTCCTCGCCTAGCCTAACCTAGCTCTACTCTAATCTACTTTGCACTACAAGAATCTGCTTTACTCTTCTTTACATTGCATTGCTCTGCTTCGCTTTTCTAAATAGCTCTACTTTGCTCTGCTCTGCTCTACTCTACTCCTCTCTCTTCTATACTACTCTGCTCTGTTCTTTTCTACTCTACTCTACTCTACTCTTCTCTCCACTACTCTACTCTACTCTATCCTCTCTACCCTACTCCACTCCACTCTAATCTACTCTATTCTATCCTTGCCTAGCCTAACATAGCCTAACCTAGCTTTACTCTACTCTACTCAACTCTAGCCTAGCCTTTCCCAACTAAGCCTACCCATGCCTAACCTAGCTTAACCTTTTCTTTAATCTACTTTACTCAACTTTACTTTACCCTACTCTACTCTACTCTAATCTACTCTAGCCTAGCCTAACCTAGCCGAGCTTAGCTAGCCTAACCTTGCTTTGCTCTGCTATGCTCTTCATTACTCTTCTCCACTTTACTCTGCTCTACTCTACTTTTCTCTACTCTGCTCTGCTTTGTACTCTAGCCTAGGCTAGCTTAGCCTAGCCTAACCCCACTCTACTCTTCTCTACTCTACAATAGCCTAGCCTAGCCTATCTTACCATAGCCTGACCTAGCATAGCCTAATATAGCCTAGCCTAACCTAGCTCTACTCTAATCTACTCTACTTTGCTTTACTCAACTAAGCTTTGCTCTACTCCACTTTAACATAACCTAGCCAAGCCTAACCTAACCTAGCTTAGCTTTACTTAGCTCAACTCTTCTCAGCTCTGCTCTATTCTGCTCTACTATACTTTACTCTAATACGCTCAACTCTAATCTGTTATACTCTTTTCTACTCCACTCTACTCTAGTCTACTATACATTACTCTAGACTAGCCAAGTTTAGCCTAACCAAGCTCTAATCTGCTCTACTCTGCTCTATGCTACTCTACTCTAGCCTGGCTTAGCTTAGCTTAACTTAGCTCTGCTCTACTGTGTTATGCTATGCTCTGCTCTGCTTTACTTAGCTCTACCTTCCTATGATCTTCTCTACTCTGCTCTACTCTACTCTAATCTACTCTATTTTACTCTATCCTAGCCTAGCCTGACTTTGCTCTACTCTACTCTACTCTACACTACTCTACTCCACTCTACTCTAATCTACTCTAGCCTTTCCTAGCCAAGCCTACCCAAGCCTAGCCTAGATTAGCTTAGCCTAAGCTAACCTAACTCGACTCTACTTTAATGTACTATACTATAATCTACTCTACTCTAGCTTAGCTAGCCCACCCAAATGTAACCTAGCCTAACCTAGCTCTTCTCTACTCTACTCTACTCTACTCAACTTTAGCGAAGCCTTCCCTTGATTGGCCTAGCATAACCTAACCTACCTCTACTCTACTCTATTATGCTTCTCTCTACTCTCCTCTACTCTGCACTACTCTACTCTATTCTACCTCACGATGCATTGCTCTACTCTACTCTTCTACTCTACTCTACTTTTCTTTGCTCTATCCTACTCTGCTCTCCTCTCCTCTATTCTACTCTACTCTACTCTTCTTTATTTTACTCTACTCTACTATGCTCTATTCTACTCTACTCTACTCTACTTTAGTCTACTCCACTCTATTCAACTCTACTCGAGCCTAGCCTAGCCTAATCTAGTTCTATTCTTCTCTACTCTACTCTGCTTTAGCCTATCCTAGCGAAGCCTTCCCTTGCCTAGCCTATCCTAACCTAGTTTTACTATACTATACTATACTATACCCTACTCTACTCCACTCTATATTAACTTAGGCTTACCTAGTCTAAAAAAGCTCTACTCTACTCTACTCTAGCCTAACCTTGCCTAGACCAACATAACCATGCTAAGCCTAGATTGGCTTAGCCTAACCTTGCTCTGCTCTGCTATACACTACTTCGTTATGCTCTGCTCTATCTAGTCTTCTCTACTCTGCTCCACTTTGCTCTACTTTACTCTACTCTAATCTTTACAATAGCCTAGCCTAATTAAGCTCTATTCTACTTTACTCTACTCTACTATACTTTAGCCTATCCTAGAATAGCTTAGCTTAGCTTAGCCTTACTTAACATAGCTCTACTCTACTCTAATCTACTCTACTCTGCTCTACTCTACTCGACTCTACTCTACTCTACTCCAACTTAGCTTAGGCTAGCCTTGCCTAACCTATCATAGCCTAACCTAACTTAGCTCTACTCTACTCTGCTTTGTTGTACTCTACTCTAGTCTACGCTTATCTACTCTACTCCACTCCACTCCACTATGCTCTGCTTTGTTGTACTCTTTTCTGCTCTACTCTACTCTACTCTAGCCTATTCCAACTTTGCCTAGCTTAGCGTTGCCTAGCTTAGCTTTACTCTGCATCTCTACTATACTCTACTCTACTCTACTCTATCCTAGCCTAGCCTACCTTAATTTAGTCGAGCCTAGCCTAGCTTAGCACAGCCAAACCTAACTCTACTAACTGAGCTCTACTCTACTCTATTCTACTTTACTATACTTTAGCCTAGCTTACCCTAGCCAAACCTAGCTCTCCATTGATCTACTCTACTCTAGTCTATTCTACTCTACTATGTTATACTCTAACCATGCTTACCCTAGCCTAGCCTAGACTAACTTAGCTCTACTTCACTCTACTTCACTCTACTGTAGCCTAACCTACCCTAGTCTCACTTATCTCTACTTAACTTAACTCTACTTTGCTCTGCATTGCTTTGCTCTGCTTTCTTTGTTATACTCTACTCAACTCTACTCTACTCTGCTCTATTATACTCTAGCCTAGCCTAGCCTATCCTAGCTCTACTTTGCTCTACTATGCTCTACTACACTCTAATCTAACATTGCATAGCATAATCTAGCTTATCCAAGCCTAGCATAACAAAACCTAGCTCTACTCTACTCTACTTTACTCTACTCTACTCTACTCTACTCTTCTCTATTCTACTCTACTTTAACCAAAGGTAACCTAGATGTGCTCTACTCTACTCTACTCTACTTTAGTCTACTCAATTTTATTCTATTCTAGCCCCACCTAGCCTAACCTAGCCTAGCCTTGCTCTGCTCTGCTTTACTCTACTCAACTCTTCTCTACCCTCCTCTGCTCTACTCTGCTCTACCTTTCTCTGCTCTATTCTACTCTACTCTACATTATTGTACTTTTTCTACTCTGCTCTACTTTATTTTCCTCTCTTCTATTCTACTCTATTATACTCTACTATAACCTAACTTATCCTAGCTTAGCCTAACCAAGCTCTACTCTACTCTACTCTAGCCTAGCTTGGCCTAACCTAGCCCTATTGTGCTCTGCTTCACTATAATATACTTTGCTCTACTCTTTTCTATATTGCTTTGCTCTACTTTGCTTTACTCTACTATACTCCACTAAACTCTAGCTTAGCCTAGCCTAGCTTAAACTAACTGGCTATAGTCTACTCTACTCTACTCTAGCCTAACCAAGCCAAGACTAACTTAGCCTAGCCTAACCTAGCTCTACTCTACTCTACTCTATTATACTGTACTCTATTATATTTTACTCTACTATGCTCTACTCTATTTTACTATACTATACTCTACTCTATTCTACTCTACTATGCTCTACTCTAGCCTAACCTAGCTTAGCCAAGCTCTACTCTACTCTAACCTCGCCTTGCCTGGCCAACCCTAGCCTAGCCTAACCAAGCTTTACTCTACTCTACTCTAACCTAACCTAGCCTTGCCAAACCTAGCTCTACTCTACTCTAGCCTAGCCTACCCTTGTCTTGCTAGCCTAGCTTAGCCTAACCTAACTCTGCTCTGCTCTACTCTGCTCTGATTTGCTTAGCTCTACTCTATTTTACTCTTGCCTACTCTACCCTATCCTCGCTCTACTCTACTCTATTATACTCTACTCTATTCTGGCCTAGTCTACCCTAACCTAGCCTAGCCTAACCTAGTTTTATTCTACTCTACTCTACTGTACTATTGCCTAGCCTACCCTAACTTTGCACTACTCTACTCTGCTTTTCTCTGCTCTATTCTGCTCTGCTATACTCTACTCTACTCTACTCTACTATACTCTACTTTACACTACTCCACTCTACTCTACTCTAGTCTAGCCTACCCTAGCCTAGCCTTGCCAATCCTAGCCCAGCTTAGTGCAACATAACCTAGCTCTACTCTACTCTATCTTACACTACTCAACTCTGCTTTACTCTACTCTACTACACTCTACTCTAACCTAGGCTAGCCTAACCTATCGTAGCTCTTCTCTACACTATTCTACTCAACTCTCCTCTCTTCTCCACTACACTAGCCTAATTGAGCCAAGCCAAGCCTAGCCTAACTATGCTATACTCTTCTCAGCTTTACTCTGCTCTTCTCTTATTTTTTCTGCTCTAGTATACTCTACTTTGCTGCTTTACTGTACTCTACTCTACTGTACTCTAGCCAAGCCTAACCTAATTCTACTAAACTCTACTCAACTCTACTCTACTCTACTTTGCTCAACTCTACTCTACTCTGCTCTACTCTACTCTACTCTAATTTTCTTTACTCTGCTTTACTCTGCTCTGTTTTGCTCTACTTTATGCTACTCTACTCTACTCCAACTTTTCCTAGCCAAACCTAACCAAACCTAGTTCTACTATATATTACTCTACCAAACTTTATTCTACTCTACTTTATCATAGCCCAGCTTAACTAGCTCTGCTCTGCTCTGCTTTGCTCTTCTATACTTTGCTCTACTCTATTCATCTTTTTTCTACTTTGCTCTACTCTACTCGACTCTACTCGACTCTACTCCACTCTACTCAACTCTACTCTACTCTACTCTACTCTACTCTATTGTGCTCAAGCCTAGCCTAACCTAACTTAGGTTCGCTCTATTCTACTCTACTCAATTCTATTCTACTCCACTCTCGCCTAACTTAGCTTTTCTCTACACTACTTTGCTCTTCTCTGCTTTGCTCTACTCTACTTTGCTCTACTTTTCTCTGCTCTGCTTTTCTCTACTCTACTCTACTGTACTTAACTCTACTCTACTCTACTCTTCTTTGTCTGGCTCCTACCTTATCCTGCTCTACTCTTCTCTAATCTACTTTACTCTACTCCACTCAACTCAACTCTACTCTAGCTTTGCCTAGCCTTTCCTAACCTTGCCTAGCCTAGCCTAGCCTAAACTAGCTCTACTCTACTCTAACCTAACCTAGTGCTACTCTACTTTACTCTAGCCTTGCTAAGCAAAGCTTAGCCTATCTACTCTACTCTACTCTTCTCTAGCTAAGCCTCGTTCAGCATAGCCTAGCCTAACCTAACCTAGCTCTGATCTACTCAACTCCACTCTGTAAAGCTCTATTATGCTCTACTCTCCTTTGCTCTATTATACTCTACTGTACTCTAACCCAGCCTAGCCTAACTTTGCTCTACTCTACTTTAATCTATTCAACTCTAGCCTAGCCTGGCTAAGCCTAACCTAGCTCTACTTTACTTTGCTCTACTCTAACCTAGCCTAGCCTAGCCTAAGCTAACCTAGTCTAGTCTACTCTGCTTACTTTACTCTACCCTACTTTAGCCTTCCTTTGACTAGCTTAGCCTTGCATAACCTATGTCTGCTCTACCCTTCTCTACACCACTCTACTCTAATTTGTCTACTCTACTCTACTCTACACTATTCTGCTCTACTGTGCTTTGCTCCACTCTGCTCTACTCTTCTTTGCTCATCTCACCTCACCTCTACTCTACTCTGCTCTACTCTGCTCTACTCTACTCTACTCTGCTTTGCTCTCCTCTACTCTATTATGTACAACTCTATCCTTGTTTAGCCTAGCCTAGCCCAACCTAGCAAAACCTATCCAAGCCTAACCTAACTATACTATACTCTGCTCTACTCTACTCCACTCTATTCTATACTACTTTACTCTACTCTACTTTATTGTACTCTACTTTACTCTAATCTGCTCTACTCCACTCTACTCTCCTCTCCTTAACTCAACTCTACTCTACTCAACCCAACTCTACTCTATTATACACTACTCTACTCTATTCTATTCTACTCTATTCTACTCCAGTCTAGTCTAGTCTACTTTACTCCACTCTACTCTACTCTTTTCTACTCTACTCTACTCTTCTATGTTGTACTCCACTCTACTATACTCTACTCTACTCTAACTTACCCTAAGTTAGCCTAGCTTAGCCAACCAAGCTCTACTCTTCTCTGCTTCACTATGCTCTTCTCTACTGTGCCGTACTCTACTCTACTATGTTTTACTCTACTTTTTTATGCTCTACCCTACTCTACTCTACCCTACCTTACTCTACTTTATTCTACTCTGCTCTACTCTACTCGTCTCTAACATAACCTACCTTAGCAATACCTACCCTAGCTTAGCCTAACCTTGAATCACTCTACTCAGCTCAACACTGCTCAACTCTACTCCACTATTTTCTACTATACTCTGCTCTGCTAGTCTCTACTCTCTACTCTACTCTGCTTTACTCTACTCTGCTCGACTCTGTACTACTTTACTTTACTCATTCTACTCTAGCCTAGCTACTCTAACCTAGCTTAGACAAGCCTAGCCTAGTGTAACCTTGCCGTACTCTACTCTACTCTACTCTAGCCTATCCTATCCTAACTGGCTTTGCTCTACTCTACTCTACTATAATCTACTCCACTCTACTCTGCTTTGCTCTACTCTACTCTTTTCTACTATACTCATCTCTACTCTATTCTGTTCTTCTCAAATCTACTCTACTACAGCCTAGTTTAGCCTTTCCTAACAAGCCTTGCTTATCCTAACTCTATGCTACTTTACTCTACTCTACTCTACTCTACTCTACTTTACTCTAACTTAGCCTGGCCTAACCATGCTCTACTATACTCTACTCTACACTACTCTAGTCTACTTTACTCTAGCCTTGTCGAGCCTAGCCTGCTTACCCTAGCACTATACTCTGCTTTGGCCTAGCTTAGCATAGCCTAGCCTGGCTTAGCCTAGCCAAACCCTAGCTCTGCTCTACTCTGCTCTACTCTGATCTACTCTTCTCTACACTAGTCTACTCAATTGTACTCTATACGAGCTTAACCTAGCTCCACTCTACCTTACTCTACTCTACTCTTCTTTACTCTACTTTATTTCACTCTAGCATAGTCTAGCCTAGCTTAACTTAACCTAGAATAACCTTACCTAGCCTAGCCTTGAGTGACAAAGCTCTACTCTACTATACTCAACTCTACTCTACACAATTCAACTCAACTTTGCTCTTGCATAATATAGCCTAGCCTAGCCTAACTGATCTCTACTCTATTCTACTCTACTCTTACCTTGCCTAGGCTATCATCGCTTAGCCTAGCTTAGCATCTGCTAGCCTAGCCTAACCTAACTCTACTTTACTCTAGTCTACTCTATTTTATTATACTCTACTCTACTCTACTCTAACTAGCCTAGTGTAAACTAGCTTAAATCTACTCTATTATAGCCTAGCTTAGTCAAGCTTAATCTTGCTTTACTCTACTCTACTCTGTTCTACTCTGCTCTACTCTACTCTACTCTACTTTAGCCTAGCCTAAGCTAGCCTAGTCTAACTTAGCTTTGCTCTGCTCTACTCTACTCTGCTCTACTTTACTCCATTCTCGTCTACTCTATTCTGCTCTTCTCTTCTCTAATATACTCTACTCTACTCTAGCCTTATCTTTCCTATCTTAGGCTAGCTTAACTTAGCTCTACTCTACTCTAATCTACTATACTCCACTATACTCTGCTCTAGCCTACCTTAGCCAAGCCTAACGTAGTTCTACTCTACTATACTTTACTCTACTATACTATACTCTTCTCTAACCTAGCCTTGCCTAGCCTAACATAACCTTTCTCTCCTCTACTCTATTATACTATACTCTACATTACTCTACTCTACCCTACCCTACCCTGCTCTACTCTACTATCCTCCAACCAAGCTTATCCTAGCCTAGCCTAACCTAGCTTGTCTAACTAGCTCTACTTTACTCTACTCTTCTGTACTCTATTGTACTATGCTCTACTCTGCCTTGCTTCACTCTACTCAGCTCAACTCAACTCTGCTCTGCTCTACTGTACTCTACTCTTCTCTACTTTGCTCTATTATTCTCTACTTTGCTCTTCTTTACCATAATATGCTCTGCTCAACTCTACTCTTCTCTGCTTAAGCCTAGTCTAGCCTAGCCTAGCCTAACAAAGCTCTACTTTACAATACTTTACTCTACTTTACCCTACTCTACTCTACTCCATACTAGTTTAGCTGAGCCTAACCTAACCTAACCTAGCATAACCCAAGCCTAACCGAGCTATACTCTACTTTGCTATACACTACCCTACTCTACTCTACTATAACCAAGCTGAGCCTAACCTTGCTCTACTCTACTCTACACTTCTCTAGCCTAGCCCAGCCTAGCATAGCCTCGCCTAGCCTAACCAAAACTAGCTATCCTTTGCTCTACTCTACTCTGCTCTACTTTGCTCTTCTTTTTAATGCTCTACTATGCTATGGTCTACTCTACTCTTCTTTGCTAAGCTCTACTCCTTTTTGCTCTACTCTGCTCTACCCTACTCTATTCTACTTTGCTCTACTTTACTCTATCTACTTCTAGCCAAATTCAACCTAGCCTAGCCTAACCTAGCTTTACTCTACTATACTCTACTATACTCTAGCATAGCATAACCTATCATAGCTCTAATCTACTCTACTCTAACTTAGCATAGCATAACCTATCATAGCTCTAATCTACTCTACTCTACTCTATTATACACTTCTCTACCCTACCAAAACCTAACCTAGCCTAGCCTAATGTAACCTAACTCTACTCAACTCTACTCTACTTTATTTGAGCTTAGCCTTCTCTAACCTTGCTCTACTCTACTCTGCTCCACTTCACTCTGCTCTGTTCTTCTCTACTTTGCTCTACTCTGCTCTACTCTACTCTACTCTACATTAGCCTCGCTTAGGTTAGCCTAACCTAACCTAGCTCCACTCAATTCTATTCTAATGTACTTTACACAACTCTACTCTAGCCTAGCCCAGCCTAGCCTTGCCTGGCCTAACCTTGCTCTATTCTGCTCCAATCTACCTTATTATACTATACTTATACTATATTATACTATACTTATATTATATTATACTATACTGTACTATACTATACTATACTATACTATACTCTACTCTACTCTACTCTGCTCTACTCTACTCTAACCTAACCTAGCCTAGCTTAGCTTAGCCTAACCTAGCTTAACTCGGCTCTGCTCTACTCTACTCTGCAGTACTCTACTCTTCTCCGCTCTATTCTGCTATGCTCTTCTCAACTTTACTCTAGCCTAGCCAAACTTAGACTAGCCTAACCTTACATAATTGAGCTCTACTCTAATTTACCCTATTTCTACACCACTCTACTCTACTCTACTCTATCATACTTTACTCTACTCTACTTTACTATACCCTGCTCTATTCTACACTAGCCTAGCATAGCCTAGCCTATCATGGCCTAACCCAACCTATCTTAGCTCTACTCTACTCTACTCTAATTTTGCCTCGCTTGGCTTAGCCTAACCTAACCTAGCTCTACTCAACTCTATTCTAATGTACTTTACACAACTCTACTACACACAACTCTACTCTAGTCTAGCCCAACTTAGCCTTGCTTAGCTAACCTTACTCTATTCTACTCTAATCAACCTTATTATACTATATTATACTATACTATACTATCCACTACCCCACTTTATTCTAACCTAGCTTAGCCTAGCTAAGCTTAGCCTAACCTAACTCTACTCAACTTAGCTCTACTATACTCTGCACTACTCTACTCTTCTCTATTCTGCTCTGCTCTACTCTGCTCTGCTCTTCTCTACTCTACTCCACTCTAGCCCAGTCAAGCCTAAACTAGCATAACTGAGCTCTTCTCTACTTTACTTTATTCTACACTACTCTACTCTACTCTACTCTACCATAATTTACTCTACCCTGATCTAGTAAATACTACTCCACTTTAAACTAGCCTAGCCTAGCTTATCATAGCCTTTCCTAGCCTAGCCTAACCCAACCTATCCTTCCTCTACTCTACCCTACTCTACACTACCATAATATATTCTACTCCACTCTACTCTTCTCTAACCTCGCCTACCTATCTTAGCCAAACCTAACTCGGCTCTACTCTAGATTAGCCTAGCTTATCCTTTCCTAACCTAGCTCTTCTCTTCTGTACGACGCTCTGCTCTGGTCTGTCTCCTCTTATTTACTCTGGTCTACACCACTTTATTGTTCTCTAACTTAGCCCAGCCTTACCAAGCCTAACATGGCCAACTTGTACTCTACTCTACTCTACTCTATTCTACTCTCTTCTACTCTACTCTAGCATAGCGAAGCCTACATTAGCCTAAAGTTGCCAAACCTAGCCTAGCTTAGCCTAACCTAACCTAGCTCTACTCTACTCTACTCTAATCTACCCTACTCTACTCTACTATTACATAACCTAGCCTAGCTTAACCTAACCTAATCTAGCACTACTTTAGCCTAACATGGCTTAGCTTAGCCTAAGTTAGCTCTTCTTTCCTCTACTTAGCTCAGCTCTGCTTTTCTTTGTAATGCTCTACTATTCTTGGCTCTCTTCTACTCTACTCTACTCTTCTCTTCTTTGCTCTCGTCTACTGTACTCTAGCCTAACCTATCCTAACCTAACTCCACTCTATTCTATTTTACTCTAATATACTATACTCTACTCTAGCCTAACCTAGCCTTAGCTCACCTACGCTAGCCTAGCCTATTTGTACACTATCTACTCTTCTTTACTCTTCTACTGTACTCTACACTACTCTACTCTACTCTAGTCTACTCTACTCTACTCTAACCTAACATAGCCTAACCAACCTAGATCTACTCTACTCCACTCTACTCTAACCTAACCTAGCTTACCTTGCTTTCCCTATTATATTATACTCTACTCTTCTCTTCTCTACTATGCTTTTCTCTACTTTACTCAACTCTACTCTACTTTCCTCTTCTCTACTCTGCTCTACTCTCTCCTCTTCTACTCTATTCTACTCTATTTTACTCTACTTTATTATACTATATCTTCCTCTAATGTTCCTTAGCCTAAGCCAAGACTAACCTAGCTTTACTCAACTCTACCCTAGCCTAACCTAGTCTAGCATAACCTAAACTACCATAATCTAACTTAGCCTATCTTAGCACTACTCTACTCTACTATACTCCACTCTACTCTACTCTACTCTACTCTGCTTTACTCTACTCTACTCTACTATACACTACTCTACTCTACTCTACCCTACTCAAACCTAGCCTAACCTAGCTCTACTCTATTCTACTCTACTCTACTTCACTCTACTTTGCTCTTCTCTAATCTACTCTTCTCTTTTTTACTCTACTCTACTCCTCTTTAGACTTATCAAGCCTAACCTAACCTAGCTCTACTCTAATAATTCTAATGTACTTTACACTACTCTACTCTACCAACTATACTCTAGCCTAGCCTAGCCTAACCTTATCTAGCTAAGCCTTGCTCTACTCTAATCCACCTTATTATTCTATACTATACTATGCTCTACTCCAATCTACTTTACTCTGCTCTAATCTAGCCTTAACTAGCCTAACCTAGCTTAGGTTAGCCTAACCTAACTCTACTCTACTCTGCTCTACTCTACTCTGCTCTACTCTACTCTTTTCTACTCTACTCTACACTGCTCAACTCTGCTCTTCTGTACTCTACTCTAGCCTAGCCTAGCCTAGCATAGACTAGCCTAGCTGAGCTCTACTCTACTTCACTCTACTCTATTCTACACTAATTTATTCTACTGTACTCTATCCTACTCTACTCTACTTTACTCTAATATGCTCTACTCCACTCTACACTAACCTAGCCTAGCCAAGCCTATCATAGCTTAGCCTAACCAAACCTAACCTAGCTTTATCCTACTCTAGTCTACTCTACTCTACCACACTCTATTCTACTCCACTTTACTCTACTGTAACCACACCTAGCCTATCTCAGCCAAACGTAGCTCTACTCTACTCTACTCTAGCCTAGCCTAGCCTAACCTAGCTTAACCATGTCTAACCTAGCTTTGCTCTGCTCTACTATACTCTACTCTGTTATGCTATGTCTCTTCTACTCAACTCCTCTACTTTATTGTACTTTAGCTAAGCCATCCTTTCCTAACCTAGCTCTATTGTACTCTACTCTACTCTATTCTACTCAACTCTAGCCTGGCTAAGCCTATCTTAGCCTAGCCTTGCACAACCTAGCCTAGCTTAGCCTAACCTAACCTAGCTCTACTCTACTCTACTCTACCCAAATCTAATCTACTCTTACCTAACCTAGCCTAGCCTAACCTAACCTAACCTAACCTAGCTCTACTCTTGCCTAGCTAAACATTACTCTTCTTTACTCTACTCAGCTCAGCTCAGCTCTGCTTTGCAATGCTTTTCTTTTCTTGGCTCTCTTTTGCTCCACTCTTCTCTGCTCTCCTCTACTGTACTCTAGCCTAGCCTATCCTAACCTAGCTCCACTCTGTTCCACTCAACTATACTCTACTCTGCTCTACTGTTCTGTACTATACTCTAGCTTAGCAAAGCCTCAACTAGCATACCCTAGCTTAGCTTAGCCTAGCCTAACCTAGCCCTACTATACTCTTCTCTACCCTTCTACTCCATTCTACTCTACTCTAACCTTGTTTAGCCTAACCTAACCTAGCTTTACTTTACTCTGCTCTACTCTACTCTACACTATCTACTCTAGCCTAGCCTAGACTAACCTAGCTATGCTCTACTTTACTTTACTATACTATACTCTTCTCTTCTCTACTCTACTCTGCTTTTCTCAACTCTGCTCTACTCTACTCTACTTTGCACTGCTCTACACTCCTCTCTTTTGCTCTACTCTACTTTATTTTACTCTACTCTACTCAACACTACTTTGCACTACTCTAAACTAGCATAGCCTAACTAGCCTAACATAGTTCTACTCTTCTTTACTCTACTCTACACTACTTTACTCTATTATACTATACTCTTGTCTGCTCTAGCATAGCCTTGCCAAGCCTAGCCTAACCTAACCTAACTCTGCTCTACTCTACTCCACTCTACTTTGCTTTCCTCTACTCTATTATGTTGTGCTCTACTCTTCTCTACTCTACTCTACTCTTCTCTAGCATAGCTTAGCCTAATCTTGTCTATCCCAACCTAGCCTAACCCAACCTAGCTCTACTCTACTCAACTCTATTATACTCTTAGCTAGCCTGGCCTTGTCTAGCGTAACCTAGCTCTACTCTGCTATACTTTACTCTAGTCTTTCCTTTCCTTGCCCAGCCTATCCTAGCCTAACTTAGCTCTACTTTGCTCTACTCTACTCTACACTGCTCTATATTGCTCTGCTTTGTTCTACACTACTCTTCTCTACTCTACTCAGCTTTAATCTACACTACTTTACTTTACTCAAGACTAGCCTAGCTTAGCTTATCCTAACCAAGCTCTACTTTACTCTACACTACTCTACTTTTCTCTTCTCTTGCTTAGGCTAATCTAGCCTAGCCTAGCCTAGTTGAGCTCAACTCTACTATAATCTACTACACTATACCATCCTGTAGTCTACTCTACTCTACTATACATTACCCTTCTTTACTCTACTCTACTCTACCCAACTCTATTCTATTCTACTCCAATCTAGCCTATCTGAGCCTAGCCTAGCCTAGCTTTGCCTAAACAAGCTCTACTCCGCTTTGCTCAGTACTATTCTACTCTGATCTGCTCTATTTTGGTCTACACTGTTATGCTTTATGCTACTCTACTCTGCTCTACTCTTCTCTACTCTGCTTTACTCTGAACTTCTCTACTCTGCTCTGCTTTACTCTACTACACTCTAGCCAGGCCTCACCTAACCTTGCCTAACAGAGCACTACTCTACTCCACCTACTCTACATTCCTTTACTCTTCTCTACTCTACCCTTTCCTTGTCTAGCCTATTTTACCCTAGCTTAGCTTAGCCTAGCCTAGCATAATATAGCTTCACTCTATTATAATCTACTCTATTCTATTTTACTCTACTCTAATCTACTCTACTCTATCCTACTCTACTTTGCTCTACTCTACACTAACCAAGCCAAGCCTTGCAAATTATAACCTAGCTCTATTCAGGTCTACTCTACTTTAGCTTCGCCTAGCCAAGCCTACCATAACCTAGCCTAGCTTAACCAAGCTCTACTCTACTCTACTCTACTTTGCTATGCTCTATACTACTATGCTTTGCTCTATTCTACTCTGTACTGCTCCACTCTATTTTACTCTACTCTCCTTTGCTCTATAATACTCTACTCTATTGTACTCTAGCCTAGCCTAACCAAGCTAAAGTCTACTCTAGTTTGCTTTATTCTAATCTACTCTAGCCTAGCCTAGCCCAACCTAGCTTAACTTAGCTTAGCCAAACATAGCCTAGCCTAGCCTAACCTAGCTCTACTCTAATCTACTCTTCACTAACCTATCCTAACCTAACCTAATCTGGCCTAGCTATTTTCTACTCTACCCTACTTTAGCCAAGCCTAAGCTAGCCTTGCCTAAGCTAGCTCTACTCTGCAATTCTCTACTCTACTCGACTTTGCTTTACTCTACTCTACTCTCCTCTACTCTGCTCTACTCTACACTATTCTACTCTACTCTACACTACTTGAGTCTAGTCTAGCCTAACCTAGCTTTACCCAACTCTACTTTACTCTATGCTTCTCTACTCTCCTCTAGTCTACTCTACCCTAGCTTAGCTTAACTTAGCCTAGCCTACCCTGTCCTAATGCAGCCTAACCTAGCTCTAATTTGCTTTCCTCTACTATACTCCACTCTACTCTACTATACTGTACTCAAAACTTGCCTAGCCTAACCTAGCTCTATTATTCTCTACTCCACTCTACTCTAACCTAGCTTAGGCTAGCTAAACCTAGCCTAACCTAGCTCTACCCAACTCTACTTTACTCTACTCTGCTCTCCTTTGCTCTACTTTGCTCTAATCCACTCTACTTGTCTCTACCCTACTCTACCCTAGCCTAACCTAAATTTGCTCTATTATACTCTCTCTCTACTCCACTTTACTCTACTCCACTCTAGCCTAGCCTAACCTAGCTTAGCCTTGCCTAGCCTAGCCTAACGTAACCTAGCTCTACTCTACTCTACTCTACTATACTCTACTCTAACCTAGCCTAGCCTTGCCTTGCTTAGCCTAACATTGCTCTACTCTAATCTACTCTATCTCTATTATACTTTATTATACTCAATTCTGTTATGCACTTCTCTACTCTACTCTACTCTACTCATTGTTGCTTTGTTCTGCTCTTCTTTACTCTACTCTACTTTGCTTAGCTCTGCTCTACTCTACACTACTTTACTCTTACCTAGCCTAGTATAATCAAGCTCTACTCTAGTCTACTCTACTCTAGCTTAGCCATGCCTAGCCTACCGTAACCTAGACTAGCCTAGCCTACCCTAACCTTACTCTATTCTAACCTAGCCTAGTTTAGCCTAGCCTAACCTAGCTCTACTCTACTCTACTCTACTCATGTCTTGCTTAGCCTAGCTTAGCCAAGCCTCACCTGGCCTAGCTTAACATAGGTTTGCTCTACTCTGCTCTACTATACTCTGCTCTGTTTTGCTCTACTTTGCTCTTCACTGCTCTACTCTGTTATGCTCCACTCTACTCTACCCTACTCGACTCTTCTATACCCTATTGAACACTAGCTAAGGCTAGCCTTGCCTAGCCTTGCATAACCTAGCTCTACTATACTTTACACTGCTCTACTCTAGCCTAGCCTACAGTAACCTAGCCTAACCTAACCTAGCTTAGCCAACCTAGCCAAGTATAGCCTAACCTAGCTATTATCTACTCTATTATACTCTACTCTATTCTACTCTTCTCTACTCTACTCTTCTCTATTCTAACCAAGCCTAGCATAGCCAAGCCCAACCTTGCTCTAATAAAAAATACTCCAACCTAGCTTAATCTAGCTTATCCTAGCTCTATGCTGCTTTGCTCTACTTTACTCTACTCTGCTCTACTCTTCTTTGCTCTACTCTTCTCTACTCTGCTATACTCTACTCTACTATACTCTATTGTACTCTATCTTAGTTTTGCCTAACTTCGCTCTACTCTACTCTACTCTACTCTACTCTAGCCTAACTTAGCTTAGCATAGCCAAGCCTAGCTTAACCTTGCTCTACTCTCTTTTACTCTACTCTACCTTATTCTACTCTACTCTAATCTACCCTACTCTACTCTGTTCTACTTTAGCCTAGCCTAACGTACCCTAGCCTTGCAAAGCCTAACCTAGCTCTACTCTACTCTACTTTATGGTACTAAATTCTACTCTTCTCTACTCTACTTTACTCCACTCTACTCTACTCGAACCTAGCCTAAGCTAACCAAGCCCAACTTAGGGGTAATCTACACTATTCTAACATAGCCTAACCTAACTTAGAATAGCCAAACCAAGCCCTAATCAGCTTTACTCTGCTCTACTCACTCTTTTCTACTCTACACTATTATACCCAACTCTGCTATACTCTTCTCTACTTTACTCTACTCTACACTACTCTACTCTACTCTACTCTACTATACTCTAACCTAGCCTAGCTTAACCTTGCTCTACTCTACTCTAGCCTACCTTACCCCAACCTAGCCTAGTCTAGGATAGCCTAACCTAGCCATGCTCTACTTTACTCCAGTCTAGTCTACTCCACTCTGCTCTAGTCCACTCTACTCCACTCTACCCTACTTTACACTACTTTACTCTACTCTAGCCTACCCTAGCCTATCCTAGCCTAGCTTAGCCTAACCTAGCTCTACTTAACTCTAGCCTATCCTTGTCTAGACTAGCCTAACATAGCCTAACATAGCCTAACCCTTCTCTACTGTACTCTACTATGCTCTACTCAACTCTTCCCTACTTTACACTACTCTGTTCAAATCTACTCTACTCTGCATTGTTCTACAATGTTCTTCCACTCTGCTCTACTCTACTCTATTTTGCTCGACTTTACTCTTCTCTACTCTACTCTACTCTTCTCTCCTGTCTTCTTCTCTACTCTGCTCGAGTCTACTCTACTCTACTCTACTTTACTCTACTCTACTCTGCTCTACTCTACTCTAGCCTAGCCAAGCCAAGCATTGCATAATCTAGCTCTACTCAACTAAACTCTACTCTAGCCTATCTTATCTCAGGCTAGCATACCCTAGCCTTACTTAGCCTAACTTAGCTCTACTATACTATACCATATTATACTCTACTCTGCTCTACTCTCCACCAACCTCACCTTGCCTAGCATAATCAAGCTCTACTCTACTCTGCTCTACTCTACTCTACTTTAGCATATCCTTGCCTAGCCCAGCCTAGCCTAACCTAGCCTAGACAAGCTTTGCCAAAACTAGCTCTACTCTGCTATGCTATGTTATGTTCTGCTCTACTCTTCTATGCTTTACTCTGCTCTCCTTTGCTCTGCTCTACTCTACTCTAATCTTTACTCTAGTTTAGCCTAGCCTAACCTAACTCTACTCTACATTATGCTACTTTACTCTACTCTACTCTACTCTAGCCTATCCTAAGCTAGCTTACCATAGCCTAGCCTTGCTTAGCCTTGCCTAACAAAGCTCTACTCTACTCTAATATACTCTACTCTACTCTACTCTACAAGGCTCTACTCTCCTCTACTCTAACCTAGCCAAGCCTAGCCTTGCCTATCCTAGGCTAGCCTAACCTAGCCTTGCCTAACTAAGCTCTACTCTGCTCTGCTTTGCTTTACTATGCTCTACTCTTAAATACTATACTCTACTCTATTCTACTCTACTCTTCTCTACTCTGCTCTACTCTACTCTACTCTAGCATAGCCTAGCTTAGCCTAACCTAGCCTAGTATAACATAACTATACTCTCCTCTGCTCTACTCAACTCTACTATACTCTACTCTACTCTATTATATTCTGCTCTATTCTACTCTAGCCTAGCCTACATTTCCTAGCCTAGCTTAGCCCAACCAAACCTAGCTCTAATCAACTCTACCTTACTCTACTTTACTCTACTATATTCTACTATACTCTACTCTAATTTACTCTACTATACTGTACTCTAGCCTAACCTAACCTAGCCTAGCTACCCTAGCTTAGCCTAACCATGCTTAACATAGCACTAATCTACTTTACTCTACTATACCCAACCCTAACTTAGCCTAGCTTATCTTATGCTAATTAAGCTCTACTTTACTCTACTCCACTCTATTCTACTCTACTCTAGCTTAGCCTCACCTAGCCTAGTATTACCTAACCTAGCTCTACTCAAGTTTGCTCTGCTTTGCTCTACTCTGCACTTTTCCACTATGCTCTACTATGTCATGAACTGATCTGCTCTACTTTGCTCTACTCTACTCTGCTCTAGTATTCTCTACTCTACCCTACTCAACTGTAATCCAACCTAACCTAGCTATACTCTACTCTACTCTACTCTACTCCACTCTATTCTACTCTACTCTACTCTACTCTAGCATAACTAAGCCTAACCTAACTCTATTATACTCTTGTTTTCTCTGCTCCACTCTACTCTATTCTATTCTACTTTTCTCTACTCTACTCTACTCTCTTTTACTCTGTTATGCTCTTCTTTGCTCTATTTTGGTCTGCTCTACTCTACTCTACTCTACTCTAATCTACTCTCATTGGCTCTTTTGTGCTTTGCTCTCCTCTCCCCTCATCGCCTGTCCTAGACTCTACTCTACTTTGCTCTACTCTACTCTTCTCTTCCCTACTCTATGCTACTCTACTCTATTCTACTATACTCTACTCCTATATTGTACTCTAGCCTAGCCTAGCCTACCCAAGCCTAGCATTATCTAACTCTACTCTACTTTATGCTACTCTACTCTACTCTCTAGCAGAACCTAGCCCAGCCTGCCCTAGCCTACCATAGCCTAATCAAGCTCTACTCTTATCAACTCTCCTCTCCTCTAGTCTTTTCTAGCATAAACTAGCAAAGCCTAGCCTACCCTAGTCTAACCTAGCTCTGCTCTTCTCTATTCTTTTCTACTCTGCTCTGCTCTACTCCTTTCTACATTGGTCCACATTGCTCTTTTTCTCTGCTCTACTCTACTCTACTATGCTCTCCTATCCTCAACTATACTCGACTCTACTCTGCTCTACTCTACTCTACTCTACTCTACTCAACCTTACACTACTTTACTCTATCTTACTCTACTCTACTCTACTTTACTCTAGCCAAGCCTAACATAGCCTAGCCTAGCCAAGCTTAGCCTAACAAAGCACTACTCTACTCAACTCAATGCTACTCTACACTACTCTAGTCTTGCATAGCATACCCTTGCTTGGCCTTGCCTTGCTTACCCTAGCCTAACCTAGCTCTATTCTGTTACACTATACTCCATTGTACTCTACACTACTCTACTCTACTCTACTCTAATGTAGCTTAGCATAGCATAACCAAGCTCTACTCTACTCAACTCTACTCTACTCTAGCCTAACTTAATCTTTGTTAACCTAACTTAGTGCCTAACCTTACTAAGCTATGCTCTACTCTACTCTACTATGTTATGTATGCTATGCTTTGCTATTCTCTACTCTACTATATTCTACTCTACTCTTCTCTGCTCTACTCTAGTCTTTTTTACTTTGAACTCAAACCTAGCCTAGCATAATTTAGCTTTACTCTACTCTATTATTTTCTACTCTACTATACTCCACTCTATCCTAGCCTAGCATAGCCAGTTATAGCCTAGCCTTCTCTAGCTTACCCTAGCATAACCTAACTCTACTCCACTATTTTCTACTATGCTCTACTCTACTCTACTCTAATCTACTCTATTCTACTATACTCTAACCAAGCTTAGCCATGCCTCGCCTAACCTAGCCCAGCCTAACATAGCTCTGCTTGGCTCTACCCTACTCTGCTCTACTCAGCTCTGCTATTCTCTGCTCTGCTCAGCTTTACTATGCTCTGCTCTACTCTGCTTTGCTCTACTCCACCTTGCTCTACTCTATTCTGCTCTACTCCACTCAACTCTACTCTAACCAAACCTAGACTAGCCTAACCGAGCTCTACTCTAATCTTCTCTACTCTATGCTGTTATACTCTATTATACTCTACTTTACTCTAGCTTAGCCAAGCTAGCCTAACCTACATTAACATAACTCTACCCTACTCTACTCTACTCTACTCTATTATAATATCCTCTTGTCTAGCCTTGCCTTGCTTAACCTAACTTATCTATACTTTACTAAACTCTACTCAACTCTACTATACTCTACCCTACTCTACTCTAACCTAGACTAGCCTAGCCTAACAAAGCTTTACTCGACTCTATTTTACTCTACTCTAAACTAACCTTTCTTAACCTAACCTCGCTCTACTCTACTCTATTATGCTATGCTCTAATATGCCCTACTATGTTCTACTCTACTCGGCTTTACTCTACTCTACTCTACTTTGTACTCTAGCATATCCTAGCTTAGCCAAGCCTAACCTAGCTCTACTCCACTCTACTCCATTGTAGTCTACTCTACTATACCCTTGCATAGCCTAGCCTAGCCAACAATAGCCTAGTCAAGCCTAACTTAGCCTAGCCTACCCTAGCATATTTCTACTCTTCTCTACTCTACTCTACTATACTCTACACTGCTCTACTCTACTTTAATTTAACGAAGCCTAGCATGGCCTAACATAACCCAGCCAAACATAATCTAACTTAGCTTTACTCTACTCTGCTCTACTCTACTATGCTCTACTCTGTTCTACTCTTCTCTCCTTTGCTCTGTTCTTGTTGTCTCTACTCTACTCTGCTCTAGGCTAGCCTATCCTAGCCTAACCTAGCTCTACTCAACTCTACTATAGTCTAGTCTTGTCTACTCTACTCTACTTCAACCTAGCTTAGCCTACCCCAGAAGAGCTGAGCCTACCCTCACTTAGGTTACCCTACCAAACCTAGCTTTACTCAACTCTATTCTACCTTACTCTACTCCACTCTACTCTACTAGTCTACTCCACTCTACTCTACTTTACTCTATCTTAACTAGCCTTGCCTTGCATAACTGGGCTCTACTCTACTCTACTCTAGCCAAGCCAAGCCTAACTAAGCTCTTTTCTACTCTACTCTACTTTAACCTAGCCTAGCTTAAACTAATTTAGCACTACTCTACTTTATTCTACTCCATAATACTCTACTCTACAATACTCAACTCAACTCTAATCTAGTCTACTATACTCTACTCTACTCTATTATACTCTAATCTAGCCTAGCATAGCCTAACCTTGCTCTAATCTACCTACTCTACTCTATTCTACTCTACTCTAACCTAGCCTTGCTTAGCCTACCCAAGCTTTACTCTACTCTACTCTACTCTACGCTGCTCTGCTCAATTTTGCTCTACTCTGCTTTACTGTACTATATTATTCTATGCTCAGCTCTGCTTTACTCTACTCTTTTCACTCTTTTCTACTCTACTCTATCTAGCCTAGCTTAGCCTAAGCTGGTCTAATCGAGCTATAGTCTACCCTACACTATTGTTCTCTACTGTACTCTACTCTAGCCAAACCAAGCCTAACTAAGACCTTTTCTACTCTACTCTACTTTAACCTAGCCTAGCTTCGATTATTTTAGCACTACTATACTTTATTCTACTCTATAATACTCTACTTTACTGTACTCAACTTGTTATACCCGATAAAATATTATAGGTTTAATCTTCAATAATTCAATTGTGGCTTGGATGATTTCAGATCGACAGTAGGATGAGCCAGGAGCTCAATTGGAGGTTATTGGAATTTCTGAAATTTTCTGGGGATTTTTTGGAGCACCGAGATTTTTTTAAAAACCGGAATTTGGATTTTTTTTCTTTTACCGCGCGTGAACCGGACCGGAGCGGTTTAGCGAAGGCGGGGAGGTTCGCCGAGGTGCGTTTGCGCGTGCCTTTGGATAAGCCGCGGATAAGCGGATCGGACGGGCGAGATCAGCGGTGGAGATTAACCGGCTGATCGGGTGTTAAGCGGCGTTTTTGGAAGGTCAACCGGCGCTTAATGGGTCTTAACGGGTTATATCGGTTTAAGCTGGGTATTTAACCTAAACTGTTCGTCTGTTAGGGTTTCGAACGGCGGCTAGAGGCGAAGTGTTCGCGGCGAACGGCGGTATTTTCCGGCAGCCTTCCAAGGGGCTTTTGGTAACCGGAGGTTCGCGGGACAGAGGCGAGCATTTTGGTACCGGTTTCGTTCGGCGAGGAGCTGCGGTTGATCGCGTGCGAGCTTCACCGTCGCCGGCGACGAGCAAAGGTAGGAAATTCAGTTTTAAATTAGTTAATTAGTAGAAATTAAAAGCATGGAATATTTTGCTTAATGAACACAAGCATGTGGATGAAAAATCGGACTTAGTTGAATGCTAATCTGCGTCTTTTACAATTTTTGGATTTCTGGAAAATTTCCCATTTCGCCGGAAAATTTAGTTAATGCTTAGGAACATGTTAGGGATTTGTATTATCAGTTTGCCATTGAACTTGTTAATTAATTGTTGGATTAATCTTACGGCAATGGCGTACGGGCGAACTCCTTCGGCAGAAATTTTAGATTAGTGGCATTATTGAAACATTAGGATAGTACGAACATCGAATTTTGTTTCTCCTTGTTCGCGTTCGCCGGAAATCGACGGAAGGAATTGGATTGGTCGGCGATTGCTTCAGTTAGGGTTCGCGGGCGTCGGATCGAGGAAGGAGAAGGGTTTAGATTAATTACGAATTTATTTAAGTAATTAATGGTATTTATATAATATTTATTAGTAATTATATTTATTTAAGCATCGACCGATTAACGAATTATTAAAGAATTTGGTTCGGCGGTGTCGCGGTTCACCGCGAGGTTTCCGAACCGGCAGCGAAAACCGGTTCAGCGGGATTCGGCGCGGACGAACGGCGCGGAGGAAAATTTAATTCGGAAATTAATCCGAATTTTCGGAAAAAGGATATATGTGGAATTTAAATTTTATTCGGAAATTTATTCCGAATTTCGGAAAATGGATAAAGGGCAGAACTTTATTTTGGAAATTAAAATTTCCTGAAGTGAGGAAGAGGTGATTTTTGGAAATCACGTAGCCAAGTTGAAATTGACTGTTGGAAATTACCCATAAATTCAGTGCAGCTGGATCAGTTGGAAGGAAGTGTGACACTTGGGTGTTACCAGAATAGTCAGAATTTTGGTACAGTTTGTGTTGCTTGGATGACAATGAAATGGATTGAGTCAGTTTACTCAGTGTTGGCATATTTCATGGATTGGCATATTGGACCAGACTACTATAGACCCTATATGATGTTTTAGGATAGTTGTGGTAGGTAACTGTGCGGTACAGACTTAACTTTCACAGTATACATGTGGACTGGTATGCGCCTTATTGTATCTGGACACATGTTGTCAAATCTTGGAGTTAGAGCTGGCAATGACTGTAGGGGCATGGCTTCTATGGAAATTGTTGGGAGAGGACTTCTTGGGACGGTGGCTGAGTCGATCTCTTCTGGTCTACGAGTGTAGGCATGTGCGCCTGAGAGTGGCAGTGGTAGGGGTGACTCGCCGTGGCTAGTCAAGTGTGTAGGCCTGCGTGCCTGAGGGTGGCAGGGGTGTCTCACGTTTACTAGAGATCTATGTGACTGGTTCTGTCTATAGTCTCCAGAAGATTGATTGACGAGAGACGCTGCGGTGTCGGGTGCTAGGCGTTGTGATGCGTGCACAGAGATGGGCGTGTCCCGCTGGCATGCTTTGCCTAGGTGCCATGCGTGCGCAGAGATGGGCGTGTCCCGCTGGCATGCTGCCTGGGAGCACAGAGGAGAGCTACTCTGGTGTGACTGGGGGTGACTGTGGTTGGTCAGAGTCTGGGACTGAGAGTGCCTTTCCATCCTACATTGTTATGCTGTATTCCTATACTCTTGCTATTATCCTTCTCTTGCATGTGAGTTTTTACTAGCTGTCTTTCCTACTGGGCGTAGCTCACTCCTTTATTATCTATATTTTTCCAGCGGCTCGACAGCCTTGATGCCACCCAGATTAGGTGGGATCGTGGTCAGCAGGCTAGTGGAGGATATCTGATCTGTGATTTTCTGAGACATTTTGGTTAGTGTGATTGATACTATTGGATGTATTCAGGGAGACTGTTATTCTTATGTCATGTAATATGTGAGGGTGATTCTGACTTATGTATCTAGTTGGATGATATTGTATTTGTTGGACTTGGATCTTATTCTTGTGATGTAGTTTCCATTCACTGTTTTACTTTATTGTCTTGGTGGTATAGTGTGTGGAGTGCCATATTTTATCTGAGGATGTTATGTATTTTATTTTTGATGGTGAGGTCATTACATGACTATGGAACTTAATCGTGGGGATTCAGACTTCTATTAGATCGGTCCTCCTACCGATATGGGTTAGGAGTATGGGGTCTAGTAGGAGTAACATTGCGCGAGTCCATCTGTTAATTCAGGAGTCATGAACCTGATTTGACGGTGTACCCGGGAGATGGGATCCACATTGTTAAGGAAAGTAGGTGTGTAATGATGTGTTATATCCTATGTTTTTCGTAGGCTACTCAGGTTGGTATGGGACGATCTGAGCTGTCTATATGTAAAAAAAAAAATATGCCAAAAATTAGCCTAGGAAAAAAATGGGGTGTAACACAACTCAACTCTAATCTGCTCTACATTGCTCTACTTTACTCTATTGTACTCTAATCTTGCCTAGCCTAGCCTAACCTAGCTTTAATCTACTCTACTCTACTCTACTCTTCTATACTCTATTCTACTCTACTCTACTCTATGCTACTCTAGCCTTGCATTGCCTAGCCTTGTCTAGCCTAGCTTAGCATAACTTAACTCTACATAGCTCAGCTCTGTCATTCTCTACTATGCTTTGCTATGCTCTTTACTGCTCTCCTCTCCTATACACTACTCTGCTCTACTCTAGGTTGCTCTACTCCGCTCTACTCAGCTCAGCTTTGTTGTCTTCTACTATGCTCTACTCAATAATACCCTACTCTACTCTCCTCTATTCTACTTTATTGTACTCTACTCTACTCTACTCAATCCTAGCCTCACCTAAACAAGCCTAGCCTACCCTAACACCATTTAACTAAGGCCTACTCCACTCTGCTCTACTTGTTTATGCTCTAATCCAATCAGCTTTACTCTACTCTAATCTACTCTACTCTACTCTATTATACTCTTCTCAAGCCAAGCCTAGCCTAGCATAACCTAAATCTAATCTACTCTACTCTACTCGACTGTACTCTACTCACTCTACTCTATTGTACTCTACTCTACTCTACTCAAGCTTAGCCTAGCTTTGCTCTACTCAACTTCGCTCTATTATGCTCTTCTCTACTCTGCTCTGCTCTACTCTACTCCACTCCACTCTACTCTACTCTAGCATAGCCTAGATAGCCTAACCTTCCTCTACTCTACTCTACTCTACTTTGCTTTACTCTACTATGCTCTATTCTACTCTACTTTACTCTTGCCTAGCCTAGCCAAACATAGCCTAACCTAGCTCTACTCTACTCTACTATACTTGATTATACTAAATTCTATTATACTTAATTCTACTCTACTCTACTCCTACGACTGTAACCTAGCCTGGCCTAACTTAGCTCTACTCTACTCTGCTTTACTCTTCTTCACTCTAGCCTAGCCTAACCTAGCTTTACTCTACTCTGCTCTACTTAATTCTGCTCTACTCTATTTTATTCTACTCTAACCTAACCTAGCCTAACCTAACCTTGCTTTACTCTACTCTAGCTTAGCCAATCCTTCCCTTGCCTAGCCTAACCGAATATAGCTCTACTTTATTCTTCTATAATATACACTACTTTACATTTCTCTACTCTACTCTATTCTACTCTAATCTTGTATTATTATGCCTAGCTTAGCCTAACCTAGCTCTACTCTACTTTTCTCTACTCTACTCTGCTCTGCTCTATTCTACTCTACCCTATTCTACTTCGCTCTACGCTGCACTTCTCTGCTCTACTATGTTCTACTCTGCTCCACTCTACTCTACTCTACTCTACTCTACTCTACTCTACTCTACTCTACTCAACTCTACTCTACATTACTCTGCTCAATTGTACTTTACTCTACTTTAGCCTAGCCTAGCTTAACATAGCCTAGCCTAGCCAAGCCTAACCTAACTCTACTCTACTTTACAATACTCTACTCTACTCTACTATACTATACTATACTATACTATACTATACTCTACACTACCTCACTCTAACTTACCCTAGCCAAGCCTAAACTAGCTCTACACTACTTTACTCAACTCTAGCCTTGCCTAGTCTTGTCGAGCCTAGCCAAGCATAGCCTAGCCTTGCCAAGCCTAGCCAAGCATAGCTTTGCCTAACCTAGCTCTTCTTTGCTATACTTTTCTCTACTCTGCTCTTTTCTACTTTAGTATGCTATGCTCTACTCTACTCTACTTTTCTCTACTATGCTATGCTCTACTCTTCTCTACTATACTATACTCTACTCTATTATACTCTCACATAGCCTTGCCTAGCTTAGCATAACCTAGTACTAATTTACTCTACTCTACTCTACTCTATTCTACTCTACTCTAGCTTAGCCTAGACAATCCTAGCCTAACCTAGCCAAGCCTAGCCTAAATTAAGCTAGCTATACTCTACTCTACTTTACTCAATTATACTCTAACCTAGCCTAGCTTAGCCCAACTTAACCTTGCTCTTCTCTACTCTGCTCTGCTCTGCTCTACTCTACTTTACCATGCTCTAATCTGCTCTACTAAGCTCTGGTCTTCTTTGCTTTGCTTTACTACGCTCTGCTCTACT
This sequence comes from Vanilla planifolia, assembly GCA_023846275.1. Lineage (NCBI taxonomy): Eukaryota > Viridiplantae > Streptophyta > Magnoliopsida > Asparagales > Orchidaceae > Vanilla > Vanilla planifolia. Next base: position 345,061 of record JAIUJO010000687.1, read on the forward strand.
TTACTCAACTCTAATCTACTCTACTCTACTCTAGCCTGGCCTAACCTAGCCTAACAAAACTGAACGTATCTCTACTCTACTCTACTCTACACCATAATATTATACTTTATTCTATTCTACTCCACTCCACTCTACTCTCTACTCTATTCCACTCTAAACTTCTCTACTTACTTTGATATACTCTACTCTACTATAACCGATCCTAGCTAGCCTCGCCTAGGTTAGCCTAAACTAGCTTAGCCTTACTACACTCTCTCTACTTTACTATACTTTACTCATTTCTACTCTTCTCTACTCTACTCTTCTATGTTCTACTCTACTCTACTCTTCTATACTCTACTTTATTATAGCCAAGCCTAGCCAAACAAAGCTCTACTCTACTCTACTCTACTCCATCCTAGCCTAGCCTAACATAGCCTATCTTAGGATAGCCTAGCCTAACCTAACCAAGCTTAGCTCTACTTTGCAATACTCTAATATACTCTAGTCCACTCTACTTTACACTAGCCTAACCTAGCCTTGCCTAACCTAAGCTTGCTTTACTCTACTTTGCTCTACTCTACATTACTCTACTCTACTCTATCCTATCCTAGCCTAGCCTAACCATGCCTAACCTAGCTAAGCTCTACTCTACTCTACTCTGCTCAGCTCTACTATGCTCTACTCTTCTTTGTTGTACTATACTCTGTTATGCTTTGCTCTTCTATTTATTACTCCACTCTGCTCTACTCTACTCTAATCTACTCTACTCTGCTCTGCTCTATTTTTTGTTTCTATGCTCTGCTCTACTCTACTCTACTCTACTCTATTGTACTCTTGCATAGCCAAGCCTAGCCCTACCTAACCTTGCTCTAATCTACTCTACTCTACTCAACTCAAGCTTAGCCTTGACTATCTTTGCCTAGCCTAGCCTAACCTAGCCAAGCCTAGCCTAGCCTAACCTAACTCTACTCTAATCTACTATACTCTAGCCTTTCTTATCCTTGCTTAATCTAGCTCTACTTTACTCTACTCTACTCAGCTCCACTAATCTCTACACTACTTTTCTTTACTCTACATTGCTTTGCTCTACTCTGCTCTATTCTTCTCTATTCTAATATACTCTAGCTTCGCCTAGCCTAGCCTAACTTAGCCTAGCTCTGCTCTACTCTACTTTACTCTAGCCTAGCCTAACCTACCATAACCTAACCTACCTAACCTAACATAGCTCTACTCTACTCTACTCTACTCAACTCCATTATACTATATTATACTCTACTCTACTCTATTCTCCTCTATATTATTCTACCTTTACTCAACTCTACTCTGCTATAACCTAGCCTAACTTATCCTAGCTTAACCTAAACTAGCTCTACCTTACTTTACTCTCTCTACACTACTCTGCTTTACTCTGTTCTATTCCACTCTGCTCTGCTTTGTACTGCTCTTCTCTGGTCTACAATGCTTTACTCTTCTCCACTTTACTCAGCTTTACTCTACTCTTCTCTACTCTACTCTACTCTAGCTCAGCATCGCCTAACCAAGCTCTACACTACTCTACTCTAGTCTAGCCTTGCCTAACATGTCCCATCCTAGCATAGCCTGGCCTAGCCTAACTTAGCTCAACTCTACTCTACTCTACTCTACTCTACTCTAACCTATCCTAGCATAGCCTTGCCTAGCCTAACCATGCTCTATTCTACTTTACTCTATATTACTCTACTCTGTTATACTCTACTCTACCCTTTCCAAGGCTTGCCAAACCTAGCTCAGCTGTACTCTACTCTACTCTACTCTACTCTGCTTTTCTCTGTGCTACTCTATTTTGCTCTGCTTTGCTTTGCTATACTCTACTCTACTCTGCTTTTCTACTATGCTCTGCTGTACACTACTCTATTGTCCTCTCCTCTCCTCTCCTATATTCTACTCTACTCCAATTTACTATAGTCCACTCTACTCTTATCTACTCTAATCTACTTTACTCTACTCTACTCTACTCTATTATTCTCAACTCTACTTTACCCTAATCTTCTCTACTCTACTTTAGCCTAGCCTAACCAAGCTCTACACTACTCTACTCTACTCTAGCCTAGCTTTGCCTAGCTTAGCCTACCATAGGCTACCATAGCCTAGACTTCCCTAACCTAACCTAGCTGTACTCTACTCTACTATACTCTATTATACTCTAATCAACTATAACCTAGCCTAGCTTAGCCTAACTAAGCTCTACTATACTCTACTCTACTCTTCTATACTATACACTAGCCTAACCTTTCTTAGCTTAACCTAAGCTCTGCTCTGCTTGACCCTGCTCTACTCTACTCAGCTCTTCTCTTCTCCACTCTACTGAACTCTACTCTATTGTGGTCTGCTCTGCTCTATATTCTAGCCTAGCTTAGCTTAACCTAACTTAGCTGTACTCTACTCTAATCTACTCTAGCTAGCCTGGCCTAGCTTAGCTTAGCTTACCATAGCCTTTCCTAGCTTAGCCTAGCCTAACCTAACTCTACTATACTCTACTCCACTCTGCTCTACTTTACTCTACTTTGCACTACTCTGCCTTATTCTAACCTAGCCTAACTTAACATATCCTAGCCTAAGCTAACCTAACCTGCCCTAGCTTAACTTAGCTCTGCTTTACTCTGCTCTACTCATCTGTGATCCATTCTACTCTACTCTACTCTACTCTACTCTATTCTACTCTTGCCTTGCCTAACTTGGAAAACCTAGCTTAGCCTAACCTACCTCTACTCTACTATACTCTACATTACTCTACTCTACTCTACTCCACTCTACTCTACTACACTCTAGCATAGCCTAGCTTACCCCAGCCTGGCTTAGTCGAACCTAACCTAGCTCTATTCTACTTTACTTTACTCTACTATACTCTAATCTACTCTACTCTACTATACCTTAACTTGCTTAGCCTAACCTTGCCTAACTTAGCTTTACTATACTCTACTCTATTATACCCTTGCCTTACTTAGCCTTAGCCTAGCCAACCTTAGCCAAACCGAGCCTAACCCAGCCTTGCCTAACCTGGATTTGCTCTAAATTTTTTTGCTCTGCTCTTCTCCACTCTACACTGCTTTGCTCTGCTCTACTCTACTCTACTCTACTCTTCTCTAGCCTAGCCTAACCTAACTTAACCTTACTCTATCCTACTCTACTCTATTATACTCTTCTAAACAATACTCTACTCTACTCTACCCTACTTAAGCCTAGCCAAGCCAAACCTAGCTTAACCTAGCCTAGCCTAACCTAGCTCTACGTTACTCTACTCTACTATGTTCTACCATACGCTACTATCCTCACTATATGCTACTCTAATCTACTCTACTCTACTCTATGCTAGCTAGCATAACCAACCTTTACTCTACACTACTCTACTCTACTCCACACTAGCCAACCCTAACCTAACTATGTTCTTCTCTACTCCTCCTTACGTTGCTCTACTTTGCTTTGCTCTACTCTGCTCTATTCTATTCTACTCTACCCTAGCATAACCTAGCCTAGCCTAGCCTAACCTAACATTGCTCTACTCTACTATACTCGACTCAACTCTAGTTAGCCAAACAAAGCCTTGCTTAGCCTAGCCTAGCATAACATAGCTCTACTATACTATACTATACTATACTCTACTCTACTCTACTCTGCTCTATTCTATTTTAATTGTACCTAGTTTAGCCTAACCTACCTCTACTTTGCTCTGCTCTACTCTACTCTACTCTGGTCTGTTAAACTATATTCTGTTATACTGCTCAACTTTACTTTACTCTGCTCTACTCTACTCTACTCTACTCCACTCTACTCTATTGTAATCTAGCCTACCCTTACTAACCTAACTTAACCAAGCTCAAATCTTCTCTACTCTACTATACTCTAGCCTAGCCAAGCCTAACTTAGCTTAGCCTAGCCTAGCCTAACCTACCTCTACCCTACTCTGCTCTACATTACTCCACTATACTCTACTCTACTCTAACATAGCCCAGCCTAGCCAATCCTTCCCTAGCTCTACTCTACTCTAGTCTAGCCTTGCAAAGATTAGCCTAACCTAACATGGCTCCACTCTACTTTACTCTTCTCTGCTCTATTATGCTCTGTTCTACTCTACTCATCTTTGCTCTGCTCTGCTCTATACAGCTCTACTCTACTCTACTCTACTCTACTCTGCTGGGCTCCACTCTGCTCTACTCTATTGTACTCTACTCTAGGCTAGACTAGGAAATCCTAGCCATACTCTACTATACTCTACTCTACTCTTCTCTACTCTGTTTTACTCTACTCTACTCAACTCTACTCTAGCCTATCATAGCCTAGCGTAGATTAGACTACCCTAGCCTAACATAGTTCTACTTTACCCTACTCTATTATACTCTACTATACTTTACTCTACTCTAGTCTACTCTAACCTAGCCTACTTAGCCTAACCTAATCTAGCACTACTCTACTCTACTCTAGCCTAGCCTTGCTTATGCTAGCCTTACCTATCTCTTCTCTACTCTGCTCTACTTTGCTCTACTCTACTCTAGTTTAATCTACTCTACTCTTCTTTTCTTCACCCTGCTAAATTTTTCTCTACTCTACTCTTCCCTACTCTAGCCTAGTCTAAACTAGCCAAGCTCTACTCTACTCTACTCTACTCTAGCTTACCCTAACCCAACATAACTTAACCTAGCTTAGCCTATCCCAGCTATATTTTACTCTACTCTAGTCTATTATACTCTTCTCTACTCTACTCTACTCTACTCGGATCTACTATACTCTACTCAACTAAACTCTACTCTGCTCTACTCTACTCTAGTTTACTTTACTATGCTCTACTCTACTCTAGCTTAACTTAGCCTAGCCTAACTGAGAACTATCCTTCTCTACTTTCCTTTGCCCTGACCTACTCTACTCTTCTCTACTCTCCTCTTCTCTACTCTGCTCTGCTCTATTCTGCTCTACTCTACACCATTCTACTTTACTTTACTCTACTCTACTCAAACTAGCCTAGCATAGCTTAGCAAAAACTAGCTCTATTCTACTCTACTCTCTCTACTGTACTCTCCTCTACTCTATTCTGCTCAGCTCTATTTTCTTTTGTACTTGTCCACTTTGCCATGCTCTTCTCTGCTCTACTCTATTCTACACTACTCTACTCTACTTTGCTCTAACTTAATCTAGCCTAACCAACCAGTACTCTACTCTAACCAAGTCTAGCCTAATGTTGCCTACCCTAACATAGCCTACCCTAGCTTAGCCTAACTCAACTCTAATCTACTCTATTACACTCTAGAATACTCTACTCTCCTCTTCTCTACTCTACTCTTCTTTAATATACTCTACTATAACCTAGCCTAGCCTAACCTTGTTCTATTCTACTTTACTCTACTCTTCTCTATTGTAATATACTCTACTCTGCTCTACTCTACTCTAACTTAGCCTTGCTTAGCCTAGCCTAACCTAGCTCTACTCTACTCTACTCTACTCCACTCCACTCTACTCTAGCCTAGCCTAGTCTAGCTTAGCCTAGCCTACCCTCGCCTAGCCAAATCAAGGTCTACTCTGCTTTACTCTACATTACTCTACTCTAATCTGCTTTACTGTACTCTAGCATGACCTAGCTCTACTCTACTCTATTATACTCTACTCTACTCTACTCTGCTTTGTTATATTCTACTCTACTCTAATCTAGCCTAGCCAGGCCTATCTTTCTTAGCCTAGCATAGCCATGCCTAGCCTAACCTAGCTCAACTCTACACTACTCTACTCAACTCTACCCTTCTCAGCCCTATCTGCTAAGCTCTTCTCTACTTTACTCAACTTTACTTTGCTCTGCACTTCTACGCTCTACTCTATTATATTCTTTTCTCTTCTACTCATCTCTGCTTTGCTCTGCTCTGTTCAACTCTACTCTACTTTAATCTACTTTACTATGCTCTACTCTACCCTAGCTTAGCCAAGCCTAGCCTAGCTAAGCCTAACCTAGCTCTACTCTAATCTAATCTACTCTACTCTACTACATTGTACTTTACTCTATTCTAGCCTAGCCTAGCCTAATCTAACATTACTCTACTCTGCTCTACTGTTGCCTAGCCTAGCCTAACCTGGCTCTACTATGCTCTATTTTGCTCAGCTCTACTTTGCTCTCCTTTCCTTTGCTTTGCCTTGCTCTACTCTGCTCTACTCTACTCTACTCTACTTTGCTCTGCTCTATTCTACTATGCTCTGCTCTTCTCTATTATGCTCTATTCTATTATGCTCTATTCTTCTCTACTCTACTATGCTCTACCCTACTCTATCCTACTTTACTGTAGTTGTGCCTAGCCTAGCCTAGCATAACCTAGCTCTACTCTTCTCTACTCTACTCTACTATAGCTTAGCCTACCTTAGCCTAGGAAAGCTTAAGCTAACCTGCTCTACTCTACTTTACTCCTCTTCTCTACTCTACTTATATCTACTATACTCTACTCTACTATACTCTACTCTACTCTACTCAACTGTACTCAACTAAGCTCATCTCTACTCTACTCTACTCTACTCCACTCTACTCAACTATACTCAACTAAGCTCATCTTTACTCTACTCTACTCTAGCTAGGCCTAACCTAGCCTAGCTGAGCTTTGCTTTGCTCTACTTTACTTTTCTTTATTTTGCTCAATTTATTCCGCTCTGCTTTGCTCTACTTTCTTATGCTCTGCTCTATTTTGCTCTACTCTGTTCTACTCTACTATGCTCTTCTCTACTCTACTCTAACTAGCCAAACTTAGCCTAACCTAACATAGCTCTACCCTACTCTACTCTGTGTTACCCTATTTTGCTCTGATTTGTTCTATTCTGCTTAGCTCAGCTCAACTCTGCTTTTGCTCTTCTCTACATTGAATGCTCTACTATGTTAGCTTTTCTTTATTCTACTCTACTCTTCTCTGCCCTACTCTACTCTCCTCTACACTGCTCTATCCTATTCTGATTTGCTCTGCACTACTCTACTCTACTCTACTCTAAGCTAGTTTAGCCTAGCATAGCAGAGCTTAGCCGAGCCTTACTCTACTCTACGCTACTCTACTCTACCCTACTATATTCTTCTCTACATTACTCTTTCCTTGCTTAGCCTTTCTTAGCCTATCCTAGGCTAGCTAGCCTGGCCTTGCTTTACTCTACTCAACTCTATTATACTGTACTCTACTCTACAATAACTTAGCCTAGCATAACCTATCTCTATTATACTCTACTCTAGCACCACTTAGTCGAGCCTAGCCTAACTTAACCTTGCTCTACTCTGCTTTACTCCACTCTGCTATACACAAATTCTCTTTGCGCTATACTACACTACTTTGCACCACTCTACTATACTCTACTTTATACTACTCTACTCCACTATGCTTTATTGTGCTCTAGCCTAGCCGAGCATAACCTAAGTTTACTACGCTTTGCTTCGCTCTACTCTATTATTCTCTACACTAGCTTAGCCTAGCATATCCTTGTCAAGCCTACCCTTGCTTAACCTAGCCTAACCTAGCTCTACTCTACTCTACCTTACTTTACTCTACTCTACTCTACTCTAACTTCTAGCCTAGCCTATTGTAGCCTAACCCAACTCTATCTTACTATACTCTACTCTAGTCTAGCCTAGTTTTGCTAAGTTAAGCCTAGCCAATCCTAGCCTAACCTAGCTATGTGCCACTCTGCTCGACTTTGCTCTTCTCTACTCTGCTCTTCTCTGCTCTACTCTACTCTGCTATACTATACTCGAGCCTACCCTCGCCTATCGCAGCTCAACTTTACTCTACGCTACTCTACTCTAGCCTATCCTTCCCTAGCTTAATCTAACTTAGCTTTTCTCTACTCTACTATGCTCTAATCTTCTCTAATCTACTCTGCTCTACTTTAGTTTACTCTACTCTACTCTACCCTTGCTTAGCCTACCCAAGCTGTACTCTACTCTATGATACTCTACTCTACTCTAGCTAGCATAGCCTTGCCTACCTTAGCCTTACCTAGCCATGCCTAACCTAGCTCTACTCTAATCTACGCTACTCTACTCTACTATACTCTACTCCACTCTACTCTGCTCTACTCAACTCCACTCTACTCTACTCTACTCTACTCGAACCTAGTTTAACCTAGCCTAGTCTAACATAGCTCTACCTTCTTTTACTCTAGCCAAGCCCAACCTTCCTCTACTCTGCTCTGCTTCACTCTATTCTGCTATGCTTCACTCTATTCTGCTCTGCTTTGCTCTATTCTACTCTAATCTACTATACTCTATCTTAGCCAACCCTAGCTAAACTCTACTCTATTATGGCCTTTCCTTGCTTAGCTTAACTGAGCTCTACTCTGCTCTACTCATCTCTCTGCTATACTCTACTCTACTGTACTCTACTGTGCTTTACCTTGCTAAACACTACTCTTGCCTAGTTTAGCCTAGCCTAGCCTAGCATAGCCTAACCTACCGATGCTCTAATATGCTAGACTCTATTACGTTATTCTCTGCTATGCTCTACTCTACTCTGTGCTACTCTAGTCTACTCTACTGTATTGTAACATAGCCTTTCCTAACCAAGCTCTACTCTACTCTACTCTATTCTAGCCTTGCCTTCACTAGCCTACCCTACCCTACCCTAGCTTAACCTTGCCTATCCTTACCTAACCTTGCTCTACTCTACTCTACACTACACTAATTTACTCTACTAAACTCTACTCTACTCTATCTACACTACTCAACTCTACTCTACTATGCTTTAATCTACTCTACACTTCTCCTAACTAGTCTAGCCTAGCCTAACCTATCCTAACCTAACTTAGCCTAACCTACCTCTACTACTCTACTTTAGCCTAGCCTTTCATAACCTAGCAAAACCTTGCCTAGCCTAACCATTCCTAGCTTAGCCAAACCTAGCTCTACACTCTTTTACTCTACTCCACTCTACTCTTCTCTAACTTATGCAAATTTAGCCTAGCCTAACCTAGCTCTTCTCTACTCTACTCTAGCTTAGCCTAGCTGACCTATCCATGCCTAACCTAGCTCAACTATACTCTACTCTTCTCCACTTTACTTTTCCTGGCTTTGCATTGATCTACTCTATTCTACTCTCCTCGACTCGAGCCTAACCTAGCCTAGCCTCCCCTAGCTCTATTCTACTCTACTCTACTCTACTCTATTCTTCTCCACTCTGCTCCACTCTACTTTGCTTTACACTACTCTAACCTAGCTTAGCATAACCTAGCATAGCCAAGCCTAGATTAACTAGCTCTTCTCGGCTTTCCTCTACTATACTCTATTTTACTCTACTCTACTATACTCTACTCTGCTATACTCCACTCTAACCTTCCCGAGCCTTGTAAAGCCTAGCCTCATTTTATTCTTCTAAACTCTACTCTATTATACTCTAATCTAGCTTAGACTAGCCTAACCTAAACTAACCTTACTCTGCTTTGCTCTACCCTACTATGCTTTACTCTGCTCTACTTTTTCTACTTTACTTTGCTCTGCATTGCTCTGCTCTACTCTATTATACTCTACTCTACTCTACTCTAGCCTAGCCTAGCCTAAGCAAACCTAGCTCTATTATACTCTTCTCTAATCTACTTTTCTCTACTCTACTCTACTCTACTCTAGCCTAGCCTAACCTAGCTTAGCCTAGTCTAGCCAAACCTAGCTCACTTTACTCCACTCTACACTACTCTAATCTACTCTACTCTACTCCAGCCAATCATAACATAGCCTAGCTTATCCTAACCTACTTTAGCCTATCCTAGCCTAACCTAGCTCTACTATACTTTACTCCACTATACTCTATTCTAACTTAGCCTTGCCTAGCTAATCTTAAACTAGCTCTACTCTCCTTAACTCTACTCTACTCTATTCTACTCCACTATAATCTATCTTAGTAAAGCCTTATTTAGCTCTAGTCTACTCTACTTTGCTCCACTCTTCCCTAGTCTGCTCTACTCTACTCCACTCTACTCTATTTTGCTATTCTTTGCTTTGCTCTTCTCTTCTCTACTATACTCTACTCTACTCTGCTCTACTCTACTCTACTCTACTCTATTATACTCTAGCCAAGCCTAGCCTAACATAGCTCTAGTCTACTTTACTATACTCTACTCTACTATACTCTACTCTACTCTACTCTAGCCTAGCCTAGCTTAGCCTAGCTCTACTATACTCTGCTCTTGTCTTCTCTGTTCTACTCTACTCTTCTTTATTTTGCTCTACTCTACTTTGTTGTCGTCTACTCTATTATGCTCTTCTCTACTATGCTCTTTTCTGTTCTGCTCTGCTCGGCTCTACTCTATTCCACTCTGCTCTACTCCATTCTACTATGCTTTACTCTACTATGCTTTGCACTGCTCTGCTCTTCTTGATCTACTCTGCTCTCCTCCCCTCTCCTCTTCTCACCTCTCATTTTCTCTATTCTACTCTACCTACTCTACTCTAGTTTACTCTTCTCTACTCTACAAAACTCTTCTCTACACTACACTACTCTACCCTATTCTACTCTACTCTACACTACTCTACTCTTCGCCACACGTTCCTAGCCTAGTTTAGTCGAACTTAGCCTGTCCTAGCCTAGCCTAGGTTAACCTAGCTCTACTCTACTCTTCCCTACTCTACCCTTCTCTAGCTTAAACTAACTTAGCTTAGCTAAGCATAGCCTAGCCTACCCTAACCTAACTTAGTTCTTCTCTACTCTCCTCTACTTTGTACTGCCCTACTCTGCTCTTCTCTTCTCTACTTTGTATTGCTTTGCTCTACTCTTTTGCTTTACTCTGCTCTCCTCTGCTCTTATCTCCTCTCCTCTACTCTCCTCTACTCTACTCTACTCTACTCTGCTCTACTCTACTCTACTCTACTCTATTATACTCTAGCTAAGCCTAGCCTAACATAGCTCTAGTCTACTTTACTATACTCTACTCTACTATACTCTACTCTACTCTACTCTACTCTAGCCTAGCCTAGCTTAGCCTAGCTCTACTATACTCTGCTCTTGTCTTCTCTGTTCTACTCTACTCTTCTTTATTTTGCTCTACTCTACTTTGCTGTCGTCTACTCTATTATGCTCTTCTCTACTATGCTCTTTTCTGTTCTGCTCTACTCGGCTCTACTCTATTCCACTCTGCTCTACTCCATTCTACTATGCTTTACTCTACTATGCTTTGCACTGCTCTGCTCTTCTTGATCTACTCTGCTCTCCTCCCCTCTCCTCTTCTAACCTCTCATTTTCTCTATTCTACTCTACCTACTCTACTCTAGTTTACTCTTCTCTACTCTACAAAACTCTTCTCTACACTACACTACTCTACCCTATTCTACTCTACTCTACACTACTCTACTCTACTCTATTATACATTAGCCTTGCCTAATCTCGCTCTACTCTACTCTTTGCCACACGTGCCTAGCCTAGTTTAGTTGAACTTAGCCTGTCCTAGCCTAGCCTAGGTTAACCTAGCTCTACTCTACTCTTCCCTACTCTACCCTTCTCTAGCTTAAACTAACTTAGCTTAGCTAAGCATAGCCTAGCCTACCCTAACCTAACTTAGTTCTTTTCTACTCTACTCTGCTTTGTACTGCCCTACTCTGCTCTTCTCTTCTCTACTTTGTATTGCTTTGCTCTACTCCTTTGCTTTACTCTGCTCCCCTCTGCTCTTATCTCCTCTCCTCTACTCTACTCTACTCTACTCTGCTCTACTCTACACTACTTTACTCTACTCTACTCCACTCTACTCTACTCTAACATACACTAGCCAAGCCTAGTTTCGCATAGCCCAACCTAGTTCTACTCTACACTGCTCTACTACATTATGCTATGCTCTACTTTACTCTTGTCTACTATGCTCTTCTCTGCTCTATTATACTCTGCAATACTCTACTCTTCTCTGTTATGTACTTTGGCCTAGCCTAGTATAGCCTACTTAAACCTTGCTCTACTCTACACTATTCTACTCCTCTACTCTACTCTACTCTAAACTAGCCTAGCCTAACCAAACATAGCATAGCATAGTCTAGCTTAGCCTAGCCTAACCTAGCTCTACTGTACTCTGCTCTACTCATCTCTACTCTACTTTACTCCACTCTATTATATAATACTCTACTCTTCTATAATCTAGCCTAACTTAGCTCTTCTATACTCTACTCTAGCTTAGCATAGCCTTGCTTAACCTAGGTTTGCTCTACTGTACAATGCTCTGCTATTTCTTGCTCTACTTTGCTCTGCTCAACTCTACTCTACTCTACTCTACTTAAGCCTAGCCTAACCTAGTTCTGCCCTACTCTACTCTATTTTACTATACTCTTCTCTACTCTACTCTACTCTACTTTACTCTACTCCATCCTAGCAAAACCTAACCTAGCCTAGCATAGCCTAACCTAGCTTTACTCTATTAAACTCAACTATACTCAACTATACTCTATTCTACCATACTTTACTCTAACCTTTCCTAGCCCAGCCTAACCAAATTCTATTTTCCTCTACTTTACTATACTTTACTTTTGCTTAGCCTAACCTAACTCTACTCTACTCTGCTTGGCTTTGCTCCACTATACTCTGCTCTACTCTACTCTACTATACTTTACTCTGCTCTACTATTCTTTGCTCTACTCTACTCTACTCTAGCCTAACCTAACCTAGCCTAGCCAAACCTAACCTTGCTCTACTCTACTCTCCTCTCCTCTACTTTTCTCTACTCTACCCTACTCTACTTAACACTATCATACTCTACTTAACACTACTCTAGCATAGCCTAACCTAGCTTAGTCTAGCTTTGTCTTGCCTAGCCTAGCGTAAGCTAGCTTTACTCTACTCTACTCTACTTTACTATACTCTGCTCTATTTTACTCTACTCTACTCTATTATACTCTATTATAATCTTCTCTACTCTGATCTAGTCTACTTAAACCTTGCTTAGCCTATCCTAGCCTAGCTTAGCATAGCCTAACCAAGCACTACTCTATTCAGCTCTACTCTACTATACTCTGCTCTATTTTGTTCCACTCTGATCTGCTTTATGCTGGTCTACTCTGTTATACTCCACTCTTCTCTACTCTGCTCTGCTTTGCTCTGCTCAGCTTTTCTCTACTTTGGTTTGCTCTACTTTGCTCTACTATGCTCTACTCTGCTCTACTTGACTCTAGCCTAGCCTTGCCTAACTGAGCTCTGCTCTACTCTACTCTACTCTACTCTACTCTAACCTGGCCTAACTTGATATCATATCTTAGCTTAAACAAGCCTAGTATAACCCAACTCCACTCTACTCTATTATATTCTACTCTACTCTTCTAGACTGTACTCCACTCTACTCTACTCCACTATACTCTAACCTAACCTTGCTTAGCCAAGCCAAACCTTGCTCTACTCTACTATACTCTATGTAGCCTAGCCTAGCTTAGCCTAACCTAACCTAGCAATGCTCTACTCTACTCTACTTTATTATGCTCTCCTCTATTTTACTCTACTCTGCTCTACTCTTCTCTACTCTACTCTACTCTACTCTATTGTACTCTAGTATAGCCTAGCCTAACCTAGCTCTACACAACACTACTCTATTATACTATAGCCTAGCCTAACCTAACCTAGCCTAATCGAGCCTTTCTAGCCTAACTTAGCTCTACACTTCTTTAAACTTCTCTACCCTAACCTAACTCTACTCAACTTTGCTCTTCTCTACTCTACTCTACTCTACTCTGCTCTGGACTACTCTTCTCTATTCTACTCTACTCTCCTTTATTCTACTATACTCTATTTTAGCCTTGCCTAACCTAGCTCTATTCTATTGTACACTACTCTACTCTATTCTCCTCTACTCTATTATACTCTAGCCTAGCCTAGCTAAACCTAGCTTTACTCCACTTTACTCAACTTTACTCTTCTCAATTCTACTCTACTCTATACTATACTCTACTCTACTCTAGACTAGCTTACCCTACCTTAGCCTAGCCTAGCCTAACCTAGCTCTACTTTACTCTACTCTACTAAACTCTACCTTAGCCTAGCATAGCCAAACCTATCTTTGCTCTACTCTATTCTGCTCTACTATACACAGCACTACTCTATTCTTCTCTACTCTGCTCTGCATTGCTCTACTCTACACCTCTACTCTGCCTTTCTTTACTCTACTTAGCTTTACTCTACTCTTCTCTACTATACTCTCCTCTCCTCTACGCTACTCTACTCTTCTCTACTCTACTTTACTCTACTTTACTTACTCTACTCTACTTTTCTCTACTCTACCCTAGCAAAGCCTAACGTAATCTATCTATACTTTACTCTACTCTACTCTAGCCTATCCTAGCCTAGCCCATCCTACCTAAACCGAACCTAGCCAAATCTAGCTCTACTATACTATACTCTAATCTCCTCTACTCTGCTCTACTTTAACCTTGCCATACCTAGCCTATCGAAGCTCTACTCTACTTTAGCTTAGACTTTATTAACCTAGCCTAGCCTAAACTAGCTTAGCCTAACCAAGCTCTACTCTGCTCTGCTTAGCTCTACTATGCTCTTATCTGCTATGCTCTTCTTATCTCTACTCCACTTAGCTCTGCACTACTCTACTCTACTCTACTCAGCTCTAATCTTTACTTTAGCCTAGCCTAAGTTAGCCTACCTTAACCTAGCTCTACTCTACTCCACTCTAGCTAGGCCCAACCAAGCCTACCACAGCCTTGCTTAGCATAGCAGAGCCTAGCCTAGGTTATGGATACCTAACCTAGCTCTACTCCACTCTAATTTACTTTGCTCTACTCAACATGGCTCTACTATAACCTAGCCTAGTGTAGTCTTTTCTAACCTAGCCTAGCCTAGCCTAACTTTACTCTACTCTACTTTGCTCTACTCTACTACACTCTCCTCCACTCTAATCTGCTCTAATCTACTCTACTCTACTCCACTCAACTTTACTCTACTCTGCTCTTCTCTGCTCTGCTCTACTCTACTCTACTCTACTCTAGCCTAGCCTCACTTAGCCTAGCCTAGCCAAGCCTAACCTAACTATACTCTATTCTACTGTACTTTACTCTACCCTACTCTACACTACTCTAGCCTTGCCTAACCTACCTAAGCCTAGCTTAGCCTCTCTTAGCTTAGCCCAAAAATACCTAGCTAAACTCTACTCTTTTCTACCTTACTTTAGTCTACTCTACTGTACACGACTAAACTCAGCTCTACTCTAGGTTAGGATAGACTACCCTAGCCTACCTTAGCTTAACTTAGCATAACCTAGCTCTACTCTACTTTACTCTACTCTACTCTACTCTAACATAGCCTAGCCTATTCTATCCTAACTTATCTCTTCTCTACTCAGCTACACACTATTCTACTCTACTCTACTCTAGCCTAACCTAGCTCTCCTCGGGTTTGTTCTGCTCTGCTTTACTCTACTCTGTTATGCTACGCTCTACACTGCTCTGCCCTACCCTACTGTACACTGCTCTACTTTACTCTACTCTACCCTATAATAAACTAGCCTAGGCTAGCCTAACCTTCCTTTACTAAACTCTACTCCACTTTATTCTACTATGCTTGACTCTACTCTACTCTAGCCTAACCTAGCTTACCTTAGCCCAGCATAACCTAGCTTTGTTGCACTCTACTCTACTCTATACTACACTACTTTTCTTTACTCTACTCTACTATGCTTTGCTCTACTCTACTCATCTTTACTGTACTCTAATCTTCTATAATATACTTTACCCTACTCTTCTATACTACTCTATTCTACTCTACTATGCTTTAGCCTAACTTAGCCTAGCCTAACCTTGCCTAATCTAGCTCTACTCTACTCCACTCTACTATACTCTACTCTAGCCCAGCCTAGCCTAGTGTAGCCTAGCCTACGCGAGCCTACCCAAACCTAACATAGCTCTACTCTTCTCTTCTTTCCCTTAGTCTACTCTACTTTAGCTTAGCCCAACCTCACCTAGCCTACCCTAGACTAACATCGCTTTGCTCTTCTCTATTCTGCTCTATTCTACTCTACTATACTTTACATTACTCTACTCTACTCTTTTGCTTTGCTCTTCTCTACTCTACTCTACCCTCCACTCCTTAACTTTACTTTGCTCTACTTTACTCTAGTCTATTTTACTCAACTCTATTTTACTCAAATCTACTCTACTCTACTCTTCCCTCGCCTAGCCTAACCTAACTCTACCCTACTCTACTTTGTTCTACTCCACTTTACTTTAGTCTTGACTATCCTAGCTTGGCTTAGCTTAGCCTAGCCTAGCCTAACCTAACTCTACATAATTCTACCCTGCACTACTCTACTCTATTATACTTGACTCTACTCTACTCTAACATAGCCTAACTTAGTTTAACCAAGCTCTACTCCAAACTATACTCTATACTTACTCTAGCCTAGCCTAGCAATTCTTAGCTTAGGCTAGCTTAACATAACCTAGATCTGCTCTACTCCAATCTGCTCTGTTATGCTATCCTCTGCTCAGCTCTTCTCTACTCTACTCTAGTCTACTCTACTGTAGTCTAGTCTAGTCTACTCTAGCCTTACCTAGCCAACCATAACCTAGCCTAGCCTAACCTAGCTCTACCCTACTCTACTATACTCTACTCTGCTTGACTATAATCATGCCTAGCATAGCCTAGCTGAACTTAGCCTAACAAAGCCTAGCTTAGCTTAACTTAGCTCTGCTTTGATCTGCTCTGCTCTACTCTATTATGCTCTACTCTACTCTACTCTACTATATTCTACTTTACTCTAGCCTAATGTACCCTAGCCTAGCTCAACCTAGCTCTAATCTACTCTACTCTACTGTATTCTACTCTACTAAAGCCTAGCCTAGCCTAGTATAGTCCAGTGAAACCTAACTCTACTCTACCCAACTCTACCCTACTCAACTCAACTCTACTCTACTTTACTCTACTCTACTCAACTCTACTCTATTATACTCTATCCTACTCTACTCTAACCTAGCTTAGCCTAGCTTAACCATGCACTACTCTACTTTACTCCATTCTTCTTTATTCCACTCTACTCTAGCCTATCCTAGCCTAGTATGTCTAACCTAGCTCTATTATACTCTAATCTACTCTACCTTTCTCCTCTCTACTCTGCTCTCCATTGCTTTGCTCTACTCTGCTCTACTATACACTACTCTACTTTGCTTTTCTCAACTCCACTTTGCTCTACTCTATTATGCACTAATCTTCTCTTCCTTGCTACACTCACCTTTGCTCTGCTCTACTTTGCTCTACTTTACTCTACTTTATTATAATTTACTCTATTTTACTCTAGTCTACTCAACTCTAACAAAGCCTAGCCTAGCTTAACCATACTCTATTGTACCCTACTCTACTACTCTAGCCTAGCCTAACCTAATAAAGCTAAGTTCTACCCTACTCTGCTCCAGCCTAGCCAAGCCTAGCTTAGCTCACTCAAGCCTTGCTCTACTATGCTCTACTCTGCTCTGCTCTTCTCTCTCTACTCTACTTTACTCTAGTCTGCTCTACACTACTCTACTCTACTCTACTCTACTCTAAAATAGCCTGGCCTAACCTAACCTAACATAGCCTAACCTAGCTCTACTCTACTCTACACTAATCTAATACTCTACTCTAGTCTAGCCTAACCTAACCTAACCCATTTCTACTACACTCTACTTCATTCTACTATACTCTACTCTACTCTAGCCTAGCCTAGCATATCCTAGCTTAACCTAACCAAGCACCAGTATGCTCTGCCCTACCGTACTCTACTCTACGCTTCTTTGCTTTACTTTGCTCTGCTCTACCCTACTCTACTCTACTATGCTCTACTCTACTTTGCTATACTCTACTCTACCTGAATCTAATCTACTTTGCTCTACTCTACTCTACACCACTCTAGCCTAGCTCAGCATAACCTAGCTCAACTCTACTCTAGTATACTCTAGCTTAGCTTTGCCTAGCTTAACCTAACCTTTTTTTCTCTATTCTACTATGCTCCACTCTACTCCACTCTACTCTACTCTGCTTTGCCCTACTCTTCTCTGCTCTATTCTACTCTACTCTACTCTACTCTACCCTACTCTAGCTTAGTTTTGCCTAACCTAGCCAATCCTATCATAAACATGCTCTACTCTGCTCTACTATACTCCACTCTAGCCTTACCTAGCTTAACATAGCCTACCCAAGCCCTGCTTAGCCTATCCTAACCAAGCCTAACTTAGCTCTACTCTACTCTAATCTACTCTACTACACTCTACACAAATTTATCCTTGCCTAATCTAGGTCTACTCTACTCTACTCAACTCTACTCTACTCTACTCTACTCTACTTTTCTCTTCTCTACTCTACTCTCCTCTACTTTGCTTTGCTCTACTCTAGTCTGCTCTACTCTATACTCTACTCTATTCTACTCTACTCTACTATGCTCTACTCCACTCTGTTAGACTTTGCTTTTCTCTATTTTTCCCTTCCCAAGCCTATCTTTTGCCTAACCTAGCTCTACTCTACTCCATTTTACTCTACTCTACTACTCTAGCCTAGCCTAACCCAATCAAGCAAAGCACTGCTCTACTAAACACTACTCTACTCTACTCTATCCTAGCTTAGCTTGGCATATCTTAACCTAGCTCTGCCTTACTCTACTATGCTTTTCTCTACTCTACTCTGCTCTACTTTTTCTTTGCTCTACTCTACTCTATTCTACTTTAGTCTACTCTACTCTACACTAGTCCACTCTAGGTTAATTAGCCTAGCCTAGCCTAACCTAACCTAGATCTACTCCATTTCTCTCTACTCTACTCTACTCTACTCTACTCCAACGTAGCCATGCCTAACCTAGCCTAACTTAGCATAGCCTTGCCTAACCTAGCTCTACTCTTCTCTTCTCAACTCTACTTTACTCTACTCTACTCTACTCTACAATACTCTATCCTAATCTCCTCTACTCTACTCTACTCTATTGTACTCTTGCCTAGCCTTATGTAACCTAGCTCTAATCTACTGTAGCTTAGCCTAGCATACCCTATCCTATTCTAGCATAACTTAGCTCTACTCTACTCTACTCTACTCTAGTCCATTCTACTCTACTCTACTCTACTCTAACCTAACCTCATCTAGTATACCTTAGCCTAGCCTAACCTAGCTCTACTCTACTCTACTAAACTCTAGCCTTGCCTAACCTTGCTCTACTCTACTCTACTCTACTTTGCTCTACTCTGCTCTACTCTAATTTTGTCTTCTGTACTTTGCTCTACTTTACTCAATTCCTCTCTACTCTACTCTACTTTACTCTTCTCTACACTGCTATGCTCTGATATGTTTTACTCTTTTGTGCTCATCTCTACTATACTATACACTACTCTACTCTACTCTACTTTACTCTTCTTTACACTAGCCTGGCCTAACCTAGCCTAGCTTAGCCAAACATAGTTCTCTGCTCTACACTACTCTACTCCTCGAGCTTAGCCTAACAAAGTCTAGCCGAGGCTAGCCTCACCTAACTTACCATAACTCAACTCTTCTCTACTCTAGTTTGCTCCACTCTATTCTACTCTACTCCAGCCCAGCCTAGCCTAGGCTAACTTGGTCGAACCTAGCTTTTCTCTACTCTACTCTACCTCTGTTTACACTGCTCTATAGTACTCTACACACTCTACTCTACTCTGCTCTACTCTGCTCTACTCTTCTTTGCTCTACTCTTCTCTATTCTCCTCTACTCTACATTATTCCACTCTAGCCTACTCTTGCCTAGTTTAACTTTGCGTAACCTTGCTTAACCAAGATCTACTCTACTCTACTCTACTCTACTTTATTCCACTTTACTCTACTATAGCTTAGCCAAGCCAAGCCTAACTTAACTTAGCTCTACTCTTCTTTTCTCTACTCTACTTTGCTATGCTTTGTTATACTCTTCTAAGCTTTACTCTACTCCAGTCTACTCTACTCTGCTCTACTCTTCTCTATTATACTCTACTCTACTCTATTATGCTCTAGCCTAGCCTAGCCAAGCCTTACCTATCTTTACTCTACTCTACTCTACCCTAGCTAGCCAACCCTACCCTATCCTAACCTAGCCTAGCCTAACTTATACCTATTCTACTCTATTATACTCTTATATTCTACTCTACTATACTCTACTCTAGTCTGCTCTACTCTACTTTAACCTGGCCTTGCCTAGCCTATCCTAGCATAGTCTAACCTAGCTTTACATTACTCTACTTGACTATACTCTACTCTTCTCAGCTCTAGCCTTACCTCGCCTAGCCTAGCCTAACCTTACTCTACTCTGCTCTACTCTTCTCTAATCTACTCCACTATACTTCACTCTGTTTTCCTCTGCTCTACTCTAGTCTAGTCTACTCTGCTCTACTCTACTCTATTATATTCTACTCTACTCTACTATACTCTACTCTAGCTTAGCCTAACCAGGCTTAACCTAGCCTAGCCTAGCCTAACCTAGCCTATCCTAGCCTAGCCTAAACTAGCCTAGCCTAGCCTAGCCCTGCCATTCCTAGCCTAACCTAGCACTACTCTACTCCACTCAATAGTAATATGCTATACTCTACTCTACTATACTATACTCTACTATACTCTACTTTATTTTACACTACTCTAACCTAGACAAGCAAAGCTTACCTTAACCCAACCTAGCTCTACTTGGCTATACTCTGCTCTGTGCTACACTACCCTGCTCTACTCTACTCTGCTCTGCTCTGCTCAACTCACTCTACTTTGTTCTATTTTATTCTACTCTACTTTAGCCTACCATAGCCTAGCTCTACTCTACTTTACTCTAGCCTATCTTTGTCAGGCTTAGCTTGGCCTAACCTAGTTCTGTTCTACTCTACTCTACTATATTCTATACTACTTTTATGTACTCTGCTCATCTCTTCTCTACTGTACTCTACTCTACTCTGCTCTCCTCTACTCTACTTTACTCTATTCTACTCTACTCTACTCTACTCTACTCTACTCTACCTTAGCCTATAGTAACCTAGCTCTACTCTAATCTAGCCAAGCCTAGGCCAGCTTAACCTACCCTAACCTAACTTAGCCTAGACAAACCTAGCTCTACTCAACTCTACTCTACTCTACCCTACTCTACCCTACTTAACCTAACCTAGCCTAACCTAACCTAGCTCTACCCTACTCTACTCTACTTAACTCTATTCCACTCTACTCTACTCTATTATGCTTATCTCTATTATGCTTTTGTCTTCTCTACTCTAGTTTATTCTTATCTACTCTACTCTTCTATGCTATGCTCTGCTCTACTCTCATCTCCTGTCCTCTCCTCTACTCTGCTCTATTCTGCTCTAATCTTCTCTACTCTACTCTGCTCTCCTCTACTCTACACTGCTCTAATCTACTTAACTCTAATCTATGCTCACCTAGCTTACCTAGGCCTAGGCTAGCCTAATTTATTTATACTCTACTTTATTCTATTCTACTCTACTCTACTCCAATCTTTCTACTCTACTCTACTCTACCTTACTCTAATCAAGCCTAGCCAAATCGAGCTCTACTTTACTATGCTCTACTCTACTCTAGTCTAGCCTAGCTTCGCCTAGCCAAGCCTAAACTAGCTATGCTCAGCTCTACTCTACTTTGCTCTGCTCTGCTCTTCTCTACTTTGTTCTACTTTGCTATTCTCATCTCCACTCTACTCTTCTCTATTCAACTCTACTCTATCCTAACTTAGCCTTGCCTATCCTGGCCTAACCTTGCTCTACTCTTCTTTACTCTACTTTACTCTACCATACTCTACTCTACTCTACTCTACTTGACTCTACTCTAGCCTAGCCTATCCTACCCTAGCCCAGCATAGCTTAGCCACACCTCACCTAGCATTACTCCACTCTACTCTACTCTACTTTAACTAGCCTTGCCTAACCTAGCCTAGCCTAGCATAGCTCTACTCTACTCTACACTGCTATACTCTTCTCTATTCTAATCTATCCAAGCCTAGCATAACCTAGCTCTGCTATACTATGCTCTTCTCTGCTTTGCTCTTCCCTTCTCTTTTTTTTTCTACTCTACCCTTCTCTCCTCTACTCTATTCTATTTTGCTTAGCTCAACTATATTTTGCTTTGCTCTGCTCTACTTTACTCTTTTTAATGCTAGTTTTCTCTACTCTGCTCTGCTCTGCTCTCCTCACCTTTCCTCTCCTCTACTCTCCTATACTCTCCTATCCTATACTTTACTCTACTCTACTCTACTCCACTCAAATCTACTCTAATCAACTCTACTCTACTCTATTCTGCTCTACTCTACTTTACTCTACTCTACTCTCACCTAGGTTACACAAGCCTAGCTTAGCCTATCTAGCTCTACTCCACTATACTCTACTCCTCTCTACTCTACTCTACTCTAGCTTAGCCTAACCTTCCTTAGCATGCACTTACCAAACCTGGCTTAGCCTAACCTAGCTCTATACTACTATACACTACTCTACTCTACTCTATGCTACTCTACTTTACTCTATCCTATCCTAGCTTAGCCCAGCATAGCTTCGCATAAACTATCCTAGCTCTAATCTATTCTACTCAACTCTACTCTATTCTATTCTACTTTATGCTACTCTACGTTACTCTACTCTACTCTATTTTACCCTACCCTAAGCAAGCCTAGCCAAGCATTGCCTAATGAAGATCTACTCTACTCTACTCTACTCTACTCATGCCTAGCCATACGTAGCCCATCGTAGCCTAACCTAGCCTAACATTGCTCTACTCTACTCTACTCTTCTCTACTTTGGTCTATTTTATTTTTTTATTCTCTACTCTACCCTCCTCTACTCTGGTCTTCTTTGCTCAGCTCTACTCTACTATGCTCAACTTTACTCTACTTTACTCTCCTCTATTCTTCTCTACTCTACTCTACTTGCTCTTCTTTTAACTAGCCTAGCCTTTCCTTGCCTCATGTAACCAAATTTAACTTAGCTCTACTCTACTCCACTTTACTCTACTCTACTATACTCCATTAGTCTACTCTCGCGTAGCTTAACCTAGAATAACCTTGCCTAGCCTAACCTAACCTAACCTAGCTTAGCTTTACTCTAGTCTACTCTTCTGAACTCTAGCCTAGCTTAGCCTAACTTAGCCCTACTCTTCTCTACTCTGCTCTACTGTGCTCTACCCTACTTTGTTCTTCTTTATTCTTATCTACTTTGTTCTACTCTCCTCTCCCCTCTTCTCCTCTCCTCTACTCTACTCTACTTCACTCTACTCTACCATACTCTACTATACTCTAACCTAACTCAGATTAACTTAGCCTAATATAGCTCTACTCTACTCTAATCTCTTCTACTTTACTCTACTCTACTCTACAACGCTATGCTCTATTGTTTTTTGCACTGCTCTTCTCTTTTTTGCTCTGCTCTACTCTGTTATTCTCTGCTCTACTTTGCTCTATTATGCTTTTTTGCTCTACTCTACTCTACACAACTCTAGTCTACTCCAGCCTAGCCTAACTGAGCTCTACTCTACCTTACTTTACTTTACTTTAGCTTAGCCAAGGTTAGCATACCTTAGCCTAGCCTAACCCAGCCTAACCTAGCCAAAGATAGCTCTACTCTACTCTACTCTAATCTACTCTACTCTACTCTAGGCTTGCCTTGCATAGCAAAGTCTAACCTAGCTCTACTCTACTCTAGCATTGCCTAGCCTAACTTAGTTTTGCTCTACTATGCTTTTCTTTACTTTGCTCTACTCTGCTCTACTCTACTCTATTATTCTCTATTCTATGCTTCTTTGCTCTACTCTACTCTACTCTACTTGGCTCTTCTCTGCTCTATTCTGCTCTACTCTATTGTACTATACCCTAGTAAAGCCTAATCTAATCTACTCTACACTAACTTAGCCAAGCCTTGTCGAGTCAAACCTAGCTTCACTCTACTCTGCTTTACTCTACTATACTCTAGCCTTGCCTAGCCTAACATAATCTTGCTCTACTCTGCTCTACTCTATAGAGGTTTTCTCTACTCTACTTTGCTTTACTCTACTCTACTCTACTCAACTTCACTCTTGCCTAGCTTACCCTAACCTAGCTCAACTCCACCCTACTCTACGATACTCTACTAAACTATACTCTATTCTACTTTACTCCACTCTTCTATACTCTACTCTAGCCAAGCCTAACCTAGCCTAGCCTAACAAAGCTTAGCCTAAAGTAGCTGTAATCTTCTCTACTCTACTTAACTACACTATGCTCTACTCAACTCTACTCTACTTTGTTCTATTCTACTCTATTCTACTCTACTCTACACTTGCCTTGCAATGCCTAAACATGCCTACTCTAGCCTAGTATACCCTACCCTAACCAAGTTTTACTATACTTTACTCTACTCTACTCTACTCTAATCTACTATGTTCTATTCTACTCTAACTTAGCCTAACCTAACATAACTCTACTCTAGCCTAGCCTAGCCTCACCTAGCTCTTCTCTACTCTATTCATCATTACTCTGCTCCTCTCTACTTTGCACTACTCTAATTTTCTCTTCTCTACTATACTCCACTCTACTTTCCTATGCACTATTATATTCTACTATACTTTATTCTACTCCACTCTATTCTAGCCTAGCCTAGGCAACCTAACTTAGTAGTACTTTACTCAACTCTTGCATTGCCTAACCTATCATAGCCTAACCTAACTCTATTATACTCTACTATACTTTGCTTAACTCCACTCTACTCTACTCTACTCTAACCTACCCTAGCTTCACTATGCCAAGCCCTCCTTAGCTTAGCCTAACAACAGTCTGCTCTGCTCTACTCCGCTCTGCTCTACTCCACTCTGCCCTACTCCACTCTACTCTGCTCTATTCTACTCCTCTTTGCTTTGCTCATTAATGCTCTGTTATACTCTACTCTACTCTACACTACTCAACTTTAGCCTAGCCTAGCCTAACCTAGCTCTACTCTACTCTACTCAACTCTACTCTACTCAAGCCTAGCCTAGACTAGATTAGCTTGGCTTAGGCAAAGCTAGCACTACTCTACTCTACTATACCATACTATGCTACACTATACTCTTCTCTATTCTACTCAACTATGCTCTAATCAAGCCTAACGTAGCCTTGCCAAACCTAGCTCTACTCTACTCTACTCTAGTCTAGCTTACCTCAGCCTAACCAAGCTAGCCTAGCTTAGCCTAACTATGCTCTACTCTACTCTACCCTACTCTAGCCTAACCTAACCTAGCTTTACTCTACTCTACTCTATTCTAGCCTAGCATAACTTCGCATAGCCTAACCTTGCTCTACTATATTCTATTCTACTATACTTTGCTTTACTCTTCTCTATTATGCTCTACTCTGCTCTGGTATGCTCTATACTACTCAACTTTGCTCTCCTCTACTCTGCTCAGCTCAGCTCTACTCTAGTCTGCTTTGCTATGCTTTACTGTGCCATGCTTTGCTCTACTCCATATTACTCTCCTCTAATTTACAATATTATACTCAACTCTACTCTACTCTAACTTAGCCTAACCAAGCCTAGATTAGCTTAGCTTAGCCTAACCTTAGCTCTACTCTGCTTTACTTTACTCTCCTCTATTCTACACTACTCTTTTCTGCTCTCCTCTACTCTATTCTACTCTGCCCTACTCTGCTCTACACTACACTACACTACACTGCTCTGCTCTACTCTACTCCACATTATTCTAGCCTAGCCTAGCCCCTCTAACCTTGCCTAGCTTAGCTTAGCCTATCCTAACCTTACTCTACTCTATTCTACTCTACTCTAGCCAAGCCTAGCCTAGGTATCCTCGCTCTGTTCCATGCTACTTTGCTATACTCCACTCTGCTCTGATATGCTATACTATGCTCTTCTCTACTTTACTCTATTATACTCTTCTCTACTCAAATCTATCCTAGTTTAACCTAGCTTATCTTAGCCTAATCTAGCTATAATCTACTCTAATATACTTCATTATACTCTAACCTAGCTAGCCTAGACCATACTATCATAGCCAAGCCTAGCCTAACCTTCCTCTACTCTACTTTACTCTATTATGATTTATTCAACTCTACTTTGCTCTACCCTACTCTACCTTAGCCTAGTTTAGCAAAGCCTCACTTAACTCTTCTCTACTCAACTTTGCTCTGCTAGGCTCTATTCTACTCTGCTCTACTCTTCTCTACACCACTCTACTCTACTCTATTATACTCAATCCTACCCTAGCCTGACCTAACTCTACTATACTTTACTCTACTCTACTCTAGCCTAGCCAAACCAAGCTCTACTCTACTCTATTCTACTATACTTTACTCTATTATACTCTACTATACTCTATTTTACTTTACTCTAACCTAGCTGTACTCTACTCTACTCTACTATAGCCTAGCCTGAACTAGCATAGCATAGCTTAGCCTAGCCTAAACTTGCTCTGCTCTACTATACTCTACTTTGCTCTACTCTACTCTACTTTACTCTACTTTGTTCTACTTTTCTCTACTCCATTATGTTCCACTATGCTCTTCTCTGCTCTCCTCTACTCTGCTCTACTATGATCTACTCTGCTCTACTCTCCTCTACTCTACTCTACTCTACTCTAACTTAACCTAGGCGAGCCTAACCTAGCCTAACCTTGCTCTATTATACTCTACCCCACTCTACTCTACTCTAGCCTAACACAACCTAACCTAGCTCTACTTTGCTTTGGTCTGCTATGCTCTTCTTTGCTCTACTGTGCTCTACTTTGCTCTACTCTACTCTACTATGCTCTTCTCTTCTCTACTCTACTCTATTAAACTCTACTAAACTCTAACCTAGCCTAGCCCAGTCTATCCTAGCCTAACTTATCTTTACTCTACTCTACTTCAGGCTAGCATATCTTAGCCTAGCTTAACCTAGCTCTACTCTACTCTACGCTACTCCATAATAATATCCTTTACTCTACTCTACTCCATTCTACTCAAACCTAGCCTAGGCGAGCTTAGCCATATATAGCTTTGCTTAACCTTGC
The DNA here is from genome assembly GCA_023846275.1 of Vanilla planifolia. NCBI lineage: Eukaryota > Viridiplantae > Streptophyta > Magnoliopsida > Asparagales > Orchidaceae > Vanilla > Vanilla planifolia. The sequence continues at coordinate 371,937 of JAIUJO010000687.1, forward strand.
ACTACTATGCTTTGCTCTACTCTGCTCTGCTCTACTCTACTTTTCTATACTCTGCTCTGCTCTACTCTTCTCTTCTTTACTATGCTCTACTAAATTCTACTCTACTCTACTCTACTCTAGCCTAGCCTGCCAAGATTAGCTTAGCCTAATTAAGCTCTGCTCTACTATACTCTTCTTTATGCTACTCTACTCTACTCTAGCCTAGCATACCCTAGCCTAACCTCGCCTAACCAGACTCTATTCTACTCTACTCTATTCTACTCTACTATATTATGCTCTACTCTACTCTACACTAACTTAGCCTAACTTCACCTAGCTTAGGCTATCCTAGCTCTACTCTTCTCTACTCTAATCTTGCCTACCTTAGCCTAGCCTAATTTATGTTTGCTATACTCAATTCAGCTCTACTCTATTCTACTCTACTCTACTCAACTCTACTCTACTCAACTCTACTCTCTTCTGCTACACTCTCCTCTACTTTACTATACCCTAGCCTAGCCTAACCATGCTTAATTCTACTCGACTCTACTCTACTCTAGCCTAGCCTAGCCCAGCCTAACATATCTTAGCATAACCTAGCCTAGCCTAATCTAACAAAACTTAGCTTTACTCTACTCTACTCTCCTCTACTACACTAAACTCTTCTCTACTCTAACCTAGCCTAGCCTAGCCATAGTGCCCTACTCTACTCTACTCTATGCTAGCCTAGTCAAGCCTAACATTTTCTCTTCTTTACTTCGCCCTTCTCTAATATGCTCCACTTTGCTCTGATCTGCTCTGCTCTACTTTGCTCTACTCTACTCAACCCTACACTACTTTTACTCTACTCTGTACTACTCTACTCTGCTCCAATCTACTCTACTCCACTCTATCCTACTTTTGCTTTACCTAGTCTAGCATAACCTAACATAGCCTTACACTACTCAACTCTACTCAGCTCTAACCTAGCCTAGCCTAACCTTGCTCTTCTCTACTCTACTCTACTCTGCTCTACACTGCTCTGCTCTGCTTAACTCTGCTCTAATATACTCTACTCTACTCAGCTCAGCTCTGCTCTACTCCACCTTACTCTACTCTACTCTACCCTAGCCTAGCCTAACCAAGCTCAACTCTACTCTACTCTATTCTACTCTACTCTATTCTACTCTACTCAACTCAACTCCAGCTTAGCTTAACTAGCCTTTCCTAGCCTAACCTAGCCTAGCCTAACCTAGCTCTGCTTTATTCTGCTCTATTCTGCTCTACTCTACTCTAATCTACTCTGCTATGTCCTACTCTACTTCTCTTTACTCTACTTTGTTTTGCTCTACTCTACTTTAGCTAAGAGCAGCCTAGCCTAGCCTAACCTAACCAACCTTTACTCAACTCTACTATTCTCTTCTCGAACCTAGCCTAACTTAACCTAGCTCTAGTCTACTCTACTCTACCTTACTATACTCTACTCTACTTTACTCTACTCTACTCAACTCTACTCTACTCTAACCTAGCCTAACATACCCTAGCTTAGCCAAACCTTTCTCTATTTTGCTTTGTTATGCTCTTCTCTACTTTCTTCTACTCTTCAAAATTCCACTTATCTCTGTCTTATCATTCTCTACTCTACTCTACTTTGTCATTCTCTACTCTACTCTACTTTACTCTACTCTATCTCTTTACTCTATTATACCTTACTCTACTCTAGCTTAACCTAGCTCTACTCTACTCTACTTTACACTACTCTACTCTACTTTACTCAAACCTAGCTTAGCCTAGGCTCACCTAACCAAGCTCCACTCTACTCTAGCCATGTGAAAACTAAGCTAGCCTAGCTTAGCCTAACCTAACCCCGCTCAACTTTACTCTGTACAGCTCTACTGTTCTCTGCTCTGCTTTGGTCAATTCTACTCTGCTCTTCTCTATTGTACTTTAACATAGCCTAGCTTAACCTAACCTAGCTCTACTCTAATCTACTTTACTCTAGTTTCGCTTAGCCTAGCCTTGCCAAACCTAGCCTAACTTAGCTTTGATCTACTCTACTCTATTCTACTATACTCTACACTACCCAAGCCTAACATAGCCTAACCTTGCTCTGCTCTGCTTTGCTTTTCTTTGCCATACTCTACTCTCCCTTACTCTGTTCTATATTCTACTCTACTCTAACAAAGCTCTACTATATTCTACTCTACTCTAAGCTAGTCTAGCCTAGCCAAGTTTAGCTTAGCCTCACCTAGCTCCACTCTACTCTACTCTACTCTATTGTGCTCTACTTTACTCTTTTTTTCTCTACTTTATTATACTCTACTCTATTCTACTCTACTTTGCTCTGCTCTACTCTACTCTACTCTATTATACTCTGTTATACTCTACTCTACTTTGCTTTACTCTACTCAACTCTACTCCAATCTACTCTATTATACTCTTGCCAGGTCGAGCCTAGTCTAGCCTTGGCTAGCCTAACCTAGCTCTACTGTGCTCTACTCTGAGCTGTTTTACCCTTATCTCTTCTGCTCTACTATACTTTACTCTGGTCTACTCAACTTTGTTTTGCTCTTGTCTACTCTTGTCTACTCTGCTCTACTCTTCTCTATTTTAATCTGCTTTGCTCTACTCTACTCTGCTCTATTCTACTATACTCTACCCTGCTCTACTCTACTCTAATATACTCTAGCCTAGTTTAGCCTAGCCTTGTCTCACCTAACCTAGCTCTACTATACTTTCCTTTAATTTACTCTACTCTACTCTGCTCTAGCCTAACGTAGCCTAGCCTCGCCCAGCCTAACTTTGCTCAACACTACTTTAATCTACTTTACTCTACTCTACTCTAATTTACATTACTCTACTCTACTCTAACATAGCCTAGCCTTGCCTAATCTAACTTATCTCTACTCCACTTTATTCTAATATACTCTATTCTACTCTACTCTCACCTAGCCTAGCCTAGCCTAGCATAGGAAAGCTTAACCAGCCTTTGCTCCACTCTGCTATGCTCTGCTCTACTATGCTCTGCTCTGCTATGCTTTTCTCTACTCTACTCTGCTTCTATTTACTCTATTTTATTCTACTCTATTCTATTGTAATCTAGTCTAGCCTAACCTGGCTCTTCTCTACTCAACTCTACTCTAATCTACTCTAGCCAAGCTTTGCCTAGCTTACCTTAGCCTAACCTAGCTTTTCTCTACTCTACTCTGCTCTACTTTACTTTGCTTTACTTTTCTCTACTCTACTCTACTCTCCTCTACTCCATTATGCTCTTCTCTACTCTACTCTGGTCTACTCTGCTTTGCCCTATTTAACTCTACTCATCTCTACTCTTCTCTACTCTACTCTACATTACTTTGCTCTACTCTACTCTTCTCTACTCTACTCTACTCTGCTTTGCTATGCTTTGCTTGGCTCTGCTATGCTCTGCTCTCCTCTCCTCACCCCTCCTCTCCTCTCCTATCCTCCCCTCTCCCCTCCTTTCCTCTACTCTACTCTACTGTACTCTACTCTACTCGACTATATTCTACTCTACTATACTCTGCTCTACTCTAGCCTAATTAAACCTAGCCTCACCTAATCTAGCTCTACTCTACTCTACTATATGATACTCTACTCTACTCTAGTTTAGCTTACCCTAACCTAATCGAGCTTTACTATTCTCTAATCTACTCTACTATACTCTACTCTAAGCTAGCTTAGCTTTACTTTACTCCACTCTACTCTAGCTTAGTCTAGCCTAACCTTAACTAACCTTCCTTTGCTCTACTTTTTACTACTCTACTCTACTCTACTACACATTGCTTTCCTTTGCTTTGCTCTGCTCTGCTTTGCTTTACTCTACTCAGCTCTACTTATCTCTAGTCTACTTTACTTTATTATACTCTTGTCTAGCCTAGCATAGCCTAATCTCACTCTACTCTACTCTACTCTAACAAGCCTTACCTACCCTAGCTTAGCCACACCTAGTTCTAATATACTCCATTCTACTTTACTCCACTCAACTCTAACCTAGCTTAGCATAGCCTAGCCAACCTAGCTCTACTTTATTCTAGTCTAGCCTAACCTATCCTAACCTAACCTAACTCTGCACTACTCTACTCCACTCTATTCTACTCTACTCTAGTCTACTCTAATCTAACCTAGCCTAGCCTAACCAGCTCTACTCAACTCTGCTCCAAGCTAGCCTAGCCTAGCTTAGCCTAACTTAACTCTTACTATGTTCTACTCTACTCTATTATACTATACTCTACTTTACTCTTCTCCACTCTACTCCACTCTAGCTTTGCCTAACATAGCTTAGCCTAGCCTAGCCAAGCCTAGCATAGCCTAGCCTTGTCTAACCTAGCCTAGCTTAGCCTAGCTAAGTCTATCCTAGCCTAAAATATCCTAACCAAACCTCACCTCGCCTAGCCTTTCCTTACTATACTATACTCTGCTCTACCTTACTCTATTTTATTATACTCTAGCCTAACTAAGCTTAGCTTAGCTCAATGCTACTCTACTCTACTCTACTCTAGCCAAATCTTACCTAGCTTAGCTTTTCCTATCCTTTCAAAACTATACTGTATTTTACCCAACTCTACTTAACTCTACTCTACCCTAGCCTAACCTCACCTAGCCTCTACTCTATTTTACTCTACTCTACTCTACTCTATTTTATTCTAGTATATCCTAGCTAAGCATAACTTAACTCTATGCTACTCTACTCTACTCTATTCTTCTCCAGCCTAACTTAGCCTAGCCTAACCTAGCCTGACCTAGCTTTGCCTTGCCTAGCCTAGCGTAGCCATACTCTACTCTACTCTACCCTACTGTACCATATTCTACTCTAGCCTAACTTATCGTAGCCTAGCTTAATCTCACCTAGGCTCTACTCAACTTTGCTCTACTCTACTTTATTTTGCTCTGCTCTACTCTGCTTTGATCTGCTCTACTTTTCTCTGCTCAACTCTACTCTACTATGCTCTATTCTACTCTGCTCTTCTCTACTCTTCTTTACTCTATTATGCTCTACTCTATGCTACTCTACTCTACTCAACTTTACTATGCAATACCCTTCCCTACTCTAACCTAGCCTATCCTACCCTAGCCTAGCCTAACCTAACCTCACCTAGCATTCCCTAGCCATACTCTACTCTACTCTACACTATTTTATTCTACTCTGGCCTAGCATAAGCCAAACTTAGCTTTATGCTACTCTTCTTTACGCTACCTTACTCTAGTCTAACTTACCTACACCTACTATACTCTACTCTACACTACCCTACTCTACTATACATTATTGTACTTTACTCTATTCTACTATTTCTTAGCCTAGTGTAGCCTTGCCTAACCTATCCTGACCTAACCTCACCTAGCTTAGCCTAGCTTTACACTGCTCTACTCTACTATCTCTACTTTATTTTATTCTACTCTAACCTAGCTAAGCCTAACTTAGCTCTATGCTCCTCTACTCTACTCTACCCTACTCTAGCTTAGCCTAGAATAACCTAGCCTAGCATAGCCCAGCCTTATTATACTCTACTCTGCCCAACTCTACTCTACTCTAGCCAACCTTAGCCTAGCCTAACCTAACCTTGCCAAGACTAGCCTAACCTTACTCTACTCTACTTTATTTCATTCAACACTAGCCTAGCTAAACTTATCATAGCTCTATGCTACTCTACTTTATAATACTCTACCATAACCTAACTTACCTTGCCTAACCTAGGTTACTCTAAGCTAGGCAAACTTAGCCCAGCCATAATATACTCTACTCTGACCTACTCTACACAACTCTACTCAAGCCTAGCCTAACCTAGCTTAGCCTTGCCTAAACTCATCTAGCTTAGCCCAGCCTTACTCTACTCTACTCTTTCCTAGCTTAGCATGGCCTAACCTAGGCTCTGCTTTGCTCTACTCTGTACTGTTCTTCTCTGCTCTACTTTGCTCTTCTCTGCTCTACTCTGCTCTTGTCTGTTAAGCTCTGCTCTACTCTACTCTTCTCTATTATGCCCCACTTTCCTTTGCCCACTCAATTATACTCTAACCTACTCTACTATACTCTAACTTAGCTTAGCCTAACTAAACTTAATTCTACTCAACTCTAGCCTATCCTAGTCCAGCATACCATAGCCTAACCAAGCTCTACTTTACTCTACCCTACTTCACTCTACTCTACTCTACTCTATTCTACTCTACTCTACTCTTGCCTCGCCTAGACTTGCCAAGCCTAACCTAACTCTACTCTACTCAACTCTACTCCAGCCTAGCCTAGCCTAATTTTGCTCTACTCTACTCTACTCTACTCTGCTTTGCTTTACTTTTATCATTTCTATTCTACAATTCTCTACTCTACTCTGTTCTACTTTATTCTGCTCAACTCTTTTAACTCTATTATACTTTAACCTTGCTTAGCTTAGCTAAGACTAAACTAGCTCTACTCTACTCTAATCCATGCTACTCTGCTCAACTCTACTATACTCTACTCGAGCCTAACCATGCCTAGCCTATCCTAGCCTAACTTAGCCTAGCCTGGCAAAGCTTAACCTAGCTATACTCTACTCTACTCTACACTACTCTACTCAACTCTACTCTACTCTACTTTAACCTAGCCTAGCCTAGCTTAACCTAACTTAGCTTTACTCTACTATAGAGCCTTGCTAAACCTAAACTAGCTTATTTTAGCTCTGCTCTACTCTTGTCTACTTTACAATACTCTACTCTAATCAACTCTTCTCTACTTTACTCTACTCTTCTCTACTCTATTACAACAAAGCCTATCCTAGCCTAGCCTAAACTAGCTCTACTCTACTCTGCTCTAGCCTGACCAAGCCTAGCCTAACCTTATTCTACTCAACATTTCTCTGCTCTACTCTACTCTACTCTACTCTACTCTGCTCTACTTTACTCTACTCTACTCTACTCTATACTACTCTACTCTACTCTACTCTACTTTGCTCTACCTTAACCTAGCCTCACCTTGCCATGCCTAGCCTAGCTCTATTTTGCTCTACTCTACTCTACTTTATTATTCTCTACTTTACTCTACTCTATTCTACTTTACTTTAGCCTGGCCTAGTAATGCCTAGCCTATCCTAGCCTAGCCTAACCTAACCTAGCTCTTCTCTACTATCCTAAACACTACTCTACTCTACGAAGCACAAACCTAACTTTGCCTAACAAAGCCCTACCTACCTCTACTCTAATCTATTGTACTCTACTCTACTTTACTCTGCTCTAGTCGTGCCTAGCTTAGCCTTGCTTAACCTAGCTCTACACTGCTTTGTTTTGCTCTGCTATATTTTTCTCTTTTTCGCTCTACTCTGCTCTGCTCTGTTATGCTCTACTTTGCTTCTCCCTTGTCAACTTTCCTCTACTCCACTTTACTTTGCTATACTTTTCTCTACTCTTCTCTGCTTTGGCTTGCTCTACTATACTCTGCTTTATTCTAGTCAACTCTAGCCCGATTTAGCCTAGCCTAACCTAATGTTTCTCTACTCTACTCTACTCTACTCTAGCCTAGCCTAGCTTATCATAGCCTTGTCTGGCCTAACCTAGCTCTACTCTATTCTACTTTACTCTAACTTAGCTTAGCCCTAGCCAAACCTAGCTCTAATCTACTCTACTTTACACTACTTTAGTCTAGCCTAGCCTAGTCAAATCTAGCTCTACTTTACTCTGCTCTACTCTACTCTACTCAACTCTACTATACTTTATAGTAATCTAGCCAAGCCTAGCCTAACAAAGCTCTACTCTACTCTACTCTACTCTACTCTACTATACTATATAATACTCTACTCTATTTTTCTCTACTCTTCTCTAGCCATAGCCTAACCAAACCTAGCCAAGCCTATCCTGACCTATCCTAGTCTAAGGTAGCTCTACTCTGCTCTACTCTACTCAACTCTACCCTACTTTACTCTAACCTAACCTAGCCTAGCCAAGCCCAACTTAGCTCCATTCTACTCTACACTATTATACTTTACTCTAGCCTTGCCTTGCCTACCATAGCCTATCCTAGCCTAACCTTGCTCTACTTTGCTTTACTTTGCTTTCCTCTACTCCAATTTGCACTATGCTACCCCACTCTACTTTGCTTTATTTTGCACCTTTCTACTCTTCTATGCTTTGCCCTGCCTACTTTTGTCTGCTCTACTCTGCTGTGCTCAACTCTTCTTTGCTCTCCTCTACTCTGCACAACTCTACATTAGTCTAGCCTAGCCCATCCTAGCCTACCTTAACCTAGCTCAACTCTACTCGACTCTACTCTACTCTAACCTAACCAAGCCTAGCCTAGCTTTTGTATACTCTAATTTAACCTACTCTCCTTTACTCTTACTCTTTCCTAGAGCCTAGCCTCATCTAGGCTCTTCTATGCTCTACTCTACTCTTCACTGCTCTACTCTACTCTGCTCTTCTCTACTATACTTTGCTCTTCTCTTCTCTACTCTACTCTACTCTGCTATGCTCTGCTCTACTTTGCTCTACTTTGCTTTGCCCTACTCTACTCTGCTATACTCTACTCGGCTCTATCCTAGCTTAGGTTAACTGGGCTCTAATCTTCTCTACCATACTCTACTCAACTCTACACTGCTAAAAAATAGCCTACCCTAGCCTAGTCTAAGCTAGGTCCATTCTACTCTACCTTACCCTACTCTAGCCTCGCCTAACCTAGCCAAGCCTAACCTTTCTCTACTCTACTCTACTCTACTATAGCTTAGCTTAGCCTAGAATGGCTTAGCCTAACTTAGCTCTTCTCTACTCTACTCTGCTCTGCTCTGCTCTACTTTTCTCTACTCTACCCTTTTATACTCTACTCTACTCTGCTCTGCTCTATTTTGCTCAACTCTACTCTACTATATTATACTCCAGCCTAGCCAACCCTAATCTTGCACTACTCTAGTCTGATCTACTCCACTCAACTCTACTCTACTATAGTCTGGCCAAGACTAGTCTAACCATTCCATCCCTAATTTATCCTGGCCTAGCCTAGGTTAACCTTGCTCTACTCTACTCTATTAACTACTCTATTCTACATTATACTACTTTACTTGACTCTACTCTATCCTAGCCTAACCTAACCTAGCTCTACTTTACTGTAGTCAAAACTTGCTTAGCCTAGCCTATCGTAATCTAGCTCTGCTCTACTCTGCTCTACCCAACTCTATTCTACTCTACTCTATTCTACTTTGCTTTACTCTTCTCCAATTTGATTTACTCTTCTCTACTTTAATCTAACCTTGCCTAGCCTAGCCTAGCCTAACATAGCTCTACTTTACTCTGTTGTAGCATAACCTAGCCTAATCTTATTCTGCTCTGCACTACTCTACTCTATCTCTCTTTACTCTGCTCTGTTGTGCACTACTCTACTTTGCTCTACTCTACATTATTTTACTCTACTTAGCTCTACTCTACTCTACCCTACTCTACACTACTCTACTCTACTCTACTCTTTTTCTCTATTCTACTTAGTTCTACACTACTCTACTCTACTTTACTCTACTCTTCTCTACTCCACTCTGCTCTACACTACTCAACTCTTCTTTGTTCTATTCTACTCTACTCTACTTTGCTCTACTCTAGCCTAACCTAGCCTAACCAAGCTCTACTCTACTCTACTTTACTCTACTATTCTCTACTCTAGACTTTCCTAGCCAAGCTTACCACAGCCTAGCCTAAACAAACCTAGCTCTACTGTACTCTACTCTACAATACTACACTCTACTTTACTCTACTCTACTTTACTCTACTAGACTCTACTATACCCTATTATACTCTACTCTACTCTATTCTACTCTACTATACTCTATTATACTCTACTCTACTCTGCTCTACTCTACTTTACTCGATTCTACTCTAGCTTAGCCTATCCTAACCTAACTTTGCTCTACTCTACTCTACTCTATTATACTCTTCTCTACTTCACCATACTATACTCTACTCTAGCCATGCCTAGCCAAGCCAAGCCTAACTTTGCCCAACCTAGCTTAACCTAAATATATCCTATATTTTTTGCTCTATTTTTCTCTATTTTGCTCAGCTCAGCTCTACACTATTATGCTCTACTCTATTTTGCTCTACTCTATTCTACTCTACTCTACTCTAACCTAGCCAAGCCTAGCCTACCCTAACTTAACTCTACTCTACTCTACTCTGCTGTGCTCTGCTTTGCTCAATTCTACTCTAGTCTACTCTACTCTACTCTACTCTACTATGGTTTAATCTATTCTACTCTGCTGTACACTAACCTAACATAGTCTAGCCTAACCTAACCTAGCTTTATTCTACTCTTCTCTGCTCTGTTCTGCTCTACTATACTCTGCTCTGCACAACACTATCCTATTCTATTCTACTTTAATCAAGCCTAACTAAGCCATGTTATTCTTAACCTAGCTTTACTTTACTCTACTCTACTCCTCTACTCTACTCTACTCTACTCTACTTTACTTTAGCCTCGCCTAACCTAGCCATGCCTAGCCTGCCCTAGCATAGACCAACCTAGCCTGACCTAACCATGCCCTACTCTTTCTCCTCTACTCTACTATACTCTACTCTAGTATACTAAACTCAAAACTAGTCTAGCCTTCTTTAGCTTAACTCAACACGACTCTACTCTACTCTAGCATTGCCAAGCCCATCTTAGCCCAACCTAGTTCTTCTCTGCTCTGCTTTACTCTGCTCTACTTTGCTTTGCTCGACATTTCTATGCTCCGATCTGCTCTACTTTGCTCTACTTTGCTCTACTCTACTCTGCTCTGCTCTACTCTACTCTGCTCTGCTCTGCTCTACTCTTCTCAACTCTACTTAACTCTACTCTACTCTACTCTAGCTAGTTTAGCATAGCCTAGCTTAGCCCAGCATAACTTAGCTCTACTCTACTCTACTCTACACTACACTACTCTACTCTACACTACTCCACTCTACTCTTTCCTAACTTAGCCTATCAAAACTTTGTCTAGCCTATCTCTACTCTACTTTACTCTTCTCTACTCTAATCTACTCTACTTTACTCTATTCTAACTTAGCCTAGCCTAGCCTAACAAAACTTAGCTCAACTCTACTCTACCCTACTCTACTCTCGCTTAGCTTAACCTAGCTCTACTCTACTCTAACCTAGCCTAGCCTATCCATGCCATGCCTAACTTAGCCTAGCAAAACCTAACTCTACTCTGCTTGCTCAACTCCACTCTTTTTGGCTCTGCTCTACTCTAGTCTGCTCTATTATGCTCTATTTTACTCTCTTCTACTCTATTTTGTTATGCACTACTCTTTTTTGCTCTGCTCTGCTCTACTCTAATCTACTCTATTTTGTGCTACTCTACTCTACTTAGCTCAACTTTGTTATGCTCTACTCTAACCTTACACTACTCCACTCCACTTTGCTCTGCTCTATTATACTCTACTTTACTCTACTCTGCTCTACTTTCTAACCTAACCTTACTCTTCTTTACTCTACTCTAAACTACTCTATTCTACACTACTCTACTCTTCTCTACTATACTCTACTCTACTCTAGCCTAACTAAGCCTTGCCAAGCCTAGCATAGCCTAACTTAGCTCTGCTCTACTCTTCTCTACTCTACTTTGCTCTACAATAATTTTCTCTGCTTTGTTGTACTCTACTCAACATTGCTCTGATCTGCTTCACTCTACTCTACTCCATTCTACTCTAGCCTAACTAAGGCAAGCCAAGCCTAACCTAGTTTAACATTGCTCTGCTCTACTCTGCTTTGCTCTATCCTGCTTTGCTCTTATTTATGCTTCTCTACTCTGCTTCACTCTATTTTCTTCTGCTTTGCTCTACTCTACTCTACTCTAATCCACTCTACTTTACTATACTCTAGCCTATCCATGCCTAGCCAAGCCTAGCCTAACCTAACCTAAGTCTACTATACTCTTCTCTACTATGCTCTTCTGCACTTTACTCTAATTTTCTCTACCCTATTAAACTATACTCTGCTCTACTCTACATTTCTTTTCTCTGCTCTGCTCTACTCTACTCTATTATATTCTACTTTGCTCTACTCTACTCTACTCTACTCTACTCTACTCTACTCTTGTCTACTCTAGCCTTGTTTTGCCTAGCTTAACCTAGCTCTACTCTACTATACTTTACACTACTCTACTTTAGACTAGCCTTGCCTTTCCTAGACTAGCTTAGCCTAACTTAGCTCTACTCCACTTTACTCAACTTTACTCCACTTTACTCTAATTTACTCCACTTTAACTTAGCTTAGCCTAACCTAACCTAACCAAGCTCTACTCTGCATTTACTCAATTATATTTTATTCTACTCTACTCTAGGCTAACCTAGCCTAGCCTAACTTAGCCTAACTCTGCTGCACTCTACTATGCTCTGCTCTACTCTACTCTACTCTACTATACTCTACTCTACTATACTCTACTCTACTCTACTGAACTTAGCTTCGCTTAGCATTGCCTAGTCTAACCTAACTATTCTCTATGCTAATCTACTCTACTCTGCTCTACTCTACTTTGTTATAGTTTTCTCTACTCTACACTCTTCTACTCTATTATGCCCTTCTCTACTCTATTCCGGTTACACCGCTTTGCTCTACTCCACTCTACCATGCTAAGCGCTTCTCAGCTCTGCTCTGCCTTGCTCTACTCTACTCTACTCTTCTCTACTCTTCTCTACTCTACTCTGCTCTACTCTACTCTACTCTACTCTACTCTACTTTACTCTATTCAAATTTACTCTGCTCTACTATAGACTAACAAAGCCTAGCCTTACCTAATCTAGCTCTACTCCACTCTACTCTACTATACTCTGCTCTATTGAAGGATAGCTTAGCCTAGCCTTGTTTTGACTAGCCTAACATAGCCTAACTGACCTCTACTCTATTCTACTCTACTCTACTCTATCCTAGCCTTGTTGACCATAGCATAGAATAACCTAGCACTAAACTTTCCTGCTCTACTTTATGCTACTCTACTCTACTATGCTCTTCTTTGCATTACTCTGCTCTGCACTTCTACTTTGTTAAGCACTTCTTTTCTTTATTATACTTTACTCTCCTCTACTCTACTCTACTATACTTTTCTCTACTCTACTCTACTCTACTCTACTCTACTCTACCCTATGCGAGGTTAGCCTAGCCTATCCTAACCTAACCAAGCCTAACCTAGTTCTACTCCACTGTACTCTACTCTACTACTCTACTCAAGCCTGGCCTAGCCTAGCTTAGCATAACTTAACCTTGATTAGCTCTACTGCATACAACTATACCCTACTCTAGCCAAGCTTAGCCTAGTTTAACCTAGTTTTAATCTTCTCTAGTCTACTCTACTCTACTTTGCTCTACTTGCACTATTTTATTTTTCTCTGCTCTAGTCTACTCTACCCTACTCTGCCCTCCTCTACTCTCATGTCCTCCCCTCGCCCCTCCTCTCCTCTACTATACTATAATCAACTCTACTCAACTCTACTTTACTATTCTCTACTCTACTCTACTTTACTCTTCCCTAATTTTCTTTACTTTAACATGCTCTACTCTACTCTACTCTACTTTACTCTGCCATACATGAACCTAGCCTAGCTTAGCATAGCCTAACCTCGCTCTACTCTACTCTATTTTACTTTACTCTAGCTTAGCCTAGCCTAACCTAACTTTACTTTACTTTAATCAACTATACTCTACTCTACTCTACTCTACTCGTCACTGCTCTTATCTTCTTTGTTATGCTCTACTCTACTCTACTATGGCATAGTTTAACCTAGCCTAGCCTAAACTAGCTCAAGTATACTCTAGTCAACTATAGTCTACTCTAGCCTAGCCTAGCCTACTCGAGCCTAACCTGGCCTAGCCAAGCCAAACCTAGCTATACTCTACTTTACTCTAATCTACTCTACTATAGCCTACCCTAACTTAGCTTTGCTCTACTCTGCCCTACTCTGCTCTTCTCTACTCTACTTTGCTTTACACTGCTCTATTATGCTCTACTTTGCTTTGTTATACTCTATCCTACTCTGCTCTACTCTAGATTAGCCTAGTATAACCTAACCTAGCCTAGCATATCCTAACCTAGCTCTACTCTACTCTACTCCTCTACCCTAGCCTAGTTTAGCCTCGCTTAGCCTAACCTAGCAAAACTCTACTCTACTCTAGCCAAACCTAGCCTAATCTAACCAAACTCTACTATACTCTACTCTACTCTGCTCTGCTCTACTTTTCTATACTCTACTCTACTTTGCTCTACTCTTCTTTGATTTTTCTACAATACTCTACTCTACTCTACTCTAGTCTACTCTAGCTTTGTTTAGCTTAGCCTAGCCTAGTGTAACCTAGCTCTACTCTATTCTACCCTCCTTTGCACATCTCCACTCTGTTATGCTTTTCTCTTCTCTACTTTGGTCAATTCAACCCTACTCTACTCTCGTCTACTCTGGTCTGTTATGCTCTACTCTACTCTCTGCTCCTCTCCTCACTCTGCTCTGTATTACTCCACTCTACTTTACTCTTCTATGTTCTACTCTACTCTACTCTCCTCTACTCTCCTCTACTCTACTCTTCTCCACTCTACTCTACTCCACTCTACTTTACTCTACTCTAGTCTAGCCTAACCATGCTCTACTCTACTCTACTTTACTCTACTTATCTCTAATCTACTATACTCCATTCTACTCTACTCTACTCTAAGCTAGCCTAACCTAACCTAACCTAGCTCTACTTTACTCTACTCTACTCTACTCTACCCTACTCTAACTATCCAAGAAAAGCCTAAAAAAGCTCTTCTCAGCACTATTATACTCTTCTCTTCTCTACTCTACTATGCTCTACTATGTTCAACTCTGCTATACTCTTCTCTTCTTTACTCTACTCTATTTTGCTCTTCTCTATTATACTTTACTCTAGCCTAGCCAAGCCTTACGTATCCTTGCTTAACCTAGCTCTACTCAGCTCTACTCTACTCTACTCTACTCTTCTATACTCTAGTTTACTCTACCCTGCTCAACTCTATTGTAACCTAGCCTAGCCTAAATATGCTCTACTCTACTCTACACTAGTCTACTCTACTTTCCTCTAATTTACTCAAGCCCAACCTAGCAAAGCCTAAGCTAGCTCTACTCTACTCTGCTTGGCTCTACTCTACTCTTCTCTATTTTTCTCTGCCCTACACTTCTCTCCTCTTCTCTGCACTTCTCTACTTTATTCTACTAAGCTCAACTCTACTTTGCTTTGCTCTACTCTACTCAATTATACTCTACTCTCCTCTCCTCTCCTCTCCTCTCCTCTCCTCCCCTCTCCTTTACTCTTCTCTCCTCTACTCTACTAACTTCTACTCTAATACACTCTACTATGCTCTACTCTAATCTACTCTACTCTACACTACTCTATTCTACTCTATTCTACTCTAATCTTCTCTAGCCAAGGTTTGCTTAGCCTAGCCTAACCTATCTAGCTCTACTCTAATCTACTCTAATCTACTCTACCCTACTCTACTCTACTCAAGCCAATCGGTGTCTTACCTAGCCTAACCTAGCTCTACTCTACTCTTCTCTACTTTACATTGCTCTACTCTACTCTACTTTACTCTACTTTATCCTAACCTAGCAAAGCCTAGCCTAGCCTAGCCTAAACTAGCTCAACTCTACTATACTCTTCTCAACACTGCTATGCACTATACTACCCTACTCTACTCTGCTCTACTATGCTCTCTTCTCCTCCCCTCTCCTCTCCTTTACTCCACTCTGCCCTATACTACTCCACTCAACTCTAATCAACTATACTCTACTTTAGTCTACTTTACTCTAATCTACTTTACTTTACTCTACTTTTCTAAAGCTTAGCATCACCTAATATGGCCCTACTCTACTATACTCTACTCTACACTACTCTACCCTACTCTACTCCACTCTAGCCTTGCATAGCCTAGCCTAGCCAACTGTAGCCTATCCTAGCCTTGTCGAGCCTAACCTAGCTCCACTTTACTCTACCCTGCTTTATTGTACACTAGCATAGATTTGCCTAACGTAGCTCTACTCTATTATACTCTACTCTAGTTTGCTCTACTATTCTATACTCTACTCTAGCCTAGCCTGACCTAGCTTTACTATACTCTACTCTATGATACTATACTCTACTCTAATCTTCTTTACTCTTTTCTAATGTACTCTATTCTACTCTACTTTGTTCTATTCTAACCTAGCTTAGCCTAAACTAGCTCAGCCTAAACAAGCTCTACTTTGCTCCACTATGCTCTGCTCTTCTCTATTATGTTGTAGTCTTCTTTGCCATGGTCTACTCTACTCTGCTCTACTCTCACCTAGCCTAGCCTAACCAAGCTATACTCTACATTACTCTACTTTAATCTACTCTGCTCAAGCCTAGCCTAACATAGACTACCCTAGCATAGCCTAGCCTAGCCTAACTTAGCTCTACTCTACTTTTACCTACTCAACTCTACTCTAATATACTCTACTCTACTTCGCTCAACTCTACTCTACTCTAACCTAGACTAGCCTAGCATATCCTAGCCCTCCTCTACTCTATTCTACTAGAGCCTATCCTAGCCTTACCAAACCTAACCTATCTTAACCTAACTTTACTCTATTTTATTTGCACTGATCTACTCTTCTCTACTATGCTCTACTCTGCTTTGTAATACTCTGCTTTGCTCTGCTCTACTCTTCTCTACTCTACTCTATTCTATTATGCTCTACTCTCTTATGCTTCACTCTGCTCTTCTCTACTATATTATGCTCTGCTCTACTATAACCTAGCCTTTCCTAGCCAACCCTAACCTAGCTCTACTCTACTCCACCACTCTACTCTACTCTAGCAAAGCTTAGCCTAGCCTAGCTAAGCCTAAACTAGCTCTGCTCTACTCTGGCA
Source organism: Vanilla planifolia (assembly GCA_023846275.1). Lineage (NCBI taxonomy): Eukaryota > Viridiplantae > Streptophyta > Magnoliopsida > Asparagales > Orchidaceae > Vanilla > Vanilla planifolia. The sequence goes on from JAIUJO010000687.1 coordinate 388,735, forward strand.
TAGCCTAGCCTCGCTTAGCCTTGCCTAGGCTATCATAACTCTATGCTTCTATACTTTACTCTCTCTATTTCCCTGCTCTGCTCTATACAGTTCGGCTCTACTACACTCTTCTCTACTCTACTCTTCTCTATTATACTCTAGTCTAGCTTAACCTAATCTACCTCTACTCGACTCTTCTCTACTATAATCTACTCTACTCTACTCTACCTTAGCCTTTCCTAGCTTAGCCTAGCCAATCATAGCCTAACTTAGCTTAACCTAGCTCTACTCTACTCTGCTTTGCTCTACTCTATTGTGTTTTACTCTACTTTGCTTTGCTTTACTCTACTTTACTCTACTCTAGTATACTCTAGCTTAGCTTAGCTAACATAACTTTACTCTACATTATTATACTTTACTATACTCTACTCTACTCTACTCTAGCCTAGCTTATCCTAGCCTAACCTTGCCTGGGCTAGCCAAACCTGGCTTTACTCTACTCTATTATACTCTTCTACTCTATGCTCTACTATACTCTACTCTATCATACTCTACTCTGTCCTTATCTACTCTACTCTAATCTACTCTATTCTACTCTAACCTAGTCTAGCCTAGCATAACTCAGCCTAACCTAGCTCTATTCTGCTCTGCTTTACTCAATTCTACTCTGCTCAACTCTGCTTTATCTACTCTACTCTACTCCACTCTTCTCTACTTCACTCTTCTCTTCTTTGCTCTCCTTTATTCTTCTCTACTCTACACTACTCTCAGTAAGCCTAGCCTAACGAAGCTCTACTCTACTCTACTTTACTCTTCTCTACTCTACACTACTTTACTCTCGCTTAGCCCAGCCTAGCTTACCCTAGCCAAGTCTAACTAAGCCCTACTTTACTCTACTCTACTCTACTCTACTATACTCTACTCTACTTCACTCTAATCTACTTCACTCTACTCTACTTTACTCTACTCTATTTTAACATAACCTAGCTTAGCCAAACCTAGCTCTATTCTACCTTACTGTACTCGAGCCTTGCTTAGCCTAGTCAAACTTAAGCGAGCCTAGCCTAGCCTATCCTATGTTTACACTACCCTATTTGCTATGTTCTGCTCTTCTCTGCTCTGCTTAGCTCTACTCTGCTCTTCTCTACTCTGCTCTGCTCCACTCTAATCTATTCTATTATGCTCTACTCTATTCTGCTTTGCTCTTCTCTACTCCACTCTATTATGCTCTACTCTACTCTAACCTAGCATAGCCTCGTCTACCCTAACTTGTTATAGTCTGCTCTACTCTGCACAACTCTTCTAAGCTCTACTCTGCTCCACTTTGCTCTACTCTACTATGCTTTACACTACTCTATTTTACTCTACTCTATTCTACTCTACTCTGCTCAGCTCTACTTTGTTATACTCTACTTTACTCTACTCTGCTTTGCTCTACTCTACACTATCCCACTCTACTCTACTATATTATATTCTACTGTGCTCTACTTTACTCTAGCCTAGTTTAGCCTAGCCTATCCTAGCCTAAGTAAGCTCAACTCTGCTCTACTCTACCCAACTTTAGTCTATTATATTCTAGCCTCCCTCAGCCTATCCTACCCTAGCATAGCCTAACCAAACCTAGATCATGTTTACTCTACTCTACTCTTCTCCTATATACTCTATCCTATACTATTCTAAACTAGCATAGCCTAGCCTAACATAACCAAGCTCTACTCTACTATACTCTACCCTAGCCTAGCCAATACTAATCGAGCCTAGCCTAGCCTAACCAAGGTATGCTCTAATCTGCTCTAGTCTGCTTTGTTCTGCTCTACTCCACTCTGCTCTACTCTACTATACTCTATTTTATTACACTCTAGCCTAGCCTAGCATAACCTAGTTCTACTCTACTCTACTCTACTCTACCTTCGACTAGCCTAACCTAGCTCTAACTCTATTCTACCCTACTCTACTATACTCTTCTCTAACCTAGCTTAGTCAAACCAAGCTCTACTCTACCCTACTATGCTCAGCTCTGCTCTACTCTATTGTACTCTATTATGCTCTACTATACTCTACTTTTCACTACTCTACTCTATTTTACTTTGCTCTGCTCTATGCTACTCTGCTCTGCTCTCCTCTATTATACTCTACTCTACTTTATTTCTGTCTCATTTAGCCTAACCTAGCCTCACCTAACCTAACCTAGCTCTACTATACTCTACTCTACTCTAGCCTTACCTAACCAAGCCAACACTAGCCTAACTTAGCTTTCCTTTACTTTACTCTATTATACTAACCTCTAATCATTTTAATCTACTATAACATAGCTTAGCCTAGCCCAGCCTATCTTAGCTCTACTATACTCTACTCTACTCTACTCTAGCCTAGCCTCACCTAACCTAGGTCTGCTCTCTTATGCTATACTCTACTCTACTCTACTATATCTCCTCTACTCTGCTCTGCACTTCTTTGCTCTATTCTTATCTGCTCTGCTTTACCCTACTCTTCTTTTCTCTATTTTGATCTACTCTACTCTGCTATGCACTACTCTACTCTACTCTAACCTAGCCTAGCTTAACCTAGACTAACTTAACCAAGCTCTACTCTACTCTACTCTACTTTACTCCTTCCTAGCCTTACTTTGCTTAGCCAAACATAACTCTACTCTTCTCTACTCAACTATACTCTATTATACTCTACTTTATTACATTCAAATCTACTCTAATCTACTCTACTCTAACCTAGCTAAGCCTAACATAGCTTAGCTTTGCTTAACAATGCTCTACTCTACTCTTCTCTACTCTAATCAGCTCTACTCGACTCTACTTTGCTCTGTTATACTCTGCTCTGCTCTACTCTACTCTACTCCTCTCTACTCTACCCACTGTACTCTAGCCTACTTTAGCCTAGCCTACCCTAGCCACTCTAACCTCTCCTATCCTGGCATAACATTTCTCTACTTTACCCTTCTCTACTCCAGCCTAGCCTAGCCTAGCCTAGCTTAACCTAGATTTGCACTTCTCTACCCTGCTATGCTTTTCTCTACTCCACACTACTTTACTCTATTCTTCTTTGCTTTGCTCTACTCTATTATTGTCTACTCTTCTCTTACCTAGTTTACCATAACCTAGCCTAGGCAAACCTAACCTAGCTCTACTCTACTCTACTCTAATTTACTATACTATAACCTAGCCTACTCTAGCCAACCCTATTATAGATAGGCCTAGCCGAGCCTAACCTAACCTAGCTCTACTCTACTTTACTCTTCTCTATTCTACTCAAATCTACTCTACTCTACCCTACTCTACTCTACTCTACTATACTTTACTCTGACTTAGCCTTGTTTAGCTTAGCCAAACCTAGCTCTACTTTTCTCTACACTACTCTACTCTACTCTGTTATTCTCTTATCTACTATACTCTTCTCAATTATAGTCTAGTCTAGCATAGCCAAACTTAGCCCTAGTTTAGTCTACTCTATTCTAACCTAGCCTAACATAACATAACCTAGCTCTATTCCACTCTACTCTACTTTACTCTAATTTACTCTAGTCTACTCTACTCCAACCTAGCCTAACATACCTAACCTAACCTAGCTCTACTCGATGCTGCTTTACTCTACTCTATTCTACTTTAGCCAAGCCTAAACTAACCTAGCTTAACATAACCTAGCCCTCCTTTAATTTGCTCTGCTCTGTTATGCTCTCTTCTCTACTTTACTTTACTCTGCTCTGCTTCACTTCACTCTACTCTACTCTACTATGCTCAACTCACCTCAGCTCTACTTTACTCTACTCTGCTCTATTCCATTATACTCTATCCTGCTCTACTCTACTCTATTCTGCTCAACTCTACTATACCCTACTCAACTCTAGTATGCTCTACTCTACTCTACACTACTATTCTATACTCTACTCTGCTCTACTAACCTTTGCTCTGCTCTATTCTACTTTACTATACGCTACTCTACTGTACCTCACACTACTCTATTCTGCTCTACTCTACTCTACTTTACTCTACTTTTCTTTGTTGTACACTAACTTAGCTTAGGCTAGCCTAGCTTACCCTAACCTAACTCTACTTTGCTCTACTTTGCTCTTCTATGCTTTGCTTTACTCTATCTACTTTACTTTATTATATTCAGCTCTATTGTACTCTATTCTACTCTATTGCACTCTTCTCTACTATACTCTACTCCATTCTTCTTTAACCTAACAAAACTTAGCTTAGCTTAGCCTAGCTCCACCTAACCTAACTTTACTATGCTCTACTTTACATTACTCTACTCTATTCTAGTCTAGCACAGCCTAGCCACTCCAACTTAGCCAAGCCTTGCTCGGCTTAGCCTAACCTTGTTGTAGTTTGCTATTCTATACTCTACTCAAGCCTTACCAAGCCAAACTTAGCTCTACTCTACACAACTCTACTCTGCTCTGCTCCACTCCACTCTAATTTTTTTTGCTCTGCTCTGTTTTGCTCTTTTTTACTCTACTCTTCTCTACTCTACTCTACTCTACTTTTTTATGCTTTATTATAGCATAACTTAGCCTAGCATAGCCTAACCTAGCTCTACTCTTCTCTACTCTACTCCATATTACTAAACTCTAGCATTACCTAGCCTAGCCTAGCTATACTCTATTTTACTCTACTTAACTCTACTCTAGTCTGCTCCACTCTACTCCAGCCTAGCCTAAACTTACCTAACCTAGCTCTACTCTACTCAACTTTACTGTACTCTACTCAACTCTACTCTACTATACTCTAACTTAGCTTAACCTAACTTAACCAAGCCTTACACTACCCTACTCTACTCTATTCTAATCTAATCAACTCTATTATAATGAACTCTAACTTAGCCTAGCCTAACCTATCCTTTCTTTACTCTACTCTACTCTACTCTAATTTATTCTACTCTACCATACTCTAGCCTTGCCTAGTTTAGGATAGCCTAACCGAGCTTTGCTATGCTCTACTTTGCTCTACTCCACTCTACTCTACTCTACTCTACTCTGCTCTACTCTTCTTTACTCTAATCTACTCTACTTTGCTCTACTATACTCTAGTCTAGCCTAACCTAACCTAGCTCAACTCTACTCTACTCTACTCTATGCTAGCCTAACCTAGTGTACCCATCTTACACTAACCTAACCTAGCCAAACTTAATGCTACTCTACTTTACTCTACTCAACTCTGCTCTACTCTACTCTACCCTACTCTGCTATACTCTGCGCTACTCTTGCCTACCCTGCTTTACTCTGCTCTACTCTACTCTGTTATACTCTAGCTTCACCAAGCTTAGCATAGCCTAACCTTGCTCTACTCTACTCTACTCGACTCTACTCTAGCCTAGCCAAGCCTATCCTAACCTAACCTAGTCTTGTCTTGACTAGCCTAGCATAACCTAACCTAGTTTTACTCTATTCTACCCTGCTCCACTATACTTTGCTCTACTCTACTCTCCTCTACCCTACTCTATTCTACTCTAGTCTACTTTTCTCTACTCGTCTCTACTCTTCTTTACTCTACTCTACTCTATTCTACTATACACTACTCTACTCTTCTATACACAAGCCTAGCCTAATCTAGCTCTACACTATTCTACTATACTCGAAACTACTCCAGCCTAGCCTAGTGTAGGCTAACTTAGCCTATCCTAGCCTTGCCTAGCTTAACCTAGCTCTACACTACTCAACCCTACTCTACTATACTCTTTCTAACCTAGCCTACCCTAGCCTGACCTTGCTCTACCCTCCTCTACTGTGCTCTTCTGTTCTCCACTTTGCACTTCTCTACTTTACTCTACATTACTCTACTCTACTCTTTCTCTCTTTTCTCTCTCCTCTACACTACTCTACTTTGCTCTCCTCTCATCTCCTCTCCTCTCCTATACATTACTTTATTCTACTGTACTCTACTCTACTCTATTTTATTCAACTTTATCTACACTACTCTACTTTATCCAACTCTACTCTACTCTACTCTATCTAGCCTCGCCTAACCAAGCTCTACTTTACCCAAGTCTACTCTACGCTACTCTAGAATAGCCTTGCCTAGCATGGCCAAGCTAAGCTTAGCCTAGCCTAACCTAGCTCTACTCTACTCTTCTTAGCTTTATTTTGTTATGCTCTATTCCGCTCAACTTTTCTCTACTCTTTTCTACTATGTACTCTAGCACAGCTTAACCTAGTTGTACTTTACTCTACTCCTCTACCATATTCTACTTTAGCCTAGCCAACCATAGCCTATACTAGCATAGGTTAGCTTAGCCTAACCTAGCTTTACTCTACTCTACTCTACTCTGCTCTACTCTACTCTACTCCACAATACTCTACTCCATTCTACTCACCTCTACTATACTCTTATCTAACCTAGCCTAAGCTAGCATAGCCTAACCTCGCTCTTCTCTACTCTATTCTAGCCTAGCCTAGCCTTGCCTAACCTGCTCTGCTTAGCTTTACTTTGCTCTGTTCTACTCTACTCTACTCCTCCCTACTCTACTCTACTAAAGCCTAGCCTAACCTTACTCTACTATACTCTACTTTACTCTCCTCTACACTACTCTACTCTACTTTACTCTCCTCTACACTACTCTACTCTACTCTAACTTAGCCTCGCATAGGCTAACCATGCTTTACTAAGCTTAACTTTATTATATTCTACTTTACTCTACATTACTCTACTATACCATACTCTACTCTACTCTTCTCTAACTTAACCTAGCCTTACCTAGCTCAATCTTCTCTACCTTACTATACTCTACACTAGCCTAGCCTAGCTTAGCCTAACCTAAACAAACCTAACTCTACTCAACTCTACTTTACTTTACTCTTCTCTACTCTACTCTACTTTGCTATACTCTACTCTACTCTACTTTGTTCTGCTCTACTCTACTCTACTCTACTCTATACTACTCTATTCTAATCTATTCTACCCTACTCTACTCTACTCTACTCCACTATACTCTACTCTACTCTACTCAAGCCTACTCTACTCTACTCTACTCTAACCAAGCTTACCTAGCCTAACATAGCCTAACTTAGCCTAACCAAGCTCTACTCTTCTCTACTCTACTTTACTTTATTATGTTTTTCTCTACTCTACTCCACTCTACTTTACTTTAATCTTATCTACTGTACTCTATTCTCCTTTACTCATCTTTGCTCTGCTTTGCTCTACTTTTCTCTTCTTTGTTCTACTATACTCTATACTCTAACAAAGCCTAACCTAGGCAAACTAAGCTCTACTCTACTCAATTCTAGTCACTTCTACTTTAGCCTAGCCTACCATAGCCTAGCTGTAGCCAGCATAACCTAGCTCTACTCTACTATATTTTACTCTACTCTACTCTACTAGACTCTACTCTACTCTATTGTAATCAACTCTACTCTACTTTAACCTAGCCTAAGCTAACCTAACCTAGCCTTACTCCTCTTCACTATTCTCTAACCTAGCCTTTCTTAACCTTGCCTAACCTAGCTTTACAAAGCTCTGCTCTGCTCTATAATACTCTACTCTATTTTTTTCTACTCAACTTTTCTCTACTCTGCTATGCCCTGCTCCACTCTACTCTACCCTACTCTACTATATCCTAGATTAACCAAGCTTCACTCTTCTCTACTCTACTTTACTCTACTCTATTGTACTCTTTTCTACTTTACACTAGTCTCTTCTAATCTAACCAAGCCTAGCCTAGCCAAGCCCAACCTAACTCTAATCTATGGTACTCTAGCCTAAACTAACCCAGCCTAGACCTACCTAGCTTAGCTCCACTCTTCTCTACTATACTCTACTCTGCTATGCTCTACTCTACACTATTATGCTCTTCTCTACTCCACTATGCTTTGCTCTTTTATGCTCTTCTCTACTCTACTCTACTCTATAATTCTCAATTGTAATCTATCTTACCCTCACATAACCTAGGTCTACTGTACTCTACTCTACTCTGTTTTACTAAATTTTAACCTCGCCTAGCCTAGCCTAACCTAGTTCTACTCTACTCTACTCTACTCTTGCCTAGACTAGCCTATCCCTACCTAGCCTAACCTAACCTAGCTCAACTTTACTCTACTCTACTCTACTCTACTCTACTCCACTCTAGCCTAGCCTCACCTAGATTAGCCTAACATAGCCTAACCTACCTCTTCACTGATCTACTATTCTCTGCTCTTCTTTATACTACTCTATACTGCTCGTCTCTACTCTACTATGCTCTGCCTTACTCTACTCTTCTCTTCTAATAGGCACTATGCTTTGCTCTGCTCTACTCTCCTCTCTTCTACTCTACTCTACTCTGTACTACTCTACTTTACTCTACTCTACTCTAATCAACTCTATCCTAGCCTAGCCTAACCTAGCTTTATCTACCTCTCCTCTACTCTACTCTACTCTAGTCAACTATACTATACTGTACTCTAGCTTATCTTAACCTAACCTAGCCTACCCTAACCTAGGTCTACTGTACTGTATTGTACTCTACTCTAACCTCGCCTTGCCTAACCAAACCAAGCTATACTCTACTATACTCTATTCTAATATAGCCTAGTCATACCTAGCCTAGACTAGCTTAGCTTAGCCTATCTCTACTCTACTCTACTCTACTTTGCTCTACTCTGCTCTGTTTAGTCTTTACTCTAACTTAGCCTAATTTAGCTCTACTCTACTCTATTCTACTCTAATTTGCTCTGCTCTTGCTTAGCCCAGCCTTGCCTACCATAGCCTACCCTAACATAGTTTGTTGAGCTTAGCCTTGTCTAACCTAGCTCTACTCTTCTCTAATCTACTCTACTTTGCTCTATCTATCGTAACCTAGCCCATCTTAGCTTAGCCTAACATAGCCTAGCCTAACCTTGCCTAGCCTAACTTAGCTCTACTCTACTTTGATTTTCTAAACTCTATACTACTCTACTCTACTCTACTCTACTTTGCTCTGCTCTTCTCTACTCTGTGCTACTCTAATCTACTATGCTCTTGCCTAGCTTAGCTTACCTTAACCTAGCCTATCTTAACCTAGCATTACTCGACAATACTCTACTCCCCTATACTCTACCCATGCCTAGACTAGCCTACCCTAGACTAGTCGAGCCAAGCCTAGCTTCGACCAACAAAACCTAGCTTTACAATAGTCTACTCTACCCTACTCTACTCTACTCTACTCTAGCCTAGCCTAGCCTACCTTAGCATACCACCATTTAGCCTAGCCTAGCCTAAATAGCTCTACTCTACTTTACTCTACTATAACCTACTCTAACTTAGCCTAGCTTTACCAATCTTTACCTTGCTCTAGCCTACTCTACTATACTATGCTCTATTCTACTCTACTATAGCCTAGCCTAACCTAACTTAACCTAGCCTAACCAGACTTAGCTCTACTCCGATATGCTCTTCTCTGCTCTACTCAACTCTATTCTGCTATGCTTCGCTTTGCTCTGCTCTAATCTGCTCTACTCTACTCTACTCTACTCTACTCTACTCTGCTTGGCTCTCCTCTACTCCACTCTACTCTATTATTCTATAGCCTTGCTTAGCCTAACCTAGCTCTATTTTACTTTGCTCTACTCTATTATAATTGAGCTCTACTTTACTCTACTCTACTCTACTCTATTGTATTCTTGCCTAGCTTAGCCAAGCATACCCAAGCCTAGCTAAGCTTAGCCAAAATTACCTTTACTCTACTCTACTCCACACTACTCTAAGCTAACCCAACTAACTTTGCTCAACTCAACTCTACTCTACTCTAGCCTAGCCAAGCCTAGATTATTCTAGCCAACCTAGCTTTCCTCTACTCTACTTTCCTGTACTTTTCCCGACTCTACTTTGCTCTGCTCTGCTTCACTTTACTCTTGTCTACTCAACTCTACTCTACTTTGCTCTTTCTACTCTACTCTACTCTCCTTTGCTCTCATCTACTCTTTCTGCTCTACTTGGCTCTACTCTGCTACTTCTACTCTTTTTGCTCTGCTCTACTCTACTCTTCTCTACTTTGCTCTTTCTCTTTTGCTGTGCTCTCCTCTGGTCTACACTACTCTACTTTACTTTGCTCTATTCTTGCCAAGCCTTGCCAATCCTAGCCTAGCTTAGCATTGCCTAACCCAGCTCTACTCTACGTTACTCTACTCTACTCTACTCTACTCCACTCAACTCAACTCTTCTCTACTCTAGTTTAGCCTAGCCTAGCCTAGCTTACCGTTGCCTAAACGAGCTCTATTCTACTCTACTCTCCTCTACCTTCCTCTACTCTACTCAAATCTACTCTAACCTAAACAAGCCTAGCCTAACTTAACTTAGCTCAACACTACTTGACTCTCACCTAGCTTATCTAGTCTTACTTTGCTCTGCTCTGTTTGTCACTACTCTATTCTACTCTGATATGCTCTATAATGTTCTACCCTACTCTACTCTACTCTACACTACTTTACAATTCTCTAACTTAGCCAAGCCTAACCTAGCTCCACTCTACTCTACTCTACCCTTGCCTAGACTAGCATACTCTTGCCTAGCCTAACCTAGCCTAGCCAACCCTAGCCTAGCCAACCCTATCCTAGCTTAGCCAATCCTGGCTCTACTCCTCTCTACTCTACTCTACATAACCTAACCTTGCCTAACCTAACTCTACCACACTCTAATCTACTCTACACTACTTTACTCTACTCTCCTCTATACTACTCTAACTCTAGCCTAGTCTAGCCATGCTTAGCCTAGCCTAACCAAATCTTGCTCTACTCTACTCTACTCTACTGTGCACTACTATGCTTTTCTTTTCACTACTCTAGTCCATTCTGCTCCACTCCACTCTAGTTTGCTCTACTATACTCTCCTCTCCTCTAATTTGCTCTACTCTACTTTACTATAATCTACTCTACTATACATTGTTCTCCTCTACTCTCCTCTACTCTACTGTACACTTCTCTAGACTAGCCTAGTCTAGTCGAGCCTAACCAACCCCAACCTAACCAAACTTAGCCCTACTCTACCTTTCTCTACTATACTACATTCTACTCAAATCTACTCTACCCTACTCTACTCTACTCTACACTACTCTACTCCACTCTATCTTAGCTTAGCCTAGCCAAACCTAGCTCTACTTTTCTCTTCTCTACTCTTCTTTACTCTCGCCTAGCCTAGCCGAGCCTAAACAAACTCTACTTAGCCTTACTCTACTTTGCTCTTTTTCAATTGCTCTACACTGCTCTACTCTGTTCTTTTCTACTCCATTCTAACTTTGCCTAACTTAGCCTATCTTAGCCTAACCTTGCCTTACTCTATTTTACCCAACTCAACTCTACCCTACCCTGCTCCACTCTAGCCTAACCTAACCTGGCCTAGCATAGCCCCTACTCTAACTTACTCTACTCTAATCTACTCTTACCTTGCCTAGCCTAACCTAGCCTAACCTTGCTTTGCTCTACTCTACTCAACTCTACTGGGCTCCACTCTACTCTGCTCTATTCCACAATACTCTAGCCTAGCCTAACCTAGCTTTGCTCTGTTCTGTGCTTCTCTATTTTTCTCTACTCAACTCTTTACTCCTCAACATTGCTCTGCTCTACTCTACTCTACTCTACTCAGCTCAACTGTATTCTATTTTACTCTTCTATGCTCTACTCTACTTGCTCTACTCTACTCTGTTTTGCTCTCCTCTCTTTTCTTCTACTCTTCTCTCTTCTCCTCTCTTCTACTCTCCTTTCCTCTCCCCTACTCTACTTTACTTTACTCAACTCTACTCTAATCTAATCTACTCTACTCTACTCTATTCTACTATATTCTACTCTGCTCAGCTCTACTCTGCTTTGTTGTACTTTACTCTACTCAAACCTAGCCTAACCTAACCTAGCTCTACTATAATCTACTCTACTCTACTCCTCTCAACTATAGCTTAGCTTAACTAAGCCTTTCTTAGCATAGCCTAACTAGCCTAGCCTATGCTAGCTCTACTCTACTATGTTCTCTCTACACTACTATGCTCTGCTCTACTTTATTCTACTCTACTCTACTATACTTTGCTTTAGCAAGGCCTAACTTAGCCTAGCCTAACTTAACTTAGCTCTACTCAATTCTACTCTACTCTTCTCTACTCTACTCGACCCTAACCTAACCTAACGTAGCCTATCATAGCCTTGCCTAGCTTAACCTAGCTCTACTCTACTATAATCTACCCTACTCTACTAAATTCTACTCTACTCTACTGTACTCTACTCTATTATATTCTAACCGAGCCCAACCTACCCTTACTTAGCCTAACCTAGCTCTACTCTACTATGCTCTTCTTAGCTCAACTCTACTTTACTCTTCTCTACTCCACAATACTTTGCTCTATTGTTTTTTCTACTCTGCTCTTCTCTATTCTGCTATACTCTGCTCTACTCTGGGTTAGCCTAGCATAGCCTAGTTGAACCAAGCTTTACTCTACTCCACTCTACTATACTCTACTATATTCTATTCTAACCTTCTATAGCTTAGCCTACCTAACATACCCTTGCCTAGTATAGCCTAGCCGAGCCTAACCTAGCTTTGCTCTACTCTACTCTATTAAACTCTACTCTACTCTAACTTAGCCTAGCCTAGCCTTGCTTAACCTAGCTCTACTCTATTCTACTCTATTCTACTCTACTCTACTTTATTCTACTCTATACTCTACTCTACTTTACTCTATTATACTACAACTTATCCTATCCTATTCTAATCTAGCTCTACTCTACTCTAACATAACTTACTCTAGCTTAGCTTAGCATAGGTAGCCTAGCCAAACCTAGCTCTGTTTCACTCTATTCTACTCTACTCTATTCCAGCCTATCCTAGCATAGCTTAACCTAGAGCCCTATTTTCTTATGCTCTATTTTGCCCTACTCTTTTACTCTACTCTGCTCTGCTCTACCCTGGTCTACTCCATGCTACTCTATGCTAGCCTAGCCTAACCTAATCTAATCTAGCTCAACTCTACTCTACTCTATTCTACTCTACTCTACTCTACTCTACTATACTATACTCTTCTCTACTCTAGCCTCGCCTTGCATACCCTAGCCTAGCTTAGCACAACTAAACTTAGCTCCACTTTACTTTACTCTACTCTACTCTACTCTACTTTACTTTACTCTACTCTAACCTAGCTCTACTTTACTTCACTTTGCTATACCTTCCTCTTCTCTACTTTGCTCTTCTCTACTCTACTCTAATCTACTTTGTTCTACTTTTCTCTCCTCTACTCAAGTCAACTCTGGTCGAGTTTTGCCTTGACTAGCCTAGCCTAATCGAGCTCTGCTCTACTCGACTATTCTTTATGCTACTATACTCTAGGCACTCTACTCTAGCTTAGCTTGGCCTAGCCTACCATAGCCTAGCCTAAGCTAGCCTAACTTAACTCTACTCTACTCTACTATAATATATTATACTCCACTCTACTCTACTCTACTCTGCTCTACGATACTCTATCCTAGCTTAGCCTTTCCTAACCTAGCTCTACTCTGCTCTACTGTACTCTACTTTACTATACCCTACTCTTCTCTACTCTTGTCTAGCCTAGCCTAGCCTAACCTAGCCTAGCCTAACTTAGCTCTACTCTACCCTGCTCTGCTTTGCTCTGTTCTACTCTATAATGCACTACTTTTCTCTACTCTACCCTAATCTCCTCTACTCTGCTATGCTCATTTCTACTTTTCTCTGCTCCACTTTACTCTCTTCTCCTATCATATGCTCTTCTCTTCTCTCCTCTCCTCTCCTCTCCTCTACACTACTCTATTATGCTCTACCCAACTCTACTCTACTCCACTGTGCTTTAAACTTCTCTACTCCACTCTACTCTACTATATTATATTCCACTCTACACTACTCTACTCTAATCTACTCTAGCCTTGCTTAGCCTAGCCTAATCTAGCTCTACTCTACTCAACTCTACTCTACTCTTGCGTAGCCAAGCCTAGCTTACCTTATATTAGCCTAACCTAATTTAACTCTACTCTACTCTACTCCACGCCACTCTACTCAAGCCTAGCCTACCCTAGCCTATTTAAGCTCTATTCCACAGTAATATGCTTTGCACTACTTAGTACTACTCTACTCTATTCTACTTTACTCTATATTACTCTACTTTGCTCTACTCTGCTCTACTATACTCTACTATGCTCTATTATCCTCTCCTTTGCTCTCCTACTCTGCTCTACTCTACTCTACTCTATTTTACTCTACTCAACTCAACTCTACTCTAATCTAACCCCACCTAACCTACCCTATCTCTACTCTACTCTAGTTTAGCCTTACCTAGCCTAGCTTAGCCTACCCTAGGGTAGCCTGGCATAGCCTAACCTAGCTCTACTCCACTCTACTCTACTCTAATCTAGCCTACCTTAACATAGCTCTACCCTAGTCTACCCTCCTCTACTCTACTCTACTCTAGCATAACCTATCCTAACCAAGCCAAGCTTAACTTAACTCCTCTCTGCTCTACTCTGCTCTGCTCTACTATGCTCTATTATGCTTTTCTCTGCTCTACTCTATTATACTCTTCTCTACTCTACTATGTTATTTTACTCTGCTCTCCTCTTCTCTTCTCTACTCTACTCTACTCTCCCTTGGTCTGCTCTACTCTACTCTACTCTCCTCTACTCTCCTCTACTCAACCCTACTCTACTATACTCTACTCTAGCCTAGCCTACCTTATCCTACCGTAGCCTAGCCAAACCTAGCTCTACTCTACTTTACTCTACTCTAATCTACTCAACTCTAGTCTACAGTACTGCACTCTACCCCAACCTAGCTTTAATACTCTATCCTAGCCTAACCTAGCCTAACGGGATCTAGCCTAACCTAACTCAACTCTCCTTTATTCTACTATGCTCTACTTTGCTTATTTCTTCACTGCTCTACTCTGTTATGCTTTGCTCTATTCTGTTATGCTTTTCTTTTTTCTACTCTACTCTGTTCTACTCTACTCTGCTATACTTTGCTCTAAACCTGGCTCTACTCTACTTTGGTCTGCTCTACTCCACTCTGCTTTTTTCTGCTCTACTTCACTATCCTACTCTACTCTGCTCTAATCAACTCTACTCTAATTTGTTCTACTCTACTTTACTCGACTTTGCTCTGCTCTCCTCTATTATGCTCTACTATTATCTTCTCTGGTCTATCCTAGTCTACTCTACTTTCCATCCCTCTCTTCTTCTCACCTCTCCTCTCCTCTACCCTACTCTACTCTACTCTACTCCACTGTACTCTAATCTAGTGTACTCTACTCTATTCTATTCTACTCTACTCTACTCAACTCTACTCAAGAGTAGCCTAGCCTAATCTAGCTCAACCCCACTCTACTCTACTATACTCTACTCTGCTCTGCTCTACTCTACTCTGCTCTGGTTTGCTCTAATCTACTCTACTCCATTCTACTATACTCTAGCCAAGCTTAGCCTAACCTAGCTCTACTCTACTCTATAATACTCTACTCTACTTTATTTTTACCCTACTCTTCTCTACACTTCTCTAGCCAAGCCTAACTTTGCCTAGCCTAGCCAAGCTTCGCTTCGCCTAACCTAGCTCCACTGTACTCCTACTATACTCTACTATACTATTCTATACTTTACTCTACTCTACTCTACTCTAACCTAGCCTGGCCTAACCTTGTTGTCATAGCTCAGCACTTCCTACATCTAATCTATACTAATCTACTCTGCTCTACTTTACTCAGCTTTACTCTTTTCTGCTCCACACTTCTCTACTCTACTCTACTTTCTTCTCCTCTGCTTTGCTTTGTTCTACTCTTCTCTACTCTACTCTACTGTACTCTAGCCTAACTAAGCTCTACTCTACTCTACTCTTCTCTAGCCAAGCCCTACTCTGGCTTAGCCTAGCCTAATCTAGCTCTTCTCACCTCTACTCTACTCTAGAATACTATACCCTACTCTACTCAACTCAACTCTACTATACTAAACTCTACTCTACTCTATTGTACTCTACCCCTACTCAACTCTACTCAACACTAAACGAGCTGACCCATAGCCTAGCCTAACCTATCTCTACTTTACTCTTGCCTAGCCTAGCATAGCAAAGGCTAGCCTAACTTATCCTAACTTAACCTAGATCTACTCTGCTTGGTCAGCTCTACTCTTTTTTTGCTTAGCTCTTCTCTGCTCTACAAATATATGCTTTACTCTGTTCTACTCTGCTCTTCTCTACTCTACTCTACTTTGTACTGCTCTACTCTTCTGTAACCTAGCTTTACTCCACTCTGCTTTGCTCTACTTTGATCTACTCTAATTTGCTACTCACCTTTTCATTACACTACTCTTCTTACTCTACTATACCCTTCACTTCTTTACTTTACTCTACTCTAGTCTACTCTACTCTACTATACTCTACCCTACTCTACTCTAGCCTAGTTTAATATATCCTAGCCTTGCCTAAGGTAGCTCTTCTCTACTTTACACTACTCTACTATACATTAGTCTACTCTAATCTTATCTACTATACTCTGCTCTACTCTAACTTAGCCTAGGCTAGCCTTACTAAATCTAGCACTACGCTGCTCTGCTATGCTCAACTCTTGCCTAGCTCATTTTACTCTGCTCTGCTCTACTCTACTCTACTCTGTTATGCTCCACTCCACTCTGGTCTTCTCCCACTCTACTCTACTGTATTATGGCCTTGCCTAGCCTAACCTCGCTCTACTTTACTCTACTCTACTATACTCTCTTATGCTATACTCTACTCTACTCTATTTTACTCTACTCTTCTCTACTCTTATCGAGCCTTGCTAAACCATGCTCTACTCTACTCGACTTTACTAAACTCTACTATACTATACTCTACTCTACTCTATTCTAATATACTCTACTCTCCTCTACTCTAACCTAGCCTAGCCTAACCTTGCTCAACCTAGCCCAGCTCTACTCTACTCAACTCTGCTCTACTCTATTCTACTCGGCTCTGCTCTTCTCAACTCTGCTCTACTCTGCTATGCTCTGATCTGCTTTATTTTGATCTGTTCTACATTACTCTACTCTGCTCTAGCCTAACTTAGCCTAATTTAGCCTTACTCTACTATAATTTATTCTACTCTACTCTACTCTAACCTAGACTAGCCTTGCCTACCCAAGCCTAGCCTCTATTATACATTATTATACTCTAAATTACTCTACTCTACTTAACTCTACTCTACTCTACTTAACTTTACTCTACTCTACTCCACTTCACTCTACTTTACTCTACTCTACTCTATCCTAGCCTAGCCTAACGTGAACTAGCTCTACTCGACTCTACTCTACACTAGCCATGCTTAGCCTAGCCTAACTCTACTTTGTTCTTCTTACTCAGCTCTTCTCTTTTTTGCTTTACTCTACTCTAATATATTCTACTCTACTTTGCTCTGCTCTACTCTACTCAGGTATGCTCTCCTCTATTTTTCTCTACTCTACTCTACTCCAGTCTACTATACACTAAACTGCTCTAACCTAGCTTAGCTTATCCTATCCTAACCTAGCTCTACTCTACTTTGTTATTCCTCTACTCTACTTAGCTCAACTCAACTCTACTCTGCTCTATTATGCTTTACTCTATCCAGCTCTACTCTGCTCTCTCGACTCTACTTTGTTTTAACCTAGCCTAACCTTGCTCTACTCTACTCTACTTAGCTCTATTCCACTCTGCTTTGCTCTTCTCTATTTTGCTTTAATCTAATCTGCTCTGCTCTACTCTACTCTACTCCACTCTATTATACATTACTCTACTCTAGCCAAGTTTAACCTAGCTTACCTGAGCTTTCCCTAACCTACTATACTATACTCTAACTTAACATAACCTTACCCTACTCTACTTTACTCTATTCTACTCAACTCTAATCTACTCTACTCTACTCTAACTTAGCCTAGCTCAGCTTAGCAAAACCTAGCTCTACTCTAATCTGCTCTGTTCTACTCTAGCCTAGCCTAGTCTAGCTTTGCTTAGCCTAGCCTAGCATAACCAAGCTCTACTTTACTGTGCTATGCTCTACTCTACTCGACTCTTCTCTACTTCATTCTACTCTATTCTAATCTACTCTATTGTACTCAAGCCTATCCTGGCATAACCTAGCTCTACTCTACTATACTCTACTCTACTCTATTCTATTCTACTATAACCTAGCCTAGCCTAGCCTATCTTAGCCTAACCTAGCTCAACTCTAGTGTACTCTACTCTACTCTACTCTAGTCTAACCTAGCCTTGCCTAACCTAGCTCTATTCTACTCTGCTCCACTCTTCTTTGCTCTACTCTACTCTACTTTGCTAAGTTTTTCTCTACTTTGCTCTGGTCTGTTCTACTCTGCTATGCTCTGCTTTACTCTACTCTTCTCTACTCTACTCTGCTCTACTATAGTCTTCTTTGCCCTACTATTTTTTAATCTACTTTACTTTAGCATAGTTTAGCCTTGCTTAGCCTATCCTAGCTCTACTCTACTAACTTCTTCTCTACTTCACTCAACTCAGCTCTAGCCTAGCCTTGCCTAACCTAGCCTATATTAGCCTTGTCTAACCTAACTTAGCTCTACTCTACTTTACTGTTCTCTACTATACTCTACTCTAATCAGATATTCTACTTTACCCTGCACTAACATAGCCTTGCTTAGCCTTGCTTAACCTAGCTCAACTTCACCCTACTCTACTCTACTCTACTCTACACTAGCATAGCCTTGCCTAGACTAACCTAGCACTACTCAGCTCTACTC
The DNA here is from genome assembly GCA_023846275.1 of Vanilla planifolia. Classification (NCBI taxonomy): domain Eukaryota; kingdom Viridiplantae; phylum Streptophyta; class Magnoliopsida; order Asparagales; family Orchidaceae; genus Vanilla; species Vanilla planifolia. Next base: position 407,381 of record JAIUJO010000687.1, read on the forward strand.
CAATCTACTCTACTATATTTTGCTCTACTCTATTCCATTTTACTCTGTTCTACTCTATTATAGTCTATTCTATTGTACTCTAGCCTAGCCTAGCTTAACCTAGCTACATTATATTATACTATACTCTACTCTACTCTACTCTACTCTTGCCTAGCATTGGCTACCCTAGCCAAGCCTAGCCTAACCTAGCTATACTCTACTCTACTTTACTCAATTATACTCTACCCTACTCTACTCTACTCTACTCTAGTTTACTCTATTCTACCCTAACCTAGCCTAGCTTATCTTCACCTAACCGAGCCCTACTCTACTCTGTTCTTCTTTACTAAACTTCACTCTACCCTACTCTACTTTGCTCTGCACTTCTCTACTACGCTCAACTCTACTCTATTCTACTCTACTTTACTCTGCTTTGCTATGCTCTGCTTTGTAATGCTACGTTATGCTCTTCTCTACTCTACTCTACTCAACTATACTCTACTCTAGCCTAGCCTAACCTAACATAGCTCTACTCTACTCTAGCCTAGCCTTTCCTACTCTAGCATAGCCTAACCATGCCCGACCAAACCTAACTCTACACTACTTTACTTTACTCTATTCTGCTCTAATCTTCTATATTCCACTGTACTTTAACTTAGCCTGGCCTAGCTTAGCCTAACATAATTCGAATCAACTCCACTCTACTTTACTATAGCCTAGCATAGCCTAGCCTAACCTACCTTTACTCTACTCTTCTCTGATCTACTCTACTCTTATTTACTTTGCTCTGCTTTACTCTAGTGTACTCTAGTGTAGCCTAGCCTAAACAAGCCTTACTATACTCTTCTTTACTTTACTCTACTCTTCTCTACTCAATCCTAGCCTTGCCTGGCAAAGGCTATCCTAGCCTAGCCTCGCCTGACCTAGCTCTACTCTACTCTACTCTTCTCTACACTACTTTACTATAATCAAGCCTTGCATAGCCTAGCCTAACATAGCTCTACTCTCTCTACGTTACTTAAGCCTAGCCTTACCTAGCATAGCCTAGGCTAGACAAACGTAATCTAGCTCTACTTTGCTCCGCTTCACCAGCTCTACTTTGATTTACTCTACGTCGCTCTGCTCTACTTTGCTCGACTTCGCTCTGCTCCACTTTAATATGCTCTACTTTACTCTACTATACTCTGCTATGCTCTATCTTGCTCTACTCTTCTCCACTCTACTCTACTTTAACCTGGCCTAACTTAAATTAACCTAGCTCTATTCTACTCTATTCGACTCTAGTCTAGCCTAACCAAACCTAGCTTAGCCTAGCGTCACCTCACCAAGCTTATCTTAACCTTGCTCTTCTATAATATAGTCTACTCTAGTATATTCTACTCTACTCTACTATACTATACTATACTATACTCTACTCTACCCCACTCTACTCTACTCTAACCTAGCCTAGACTAGCTTAGCCTAACCATGCTTTGCTTTACTCTACTCTTCTATGCTCTTCTCTTTTTTTCTCTATACTACTCAACTCTGCTCTATTCTATGCTTCTCTACTTTTCTTTACTCTACTATACTCTACTTTGGTACTCTCTATTGAAAAACTCAATAATACTTTACTTTAGCCTAACCTAGCTTAGCCTAGCCTAAGTGAGCTCTACTTTGGCCTTCTCTACTTTACTCTACTCTACTATACTCTACTTTACTCAATCCTGGCTTAGCTTAGCCTAACCTAGCTATACTCTTCTCTACTATACTCAAGCCTAGACTAGTGTAGCCTTACCAAACCTAGTTCTACTCTTCTCTACTTTGCTCTAATTTGCTTCTCTCTGCTTTGCTTTGCTCTGCTCTACTCCACACTACTTTGCTCTACTCTACTCTACTATTCTCTACTCTACACTACTCTATTGTTCTCTTGCCTAGCCAAACCTAGCTCTACTCAACTCTACTCTACTCTAGCCTAGCCTAACCTAGCCTTGCCAAACTTAGCTTTACTCTACTCTACCCTGCTCTGCTCAACTCTACTCTGCTCTGCTCTAGCCTAACCTAGCCTAGCCTAACCTCACTAAGCTCTACTCTACTTGACTCTAGCCTAGCATAGTCTAGCCTCGTCTAGCCTAACCTAGCCCTTGTCTATTTTGCTATGCTCTGCTAACTCTGCTTTGCTTTACTTTGTATTGCTTTATTTTGCTTTGCTATGCTCTTTTATACTTTGATCTGCTCTCCTCTCCCCTCCTCTACCCTCATCTCCTCCCCTCTCCTCTCCTCTCCCCTATTTTACTCTACTCTTCTCTAATCTACTCTATTTTGCTATACTCTACTCTACTCTACTCTACTCTGCTCTACTCTACTCTACTCTACTATACTCAACTCTACTCAACTATACTCTACTCTACTATACTCAACTCTACTCTACTCTACTCCACTCTACTCTACTCCACTCTACTAATCTCTACTATACTCTGCTTTTCTCTATACTGCTTTTCTCTGCTTTACTTTACTCTACCTATTCTCCTCTCCTTTGCTTTGCTCTACTTGAATATACTCTACTCTACTCTAGCCTAACCTAGCCTAGCATAGGCTTACCTAACTCTACTCTACACTACTTTACTCTAAACTACTCTACTCTACTCTACGACTCCAGCCTTTCATAGCCTAGCCTAGCCTAACCAAACCTAGCTTAGCTCTACTCTGCTCTACTTTAGCCTAACAAAGCCTCGCCTAGCCAAGGCTATCCTAGCTATGCTATTCTCTTCTTTACTCTGCTTTACTTGGTTCTATTAAACTATGCTTAATCTACTCTAGTCTACTATAGCCTTGTTTGGCCTAGCCTATCTTAGCAGAACTTTAATCTACTCTATTCTACTCCACTCTACTCAACTCTACTCTACTCTACTCTACTATACTTCACTATACTCTACCCTATTCTAACTTAGGCTCGCCTACCATAGCGTAACCTATCTCTACTCTACTCTACTCAACACTACTCTACTCTACTCAACTCTAGTTTAGCCTAGCCTAGCCAAGCCTAACTTTGCTATACTCTACTATGTTCTACTCCACTCTAACCTACTCTACTCTGCTCTGCTCCACTCTACCTTACTCCACTCAACTCTGATCTACTCCACTCCACTTTGCTCCACTCTGCTCAGCTCACCTTTTCTCTACTCTGCTCTGATCTACTCTACTCTACTCTACTCTAGCCTAGCCTAATCTTGCTAGCCTTGTCTCACCTTGACTAGCCTAGGCTAACTTACCTCTACTCTACCCTACTATATCATACTCTACTCTATAATACTCTAATCTATAATACTCTAATCTAACATAGCTTAGCTTAGCCTAACCTAGCTCTTTACTGCTCTGTTATACTTTACTTTACTCTACTCTACTCTACTCTACTCTGCTCTACTCTATTATACTTTACTCTGGCCTAGCCTAGCAAAGCCTAGCCTAACTAAGCTCTATTATAGTCTACTCTACTCTAATCTACTCTAACCTAGCCTAACCTTGCTCTACTCTACTATACTCTACTTCAGCTTAGCCTATCTTAGCCTAACCTATCTTTTCTATGCAATGCTTTACTTTAACTTTTCTCTACTCTACTATATTCTACTCTGCTTTGATTTACCCTACTCTACTCTACTCTACACTTTTTGCTCTACTCTATTCTCCTCAGCTTTCCTACATTCTACTCTACTATACTCTATTTTATTATACTTTAACCAGTCTAGTCAGCCTGGCCCAACCATGTTCCACTTTACTTTACTCTACTCTACTCTACTCTGCTATGCTCCACTATAGTCAACTCTACTTTACTCTTACCTAGCTTAACCTAGCCTAACCTAACTTAAACTTGCTCTACTCTACTCTACTCTACTTGACTCTACTCTATTATGCTCGAACCTAACCTAGCATAGCCTAACCTCACATAACTCTACTCTACATTACTTTAGCTTTTCCTAGCCTAAATTATCTAGCCTAACTTAACTATACTCTGCTCTATTCTACTCTACTTTCCTTTGCTCTGCTCAAATTGTCTTTGCTCTACTTTACTCTGCTCTACTCTACTCTACTTTACTTTGCTCTGCTATGCTCTACTCTACTCTGCCAAAACTTTGCTCAACTCTACTCTACTCTTCTCTAACCTCGCCTAGCCTAGGCTAGCCTCCCCTAGCCTGGCATTGCCTAACCTTGCTCTATTCTACTTTACTCTACTATACTCTAGCCTAGCATAGCCTAGCCTTGCCTAGTCTAGCCATGCTTAGCCTAGGCTAACCTAGCTCTACTATACTCTAATCATCTCTACTCTACTCTACTCTAATATACTCTACTTTAATCTCTAACCTAGCCTATAGCCTTGCTTAACCTATCCTACCCAAAATACACCTAGCCTAACTGAGCTCTACTCTACTCTACTTTGCTCTACTCTATTCTGCTTTGCTTTACTATGATCTGCTCTGCACTGCTCTACTTTGTTATACTCTTCTCTACTCTCATCAACTCTACTCTAAACCACTCTAGCCTTGCTTGGCTTAGCTTAACCTAGCTTAGCCTAACATAGATCTACTATACTCTACTCTACTCTAGCCTAGTCTAGCTTAGCCAAACCAAACCTAGCTCTCCTCTACTCTACTCTACTCTACTCTACTCTAGCTAGCCTAGCCTATCTTAGCCTACCCTAGCATAGCCTGGCCTAGCATAGTATATCCTAGCTCTACTCTACTCTATTTTACTCTACTCTATTTTACTCTATCTAACCTAGCCAAGCCTGACCTAACCAAGATTTAGCTTGCTCTAATCTGCTCTAGTCGACTCTACTCTAGCCTATCGTAGCCTTACCTAACCCAACCTAGCTTTGCTCTGCTCTACTTTACTCTACTCTACTTTGCTTCTTTCTACTTTTCCTACTTTGCTCTGGTCTTCTCTGCTTTGCTCTCCTCTCTTCTCCTCTCACCTCCTCTCTTATACTCTATTATGCTCTTCATTTTTTACTATAGCCTAGCCTCGCTGTGCCTAGCCTACACTTACCTAGCCTAACCTAGCTCTACTCTACTTTACTTTATTCTACCAGAATCACTTTACTCTACTCTACTCTAACCTAGCATTGCCTCACCTAACCTAGTTCTACTCTACTCTACTCTACTCTACTCTAGACTAGCATAACCTAACCTAGCCCTACTCTACTGTACTCTATTCTACTTTACTTTACACTTCTCTACTCTACTTTTCTCTATTCTACTCTAGTCTCCTCTACTCTGCTTTGCTCTACTTTGCTCTGCTCTACTCTACCATACTCTAGCTCTACTCTACTTTACTCTAGCCAAGCCTAGCCTACCCAAGCTTAGCTTAGCCTAGCTTAGCATAGCCAAGCCTAACCTAGCTCTGCTCTACTCTACTCTACTCTACTCTAATCCACTCTACTCTACTCTAACCTAGCCAAGCTTAACTTAGCCTAACTTAGCTCTACCATACTCTACTCTAATCTACTCTACTCTACTATACTCTACTCTACTCTAGCCTAGCCTAACTTAGCTATGCTTTACATTGCTTTGCTCTTGTTACACCCCATTTTTTTCCTAGGCTGATTTTTGGCATATTTTTTTTTTACATATAGACAGCTCAGATCGTCCCATACAACCTGAGTAGCCTATGAAAAACATAGGATATAACACATCATTACACACCTACTTTCCTTAACAATGTGGATCCCATCTCCCGGGTACACCGTCAAATCAGGTTCATGACTCCTGAATTAACAGATGGACTCGCGCAATGTTACTCCTACTAGACCCCATACTCCTAACCCATATCGGTAGGAGCACCGATCTAATAGAAGTCTGAATCCCCACGGTTAAGTTCCATAGTCATGTAATGACCTCACCATCAAAAATAAAATACATAACATCCTCAGATAAAATATGGCACTCCACACACTATACCACCAAGACAATAAAGTAAAACAGTGAATGGAAACTACATCACAAGAATAAGATCCAAGTCCAACAAATACAATATCATCCAACTAGATACATAAGTCAGAATCACCCTCACATATTACATGACATAAGAATAATAGTCTCCCTGAATACATCCAATAGTATCAATCACACTAACCAAAATGTCTCAGAAAGTCACAGATCAGATATCCTCCACTAGCCTGCTGACCACGATCCCACCTAATCTGGGTGGCGTCAAGGCTGTCGAGCCGCTGGAAAAATATAAATAATAAAGGAGTGAGCTACGCCCAGTAGGAAAGACAGCTAGTAAAAACTCACATGCAAGAGAAGGATAATAGCAAGAGTATAGGAATACAGCATAACAATGTAGGGTGGAAAGGCACTCTCAGTCCCAGACTCTGACCAACCACAGTCACCCCCAGTCACACCCAGAGTAGCTCTCCTCTGTGCTCCCAGGCAGCATGCCAGCGGGACACGCCCATCTCTGCGCACGCATGGCGCCTAGGCAAAGCATGCCAGTGGGACACGCCCATCTCTGTGCACGCATCACAACGCCTAGCACCCGACACCGCAGCGTCTCTCGTCAATCAATCTTCTGGAGACTATAGACAGAACCAGTCACATAGATCTCTAGTCAACGTGAGACACCCCTGCCACCCTCAGGCACGCAGGCTTACACACTTGACTAGCCACGGCGAGTCACCCCTGCCACTGCCACTCTTAGGCGCGTAGGCCTACACTCATGGACCAGAAGAGATCGACTCAGCCACCGTCCCAAGAAGTCCTCTCCCAACAATTTCCATAGAAGCCACGCCCCTACAGTCATTGCCAAGCTCTAACTCCAAGATTCAGCAACATGTGTCCAGATACAACAAGGCGCATACCAGTCCACATGTATACTGTGAAAGTTAAGTCTGTACCGCACAGTTACCTACCACAACTACCCTAAAACATCATATAGGGCCTATAGTACTCCGGTCCAATATGCCAATCCATGAAATATGCCAACACTGAGTAAACTGACTCAATCCATGTCATTGTCATCCAAGCAACACAAACTGTACCAAAATTCTGACTATTCTGGTAACACCCAAGTGTCACACTTCCTTCCAACTGATCCAGCTGCACTGAATTTATGGGTAATTTCCAACAGTCAATTTCAACTTGGCTACGTGATTTCCAAAAATCACCTCTTCCTCACTTCAGGAAATTTTAATTTCCAAAATCAAGTTCTGCCCTTTATCCATTTTCCGAAATTCGGAATAAATTTCCGAATAAAATTTAAATTCCGCATATATCCTTTTTCCGAAAATTCGGATTTAATTTCCGAATTAAATTTTCCTCCGCGCCGTTCGTCCCGCGCCGAATCCCGCTGAACCGGTTTTCGCTGCCGGTTCGGAAACCTCGCGCTGAACCGCGACACCGCCGAACCAAATTCTTTAATAATCCGTTAATCGGTTAATGCTTAAATAAATATAATTACTAATAAATATTATATAAATACCATTAATTACTTAAATAAATTCGTAATTAATCTAAACCCTTCTCCTTCCTCGGTCCGACGCCCGCGAACCCTAACTGAAGCAATCGCCGACCAATCCAATTCCTTCCGTCGATTTCCGGCGAACGCGAACAAGGAGAAACAAAATTCGATGTTCGTACTATCCTAATGTTTCAATAATGCCACTAATTTAAAATTTCCGTCGAAAGAGTTCGCCCGTACACCATTGCCGTAACATTAATCCAACAATTAATTAACTAATTCAATGGCAAACTGATAATACAAATCCCTAACATGTTCCTAAGCATTAACTAAATTTTCCGGCGAAATGGGAAATTTTCCAGAAATCCAAAAATTGTAAAAGACGCAGATTAGCATTCAACTAAGTCCGATTTTTCATCCACATGCTTGTGTTCATTAAGCAAAATATTCCATGCTTTTAATTTCTACTAATTAACTAATTTAAAACTGAATTTCCTACCTTTGCTCGTCGTCGACGACGGTGAAGCTCGCACGCAATCAACCGCAGCTCCTTGCCGAACGAAACCGGTACCAAAATGCTCGCCTCTGTCCCGCGAACCTCCGGTTACCAAAAGCCCCTTGGAAGGCTGCCGGAAAGTACCGCCATTCGCCGCGAACACTTCGCCTCTAGCCGCCGTTCGAAACCCTAACAGCCGAACAGTTTAGGTTAAATACCCAGCTTAAACCGGTAATAACCCGTTAAGACCCATTAAGCGCCGGTTGACCTTCCAAAAACGCCGCTTAACACCCGATCAGCCGGTTAATCTCCACCGCTGATCTCATCCGTCCGATCCGCTTATCCGCGGCTTATCCAAACGCACGCGCAAACGCACCTCAGCGAACCGCCGCGCCTTCGCTGAACCGCTCCGGTCCGGTTCATGCGAGGTAAAAGAAAAAAATCCAAATTCCGGTTTTTAAAAAAATCTCGGAGCTCCGAAAAATCCCCAGAAAATTTCAGAAATTCCAATAGCCTCCAATTGTGCTCCTGGCTCATCCTACTGTCGATCTGAAATCATCCAAGCCACAATTGAATTATTGAAGATTAAACCTATAATATTTTACCGGGTATAACAGCTCTGCTATGCTTTCTTCTGCTCTGCTCTACTCTCATCTACTCTACTTTACTCTACTATGCTCTGTTATGCTCTATAATACTTTGCTATACTCTACTTGGCATTACTCCACTCTACTATGTTCTACTCTACTCTACTCTACTTTCCTCTACTCTACAGTACCCTTGTTCACTATGCTTTACTTTGTTATGCTCTACTCTTCTATTGTTTGCTTTACTCTACTCTAATCTACTCTATTCTACTCTACTTTGCTCTATTATACTTTGCTCTGCTCTGCTCTACTCCACTTTATTAAACTCTACAATAACTAAGCTCTACACTACTCTTCTATACTATAGTTTACTCTAGCCTAGCCTGCCTTACTTAGCCTAACCCAACTTAGCAAAGCTTAACCTAGCTATACTCTACTCTACTCTACTCTATTCTATTCTTCTCTACTCTACTCTATTCTACCCTATTCTAGCCTAGCCTAGCAAAGCCCAGCCTAGCTCTACTCTACTCTAGCATAGCCAAGCAAAGCCTTGCCTAACCTAGCCTAACTTAGCTCTACTCTACTCTGTGGAACTCTACTTATCTCTACTCTTCTCTCTTCTACTCTACTCTTCTCTATTATTCTCTATTTTGTGCTCCTTTAATCTGCTTTGCACTACTTTGCTATGGTCTGCCCTGCTCTACTTTACTCTATTATAATCTAGCCTAGCCTAGTCAAGCCTTGCTCTACTTAACTCTGCTCAACTCTACTCTAGCCAAACTTAGCCTAGCCTAGTAAAGCCTAACCTAGCTCTACTTTGCTTTACACTACTTTAATTTACTGCACTCTACTCTACTCTACTTTACTCTATTGTACTTTAGCCTAACCTAGCCTAACTTAGCTTTACTCTACTCCTCTCAACTATACACCACTACTCTACTCTACTCCACTTTTTCGTACTTTAGTCTAACCTAACCTGACCTAAGCTTGCCTTGCCTAGCCTAACCTAGCCCTACTCTACTCTACTCTACTCTACTCTACTCTACTCTATGCTACTCTACTCTACTTTACTCTACTATACTTTCTTTACCCTACTCTACTCTATTCTACTCTACTTTACTCTACTCTACTCTACTCTACTTAACTCTGACATAGTCTAACCAGCCTAGCTCAGCCTAACCTAACTCTTCTCAGCTCTGCTTTGCTCTACTCTACTCAGTTCAATTCTACTCCTCTCTACTCTACTCTACTCTGTTCTACTCTGCTCTTCTCTACTCTACTCCACTGATTAGCTATACTCTACTTTGTTCTGCTCTGCACTACTCAACTCTAGCCAAGCCTCACTAAGCCCTACTCTACTATACTCTGATTTACTCTATTCTACTCAACTCTAGCCTAGCCTAGCTTAACCTACCCAAACCTAGCTTAGCCTAACCTTGCTCTACTCTACTCTTCTTTATCTACTCCACTCAATTCTACTATAATATACTCTACTATACTATACTGAACTCTACTTTACTCAACATTACCTTACTCAACTCTACTTTACTCTAACCTAGCTAAGCCTAACTTAGTCTTACTAGATATACTCTACTATACTCTAGCTTCACCTAGCAAAGCTAATCCTATCTTAGCCTAGCCTAACCGAACTCTACAATGCTCTACATGCACAGCACTACTCTACTCTACTCTACTATGCTCTACACTATTTCGCTCTACTTTGCTCCATTATGCTCTACTCTTTCCTATTTTACTATGCTCTACTCTACTCTACTCTGCTCTACTATACTCTAACCTAGCCTAGCTTGGCCTGGCCCAACCTAGCTCTACTCTACTCTACTATGCTCTGTTCTTCTCTGCTCTGCTCTACTATGTTCTGCTCTGTTGCATGATGCTATGCTCTATTTTGCTCTGCTCTATTTTACTCTACTCTACTCTTTTCTATTTCACTCTTCTCTACTTTACTTTAATCTGTTCTATTTTGTTTTGCTTTCCTCTATTCTACTCTACTCTACCCTAGCCTAATTTATCCTCGCCTAAACAAGCCTAAACTAACCTCGCTCGACTCTACTCTACTCTATCTTACTCTACTTTATTTTACACTACTCTAGCTAATCCTTGCCTACCCTAGCCTTATCTATCCTAACCTCGCTCTACTCTACTTTACTCTACTATACTCTTCCCTATTTTACTCTAATCATCTCTAAACACTCTACTCTAACTTAGCTTAGCCTAGCCTAACATAACCTAGCTCTATTATACTCCACTCTACTCTAATTTAGCCTAGCCTAGCCTAGTTAAGCTTAGCCTAACCTAACTTAACTCTACTCTACTCTACTCTATTGTACTCTGCTATACTCTAATGTACTTTACTCTACATTACTCTAGTCTACTATACTCTACCATACTCTACTCTACTCCACTCTACTCTATTTTACTCTACTCTACTCTAACTTAGCTTAGGTTAGCCTAACTAAGAATAAGCTTCCTCTACTCTACTCTACACTACCCTACATTGCTCTACTATTCTCTGCTCTACTCTACTCTAATCTACTCTTTTCTTTTTTTCTTTTCTTTACTCTACTCTATTATGCTTTACTCTACTCTACACTACTCTACTATACTCCACTTTACTCTACTCTTCTGTACTCTACTATACTCTCACCTTGACTAACCAGCCTAACCTAACCTAGCTTAGCATAACTTAGGCTAACCATGCTCTACTCTGCTCTGTTCTGCTCTACTCTACTCTACTATACTCTTTTCTACTCTGCTCTACTCTACTCTACTCTACTATGCTCTGCTCTGCTCTACTTTTCTCTGCTCTGATCTACTCCACTCTACTCCACTCAGGCTAGCCTAACCTAGTCTAGCTCAATCTACCTCTACTCTACTCTATTTTACTATATTCTATTATACTATACTATACTCTATTCTACTCAACTCTTCTCCACTCTACTCAAACATAGCCATGCCTAGCCTAACTTAACCTAACCTAGCTCTGCTCTACTTAGCTCTGAGATGCTCTGCTCTATTCTGCTCTTCTTTGCTTTGCTCTACTCTACTCTTCTATACTCTATTCTCCTCTACTCTATTCTACTCTACTTTACTCTAGCCTAACCTTGCCTAGCCTAGCTAAGCAAGTTTTACTCTACTCTTCTTTATTATACTCTATTATTCTCTACTCTACTCTACTCTAATTTGCTCTTCTCTACTTTAACTGAGCCTAACTTTACCTAGACAAACATAGCTCTACTCTTCTCTACTCTTCTCTACTAAACTTTGCTCTGCTCCACTCTACTATACTTTACTCAAATGTACTCTAGCCTAGCATAGCCTTGTCTTACCGAACCTTGCTTTACTCTACTCTACTTTACTAAACTCTAGCTTAGCCTAAAAAAGCTTAGCCTATGTAATCCTACCCCAGCCTTGCTCTACTCTTCTTTACTCTTCTTTATTACACTCTACTCTACTCTGCTCATCTCTACTCTACTCTGCTCTGCTCTACTTTACTCTGCTCTACTTTACTTTACTCTACACTACTCTACTCCACTCTACTCCACTCCACACTTTCCTGGCTTAAGCTTGCCTAGCCTAGCTTAGCTTAGTCGAACCTAGCTCTTCTCTACTTTGCTCCACCAAACTCTACTATATTCTACTCTTTTCTGCTCTCTTCAACTCTACTTTACTCTACTCTGATCTGTACTACTTTACCTAACTCTACTCTACTTTACTATGCTCCACTCTACACTAGCTTAGCCTTGCAAAGCTAGCCTAACCTTGCCCTACTCTACTTTACTCTACTCTAGCCTAGCCTAACCCAGGCTAACCTAACTTTACTTTACTCTGCCCTGCTTTGCTTTACTCAGCTATACTCCGCTCTACTTTGCTCTTCTCCACTCTGCTATTCTCTTCTCAACTCTACTCTAGCCTAGTTTAGCCTTGCCTAACCTAGTCTAGCCTAACCTAGCGCTACATTGCTCTGCTCTGCTCTACTCTACTCTATTCTACTTTACTACACTCTAGCTAGCCTAGCCAAGCCTATCCAATCCTAAACAAACCTTGCTCTACTCTACTTTACTCTAATCTACTCTACTCTACTCAAGACAATCCTACGAAAAATCTACTCTGTTATTCCCTACTCTAGTCTACTCCACTCTGCTTTACTCTAGCATAGCCTAATTTAGCCTAACCTAGTCTAACTTAGCTCTGCTCTACTCTACTCTTTGCTGCTCTGCTCAAGCCTGACCTTGCCTAGCCTAGCCAGTCTAACCAAGCCTCGCTTAGCCTAGCCTAACCTAACCTAGCTCTACTATACTCTGCTTTACTATACTCTAATCTAGTCTAGCCTAACCAATCCAAGCATAGCCTACCCTAACTTAACCTTGTTCTACTCTACTCTTCTCTGCTTGGCTCTACTCTTGTCTGCTCTACTTTCCTCCACTCTGCTTTGCTCTACTCTGCTATGCCCAACTCTACTCTGCTCTACTCTACTCTTCTTCACTCTATTCTACTCTTCTTTGGCCTAGTCTAGCCTAACCAAACCTAGCTCAACTCTACTCTACTCACTTTACTATACTATACTATACTCTAGCCTAGCCTCACCTAGCCTAATCTAAGTTAGCTCAGCTATACTCTACTCTACTTTATCTACTCTATAATTCACTACCCTACAGTACTCTAGCATTGCCTAGCCTAGCTTAGCTTAGTTTAACTTAGCTATACTCTACTCTGCACTACTATACTTTTCTCTATTCTACACTACTCTACTATGCTATTCTCTACTCTATTCTTCTCTGCTCTACTCTTCTCTATTAAACTCTATCCTAGCCTAGCATAGCTAAGCCTAACCTAGCTCTACACTGCTCTACTAAGCTCTACCCTACTTTACTCTTCTCTAGCCTAGCCTAGCCTAACCAAACCTTGCTTAGTCTAACCTCACATACCTTACCCTAACATTACTCTACTCTATTAAACTCCACTCCACTCTACTCTATTCTGCTCTATTCTACTCTACTCTAATTTAGCCTAGGCTTCCCTAGCTTAGCCTAACCTAGCTGTACTCTTCTCTGCACTGCTCTGTACTGCTCTGCACTACTTATCTATGCTCTGATGCATTGTGCTCTGCTCTTCTCTGCTCTACCCTACTCTACCCTACTTTACTTTACTCTTCTCTACTCTATTATACTCTATTCTACTCTGATCTACTCTACTCTACTATACTCTACTCTAATATACCCTACTCTAGCCTAGCCTAGACAAACCAAGCTCTGCTCTACTCTACTCTACTTTAGCCAATCGTAATCTACCCAAGCCTACTCTACTACATTCTACTCTTCTCTACTCTACTCTTCTTTGCTATCCTCTCCTCTCCTCACTTCTACTCTTCTCTGCTCCCCTCTACTCTACTCTACTCTTCTCTTCTCTCCTCTAGTCTACTATACTCAACTCTGCACAACTCTACTCTTCTTAATTCTACTCTAGCTTAGCCTAGCTAAGGCTAGCTTATCGTATCCTAACCTAGCCTAGCCAAACCTAGCTCTACTATACTTTACTCCACTCTACTCTACTTTACTCTAATCTACTCTACTCTACTCTACTCTACTCTAACCTAACATAGCCTAGGAAAATATACCTCTACTCTATTCTACACTACTATAATCTTCTCTACTTTAGCCTAGCTTATCCTAGGCAACCAAACGTCACCTAACTTAACTTTGCTCTCCTTTCCTCTTCTCTGTTATGCTCTTCTTTTTTCTACTCATCTCTTCTCTGCTCTCCTCTGTTATGTTTTGCTCTTCTTTGCTCTACTCTGTTCTGCTCCATTCAACTCTACTCTAACCTAGCCTAGCTTAGCCTAACCAAGCTCTACTCAACTCTAATCTACTCTACTCTACTTTACTCTATTCTACTTTACTCTAACCTAACCTTGCCTACCCTAGCCTAGCCTAACTTAACCCAACCTGAAATAGCTCTAGTCTACTTTATTCTACTGTACTCTACTCTACTCTATTTTACTCTAACCTAGCTTTACCTAACCTATCCTAACATAGCACTTCTCTACTCTACTTTACTCTACTCTACTCTACTATACTCTACTCTACTCTAACCTAGCCTAACATAGCCTAACTCGTCTCTGCTCTACTCTACTCTACTCTACTCTACATTTCTCTGCTCTGCTCTGCTCCCTTCTACTTTGCTCTACACTACTTTACTCCACTCTATCCTAGCTTAAACTAACCTAATATAGAATAACCTAACTCTACTTTGCTCTACTCTACTGTGATCTATTTTACTTTTCTCTGCTCTATATTGCTTTACTTTACTCTTTTGCACTACTCTGCTATATTTTGCTTCGCTTTACTCTTCTTTACTCTGCTCTACTCTTCTCTTTTCTACTCTAATATACTCTACTCTACTCTACTCTACTCAAATCGACTCTACTCTACTAAACTCTACACTAGTCTACTCTACTCTACTCTAGCCTACCCTAGCCAAACCTAACTTTACTCTACTCTACTCTAGCCAACTGTAATCTATCCTAGCCTACTCTATTATATTCTACTCATCTCTCCTCTACTTTGCTCTGCTCTTCTCTCCTCTCCTCTCTTCTACTCTACTCTGCTCTACCCTACTGTACTCTACTCTCCTCTACTCCACTCTACTCTTCTCTTCTCTCCTCTCCTCTACTCTCCTCTACTCTACTCTACCCTAGTTTACTCTGCTCCATTCTACTCTAGCCTAACATAGTTGAGCTTAGCCTCCCCAATCCTAGCCAAGACTAGCTTAACCTAGCTCTATTATACTTTACTCTACATTACACTACTTAACTCTACTATACTCTACTCTAATTTGCTCTGCTTTACTCTACTCTATTTTTCTCTACTCTACTCTACTATACTGTACTCTACTCTACTTTACTTTACTCTACTCTACTTTACTTTTCTTTCCTTTACTCTCCTCTACTCTACTATACTCTACTCCACTCTATTTTAGTCTATACTAGCCTTGCCAGGCCTAGCCTAACTTAGCTCTACTCCACTCTACACTATTCTACTCTATTATACTCTACTCAACTCTACCCTACTCAAGCCTAGCATAACCTTGCCTCGCCTACCCTAGCCAAATCTAGCTCTACTCTACTGTACTCTACTCTAACCTAATCTAGCATAGCTTATCCAAACCTAGCTATACTCTACTCTACTCTCGCCTATCCTAGCTTAGCTTAGCCTAGCCTAACCTTACTCTGCTCTACTTTACTCTACACTTTTCTAATCTACTTATCTCATCTTTTTCTACTCTACTCTGCTTTATTCTGCTATGTTATACTCTGTTATACCAAGCTTTACTCTGCTCTTCTTTGGTCTACATTACTCTACTCTACTCTGCTCTACCATACTCTAGTCTTGTCTAGCTTAACCTAGCTCTATTCTATTCTACTTTACTCTAACCTAGCCTACCCAAGACTAGCCTAACCTAACCCTACCCTGCTTTATTCTACCCAACTCTACTCTATTCTACTCTAACCTTGTCAAGCATAATCTTGCTCTACTTTGCTCTACTCTACTCATCTCTACTATGCTATTCTGTGATTCTCTACGTTTCCATATTTTACCTTTCGCTTCTCTAGCCTACTTTGCTCTCTTTTGCTCTCTTCTATTTTGCTCTGCTCTGTTCTACTCTACTCTATTATGCTCTCCACTACTCTCCTCTACCCAACTTTACTCTACTGGACTCTACTAAAGCCTTTCCTAACCGAGCCTAGCCTATGCTATCCTAGCTTATCTATGCTTAACAGAGCTCTTTTATACTTTACTCAACTCTACCCTACTCTACTTTAATCAAGTCTACTCTACTCTACTCTACTCTAATGAACTCTACTATAACCTACCTCTACTGTACTCTACTCTACTATACTCTAAACTAGCCTATCCTAAGCTAGCCAAGCCTAGCCTAACCTAATTATGCTCTACTCTTTTATGCTATGCTCTGTTGTACTCTACTATGCCCTGCTCTATTCTACTCTACTCTAACTTAGCCAAGCTTAGCCTAGTTCTACTCTACTCTACTCTACTTTACTCTACTCTATTATACTCTAATTTAACCTAGCCATGCCTACCTTCACCTACCCTACCTCAGCTTGCTTAGCCTAACCTAACCAAGATCTAGTCTACTCTGCTCTAGTCTACTCTACTCTGCTCTATTCTACTTTACTCTACTCCACTCTATTCCAACCTAGCCTTGCCTAACCTATCCTAACCTAGCTCTGCTCTGCACCACTCTATTCTACTCCACTTAACTCTACTATACTTTACACTGCTCTACTCTACTCTACTCAAGCATAGCATAGCATAGCCTAACCAAGCTCTACTCTACTCTACTCAGTTCTGTTCTGCATTACTCTATCTTTCCCTGCTCTGCTCTGCCTTACCCCTTCTACTCTGCTCTACTCTACTCGTCTCGTCTCTACTCTACTCTACTCTGCTTTCTCTACTCTGCTCCTCTTTGCTCTACTATGCTATACTCTTCTTTACTCTACTCTGCTCTGCTCTCCACTCCTCTCCTCTCCTCCCTTCTCCTCTCCAATTCTCTCCTGTACTTTACTCTATCCCACTCTACTCTATTCTACTCTAATCTACTCTACTCTACTCTACTTTACTCTACTCTAGCCTAGCTTAGCCTAATCTAGCTCTACTCTACTCTACTCTACACTACTTTACTCTAGTCGAGCAATACTTAGCCCCTCTTGGCCTAGCTTAGCCCAATTTAGCTTCACTCTACTCTACATTACTCTACACTACTCTACTCTACTCTATTGTACTCTACTCGGCTCTACTCTATCGTAACAAAGCCTACCATAACTTTGCATTTCTCTTCTCTACTCCACCTTGCTCTATACTACACAACTCTCCTCTTCTCTATTTTACTATACTCTACTCCATTCTTCTGCTCTGCTCTGCTCTACCCTGCTTTGCTCTCGTCAACTATCCTTTACTCAACTCTCTTCTGCTCTACTTTACTCCACTCTAGACTACACTACTCTACTCTACTTTACTCAACATTACTCTACTCTATTGTACTCTACTATACTTTACTCAACTCTACTTTGCTCTAATCTAGATATGCCTAGCCTAGCCTAAGCTTACTCTACTCTACTATACTCCACCCTACTCTTCTATGCTCTGCTCTGCTCTTTTATGCTCTACTCTATTATGCTCTTCTACATTATGCTCTACTCTATCCTTTAGTTTAGCCTAGTCTAGCATAGCCTAACCTTGCTCTACTCTACTTAACTCTACTCTGGCATAGCATAGCCCAGCCTAACCTAGCTTTGCCTAGCCTACTAGGCTCTACTTTGCTCTACTCTAATATATCTAGCCTTGCTTAGCCTAGCTTAGCCTTTCCTTGCTTATCCTTGCTCTACATTCCTCTAGTATACTCTACTCTACTCTACTCTAGCCTAGCTTATTCTAACTTAGCCTAACTTAGCCCAATCTAACCTTACTCTACTCTTCTTTACTCAGCTTTACTCGTATCTACTCTTCCTTACTCAACTCTACTCTACTCTAACCTAACCATGCCTACCCTAGCCAAACTTAGCTCTACTCTACTCTACTCTCTATTACTCTAATGTACTTTAGCCTAACCAAGCCTAACCTTACTCTACTCTATGCTACTCTACTATTCTCTACTCTACTCTACTATAGTTTTCTATTCTCTTCTTTGCTCTCCTCACTCTGCTTGGCTCTGCTCTACTCTGTACTGCTCTACTCTACACTACTCTACTTTGCTCTATTTTACTCTGCTTTGCTCTCCTCTACTCTACTCTACTCTACATTGCTCTTCTCTTCTCTACTCTGCTCTACTATACTTTGCTATACTCCACTCTACTCTGCTCTACTTTACTCTACCCTCCTATACTCTACTCTACTCTACTTTACTCTACTCTACTCCATTCTACTCTTCTGTACTCTACTACTCTACCCTAGCTTAGCCTAGCTTGCCTTAATCTAACCCAACTTTGCTCTACTCTACTATAGTCTACTCTACTATACTATACTCTTCTCTGCTCTGCTCTATTCTAACCTTGCCTCGCCTAGCTTAGCCAAACTTAGCTCTACTCTGCTCTACTCTCACCTAACCTTGCCAAGCCTAGCCTAGCCTAACCTTTCTCTGCTTTCCTCTTCTCTACTCTATTCTACTCTACCCTACTCTATACTACTCTGCTCTAACCTAAGAAAGCCTTCTTTAGCTCTGCTCTACTCTTCTTTTCTCTACTCTGCTCTACTTTGCTCAACTTTACTCTACTCTGCTCTGCTTAACTCTACTCTACTTTACTGTACTATGCTTTTCTCTACTCTGCTCCTCTCTACTCTACTCTACCTTATTTTACTCTAAACTAACTTGCTTAGACTACCCTAACCTAACCTTGCTCTACTCTACTATACTCAAGTCTACTCTACTTGACTCTAGCCTCACTTAACCAATTCTAGCCTTACCTAACATAGCTTTACTCTTCTATGTAATACTCTAAAATGCTTTATTTTGCTCTACTCTGCTCTGCTTGGCTCTACTCTACTCTACATTAGCCTAGCTTAGCATATACTAGCATAACCTAACCTAGCTCTACTCTACTCTGCTCTACTTTACTATACCCTACTCTACCCTACTCCACTCTACCTTACTCTACTCTACTCTAACGTAGACTAACATAGCCTAGCATAACCTAACCTAGCTCTACTCAACTTTGCTTTACTCTTCTCAGCTCTGCTTTGCTTTGTGCTACTCTACTGTTCTCTATTCTACTCTACTCTTCTTTGCTCTGCTTTGTTCTACTTTACTCTACCCTAGCCTAACCAAGCTAAACTGTGCTCTACTCTACTCTACTCTACTCTAGCAAAGCTTCGCCTATGTTAGCCAATCCTAGCTTAACCTCGCTCTACTCTACTCCACTCTGCTTTATTCTACTCTACTATACTCTACTCTAACCTAGCCTGACTTAGCCGAATCTAGCTCTACTCTACTTTGCATTACTTTATTTTATCCTACTATACTCTAACTTAGCTAGGCATAGCTTAGCCCAACCTAGCCTAACCTAGCTCTACTAATCTCTACTCTTCTCTGCTTTTCTCTGCAATACTTTACTCTGCTATGCTCTACTTTACTCTACTCTACTCTACCCTACTCTAGCCTAGCCTTATTTAGCCTAACATAATTGAGCTCTACCCTATACTGCTCTACTCTACTCGACTCTTCTCTATTATACTCTGCTCTACTCTACGTTACTCTAGCATAGCCTAATCTACCCTTCCCTAGCCTAGCCTAGCTTAACCAAGCTAAGCCCAACCAAATCAAGCATTACTTTACTCTAATCCACTTTACTCAACTATATTCTACTATACTCTACTCAACTATACTCTACTCTAACCTAGCCTAGCTTAACCTAGCTCCACTATACTCTACTCTACCCTAGTCTACTCTAATATGCTCTTCTCTACTCTACTCTACACTAGCTTAGCCATTCCTAACCTAGTTTTGCTCTACTCTGCTTTGTTCGTCTCCACTCTACTCTTCTTTTATGTAATATAATTTGCTCTACTCTACTCTGCTTTATTTTGCTCTACGCTACTTAGCTCTTCTCTACTCTACTTTGCTTTACTCCACTATATTTTGCTCTACTTTACACAATTCTACTCTACTCTACTTTGCTATGATTTTCTCTCTTCTTCTCTCCTCTCTTGTACTCTTCTCTCCTCTCCTCTCCTCTCCCTTACTCTAATATACTCTACTCCACTCTACTCTACCTACTCTAATCTACTCAACTATAATCTACTCTACTCTACTCTACTCTATTGTACTCTACTCTACTCTACTATAGCCTAACCTAGCCTAGCCAACCCTACTCTGCTCTACTATACTCTACCTACCCTAGCGTAGCCCAGCCAAACCATGCCTAGTTTAGCCTAGCCTAGCCTAACTTAGCTCCACTCTACTCTACTCTACTCTGTACTACTTTACTCTACATTACTCTACACAATCCTCGTCTAGCCTAGCCTAGCTTTGTCAAGCTTAACCTAGCTTAGCTCTACTCTACTCTACTATCTCTACTCTACCTTACTTTATTCTATACTACCCTACTCTATTCTACTCTACACTGCTCTTCTCTGCTCTTTTCCTTTGCTCTGCTTTACTCTACTCTACTCTACTCTACTCTTCTATACTCTCCTCTACTCTACTCTACTCCACTCTACTTTACTCTACTCTACTCTAATCTACTCTACTAAACTCACCTCTACTATACTCTTCTTTAGTCTAGCTTTGCCTTAGCAACCTCTACTCTACTCTACTCCATTGTACTCTACTCTACTCTATTCTACTATACTCTACTCTTGCTTTGCTTAGCCTGACTTATCTCTTCTCTGCTATGCTCTACTCTACTCTTTTCATCTCTGCTCTACTCTACTTAGCTCTGATCATCTTTGCTCTACTCTACTATGGTCTACACCACTCTACTTTACTTTGCTTTGCTCTACTCTACTATATAATGCCCTACTTTATTCTACTGCACTTTACTTTACAATACTCTAGCCTAGCCTAGCCTAACCAAACCTAGCCATTCTATTATACTTTACTCTACTATACTTTACTATGCTTTGCTCTACACTGCTCTACTATACTCTATTTTACTATAGTCTACTCTACTCCACTCTATCTTAGCCTAACATAGCTTAGCCTAGCCTTGCTTAGCTAGCCGAACCTAGCTCTACGCTGCTTTACTATACTTTACTCTACTCTACTCTCCTCTACTCTTCTCTACTCTACTCTACTTTGCTCTACTCTCCTTTGCTTGCTCTATTCTACACTAGTCTACCTTAGCAAAGCCTAGCCTGGCCAAACCTAACATGCCTAACTTTATTCTACTCAACTTTACACTACTCTACTCTAGCTAGCTTAACCCAGCTTAGCCTAGTGTAGCCTAGCCTAACCAAGCTTTATTCTACTCTACTCTACACTACGACACTCTTCTCGACTCTACTCTCCTCTACCATACTTTACTCTACTCTGCTCTACTCTAACCTAGCATTACATTGCCTACCTTAGCCTAACCTTGCTCTACTATGCTCTGCTCATCTTTGCTCTACTCTGCTTTACTCAGCTTTACTCTACTCTACCAAATACTTCTCTACTTTGCTTTGCTCTTCTCTGCTCTACTCTACTCTAGTCTACTCTAGCCTAGCCTTGCCTAATCGAGCTCTACTCTACTCTACTCAATAATACTCTACAATAGCATAGCCTTGCCTTGCCTTTCCAATCCTTGCCTATCCTAAGGTAACCTAACCTAGCTCTACTCTACGCTACTTTACTCTATTGTACTCAACTGTACCCTATTCCGATCTAACCTAGCCTTGCCTAGCCTAACGTAGCTCTACTCTAACCTACTCTTCTCTAGCCTAGCTTAACAAAGCCCAGCCTAACCTTACCTATCCTAGCTTAGCTTAGTCTAACTTCACTTTGCTCAGCTTTACGCTATACAGTACAGCTCTGCTGGACCCTGCTTTGCTCTACTCTGCTCTACTCCACTCTACCTACTCGACTCTACTTTACTGTTTTGTACTCTACTCTACTCTTGCCTAGCCTCACCTAGCTAACCTAACCTAGCTCAACTCAACTCTACTCTACTCTACTCTACTATACTCTACTTTACACTACTCTACTCTACCATACTCTAGCCTAGCCTAGCTTTGCTTTTTTTAACTTAGCTCTACTCTGCTCTGCTTTGCTCTACTTTTCTCTACTCTACTCTACTCTGCTCTACTCTACTCTTCTCTATTATTCTCTAGCCTATCCTAGCCTTGCCAAGCCTAACCTAGCTCTACTCTACTCTACTCAGCTCTACTCTACCCTACTCTTCTCTAGCCTAGCCTAGCTTATCCTAGCCTTGCCTAGCATAGCCTTGCATAGCCTAGCCTAACGTAACTCTACTCTACTCTACTCTACTCTATTATACTCCACTCACTCTGCTCTACTCTACACTATTATACTCTACTCTACTCTAATTTAGCATAGACTAGCATAGCTTAGCCTTACCTAGCTACACTCTTCTCTGCATAGCTCTACACTTATTTATGCTTTGATGTTCTCTGCTCTTCTCTACTCTACTCTACTCTACTCTGTTCTGCTTCACTTTATTCTACTCTATTTTACTCTTCTCTACTCTACTCTACTCTACTCTAACCTAGACTAACCTAGCCTAGCTTAGCTTAACTTAGGCTAACCTAGCTCTACTCTGCTATGCACTTCTCTACTCTACACTAATCGGCTCTTTTCTACTCTACTCTACTCTTCTCTACTCTTTTCTACTCTAATCTACTCTACTCTACTCTACTCTAATCTACTCTAGCCTAGCCTAGGTTAGCAGATCCACTCTAACCTAACCTAGACTCACCTAACCTTACTTTACTCTACTCTACTGTACTCTACCCCAGCTTAGCCTAGCCTAGCCTAACCTAGCTCTACTCAGCCTTACTCTACTCTACTCTACTCAACTTTGCTCTACTCTGCTCTACTCTGGTCCACTCTACTCCACTTTACTCTGCTCTACTCTACTTAGCTCTACCCATCTCTTCTCTACTCTACTCTACTTTAGTCTAGTTTAGCCTAGCCTAGCCTAACCTAGCTCTACTCTATGCTACTCTAGTCTACTCATCACTACACTCAAGTCAAGCCTAACCTAGCCTAGCCTGTCCTTGCCTAGATTAACCTAGCAATACTCTACTTTATTCTACTCTAATATACTCTATTATACTCTACTTTATTATACTCTACACAACTCTACTCTATTGTACTCTACTATACTCTACTCAACTCTTCTTTACTCTAGCCTAGCCTAGCTTAGCTTAACCTGCTCTAGCCAATCCTAGCCTAATCAAGCTCAACTCAACTCTACTCTACTCTAACCTAATCTAGCCTAGCTTATCCAAACCTAGCAATACTCTAATCTAATCTAGCCTACCTTAACCTAACTTAGCCTCACATAACCTTACTCTAATCTACCCTATCTTAACCATACCCTTTTCTACTCTGCTCTACTCTACTGATCTCTTCTCTTTTCTACTCTTCTCTGCTCTATTTTGGTCTGCTCTACTATACTCAGCTCTACTCTACTTTGCTTTACTTTGCTCTACTCTACTCTACTCTACTATACCCTAGCCTTACCTAGCCTAACCTAGCTCTACTTTATTCTACTCTACTCTAACCTAGAGTAGCCAAGCCTAGCCTAACCTAACCCTAACCTACTTTACTCTTTACTACTCTACTCTACATTGCTCTAACCTTTCTTAGCATAGCTTAGCTCTACTTTGCTCTACTCTACTCTACTCTACTATGCTATTCTATGTGTTTCTCTACTTTTATATATTCTACCTTTCTCTACTCTACTCTAACCTACTCTGCTCTCTTCTTCTCTCTTCTATTCTGATCTGCTATGTTTTGCTCTACTCAACTATGCTCTCCACTACTCTCTTCTACCCAACTTTATAGCCTTTCTTAGTTGAGCCTAGCTTATGTTATCTTATCCTATCTTAGCCTAACCTAGCTCTTTTATACTTTACTCTACTCTACCCTACTATACCCTACTCTACTCTACTCTACTCTACTCTACTCCAACAAAGCCTAGCCTAGCCACACTTAGCTCTACTCTACTCTACTTTATTGTACTCTAGCTTGGCCTAACATAAGCTAGCCAAGCCTAGCCAAACATAACTCTACTCTAATCTATTCTACTCTACTCTACTCAACTCTATTTTGCTCTTCTCTACTTTGCTCTGCTCTATTCTACTCTACTTTAACTTAGCTTAGCCTAACCTAGCCTAACTTAGCTCTACTCTACTCTATTATACTCCACTCTATTTTACTCTACTCTACTCTACTCTACTTTAACCTAGCCAAGCCTACCCTAACCTATTCTAACTTTGCCTAGCTCAACCTAACCTAAACTAGATCTAGTCTACTTTGCTCTAGTCTACTCTAGTCTACTCTACTCTAAACCACTTTACTACACTCTATTCCAACCTAGCCATACGTAACCTATCCTAACCTAGCTCTACTCTACTCCACTCTACACTGCTTTACTCTACTCTACTTTACACTGCTCTACTCTACTCTACTCAAGCATAGCATAATCGAGCCTAACCTAGCTCTATTCTACTCTACTCTGCTCTACTATGCTCCCTACTACTCTGCTTTACACTGTTATACTCTTCTCTTCTCTCCTCTTCTCAACTTTGTTTTACTCTGCACTTCTTTGCTCTACTCTACTCTACTCTTCTTTTCTCTACTCTGCTATAATCTCCACCCCTCTCCTCTTGTCCACTGTCCTCTCCAATTCCCTTGTCTACTCTACTCTACTCTACTCCATTCTACTCTATTCTACTCTAATCCACTCTATTCTCCTCTACTCTATTCTACTCTACTCTGCTCTACTCTACTCTAGCTTAGCCTAGCCTAATCTAGCTCAACTCTACTATAATCTACTCTACACTACTCTAGCCTAGCCATGCCTAGCCTCACTTAGCCTACCCTAGCCTAATTTAGCTTTACTCTACTCTACATTACTCTACAATACTTTACTCTACTCTATACTACTTAACTCTGCTCCACTCTATCCTAGCCTAGCATAACATATCTTTGCTCTACTCTACTCTACTCTTCTCTGCTCTACCCTATCTTGCTCTATACTACTATACTCTACTCTTCTCTATTTTTCTATACTCTACTCTACTCTTCTACTCTACTCTGCTCTCCCTTGCTTTGCTCTGGTCTACTCTCCTCTATTATACTCTCTTCTGCTCTACTCTACTCTACTTTACACTATACTACTCTACTCTACTCATCTTTACTCTACTCCACTCTATTATACTCTATTTTACTCTTGCCTAGCCTAGCCTAACCAAGCACTACTCTAGTAAAGACTACTCTAGTCTATTCTAAAATACTTTACTGTACTCTACTCTAGCTTTAACTAGCCAAGCTTAGCCTACCCTAGCCTAGCCTATCCTAACCTAACCTTGCTCTACAGTAGTCAAACCTTACCTAGCTAGCCTAACCAAGCTTTACTATACTCTTCTCTACTCTACTCTACTTTAGCCTAGAATGCGTAAGTAAGCCTAGCCTAACCTAAGCTAACACTGCTCTACTCCACTCTACTCTGCTCTACTCTTTTATGCTCCACTCTACTCTCCTCTTCCCTACTCTACTTTGCTCTTTACTCTAGCTTAGCCAAGTCTAGCCTAGCCTAACCTAGCTCAACTCTACTTTACTCTACTCTAGCATAGCATTGCCTAGCCTCGCCTAGCCAAGCTTTGCCTAGCCTACCCTAGCTCTACTCTACTCAAACTACTTTACTCTACTCCTCTTTATTCTACTCTACTCTAATCTACTCTAACGAAGCCTAGCCTAGCCTAGCTTAAGCTAGCCTAACCTATCATAGCTTAACTTAGCTCTGTTTTGCTCTACTCTACTCTACTATAGCCTTGCATTGCCTAGCCTAGCCTTGCCAATCCTAATGCTACTCTAGTCTACTCTACTCTAGCATAGCCTTGTCTATCCTAGCCTAACTTAGCCCAACCTAACTTTTCTCTACTCAGCTTTACTCTGCTCTACTCTTCATTACTCTACTCTACTTTACTCTACTTTACTCTACTCTACTCTACCCTAACGTAGCCAAGCCTTGCTTTACCTAACTTAGCTCTACTCTACTCTACTCTACTATACTCTAGCCTACCATGCCTAACCTAGCTCTGCTCTACTATACTTTTCAATTCTCTTCACTACTCTCCTCTACTCTACTTGGCTCTACTCTACTCTGTACTACTCTACTCTGCTTTACTCTACTTTGCTCTACTCTACTCTACTTTGCTCTACTCTACTCTGCTCTACTCTATTTCTCTTTTCTCTTCTCTACTCTTCTATGCTCTACTTTACTATACTCTTCTCCACTTTGCTCTATTTTACTCTACCCTACTCTGCTCCACTCTACTCCACTCTACTTTAACCTAGCTTAGCCTAACCTAACTCTACTCTACTCTATTATTCTCTACTGCACTCTACCATTATAGTCTAGCTTTCCCTAGCCTGCCTTAATCTAACCTTGCTCGGCTCTACTCTACTCAACTCTAATCTACTTTACTCTGCTTTACTCTAACCAAGCATAGCATAGCATAGCCAAACTTAGCGCTACTCAGCTCTACTCTCGCCTAACCTTGCCAAGCCTAGCCTAGCCTGACTTTGCTCTGCTCTACTCTGCTATACTCTATTCTACTCTACCTTATCTGTACTACTCTAATCTACTCTACTCTGTTACACTCTACTATACTCTACTCTACTCTAACATAGTTTAGCCTTGCCTAGCAAAGCTTTACCCTTCCCTTCTCTACTCTACTCTACTCTACTCTACTCTAAACTAGCCAAGCCTACTATAGCTCTGCTCTGCTCTACCCTTCTCTTCTCTTCTCTACATTACTCTATTTGCTCTGCACTACTCTACTCTGCTTAACTCTACTTTACTCTACTCTACTCTACTCTACTATACTCTTCTCTTCTCTACTCTACTCTACCCTACTTTACTCTACTCTAGCCTAGCCTAGCTTAGCTTAACCTAACCTAACCTTGCTCTACTCTATTATACTCTAGTCTACTTTACTTGACTCTAGCATCACCTAACCTAGTCTAGCCTCGCCTAGCCTAACCTAGCTCTACTCTCCTCTGTTCTAAAATGTTATGCTCTATTTTGCTCTACTCTGCTCTACTTTGCTCTACTATACTCAACATTAGCCAAGCCTAGCCTAGACTAGCATAGCCTAACCTAGCTCTACTCTAGTCTGCACAACTTTACTCTACACTACTCTACTCTTCCCTACTCAACTCTCCTTACTCTACTCTACTCTAACCTAGCCTAGCTTCGTGTAACCTAGCTCTACTAAACTCTACTTTACTCTTCTTGGCTTTACTATGCTTTGTGTAACTATACTATTCTCTATTCTCTATTCTACTCTGCTCTTCTTTGCTCTACTCTACTCTATTCTACTCTACTTTATTCTACTCTAGCCTAGCCTAACCTAGCTGAACTTTGCTATACTCTACTCTACTCTAACTTAGCCGAGCCTAGCTTAGCCCAATCTTTCTTAGCCCAACCTTGCTTAACCTAGCTCTACTCATCTCTATTCTTCTCTGTCCATCTCTGCTCTACTTTGCTTTACTCTGCTCTACTTTACTATACTCTACTCTACTCTACTCTAGCCTAGCCTTATTTAGCCCAACATAACCCAGATCTACCCCACTCTACTCTATTGTACTCTACTTTACTCTTCTCTATTCTACTCTACTCTACTCTACACTACTCTAGCTTAGCCTATCCTATCTTAGCCTAGCATAGCTTAGCAAAGCTAAGGCCAACTTAATCAAGATTTACTTTACTCTACTCTACTTTTCTCTACTCTACTATACTCTACTCTACTCTACTCTACTTTAACATAGGCTAACTTAACCTCGCTCTACTATACTCTACTCTACCCTACCTTACTCTACTCTGCTCGACTCCATTCTACTATACTCTAGCCTAGCCTAGCTTAACCAAGAGATGCTCTACTCTGCTTTGTTCTTCTCTACTCTGCTCTTCTTTTCTCAACTCTACTCTGCTATCCTTTACTCTTCTTTACCATGCTCTACTCTACTTTGCTTTGCTCTACACCACTTTATTTTGCTTTACTTTACTATTTTCTACTCTACTCTACTTTGCTATGTTTTTCTCTCTTTTTCTCTCCTCTCCTCTCCTAAACTCTTCTCTCCTCTCCTTTCCTCTCTCGTACTTTGATATACTCTACTCCACTCTACTCTACTCTTCTCTAATTTACTCAACCATACTCTACTCTAATCTATTATACTCTATTATACTCTACTCTACTGTACTGTAGACTAGCCTAACCTAGCCAGCACCATTCTGCTCAACTCTACTCTAGCTAGCCTAGCACAGCAAGCCTACCCTTGCCTAGTTTAGCCTAGCCTAGCCTAACCTAACTCCACTCTACTCTACTGCACTCTATACTACTCTACTCTACCTTACTCTACACTACCCTCTCTTAGCCTAGCCCAACTTAGCCTAACTTAACCTAGCTTAACCAAACTTAGCCTAACTTAACTTATCTTAGCTCAACTCAGCTTTGCTCCACTCTACCCTAATTTATTCTGCTCTACTCTACTCTTCATTACTTTACTCTACATTACTCTATTATGCTCTGCTCTACTCCACTCTATTCTACTCTAGTCTACTCTAATCTACTCTGCTCAACTCTACTCTACTCTACTTTACTATTCTTTAGCCTAGCCTAGCCTTACCAACCTCTACTCTACACTACTCCACTCTACTCTACTCTACTCTACTCCAGCTTTGCTTAGCCTAACTTATCTCTACTCTGCTCTGCACTACTCTACTCGTGTCATCTCTGCTCTACTTTGCTTAGCTCTACTAAACTCTGGTCATCTTCGCTCTACTCTACTCTACTCAATACTACTCTGCTCTACTGTGCTTTGCTCTACTCTAGTCTACTATGTTCTATTTTACTCCACTATACTTTACATTACTCTAGCCTACCCTAACCAAACCTAGCTATTCTACTATACTTTACTATACTTTACTCTATTATGCTTTGCTCTACATTGCTCTGCTCTACTCTATTCTACTCTACCCTACTCTACTCAACTCTATCCTTACCAAACTTAGCTTAGCCTAACCTAGCTCTGCTATGTGTTACTCTACTTTGCTCTACTCTACTCTACTATACTCTACTCTACTATACTTTGCTCTACTCTCCTCTACTTTGCTCTCCTCAACAGTAGTCTACTTTAGTAAAGCCTTGCCTTGCCTAGCCTAACCTAGCCTAGCTCTACTCTGCTCTACTATACTCTAGCTACCTAACCTAGCTTAGCCTAAACTAGCTTAGCCTAACCTAGCTCTACTCTACTCCACTATACAATACTCTACTAGACTCTACTCTGCTCTACCTTACTTTACTCTACTCTACTGTAACCTAGATTTACATTGCCTACCTTAGCCTGACCTAGCTCTACTATGCTCTACTTTCTTTGCACTACTCAACTTTGCTCTACTCTATTGTGCTCTACCTCATTCTTCTCTACTTTGCTCTGATCTACTCTGCTCTACTCTACTCTAGTCTACTTAACTCTACTCTAGCCAAGCCTTGCCTAATCATGCTCTACTCTACTCTACTCTACTCAACTATACTCTACTCTAGGTTTGCCTATCCTTGCCTTTCCAAGCCTAGCCTATCTTAGGCTCGCATAACCTAGCTCTACTCTACTCTGCTCTACTCTACTTTACTCTACTAGACTCTACTCTACTCTACTCTACTATATTGTACTCTTCTCTAACCTAGCCTAGCCTCACCTAGCCTAATGTAGCTCTACTCTACTCTACTCTGCACTAGCCTAGCTTAGCCAAGCCAAGCCTAGCCTTACCTATCCTAGCCTAGCTTAGCCTAACTTAACTTTGCTCAGCTCTATTTTATATTATATTACTGTGCTCTGCTCTACTTTGCTCTACTCAACTCTAATCTACTCTACTTTTTCTACTCTACTCTACTCTAGCCTAGAATATGAACTTAGCCTAAAATAGACAAGCCTAGCCTAACCTTGCTCTACTTTTCTCTACTCTACTCCACTCAACTCTACTCGACTCTACTCTGCTCTACTCTACTCTAGATTTGCCTTGCCTAACCTAGCCTAACATAGCCCAGCCTAGCCTAAGCTCACTCTGCTCTACTCTACTATGCTCTGCTCTGCTCTGCTTTGCTTTTCTCTGCTCTATTATGCTCTACTCTATTATGCTCTGCTCTACTTCACTTTTCTCTTTTTTGCTCTACATTGCTCTACTCTACTCTACTCTACTCTACCCCACTCTAGCCTACCTAGCCTAACCTAGCCAAACCTAGCTCTACTCTACTATACTCTAGCCTAACTTAACCTAGCACATCTGTACTCTACTCTACTATGTTATGCTCTTCTCTACTCTACTCTACATTACTCTACTCTGCTCTACTCTACTATATTTTGCTATACTTTACTTTAGTTTGCTCTAATCTTTTCTACTCTGCTATACTTTATCTGCTTTACTCTACAATACTCTACTCTACTTTGCTTTACTATACTCGACCCTAACCTAACTTAACCTAGCTCTACTCTACTCCACTATACTCTACTCTACTTTAATACACTATAGCATAGCCTAGCCTAGCCTACCTTAGCTTAGCCTAACCTAACCTAACTCTACTCTACTATACTATACAATATTCTACTCTACTGTACTCTACTCTACTCTAACATACCTTAGTCTAGCCAAGCTTAACCTAGCTTTCCATTATTCTGCTTTGCTCTACTTATATTTATTTGCTTTGCTCTGCTCTACTCCACTCTACTCTACTCTACTCTAACTTAGCTATACTCTTCTCTACTCTACTCTGCTCTGCTCTACTATGCGCTGCTCTACTCAATGCTATTTTGCTTTACTCTAATTTACTCCACTTTGCTTTTCTCCACTTTGCTTTACTCCACTTTTCTTTTCTCCACTTTGCTATTCTCTACTCTGCTCTTCTATACTCTACAATACTATGTTATACTCTACTTTAGCTTAACCTAGCCAAACCTAACCTAGCTCTACTCTACTCGATTTTACTCTACTCTACTCTACTCTATTCTAATCTAGCCTAGCCTAACCAAGTGTGGCTTAGCCTAGCCCTACCTTGCTTAAATTGACCTTGTTCTATTCTACTATACTTTACTCTACTCTATTATACTCTGCTCTAATCTACTCTACTCTACTCGACTCTACCCCACTCTATCTTAGCCTAGCTTATCTTAGCTTAGCTTAGCTTAGCTTAGCTTAACCTAGATCTACTTTACTCTACTTTGCTCTGCTCTACTGTATTCTACTCTGTTCTAATCTACTTTGCTCATTTCCACTGTACTCTACTCAACTCAACTCTACTCTACCCTACTCTACTCTACTCAACTCTACTCTACACTAACCTAGCGTAGCCTCACCTAGCTTAGCCTAATTTAGCTCTACCCTACTCCGCTCAACTCTACTCTGCTCTGCTTTGCTCTGCTCTACAATATTGTAGATTACTTTAGCCTAGCTTAGCCATGCCTTTCCTAATCTAATCGAGCCATACACTACTCTACTATACTCAACTCTAGACTAGCCTAGCCCTACATAACCTAGATTAACCAAGCTTTACTGTACTCTACTATACTTTACTATTCTATATTATACTCTACTCTTCTCGACTTAACTCGACTCTACTCTACTCTATTCTACTATACTCAACTCTAACCTAGCTTAGCCTATCCAAACCCTACTCTAGTCTACATTGCTTTGCTCTATTCTACTTTGCTCTACACTATTCTACATTATTCTTCTCTGCTCTACCCTACTCTACTCTGCTCTTCTTTGCTCTACACAACTCAACTCTTCTCTAGTCTAGCATAACATAGCCTAAAATAGCCTAACTGAGCTCTACTCTACTCAACTCTAGCCAAACCTAGCGTCGCTTACCCTAGCCTAGCCTAACCTAGCTCTACTCTTCTCTACTCTACTCTACTTTTTATTATGCTACTCTACTCTTCTCTACTCTAACCTAGCCTAGCCATGCCTAACCTCACTCTACCTTACTCTACTCTAACATAGCTTAGCCTAGCCTAACCTAGCTTTGCTCTACTCTACTATGCTATACTCTACTTTTAATTGCTCTCCTCTGTACTACACTCTGTCGTACTCTACTATGCTATGCTCTACTGAACATCTGCTCTACTCTACTCTACTCTTCCCTACTCTAGTACACTCTATTATACTCGAGACTAACTAAGCCTAGCTTAACTTAGCTCTAATCTACTCTACTCTACTCTACTCTACCCTACTCTACACTACTCTACTATACTCTTGCCTAGCTTATCCTAGCTTAACTTGGCCAGCCTAACCTTAACTAACCTAGTTCAACTCTACTCTATTCTACTCTACTCTTGTTTAGCTAGCCTAACCTAGCTCTTCTTTGCTCTGCTCTGCTCTGCTCTACTCTACTCTACTATACTAAACTCTACCTTACTCTACTCGAGCCTAGCTTAACCAAATTAAGCTCTACTCTACTCTACTTTACTCAACACTTGTCTAGAATAGCCTAGCCTAGCCAAGCCTAACCTGGCTCTACTCTATTATACTTTATTCTACTCTACTCTGGTCTACTCTAACCTTGCTTAGCCTAGCCTAGCTTAACCAAGCTCTACTCTACTCTACTCTAGCCTAGCTTGGCCTAACATAACTTAGCTATGCTCTTCTTTGCTCTACTTTTCTCTACTCCTCTTTGCACTACTCTGCTATTCTGTACTATGCTCTACTCTGCTCTACTCTATCATACTCTAGCCTAGCCAAGCCTAACTTTGATCTCCTCTACTCTACTTCACTCAACTATACTCTACTCTACTCTACTCTAGCCTAGCCTAGCCTAGCTTACCATAGTCTAACTTAACCGGGCCAAACCTAGGCTAACCTAGCTCTACTCTACTCCACTCTACACTACTCTACTCATCTCTACTATAACCTAGCCTAGCCTTGCCTAACCTAACCTTGTTCTACTCTATTATAGTCAAACCCTGCTTAGCCTATCCTAGCCTAGCCCAGCCTAATCTAGCTCTACTTTACTACACTCTACACTGCTTTGCTTTGTTCTACTCTACTTTACTCTACTCTGCACTACTCTACTCTACTTTACTGTACTTTACTTTAATCTACTCTACTCTAACCTAGCTAAGCCTAGCATAGCCTGGCTTAGCTTTAGTCTACTCTAGCCTTGCTAGCCTAGCCTAACCTAGTTCTGCTCTGCTCTACTCGACTCTATTATGCTCTGCTCTGCTTTACTTTGCTCTGCTCTGCTCTGCTCTACTCTGCTCTACTATACTCTGCTTTGCTCTATACTATTCTACTCTACTTAACTCTACTCTTGAAATGCTTAGTCTCTTCTTGCTTAACCTAGCTTTACTTTACTCTACTCTATTCTTCTCTACTTTATTTTACTCTACTCTATTTTACCTTAGCCTAGCCAAGCCTTGCCTAGCATATCCTTTCTTAGCCAAACCTAGCTCTACTTTAGTCTCCTCTACTCTACTCTACTCGATTCAAACTTAGCCTAGCCTAGACAAACTATGCTCTACTCTACTATACTCTACAATACTCTACTCTACTCTAACCTAGCCTAGCCTAACCGAGCCCTACTCTGCCCCACTTTGCTCTACTTTGATCTACTTTGATCTGCATTATTTTTCTCAACTTGCCTCTACTCTACTCTACTCTGCTCTATTCTGCTCTACCCTTTACTCTTCTCTACTCTGCTTTGCACTACTCTACTCTACTCTACTCTACTGTACTCTACTCTACCCTATTTTAGTTTAGTTTAGCATAGCCTACCCTTACCTAGCCTAACCTAGCTCTATTCTACTCCACTCTACTCTACTCTATTCTTGTCTAGCCTTGCCTACCCTTGCCTAGCTTAGCCTAACCTAGCTCAACTCTACTTTATTCAACTATACTCTACTCAAATCTACACAACTCTACCCTACTCTAACTTTTGCTAGCTTAGTCAAACTTAACTAAACTCTACTCTACTCTACTCCAGCATGGCCTCGCTAAACTTACCCCTACTCTACTCTGCTCAACTCTACTCTGCTCTCCTCTACTCTAATCTACTATGCTCTATTATACTCTAGCCTAGTCTAGCCTAACCTAGCTCTACTCTACTCTACTCTATTATACTCTATTATACTCTACTCTACTCTACTCTACTCTTCTCTACTCTACTTTAGCCTAGCCTAACCTAACTCCACTCTACTCTACTCTACTTTGCTCAACTCTACTCTACTATATGCCACTCTACTCAACTCTACTCTATTCTACTCTACTCTACTCTACTCTATGCTACTTTAGTTTACTCTACTCTACACTAACCTAGCCTAGCCTAGCTCAACTAACCTAGATCTACTTTAGTCTACTCGACTCTACTCTACTCTGCTCTATTCTATTCTACTCTACTCTACTCTACTCTACTCTACCCTACTATTCTATGCTCTACATTACACTTCTTTGGTCTACTCTACTCAGCTCTACTTTACTCTACTCTATAATACTCTGGCCTATCCTAGTATAGCCTAGCCTAATTGAGCTCAACTCTACTCTACTCTAGCCTAGCCTATCTTAGCCTAGTTTAGCCTTGCATAGCCTAATCTTACTCTACTCTACTCTATAATACTCTACTCTACTTCACTCTCCTTTAACCTAGCCTAGCCTAACTAAGCTCAACTCTTCATTACTCTAGCCTAGTCTAGCCTAGCCTAGCCTAGTTTAACCTAACTCAACTCTACACTGCTTGCTCAGCTTTGCTCTCTTTTGCTCTTCTCTACTTTGCTCTACTCTATTATGCTCTGCTCTATACTACTCTTCTCTGCTATGCTCTGCTCAGTTCTTCTCTACTCTACTCTGCTGCACTCTGCTTTACACTAACCTAGCCTAGCCTAACTAAGCTCTACCCTGTTATGCTCTACTTTACTATGCTCTGCTCTACTTAGCTTAGCTCAGCTCAGCTCTTCTCTACTCTACATTACTCTACTCTGCTTTATTCTACTTTGCTCTGCTATACTTTTATCTACTCTACTCTACTGTACCCTACTCTACTCTACTCTACTGTAGTCTACTCTATGCTACTATA
Organism: Vanilla planifolia; assembly: GCA_023846275.1. NCBI lineage: Eukaryota > Viridiplantae > Streptophyta > Magnoliopsida > Asparagales > Orchidaceae > Vanilla > Vanilla planifolia. The sequence continues at coordinate 442,699 of JAIUJO010000687.1, forward strand.
CTCTGCAAAAAATTAACCTTATTTGTCCTAGGATAGTCGAGCCAAGCCTTACCTAGCTCTACTCTACTATATTCTCCTCTACTCTTTCCAACTCTACTCTACTCTAAAAAAGCATCTCCAAGCCTAGCCTAGCTTACCTTAGCCTGGCCTAGCCAAACCTAACCTTGCTTTACTCTACTTTACTATACTCTATTCTACTCCAATCTACTCTACTCTACTTTACTCTAACTTAACCTAGCCTGGCCTAGCATAACTTAGCTCTACTCTACTCAACTCTACTCTTCTCTACTAGACTATACTCTAGCCTAACCTTGCTTTGCTCTGCTCTACTTTGCTATACTCTACTCTATTTTACTCTACTCAGCTCTTCTCTACTCTACTCTTCTCTACTCTAATCTTTTCTTGTGTACTCTATCATAGCTTACCCTAACCTACCTCTACTCTTCTCCACTCTATTCTACTTTAGCCTAGCCTAACCAAGCCTAGCCTATTCTTGCCTAGCTAAGCCTAGCCTAACCTAACCTTGCTCTATTCTACTTTATTCTACTCTACTCTACTCTACTCCAACCAAGCCTAGCCTTTCCTAGCCTAACTTAACTCTACTCTACTCTACACCACTCTATTATTGTCTTCTCTACTCTACTTTGCTCTATATTACTTTGCTCTACTCTAGTCTGCTCTACTCTACTCTGCTCTACTCATCTCTACTCTACTCTACTCTACTCTACTCTACTCTACCTTAGATTAGTTTAGCTTAACCTAGCCTAACTTAACCTAATCATGTTATACTCTACTCTACCCTATTCTATTCTTCTCCACTCTACTCTACTCTGAACTGTAGCCTAACTTAAAGAAAATGTATTTTACTTTTACTTTACTTTACTCTACTCTACTCGACTATATTTTAATCTACTCTACTCAAACTTAGCCTTGTCTTGCCTAACCTAGCTCTACTCTACTCTGCTATACTCTACTCTGCTCTACTCTACTCCACTCTAATCATTCATAACTTAGCCTAACCTAACCTAGCCCTACTCTTCTCTACTCTACCCTACTCCACTCTACTCTGCTCTACTCTGCTATGCTTTGCTCTACTCCACTCTACTCTACTCTACTTTGCTCCATTGTACCCAAGCTTACCTTAGCTTAACCTAGCTCTACTCTACACTACTCTACTCTACTCTAATATAGCCTAGCCTTGCATAGCATAGCCTAACAAAAACTAGCTCTACTCTACTCTGCTGTATTGTAATCAACTCGAATACACTCTACTCTAGCCTAGCATAGCCTAACCTAGCCTACGTTAGCCTACACTAGGCCAACCTAGTCTAACCTAACTAGCTCTACTCTGGTTTACTCTACTATACTCTACTCTAACTTAGCATAACCTTGCTTATCCTAACCTTTCTCTACTCTACTCTACTCTTCTCTACACCACTCTTTTCTGTTATGCTATGCTCTGCTCTGCTCTTCTCTACTCTGCTCAACTTTGCTTTACACTACTCTACTCTATTATACTCTACTCTACTCTACCATACTCTACTCCAAAATAGTCTAACCTAACTTAGCCTAACCTAGTTCTACTCAACTCTACTATACACTACTCTACTCTACTCTACTCTACCATACTCTAACTTAGCTTAGCTTAGCCTAACCTAGCTCTACTCTACTCTGCTTTACTTTCCTCTACTCCTGCATCCTCACCTATACTTTTCTCTACTCTTCTTTTCTCTCCTCTACTCTATTATGCTTTTCTCTACTCTACTCTACTCTACTCTGCTCTATTCTACTCTACTCTTCTCAACTCTGCTCTACTCTACTATGCTCTACTTGGCTCTACTCTACACTACTCTCCTCTCCTCACCTCTCCTTATATATCCTATCTTCTTATCTTCTCTACTCTACTCTACTCTACTCTTCTCTACTCTACTCATCTCTACTATACTCAATTCTACTCTACTCTGCTTTACTTTACTATACACTAGCCTAGCCTAATCTAGCTCAATTCTACTCTACTTTACTCTACTCTACTCTTCTCTACTTGAGCCTATCTTAGCCTAGCCTAACCTAACATAACCTAGCTCTACTCTACTATACTTTGCTCTACTCTACACTACTATGCTCTATTCTATATAGCTCTGCTCTGCTCTTTTGCTTTGTTCTACTCTACTTTGCTCTACTCTGCTCTCCTCTCCTCTCCTCACCTCTACTTTATTCTACTCTACTCTACTCTACTCTACTCTATTCTACTCTACTCCACTCTAACCTAGCCTAGCCTAGCCTCACCAAGCTCTACTCTACACTACTATACTCTACTCTATTTGACTCTATACTACTCTACTCCAACATATCCTAGCCTAGCCTAACCAAGCTCTACTCTACTCTACTCTAGCCTAGCCTTGCCTAACCTAGCTTAGCAAAGCCTAGCCTAGCCTAACCTTTCTTTGCTATACTCTACTGTACTCTGTTCTATTGTTCTCTACTCAGTTTTACTCTACTCAACTCTACTCTAAACAAGCCTAGCCTAGCCAAGCCCAATTGAGCTCTAATCTACACAAGTCTAGCTTGGCCTAACCTAGCCTAGCATAACCTAACTCTACTATACTTTTCTCTACTCTACTCTGCTATACTCTGCTCTTCTTTGTTATGTTCTACTCTATTTTTCTCTGCTCTGCTCCACTCTGCTCTATTCTACTGTACACTACTCTACTCTATGCCAAACTTTACTTTAGCCTAGCCTAAGTTAGGTTAGCCTAACCTAGCTCCACTCTACTGTATTATACTCTCCTCTACTCTACTCTAGCCTAGCCTAGCTTAGTAAAGCATAACCTAGGTTTGCTCTGGTCTATTATGATCTATTTTACTATGCTCTACTCTGTGCAACTCTGCTCTGCTTTGTTCTACTTTAGCCTAGCATAACCAAGCCCTTCTCTACTCTACTCTACTCTACTCTGGCCTTGTAAAGCCCAACAAAACTTTACTTTGCTTTATCTTTGCTTTTCTATGCACTGCTCTATTATACTCTTCTCTGCACTACTCTATGCTACTCTACTCTGCTCCATTATGTCATTCTCTGCTCTACTCTACTCGACTCTATACTACTCTGCACTACTCCACTCAGGCCAACCCTTTAGTATCTTAACCTAGCTCAACTCTACTCTACTCAACTCAAGCCAAGCGTAACCTAACAAAGCCTAGCCTAACCTTGCTCTAATCTACTCTACTCTACTCTACGTTGCTCTGCTTTGCTCTACTCTACTCTACTTTAGCAAAGCCTAGCCTAACCTAGCCTAGCCTATCCTAATCTAACCTAACATAGCTCTACTCTACTCCACTTTACCCCACTCTACTCTAGCCTCTCCTAACCTAGCCTAACCTAGCCTAGCCAAACTTAGCTCTACTCTACTCTTTGGTACTCTACTCTACTCTACTATACTCTACTATACTCCACTCTACACTACTCTACTCTACTCTAACCCATCCTAGCTTAGCCTAACCTTGCTCTACTCTACTCAACTCTATTATGATCAACTCAACTTTGCTCTATTCTGCTCTACTTTGCTCCATTCTACTCATCTTTGCTCTACTCTGCTCTTCTCTGCTCTACTCTACTCTACTGTGCTATGCTTTACTCTACTCTACTATGATCTAGCCTAGTCTTGTTTAGCATAATAGAGCTCTACTCACTCTACTCTGCTATACACTACTTAATTTTAGCTAGCCTAGCTTAGCTTAACCTTGCTCTACACTACTTGACTCTACTCTAATATACTTTAACCAAGCTTAGCCTAGCTTAGCCAAACCTATCTCTTCTCTACTCTAATTTACTCTACTCTAATCTAGCTTAGCTTAGCCTAGCATAGCCCTATGTAGCCTCACCTAGCTTAGCCTAACCTTACTCTGCTAAGCTCTGCTTTACACTACTCTACTCTATGCTACTATGTTCTGCTCTACTTTGCTTTACTCTACTCTACTTTATTGTATTTTAGCTTTCCTAGCCCAACCTAGCTTTATTTTACTCTACTCTACTCTATTCTACTCTATTATACTCTACTCTAGCCTTACATAACTTAGCCTAACCTTCCCTAGCCTAGCTTAGCCAAACCTAGCTCTGCTCTACTCTACTATACTCTACTGTAGTCTACTCTACTCAACCCTACTTTACTCAACTCTACTCCATTCTACTCTAGCCTAGCCTAGCTTAACCTAGCCTAGCCTTGCTTTGCTCAACTTTATTATTCTCTACTCTACTCTACTTAACTAAGCTCTACTCTACTCTGCTCTACTTTTCCTTACTCTATTCTACTCTACTTTGCTCTACTCTAGTCTGCTCCACTCTACTCAACTTTGCTCTACTCTACTTTGCTCTCCTCTGCTCTAGTCTAGACTACTCTACTCTAACCTAACCAAGCCTAGCCTTTCCTAACCTAGCTCTACTCTACTTTACTCTATTCTAGCCTGAACTAACTAATTTGCTCTGCCCTGCTCTGCTCTACTCTTCTATACTTTGCATTATACTTCTGTACTTTATTCTACTCTATTATACTCTACTAAACTCTAGCCTACCCTAGCCTAGTCTAGCCAAGCCTAACCTAACGTAGCTATACTCTACTAGACTCTACCCTAGCCTCGGCTAGTTTAGTCTAACCTAGCCTAGCCTAACTTAGCTCTATTATACTATAGAATACTATACTATACTATACTCTATTATACTATAATCTACTCTACTCTACTCTAACCAAGCAAATCCTAGCCTCGCCTAGTATTGCTTAGCGCAACCTATCTCTATTATGCTTTGCTCTACTTTGCTCTACTCTACTCTTCTCTACTTTTCTCTGTTCTGCTCTACTCTGCTCAGCACTTCTCTACTCTGCTCTACTTAGTCTTACTCAACTCTGCTTTACTCTACTCTAGTCTAGTCTTGCCTAGCCTAGACTAGCCTAGCATAACTGACCTCCACTATACTCTACTATTCTCTATGCTACTCTACTCTACTCTATTCAAGCCATGCTTAGGCTAGCCTACACTAACCTAGCCTAGCCTAACTTAACTATGCTCTGCTCTACTCTACTTTACTATACTCCTCTATATTATACTCTACTCTACTTTCATTTACTCTACTCTACCCTAACCAAGGCTACTCGATTATAGCTCTACACTTATTAATTCTACTCTAGCCTACCCTAGTCTAGCCTAGCTTAACTTAACCTAACCTAGCTCTACTCTACTTTACTCTACTCTATTCTGATCTACTTTGCTCTGCTCTACTTCACTCTACTCTACCTTACTCTACTCCACTATACTCCAACCGACCTTAGCCTAACCTAGCTCTACACTATGCTACTCTACTCTTCTCTAGTTTACATTACTCTAGCTTAACCTAGCCTACCCTAGCAAAATGTAGCCTATCCTAGACTAGTCGAACCTAACCCAACCTAGGTCTACCCTACTTTATGCTCCTATACTCCATTCTACTCTATTATACTCAACTCCACTCTAACCTAGCCTAGCCTAACTTAGCTCTACTCCACTCTACTCCGTCCTAGCAAAAGCTTAGCCTAACCAAGCTCTACTCTACTCTACTCTGCTCTACTCCACTCTACTCTGCTCAATTCTGCTCTACTCTACTCTTCTCTGCTCTGCTCCACTCTGCTCTACTCTTCTCTGCTCTTCTCTACTCTGATATGCTCTACTTTGCTTTACTATAGTCTGCTCAACTTTGCTAATCCCTACTCTACTTCCCTCCACTTTGCTCTCCTCTACCCTAGTTTACTCAAGCCTAGTTTAGCCTAGCCTAACTAAGCTCTACTCTATTGTACTTTAATCTACTCTATTTTATTCTAACTTAGCCTATCCTGACCTAGCACTTCTCTTTTCTGCTCTGATTTGCTTTATACTAGTCTTTCGTTCTTTGCTCTGCTCTACTCTACTCTAATCTACTCGACTTTCCTATGCTCTACTCTACTCTACTCTATTCTACTATACTCTAACCTATCTTAACCTAGCCTAGGCTAACCTAGCTTAGCCTAACCTAGGTCTACTCTACTCTACTATGTTCTTCTTTGCTCTACTCTACTCTACTTTTTTTACTCTTTTTTGCTCTACTGTACTCTGGTGTACTCTACTTTACTATACTTCAACCAAGCCTTACCTAGCCTAGCCAAACCTAACCTGGCTCTACTCAACTCTACTCTACTCTAGTCGAGCCTAGCCACACCTAGCCTAGAGCCTAGCCTATCTTAACCTAGCCCTACTCTACTTTACTCTAATATACTCTAATCTATTGTACTATGCTCTACTCTACTCTACTCAACTCAACTCTACTCTACTCTACTCTAAACTTGCCTAACCTAGCCTAGCTTAGCCTAACCGAGCCCTATTATACTCTACTCTTTTCAGCTCTACTCTACTCTGCTCTACTCTGTACTACTCTGCTCTTCTGTATTCTATTATGCTTTACTATATTATTCTCAACTCTGCTCTGCTCTACTCTTCTCTACTCTACTTTAGCCTTGCCTAGCCTAAACAAGTTGTGTTCTACTTTACTCTATTTTACTATACTCTACTCTACTCTATTCAACTCTGCTCTACTCTACTCTACTTTACTCTACTTCACTCAAATAAACTCTAACTTGGCCTTATCTAACCTACCCTAGCCTAGCCTACCCTATCCTAGCCTATCCTAGCACTGGTCAACTCTACTCTAGTCCACTCTACTCTACCCTACACTACTTTAATCTAGCCAAGCTTAGTGTTGCCTAACCTAGCTCTAATCTACTCTACTTTACTCTAGCCTAGCTTAGCCTAGCCTTAGAAAGCCCTTCCCTAGCAAAGCTTAGCTTAGCCTAACCTAACACTCAGCTCTGCTTTATAATGCTCTATTCTACTCTAATTTTGTCTACTCTACTCTACTCAGCTCAGCTCAGCTCAGCTATGCTCTACTCTATTCTACTTTATTGTACTCTAGCCAAGCCTAGCCTAACCTAACCTAACCCTACACCACTATACCCTACTCTACTCTACGATAGCCTAGCCTAACCTAACTTAGTTCTTCTTTGTTCTACTTTTCTCTACTCTATCCTACTCTGTTCAACTCTACTCTATTCTATTCTACTATGCTCTGCTCCACTCTACTCTGCTCAAGCTTAGCCAAACCGAACCTAGCTCTACTTTACTCTACTCTACTCTACTATACTCTACTCCACTATACGCTACATAACTCAAACCTAGCTTAGCCTAGCCTAACCAACTCTTCTTTACTCTACTCTACTCTACTCTACTCTTCTCTACTCTACTCTACTATATTCTACTCTACATTAGCCTAGCTGAGCCTAACCTATCTCTCCTCAACTATGCTCTACTCTAGTCTATTATACTCAAATTTTCTCTACTCTATTTTACTCTACTCTGCTCTACTCTACTCTGCTATGCTCTGCTCTACTCTGTTATGCTCTGCTCTACTCTGCTTTGCTCTACTCTGCTCTACTCTTCTCTACTCTTCTATGCTTTACTCTACTAACTCTGTTAAGATTTGTTAAGATCTTCTCCACTCTTTTCTCCTCTCTTCAACTCTCCTCCCCTCTCCTCTACTCTGCTCTACTCTACTCTACTCTACTCTACTCTACCCTATTCTACTCCACTGTACTATTCTCTACTCTAGTCTACTGTACTCTACTTTACTCTACTCTATTCTACCCTACTCTACTCTCATCTAGCCTAACAAAACCTAACCTTATCTACACTAGCTCTACTCTATTCTAATCTATTATACTCTACTCAACTCTAGCATAGCCTAGTCTAGCCCAGCTTAGCCTAGCCTAGCCTAACCGGGCTCTTCTCTACTCTACTCTACTTGAGCCTAAACAAGCCTAGCATCAAATTACTTACTTCTACGCCGCTCTACTCTTCTATGCTCTACTCTAAACTACTGCGCTTTACTTAACTCTCCCCTACATTGCTCTACTTTACTCTTCTACTCTGCTCAACTCTTCTTTGCTTTTCTCTACTATGCTCTATTCTGTTATCCTCTATTCTACTCTTCCTTACCCTACTCTACACTACTCTACTCTACTCTAGCTTTGCCTAGCCAAGCCTAACCTAACCAAGCAGAACCTAGCTCCAGTATACTCTACTCTATTCTACTCTACCACACTACTCTAGCTTAGCCTAGCTTAGCCAAACATAACTTAACTCAGCTCTACTATACCATACTCTACTCTTGCCTGCTCTGCTCTATTCTGCTCTACTGGCCCTATATTTATTCAGGTCAACTCTTCTGTTCTCTACTCTACTCTGCTTTGATCTAATATCCTCAGCTCTCTCTTACTCTCCTCTCCTCCCTCTACTCTCCTCTATTATACTCTACTCTACTCTACTATACTCAACTCTACTCTACTCTACTTTATTCTACTCTACTATACTCTACTCTATTCTACTCTATTATGCTCTACTTTAACCTAGCCTAACCTAGCTCTACTCTACTCTACTCTACTCTACTCTATCCTAGCTTAACCAAACCTAGCTCTACTCTACTCTTCTCTACTCTACTCTACTCTACCCTACTGTACTCTACTCTACTCTACTCTTCTCTACTATACTCTGCTATACTCTACTCTACTCTATTATGCTCTACTCTAGTATAGTTTAGCCTAGCCTAAGCTAGCCGCACCTAAACTAGCTTTACTCTACTCTAGTCTAGCCTAACCTAGCCTACCAGAGCCAAGCCTAAGATAGCTCTACTCTACTTTACTTTACTCTCTCTAGTCAATCCTAGCTCTACACTACTATACTCATCTATGCTCTACACAACTATACACCACTATGCTTTGGCCTGTTATGCTCTACTATGCTCTACTCTACTCTACTCTACTCTATGCCATTATATTCTTCTCTACTCTACGCTTACTATACTCTAGCCTAGCCTAACCTTGCCTAACCTAGGCTACCCTTGCCTAGACTACCCTAACCTAGCTCAACTCTATTTTACTCTACTCTAATGTATTGTACTTTACTCTAATGTGCTCTACTCTACTAACCCATACTCTTAGCTAGTCTAGCCTAACTTAGCCTAACCTAGCACTACTTTGCTCTACTCTGATCTGTTCTACTCTACTCTATTATGTTATGCTATGCTCTAATATGATCTACTCTATGCTACTCTACTTTATTGCACTCAATTCTAGCCTAGCAAATCTTAGCCTCGTCGAGCATTGCCTAGCCTAGCCTAATCGAGCTCTACTCTACTTTACTCTACTTTACTCTACTCTATTATACTCTAGCCTAGCCTACCCTAGCCTAGGCAAGCTTAGCCTAATCTAGCTCTACTCTACTATACTTTACTCTATTATACTCTACTCTAACCTAGCTTAGCCTAGCCTAACCTAACTAACTCTACTCTACTCTAGCCTAGCCTAGCTTGGCCTAGCCAAGCATATCCTAGCCTAACCTAACTTTTCCATACTCTGCTATACTTTGCTTTGCTCTACTCTACTTAACTTTACTCTACTCATCTCTATTCTACTCTTTCTTACTTTACTCTGCTCTGCTCTACTTTACTCTCCTCAGCTCTCCTCTTCTTTACTCTCCCCAGCTGTCCTCCTCTTTACTCTACTCTATTGTACTTTATTGTACTCTAAGCTAGCCAAACCTAGCCTAACTTAACCTAGCCTAGCTTTACACTACTCTCCTCTACTCAACTCAACTCTACTCTGCTCCAGCCTAGCTTAACCTAGCCAAGGCTACACTAGGTCTATTGTACTCTACTCTACTCTATTCCACTCTGTTAAACTCTAGCCTAGCCTAGCTGAGCCTAGCTTACCCTAGCCTAGCTTGACCTAGGTCTGCTCTACTTTACTCTACTCTACTCTAGTTTAATCTACCCTACTCTACTCTAACCTAGCTAAGCCTAGCCTAACCTAGCTCTATGTTATATTGCTCTACTCTCTAGCTTAGCCTAGCTTAGCTTATCCTAGACTAGCTCTGCTCAGCTCAACTCTGCTCTGTTCTACTCTTCTCTGCTCTACTTTGCCCTACTCTGTGCTTCTCTATTCTATTATACTCTAGCCTAGCCTAGCTTAGCAAATCATACCCTAACCTAGCTCTACTCTACTCCACTCCACTCTACCTACGTGACCCTACTCTACTCTACTCTAGCCTAGCATAACCTACCCTAGCCTAACCTAGCCTACCCTAGCTAGCCTTGTATAGCCTAGCTTAACCCAACCTAACCTAGCTTTACTTTACTTTTCTCTACTTTACTCTGCTCTACTCTAACCTAGCCTAGCATAGCCTAGCTCTGCTCTACTCTTCTCTACTCTACTATACTCTACTATACTCTACTATACTCTACTCCACTTTGGCCTAGCCTAACCAAGCTCTGCTCTTCTCTGCTTGCTCCATTTTACTCTGCTCTTCTTTATTTTTCTCTACTCTACTCTTCTCTCCTCTACTCTCCTACCCTCTACTCTACTCTACTAAGCTTTACTCTACTCTACTTGCTCTACTTTACTATGCTCTACAATGCTTTGCTCTTCTTTGCTCTATTCTGCTCTCTTCTCCTCTACTCTCCTCCCTTCTCCTCTTCTCTCCTCTCCTCTCCTCTCCTCTACACTCCTCTCCTCTACTCTACTCTACTCCACTCCACTATACTCTACTATACTATAATCTACTCTACTCTAATCTATTTTACTTTACTCTACTCTACTCTATTTTAGCCTATGTTAAGCTATCCCAGCCTAGCCAATCAAGCTCTACTCTACTCTAGCCGAGCCTAGCCTTGCCTTGCCAACCCTAGCCTACCTTAGTATAGTCTAGCCTAGCCTAACCTAGCTCTACCCAATCTTACTAGACTCTACACTACACTACTCTACTCTAATCTACTTTATCCTATCCTAGCCTAGCCTAACCAAGCTCAGCTCTACTCTACACTGTTCTGCTTTGCTTTTCTTTACACTACTCTGCTTTGCTATACTCTGTGATACTCTATGCTTCCCTACTCTTCTGTTTGGCTCTATGCTCCTCTGCTCTTCTTTCCTCTCCTCTTCTCTCTTATACTCTACTCTACTCTACTTTACTCTACTCCACTCTACTCTAATCTTCTCTATTCTGCTTTACTTTACTCTACTCTACACTACTCTACTCTACTCTGCTCTACTCTTGCCTAGCCTAACCTAACTAAGCTCTACTCTACTCTACTCTTCTTTGCTCTGCTCTACTCTTCTCTGCTCTACACTACTCTAGCCTATCCTAGCCTAGCTTAAAAAAACCTAGCTTTACACTACACCACTCTGCTCAACTCTACTTTACTCTAGCCTAGCCTAGCCTATCCTAACTTAGCTTTACTCTACTCTTAAATACTCTATTTTACTCTACTCTACTCTAACTTAGGCAAGCCTAGCCTAACCTAACTTACACAACTCTACTCTACTTATTATACTCTACTTCAGCCTAGCCTAACCTAATGCTACTCTACTTTACTCTACTCCAATCTACTCTACTATACTCTAATCTAACCTGGCCTAGCCTAGCCTAACATAACCAAGCTCTACTCTACGCTACTCTACTTTAGCCTAGCCTGGCCTAGTTGAGCCTAACCTAGCATAGCCTGGCTATACTTTTGCTCTACTCTGCTCATCTCCACTCTACTCTGCTCTACTCCACTCTACTCTCCCCTAGCCTAGCCAATCTTAGCTTAGCTTATCCTTACTAAGCCTAGCCAAATCTAATATGGCTCTACTCTATTATACTCTATTCTACTCTACTCTATTATACTCTTCTCTAACCTTGCATAGACTAGCTTAGCCAACCTAACTCAACTCTATTAAGCCTGCTCTACTCTACTCTGCTCTGCTCTACTCTACCCTACTCTGATCTTCTCTGTTATACTTTGTTGTCCTCTAATGTGCTCTGCTCTACTCTGCCTTGCTCTACTCTACTCTGCTCTACTTTGTTCTCCTCTACTCAACTCTGCTCTACTCTACTCTAGCCTAGTTTAGCCTAGTTTAGCTTTGCTTAACCTAACCTAGCTCTACTTTACTCTACTCTGCTCTATTCTACCCTAGCATTGCCTAGCCAAGCCTTCTCTAGCTTAGCCTCTATAACCATGCCTAGCCTAGCCTAACCTTACCCTACTCTACTATATTCTACTCTGACCAAGTCTAGCATAATATAACATTGCCCTGCTCTACTCTAGTCTGCTCCACTCAACTCTACTCAACTCTAATCTTCTTTGCTCTACACTGCACTACTCCTCTACCCTACTCTACTCTAGCCTAGTTTAGCCTAGCCTAATATAGCTCTACCTATTTTACTCTTCTTTACTCTACTTTACTCTACTCTAATCTACTCTACTCTACTCTACTCTAACTTAGCTAACTTAGCCTAGCTTAACCTAGCTCAGCTCTACCCTAATCAATCGTATTCTACTATACTCTACTCTAGCTTAGCTAAGTTTAGCCTAGCCTAACCTAGCTCTGCTTTACTCTACTCTACTATACTATGCTTTCCTATACTCTGGTAATATCTACACTACTCTACTCTTTTTTATAATACACTAGCCTTGCCGAGCCTAAACCAGCTCTACTCTACTTTAGCCTAACCTAACCTACCCTAGCCTAACCTTACTCTACTCTACTTACCCTACTCTATTATAACTTAGCCTAGCTTAGGTTTACCTAACCTAGCTCTACTCTACTATGCTTTACTCTACTCTACTCCACTCTTGCCTAGCCTAGACTTGTGTAGCCAAAATAGCCTAACTTTGCTCTACTCTGCTCTACTCTACTATACTCTTCTTTGCTTTACTCTGCTCAGCTCTGCTCTGCTTCACCCCACTCAACTCTACTTTGCTCTACTCTACTCAACTCTACTCTAGCTTAGTGTAGCCTAGCCTAGGCTAGCCACTCTAACCTTGCCTAGCCTTGCCTCGTCTAGCCTAACTTTGTTGTACTTTACTTTAATCAACACAAGCCTAGCATAGCCTAGCCTAACTTGGCTCTACTCTACTCTGCTATGCTCAACTTTTCTATACTTTATTTTACTATACTATACTATTGCCTAGTTTAGGTTAGCCTAGTCTAGCCTAGCCAAACCTAGCTCTACTTTGCTTTACTTTAATGTACTATATATCACTATACTGTAGCCTCACTAGCCTAACCTGGCTCTACTCTACTGTACTCTACTCTACTCTAACATAGCAAAGCCAAGCCTAACCAAGCTCTACTTTACTCTACTCAGCCTTACTCTACTTTATTCTACTCTAGCCTAGCCTACTTTAGCCTAGCCTAGCCTAGCTTAAACTAGCTCTACTCTACTCTGCTCTGCTCTACTCTGCTTTGCTCTACTCTGCTTTACACTTCTTCGCTTTACTATTCTCTATTCTACTTTTTTCTAGCCTAACCTAGCTCTGCTCTACTTTATTATATACTACTCTACAATACTCTACTCTACTCTACTCTACTCTTCTTTACTCTTCTCTATTGTACTCTAACTTAGCTTAACCAATCTATACTCTACTCTTTTCTACTCTACTCTAGCATAGCTTGACCTAGCCAAAAATTCTTACCTATCTTAACCTTGCTCTGCTCTTCTCTACTCTGCTCTACTCTGTTCTGCTCTATTCTAACCTAACTAGCCTATCCTAGCTTAACCTAGCTTTACTCTACTCTACCCTACTCTACTCTACTCAACTCTATGCTTGCCTTTCTTAACCTAGCTCTACTCTACTCTACTCTACTGTGCTCTCCTCTACTATGCTCTGTTCTGTTCTGCTCGACTCTGCTCTACTATACTCTACTTTATTATACTCTACTAAACTCTAGCATAGCCTAGACTAGCCTAACCTAACCTAGCACAACACTACTCTACTCTTACCTAGCTTAGCATAGCCTAACCTAGCCTAACTCACCTAACTATACTATACTAAACTCTACTCTTCCATATTACACTCTACTCTACTCTGCTCTACTCTATTCTATTATACTCTACTCTAACTTAGCCTAGCCTAGTATAGCTTAGCCTAACCTTGCTCTATTATGCTTTGCTTTTCTCCACTCTACTCTACTTTTGTCTACTCTACTTTTCTCTGCTTTGTCCTACTCTGCTCTACTTTACTTTACTCTACTCTTCTCTACTCTTCCCCACTCTACTCTACTTTGCTCCACTCTAATCTATTATACTCTAGCTAAGCCTAACCTAAACAAGCAAAGCCTAATGGAGCTCAGCTCTACTTTACTCTTCTTTATGCTACTCTACAATACTCTACTCTACTCTAGCCTAGCTTAGCTTATCCTAGCTTAACCTAGCTTATCCTAATCAAAATCTATCCTACTCTACTCTACTCTACTATATATTATACTTTACTCTACTCTACTCTACTCTACTCAAATCTGCTATACTCCAATCTACTTTTACTTAGCCTATCCTAGCTCTACTCTTCTCCACTCTACTCTAGCCTACTCTAGCCTAACCTAGTGCTATTTTGCTTTGCTCTACTCTTCTCTATTGTATTCTTCTCTTCTTTTCTCTACTTTACTTTACTCTGTGTTGCTCTACATTATTCTACTCAACTCTATTCTACTCTACTCTATAATACATTAGCATAGCCTTTCCTAACCTAGCACTACTCTACTCTACTCTAGCTTAGCCTTGCCTCACTAAGCCTAACCTAACCTAGCTATGCCTATCCAAACATAACTTAACCTAGCTTTACCCTGCTCTACTCTCTTTTACTCCACTCTATTCTACTATACTCTACTCTACTCTAGTCCAACCTAGCCTATCCAAGCTTAGCCTAACAAAGCTTTACTCTACTCTACTTAATCTAGCATAGCCTAGCCTAGCCTAACCTAACCTAGCTTAACCTAGCTCTTCTCTACTATGCTCTACTCTATTATACTCTGTTATACTCTACTCTACTCTATTCTACTCTACTCAACTTTGTTATGCTCTTCTCTACTCAGCTCTACTTTGTTCTACTCTACTCTATTCTTCTATTCTCTATTATGCTTTGCTCTACTCTACTATTCTCTTCTTTATTCTTCTTAGCTCTGCTATGCTCTACTCTACTCCACTCTAATCGAGCCTTGTTAGCCTAACCTAGTCTAGCCTAACCTAACTAAGCTCTACTCTACTCTACTCTAACATAGGTTTGCCTGTCCTCACTCTACTCTGTTATACTCAGCTCTACTCTACTCTCCTCTACTCCACTCTGCCCTACTCTTCTCTGCTCTACTCATCTCTGCTCTACTCTACTCTACTCTTCTCTACTCTACTATACTCTACTACACTATACTCTACTCTCTTTAACCTAGCCTAGCCAAGCTAGCCAAACCTAGCTCTACTTTACTCTAATCTTCTCTACTCTGCTCTACTCTTATCTTCTATGCTCTGCTATTCTCACATCTGCTCTACTTTGATCGTCTTTTCTCTACTCTGCTATATTTTGATCCACTCTTCTCTATTCTACTATGTACTTTACTCTGCTCCACTCTGCTTTGCTATGCTCCACTCTACTTTACTCCACACTACTCTACCCTACTCTACTCTAGCCTAACGAAGCCTTGCCAACCACAACTTAGCCTAACTTAGCTCTACTCGAGTCTACTCTGCTCTGCTCTATTTTTTGCTACTCTAATATGATTTTCTCTACTCTGATGTACTCTACTTTACTTTGCTTTGCTTTGTTTTGCTTTATTCTGCTCTACATTACTCTACTCTATTCTACTCTACTTTGCTCTACTCTATTCTACTCAACTATACTTTGCTCTACTCAACTTTACTACACTCTACTCTTCTTTTGTCTACTATAGCCTTGTTTAGCCAATCCTAGCATAGCCTAACCTAGCTCTACTTGACTTTACTTTACTCTACTCTACTCTAAGCTAGCCGAGCCATCCTTAGAAGAGACAAGCTTAGCCTATCCTAACTAAACTCTACTCTACTTTATTCTATACTACTCAAATATACTCTTCTCTACTCTAACTTAGCATAGCCTAGCTTATCCTAACTTAGCTCAACTCAACTTTACTCTATTATAATATATTCTACTCTATTCTGGCCTAGCCTAGCATTGCAAAACCTAGCTTTGCTCTACTATGCTATGCTCTACTCTACTCTACTCTGATATGCTATGCTCTACTCTATTTTGCTATACTCTACTCTACTTTGCTCTGCTATGCTCTACTTTACTCTACTTCACTCCACTCTTCTCTGCTCTACTATGCTCTACGTAGCTCTACTCTACTCAGCACTCCTCTCCACTCCTCTCCTCTCTTCTACTCTCCTCTCCTCTCCTCTCTCTCCTCTCCACTCTACTATACTCTACTGTATTATACTCTACTCTACTCTATTCTACTCTAGCCTTGCCTAGCCTAATATAACCCTACTCTACTCTACTCTACTTTACTCGAACTAGACATGCCTATCATATCCTGGCCTAGCCAAACCTAGCTCTACTAGACTCTACTCCACTCTACTCTACTTTAGCCTAGCATACCCTAGCCTATCTTAGCTCTATGATACTCTACTTTACTCAACTCTTTTTTACACTACTCTACTCTACTCTGCTCTCCTATGCTCTACTATGCTCTACTCAACTCAACTCTACTCTACTCTACTCTAGCCTAGCCTAACCTAGCCTTGTTTAGCCTAAACAAGCTCTACTCTACTTTATTCTACTCTAAAATACTACTCTAGCCTAGCTTAGCTTAGCCTAGCCTAGCCCACCCTAATCAAATGTAGCTCTGCACTACTCTAATCAACTCTACTCTACTCTACTCTACTCAACTCTACTCTACTTTAGCCTAGCCTAGCCTAACCTAGCACTACTCTTTCTACTAAGCTCTGCTCTACCCTACTCTACTTTAGCCTTGCCTAACATAACCTAACTTTATTTTACTCTGCTTTTTTTGCTCTTCTCTCTATCTTTATCTACTCTTCTCTACTATGTTATGCTCAACTCTACTTTAATTTTCTCTTTTTTGCTCTACTCTACTCTACTCCACTCTACTCTGCTGTACTCTAGCCTAGCCTAACACAACCTAGCTCTACTCTATCCTACTCAAGTCTACTCCACCCTAATTTAGCCTAGCCAATCCACCTTATCCTAGCCTAGCCTAACCAAGCTTTACTCTACTTTACTCTATTCTACTCTACTCCACTCTACTCGACAAAACTCTAACCTAATTTAGTCTAGTGTAGCTTATCCTAACCTAGCTCTACTCTACTCTTCTCTACTCAACTCTACTCAACTCTGTCCAAACCTAGCCTAGCCTATCCTAACTCTGCTCTACTCTGCTCTGCTCTATTCTACTCCACTTTGTTATGCTTTGCTCAACTCTACCTCACTTAGCTCTATTCTATTCTGCTCTTCTCTACTCTACTCTGCTCTGCTCTACTCTGCTCTACTCTACTATACTCTACTCTACTTTACACTACTTTATTATACTCTAGCCTAGCCTAACATAGCCTAGCCTAGCCAAACCTTACTCTACTCGACGCTGCTCTACTCCACTATACTATACTATACTCTACTATACTATACTATACTTGTTATAAAAGGTAAAATATTATATGTTTAATCTTCAATAATTCAAATGTGGCTTGGATGATTTCAGATCGACAGTAGGATGAGCCAGGAGCTCAATTGGAGGCTGTTGGAATTTCTGAAATTTTCTGGGGATTTTTCGGAGCACCGAGGAAATTTTTAAGTAATTTTCCCTGTTTAATTGGATTTTTGGAAATTCAAAAATCTCTTTAAATCGGTCCATTAGATTTTTAAACCGGAATTTGGTTTTTACCGCGCGTGAACCGGACCGGAGCGGTTCAGCGAAGGCGGGGGGCGGTTCGCCGAGTGCGTTTGCACGTGCGGTTGGATAAGCCGCGGATAAGCGGATCGGACGGATGAGAACAACGGTGGAGATTAACCGGCTGATCGGGGTTAAGCGGCGTTATTAGAAAGTCAACCGGCGCTTAATGGATTCTTAACGGGTTATTACCGGGTTAAGCTGGGTATTTAACCGGAACTGTTTCGGACTTTAGGGTTTCTAACGGCGGTTAGAGGCGAAGTGTTCGCGGCGAACGGCGGTGATTTCCGACAGCCTTCCAAGGGGCTTTTGGTAACCGGAGATTCGCGGGACAGAGGCGAGCATTTTGGTACCGGTTTCTTTCGGCGAGGGGCTGCGGTTGATCGCGTGCGGGCTTCACCGTCGCCGGCGACGAGCAAAGGTAGGAAATTCAGTCTAAATTAATTAATTAGCAAATTAAAATATGGATTATTTTGCGAATGGTAGGAAATTCAGATTTAAATTAGTTATTTAGCAAATTAAAAATATGGATTATTTTGCAAATAGCTACCGGAGCATGCGGATTGTGGTTTTTGAAATTGATTAATGCAAATTATTGATTTTAGCATTTTAGGGTTTTCGGAAAATTATACCCGCCGAATTCGGAAATTTTACCGAGCATGTGTTGATTCGATTATGTGCTTTAATCATGTTAAGATAGTATCAAATGCTGAAATTTGTTTAATTTCATAGATTGTTAAAATGGGGATCGGATGAAACTTCGACGGAAATTTTGATTGAACCTTAGAAATTAGTGGCGTTATTGAAACATTAGGATAGTACGAACATCGGATTTTGTTTCTCCTTGATCTCAGTCGCCGGAAATCGACGGGGAAAACGGAATTTTCCCGGAGGAATCGTCGACTAGGGTTTCGCGGGTGCCGGGCGGAGGAAGGAGATGGATTAGATTAATTACGGTCTAGTTAATTAAGTAATTGTAATTATTCAATATTTATTAATAATTAAATGCTAAACGTCGGCTGGAAATTTGGATTAAATATTCGGCCGGTGGGTTCTCGATTCAGCGCGAAGACCCGAACCGGTGGCGAGATCCGGTTCAGGAGATTCGGCGCGGACGAACGGCGCGGCGCGGAGGAAAATTTAATTTCGGAAATTAATCCAAATTTTTGGAAAAAGGATATATGTGGAATTTAAATTTTATTCGGAAATTTATTCCGAATTTCGGAGAATGGATAAAGGGCGGAAATTGATTTTGGAATTTAAAAATTTCCTGAAGTGAGAAAAAGGTGATTTT
Source organism: Vanilla planifolia (assembly GCA_023846275.1). NCBI lineage: Eukaryota > Viridiplantae > Streptophyta > Magnoliopsida > Asparagales > Orchidaceae > Vanilla > Vanilla planifolia. The sequence goes on from JAIUJO010000687.1 coordinate 461,794, forward strand.
AGGAAATCACATAGCCAAGTTGAAATTGACTGTTGGAAATTATCCATAAATTCAATGCAGCTGGATTAGTTGGAAGGAAGTGTGACACTTGGGTAAGTGCTACCAGAATAGTCAGAATTTTGGTACAGTTTGTGTTGCTTGGATGGCAATGGCATGGTTTGAGTCAGTTTACTCAGTGTTGGCATATTTCACGGATTGGCATATTGGACCGGACTACTATAGACCCTATATGATGTTTTAGGGTAGTTGTGGTAGGTAACTGTGTGGTTCAGACTTAGCTTCCACAGTATACATGTGACTGGTAGGCGCCATGCGTGTTTCGAGATGGGCAATCCCACTGGCATGCTTTGCCTAGGCGCCATGCGTGTTTCGAGATGGGCAATCCCACTGGCATGCTACATAGACGCTGAGGTGTCGGGTGCTAGGCGTTATGATGCGTGTTTCGAGATGGGCGTATCCCACTGGCATGCTTTGCCTAAGCGCCATGCATGTTTCGAGATGGGCGATCCCACTGGCATGCTACCTGGAAGCTCAGAGGAGAGCTACTCTGGTGTGACTGGGGTGACTGTGGTTGGTCGGAGTCTGGAACTGAGAGTGCCTTTCCACCCTACATTGTTATGCTGTATTCCTATACTCTTGCTATTATCCTTCTCTTGCATGTGAGTTTTTACTAGCTGTCTTTCCTACTGGGCGTAGCTCACTCCTTTATTATCTATATTTTTCCAGCGGCTCGACAGCTTTGACGCCACCCAGATTAGGTGGGATCGTGGTCAGCAGGCTAGTGGAGGATATCTGATCTGTGATTTTCTGAGACATTTTGGTTAGTGTGATTGATACTATTGGATGTATTCAGGGAGACTGTTATTCTTATGTCATGTAATATGTGAGGGTGATTCTGACTTATGTATCTAGTTGGATGATATTGTATTTGTTGGACTTGGATCTTATTCTTGTGATGTAGTTTCCATTCACTGTTTTACTTTATTGTCTTGGTGGTATAGTGTGTGGAGTGCCATAATCTGAGGATGTTATGTATTTTATTTTTGATGGTGAGGTCATTACATGACTATGGAACTTAACCGTGGGGATTCAGACTTCTATTAGATCAGTTCTCCTACCGGTATGGGTTAGGAGTATGGGGTCTAGTAGGAGTAACATTGCGCGAGTCCATCTGTTAATTCAGGAGTCATGAACCTGATTTGACGGTGTACCCGGGAGATGGGATCCACATTGTTAAGGAAAGTAGGTGTGTAATGATGTGTTATATCCTATGTTTTTCGTAGGCTACTCAGGTTGGTATGGGACGATCTGAGCTGTCTATATGCAAAAAAAAAAAAATATGCCAAAAATCAGCCTAGGAAAAAATGGGGTGTAACAATACTATACTCTACTATACCATACTATACTCAACTCTACTTTACTCTACTCTACTCTAACCTAGCCTAGCCTAACTTAGCCTAGCCAAGCTCTACTCTACATTACTTTGCTTTGCTTTGTTCTACTTTGCTCTACTCTACTTTGCTCTACTCTACTTTACCCTACTCTACTCTACTTTACTCTACTATTCTACTCTACTATGCTCTATTTTACTTTGATCTACTCTATTCTACTCTACTCTTACTTAGCCAAGCCTAGCCTAACTGAGCTCTACTTTGCTCTATTCTATTCTATCTAGCCAAGCCTAGCCTAACCTAGGTTAGCCTAACAAAGCTCTACTCTGCTCTGCTCTTTTCTACTATACTCTTCTCTACTCTAACCTGGCCTTGTCTAGCTTAACCTAACCTTGCTATACCTAATTGTACTCTACTTTAGCCTAACCTCACCTAGCATTGTCTATCTTAGGCTAACCTAGTTTTTCTCTACTTTTCTCTGCTCTTATTTGCTCTACTCCACTCTATTATTCTTTACTCTTCTCTACACTATTATGCTCTTCTCTTCTCTACTACACTCTACTCTGCTCTCCTCTGCTCTCCTCTACTCCACTCTACCCTACTATGTTTTGCTCTAACCTACCTTAACTAGCTCCACTTTACTCATCCTAACTGTATTCTAATCTTGCTTAACCTAAACGAGCCTAGCCTAGCCTTCTCTAAACTAGCTTAACTCTACTATACTCTACTCTATAATAGACTAGCCTATCCTAACTTAACATAACTATACTATACTCTACTCTACTCTAGCCAAGCCTAGCTAAACCTCACCTAACCTAGCTTTGCTCTACTCTACTCTACTCCTTTCTGCTCTACTCTACTGTACTCTTTTCATCTCTTCTCTGTTCTGCTCTTCACTACTCTACTCTACTCTACTCTACTCTACTCTGCTCTACTCTACTCTATTGCAATCTGCTCTATTCCACTCCACTCTACTCTACTCTACTCTAACATACTCTAGCCTAAGCTAGCCTAACCTACCTCTACTCTACTCTAGTCTACTCTACTCAACTCTAGCCTAGCCTAGCCAAGCTTAACCAACCATAGCCAAACCTAGCCTTACTTAACCTAGCTCTACCCTACTATAGTCTACTCTAACATAACCTAGCCTAACCTAACCTTGCTCTACCCTATTCTACTCTGCTCAACTCTATTATACTATACTCTACTCTAACCTAGTCGAGCCTAGGTTAGCCTAACCTAGCGCTTCTCTACTCTTCTCTACTCTACTCTGCTTTACTCTACTCTACTCTTCTCTTCTTTGCTCTACTCTATTCTACTGTACTCTAGCCTAACCTTGTCTAACCTAGTCAAGCTCTACTTTACTCTACTATACTCCCGCCTAGCCTAGCCTACCCTAGCTTAGTTTAACTTAGCTCTACTCTCGTTTACTTTACTCAACTTTACTCTACTATGCTCTAGTCTAACCTAGCCTAGTCTAGCCTAGCCTAACCTTACTCTACCCTACTATACTATACTCTAGTCGAGCCTAGCCTAGCCTATTCTCATCTAAACTATGTTTTCTCTTGCTTTGCTCTACTCTGCTCTACCTTTCTCTAATGTACTCTACTCTGCTCTACCTTTCTCTAATGTACTCTACTCTGCTCTGCTCTACTGGACTCTACTCTGCTCTGCTTTACTCAGCTCTGTTAGGCTCTCGTCTGTTCTTCTCTGTTCTACTCTGCTCTACTCTACTCTAGTTTATTACAATCTAGCCTTGTCTAGCCTAGCTTTACGTAGCTCTACTCTACTCTACTCTGTACTACTCAATTTTACTCTACTCTTGCCTAGCCTAACCTAGCCTAGCTTAGACTAGCCTAATCTAACTATACTCTCCTTTAATCTTCTCTAATCTACTTTGACCTAACCTATCTCTACTCTACTCTACTCTAGCCTAGCTCAGCCGTGCCTAACCTTGTTCTACTAAACTCTATTCTTTTCTACTCTATTACACTTTGCTTTACTAATCTCTTCTCTACTATACTTTGCTCTACTCAGCAATACTCTACTCTACTTGACTTTGCTTTGCTCTACTCTGCTATATTCTGCTCTGCTCAACTCCACTTTACTCTACTTTTATTGTACTCTAACATAGCCTAGCTTAACCTTACACTACTCTACTCTGCTCTGCTCTAGCCTAAGCTTGCCTTGCCTAGCTTACCCTAGCCTAACCTAACCTAGCTCCACTCGACTCTACTCAACTCTATTCTAATCTACTCTACTATAGTCTACTCTACACTAATCTACTCTAACATAACCTTGCCAAACCTAACCTAGCTCTACCCTACTCTGATCTACTCTACTCTACTCTACTCAACTCTTGGCTTACCTAGCCAAGCCTAACATCGCCTAACCTGACTCTACTCTACTCTTCCATATTCTGCTCTACCTAATCTATTATACTTTTCTCTACTCTGTCATGTTCTACTTCTCTCTATAGTGTTATGCTTTACTATGCTCTACTCTGCTCACCTTTTCTTTACTCTGCTTTGCTCTACTCTGGTTTACTCTTCTCTACACTGTTCTACTTTACTCTGCCTCTCCTCTACTTAACTCTACTTAACTCAACACTACTCTACTCTACTCTACTCTAGCATAGCCAAGCCTAACTAAGTTTTACTCTACATTACTCTACTCCACCCTACTCTACTCTTATCTACTCTACTCTTCTCTGCTCTACTCTATTCTACTCTAACCTAGTATAGCCAAGGCCAACCAAACTCTACTCAACCTTATTCTACTCTATTCTACTCTAATCTACTCTTCTTTATTATACTCTACCCTACTGTTGCATAGCCTAGCCTAGCCTAGCCATGCCTAGCCTAACATAACTCTACTCTACTCTGCTCAACTCTAGTCTGCTCTACTCTCTTTCACTTTGTTCTACTCTACTCTACTCAGCTCTATATTTCTCTACTATACCCTACTTTGCACTGGTCTATTCTACTCTACTCTAACCTAACATCCTAGTCTAACTAAAATTTACTCTACTTTACTCTACTTTACTCTACTCTACTTTACTCTACTATACTCTACTCTACTCTACTCTACTTTAACCAATCCTATCCTACCCTAGCTTAACCCAACCTAACCTAGCTCTAATCTTCTCTACCTTACACTACTCTACTCTACTGTAACCTAGTCTAGCTTAACCTATCCTATCCTCTCCCTAGTCTAATTTATTCTACTCTACTCTGCTCTTCTCTAGTCTGGTCAACTCTATTATATTGTAGCCTAGCCTAACCTAGACTAATCTGGCTCTGCACCACTAAACTCTACTTTACTTTTCTCTGCTCTACTCTATTCTCCTCCACTCTCTATTACTCTGGTCTACTCTACTCATCTTTGCTTTCATCTACTTTGCACTACTCTATTTTGCTCAACTTTTCTCTACTTTACTCTACTTTATTTAGCTCTCCTCTCCTCTCTTCTCCTCTTCTCTCCTCTACCCTTCTCTACTCCACCCTACTATAGTCTACCCTACTCTACCCTACTCTAATCTATTCTAGCCTAGCCTAGCCCTCCCTAGTTGAGCCTAATCTAGCTCTAACCTACTCTACTCTACTCTAGCCAAACCTATCCTAGCCTAGCATAGCCTTGCTTTACTTAGCATCACATAGCTCTACTATATTCTATTATACTCTATACTACTATACTCTACTCTATCCTAGCATTGCCTATGCTAGCTTTGCTCTACTCTACTTTGCTTTACTCTGCTTTGTTCTACACTACTCTACTTTGCTCCATAATTTTTTGCTCTACTCTACTCTACTCATCTACTTTGCTCTTCTCTACTCTACTCTACTTTTCTCTAGTCTCCTCTACTCTACTCTATTCTACTCTACTCTACTCTATTTTACTCTACTCTACTCTACTCTACTCTACTCTACTCTATTCTACTCTATTCTACTAAGCTCTACTCTATTTTATTCTACTCTAACTTTACTCTGCTATACTCTACTCTACCCTAGCCTAGCATAACCAAGCTTTACTCTACTTTACACTACTCTACTTTAATCTTGCCTAGCCTAGCTTAGCTTAGCTTGTTCTAACCTACCCGAACTTAGATTAACCTAATATAACCAAGTTCTACTCTACTCTACTCTACTCTAACCTAGCCTAGCCTAGCCTAACCAAGCTTACTATACTCTACTCTACTCTATTCTAGCCTAGACTAGCCTAAGTTAGCTCTACTCTACTCTGCTCTGCTCCACTATGCTCTACTCTACTCTACTATGCTCGATTCTACTCTACTATGCTCTGCTCCTCTCTCCTCTACTCTATTATACTCTGCTCTACTCTACTATATAGTCTAGCCTAGCCTAATATAGCTTTACTCCACTCTACTCCACTCTAGAAGGGCCTAGCCTCGCTTGGCCTACCCTAGCCTTGTCTAGCCTCACCTAGCATTGCCTTGCCTATCCTAGCTCTACACTACTCCACTATACTCTACTGTATTCTTCTGTACTCTGCTCCACTTTACTCTACTCTAACTTAGCCTAGCCTAACCTAAATTAGCTCTACTTTACTCTACTCTACTCTACTCTACTCTACTTTATTCAACATTGCTTTACTCTACTCTAGCCTTGTCTAGCCTAGCCAAGCCAAACCTTGCTTAATTCTACACTAGCCTATTGTACTTTATTATGATATCCTCTACTCTAGCCTCTCATAGCCTAACATAGCCGAAACTAACCTAGCTCTACTCTACTCTACTAACCTCTACTCCACTCTACTCCATATTACTCTACTCAACTCTATTCTACTCTACTAAACTCTACTCCACCCTACTTTACTCTACCCTACTCTAACCTAGCAAATCATAGCCTCACCGAACCTAGCCTTGCCTAGCCTAACTTTGCTCTACTATACTCTACTCTACTATATTCTACTCTACTCTTCTCTCTGTACTCTACTCTACTTTAACCTAGTTGAGTCTAGGCAAGCATAGCTTAGCCTAGCCTAGCCGAACCTTGCTCTATTCTACTTTGCTCTAATCTTCTCTATTATGCTCTATTCTACTCCGATTTTCTCTACTCTACTATACTCTTCTTTGGTTTGCTCTACTCTACTTTGCTCTTTTTTTCTTTGCTTTATTCTACTTTATTATGCTATGCTTTACTCTACTTGCTCTACTCCACTCTACTCTACTTTACTCTACTAAACTCTAGACTACTCTAGCCTAGTTTAGCCTTGCCTAAGCTAGCCTAACCTTGTCCTACTCTACTTAATCTACTCTACTCTGCACTACTCTACTCTACTCTAGCCTAGCCAAGCTTAGCCTTCTCTAACTTCGCCTAGCCTTCCCTTGTCTATCCATTACTGGCCATGCCTAGAGTAGCCTAACCCAGCTTTACTCTTCTTTACTCTACTCTACTCTAGCTTTGCTTAGCCTAACTTAACCAAGCCTTTCTTAACCTAGCTCTATCTTACTGTGCCCTATTCTGCTCTGTTACATTCTATCCTGGCTTATCTTTGCCTGGCCTAGCCTAACCTAGCTCTACTCTACTCTACTCAACTCTAGCCTAGCTCAGTCAAACCTAGCCTAGCCTAACCTCAATTTGCTCTACTATACACTACTCTTCTCTACCCTACTCTGCTTTAATCTACTTTTCTCTGCTCTGTTATGCTCTTTTCTACTCTACTCTGGTTTGCTCTTCTCTACTCTGCTATACTTTTCTCTGATATGCTCTACCCAGCTCTATTCTACTATGCTCTCCTCTCCTCACCTCAACTCTCCTCCCCTTAACTCTCCTCTCTTTTCTTCTCCTCTCTTCTTCTTTACACTACTCTACTCTACTCTACTTACTCAACTCTACTTTACTCTACTCCACTCTAATCTATTCTACTCTACTCTACTCTACTTTATTCTACTCTACTTTACTCCACTCTTGTCTAACCAAGCCTTGCCTTACTTAATCTAGCTCTACTATACTTTACTCTACTCTATCCTAGCCAAGCTTACCCTAGCCTAGCCTATTATTTCCTAGCTATACTCTACTCTATTCTAATCTGCTATAGCCTAGCCTAACCTAAACTTGCCTAACATAAAATAACCTCGCTTTACTCAGCTCTACTCTAGACTGCTCTGCTCTACTCTTCTCTACATTACATTACTCTACTATACACTTTTACTCTACTCAGCTTTACTTTCCTTTGCTTTGCTCTACTCTACTCTGCTTTGCTCTCCTCTTTTCAACTTTACTCTACTCTACTCTACTCTACTCTACTTCAATCTTCTCTACTCTACTTTACCCTCTTCTAGTCTAGCCTAGCCAAACCTAGCTCTGCTGTACTCTACTCTACTTTAGCCAACCATAATCTATCCTAACCTACTCTATTATATTCTGCCCTTCTATGCCCTACTCTGTGTGGCTCTCCTCTCCTCTCCTCTCTTTTAGTCTGCTTTGCTATACTCTGCTCTACTATGCTCTCTTCCACTCTACTCTACTCTTCTCTTCTCTCCTCTACTTTACTCTAGTCAACTCAACTCTACTTTACTCTGCTCCATTCTACTCTAGCTTAGCTTAGTCGAGCCTAACCAAGCTCTACTATACTTTACTTTACTCTACTCTACTTTACTCTAATCTACTGTACTCTACTCTACTCTACTCTAACCTAGCATAGCCTAGTGAAACTTACCTCTTCTCTAATCTACTCTACTAAACTCTACTCTACTTTAGCCTAGCTTAACCTAAGCTAGCTAAGCCTAGCCTACCTTAACTTTGCTCTGCTATACTCTTCTCTATTATGCGCTTCTTTGTTCTACTCAGCTTGACTTTGTTTTGCTTTGCTGTTCTCTGCTCTGCTCTATTTTGCTCCATTCAACTCTACTCTAACCTAGCCTATCCTAGCCTAACTTAGCTCTACTCTACTATACTTTACTCTATTCTACTTTACTCTAACCTAACCTTGCCTACACTAGCCTAGCCTTGCCTAGCCTAACTTAGCCTAACCAAAAATAACTCGTCTACTTTATTCAACTCTACTCTACCTTACTCAATTCTACTCTAACCTAGCCTTACCTAACCTATCCTAACCTAGCTCTCCTCTGCTATACTATACTCTACTCTACTCTACTATACTGTACTCTACATTAACCAAGCCTAACCTTGCTCTGCTCTACTCTACTCTGCTCTGATATACTTTTCTCTACTCTGTTCTACTTTAGTTTACTTTTCTTTACTCTGTTATGCTCTTTTCTACTCTGCTCAGCTCTATTATACTATGCTCTCCTCTCCTCATCTCACCTCTCCTCCCCTCTCCTCTCCTTTCTTTTCCTCTCCTCTCCTCTACTTTATACTACACTACTCTACTCTACTCTACTCTACTTCACTCCACTCCACTCTACTCTACTCTACTCTACTCTATTCTACTCTACATTACTCTACTCTTTGCCTAACCAAGCCTTTCCTTACTTAATCTAGCTCTACTCTACTCTACTCTTCTCTATTCTAACCTAGCTTACCCTAGCTTAGCCTATCCTATCCTAACCTAGCTCTACTCTGCTCTATTATAACCTAGCCTAACCTAAACTTTCCTAACATAGAATAACCTTGCTTTACTCAGCTCTACTCTGTACTGCTCTGCTCTACTCTTCTCTACACTACACTGCTCTACTCTACTCTTTTGCTCTACTCAGCTCCACTTTGCTATGCTTTGCTCTACTCTACTCTGCTCTCCTCTTTTCTACTTTACTCTACTCTACTCTACTCTGATCTTCTCTACTCTACTCTATTCTACTATACTCTACCCAACTCTAGCCTAGCCTAACCAAACCAGCTCTACTCTACTCTACTCTGCTTTAGCCAACTATAATCTACTCTAGCCTACTCTACTATATTATACTCTTCTTTACTCTGCTCTACTCTCCTCTCCTCTCCTCTCTTCTACTCTACTTTGCTCTACTCTGCTCTACTCTATGCTCCTCTACTCTATTCTACTCTTCTCTTCTCTCCTCTACTATGCTCCACTCAACTCTACTCCACTCTACTCTGCTCCGTTCTACTCTAGCTTAGCCTAGCCTACCCTATCTTAGCCTAGCATAGCCTAACCAAGCACTACTATACTTTACTCTACTCTACTCTACTCTAGTCTACTTTACTCTAATCTACTCTACTCTACAATCCTCTACTCTAACCTCGCATTGCCTAGCAAAACTTACCTCTGCTCTAATCTACTCTACCATACTCTACTCCACTTTAGCCTAGCTTAACCTAAGCTAGCCATGCTTAGCCTAACTTAACTTTGCTCTACTATACTCTTCTCTATTATGCTCTTAATTTTTATGCTTGGCTCTACTCTGCTCTTCTCTACTTTACTCTATTCTACTCTACTCTCCTCTACTATACTTTACACTATGCTACTCTACACTATTCTAGTCCACTTTGTCCTTACATAGCCTAGCCTAGCCTAACTAGCCTAACCTACCATTGTTCTACTCTACTCTATTCTACATTGCTCTACACTACTCTACTCCACTCCACTCGATTTTACTTCTCTCCTCTGCTCTTTTTCTCAGCTATACAATGCTCTGCTATCGTTTGCTCTACTCTATGATACTCTACTATGCTCTACTATATTCTACTTTACTTTACTCTACTCTACTCTACTCTACTTTAGCCTGGCCTAACTGAGCTATAATCCTCTATAATCTACTCTACTCTACTCGACTCTACTCTAGCCTAGCCTAGCCTAGCTTAGTCGACCTTATCTTACCCTAGCCTAGCCTAGCCTTGCGTAACCTCGCTCTACTCTACTCTTCTCAACTCTAAACTAGCCAAGCCTAGCCTAGCATAACCTAGCTGTAATCTACTCTACTCTACTCTATACTACACTACTCTACACAAGCCTAACTTAGCCTCACCTAACCTAGCCTACCTTAGCCTAACCTAGCTCTACACCACTCTACTCTATTCTACTTTTCTCTGCTCTACTCTACTCTACTTTTTTGTTCTCTACTCTACTCTCTTTTGCTATACTATACTCTACAAAGTTATACTTTGCTCTGTTCTACCCTACTCTACTCTACTACGCTTTGCTCTACTCTGCTCTGCTTTCTCTGCTCTGTCCAACTCTACTCTGCTTTGCTCTGCTCTACTCTACTATACTCTACTTTGCTCTACTCTACTCTGCTCTGCTTTACTCTCTACTCTACTCTACTTTACTTTACTCTACTTTACTCTAGCCTAGCTTTGCTTAACATAAACTAACCATGCCTAACCTTTCTATAATTTATTTTGCTCTAGCCTTGCCTAGCCTAGCTTTACCTAACCTAGCTTAGCTCTATTAGATGCTACTCCACTCTACTCTACTATGCTCTACTCTAGTCTAACTTTGCCTAACCTTTCTTAGCCTAACCTAGCTGTACTCTACTCTGCTTTGCTATGCTCAGCTCTATTATTCTTAGCTCTACTCTGCTCGACTCTACTCTACTATATTCTACTCTACTCAACTCTACCCAACTCTACTCTACTCTATTATACTCCACTCTACCCTATCCTAGCCTAAAAAAACATCTACACCACTCTACTTTACTCAACTCAACTCTATTCCACTCTACTTTGCTCTAGCCTAGCCTAACTTAACTCTGCTCTACTTTTCTCTACTCTACTCTTCTTTGCTCCACTCTATTTTATTCTGCTCTACTATATTCTACTCTACTCTCCCTTACTTTGCTCTATACTACTCTACTCTACTCTACCCTGCTCTACTCTACTCTACTTTACTCTACTCTGCTCAGTTTTGTTATGCTCTCTTCTACTCTTCTCAACTTTACTCTAAGCTAGCCTAGCCTAGCATAACCTAACCTAGCTCTACTCTACTCTAATCTACTATATTATACTATACTCTACTCGACTCTAATCTACTCTACTATATTTTACACTACTCGATTATTCTCTAATTTACTCTAACCTAGCCTAAGTTAGCATAACCTTGCTCTACTATGCTCTTCTCTTCTTTGCTCTACTATGCTCTACTCGACTCTGCTCTGTTCCTCTCTACTCTGTTCTTCTCTGTTGTACCCTACTCTACTCTACTCTACTCTTCTCTGCTCTGCTCTACTATACTCCAATCTACTCTACCCTAGCCTATCTTAGCCAAGCCTAACCTAACCTTGCTCTATTCTATGCTTCTCTACTCTACTTTATTCTACTCTACTATACTATACTCTACTCTACTCTACTCTACTCAAGTCTACCCTACTCTAGCCTACCCTACCTAGCCAAACCAAGCTCTACTCTACACTACCCAACTCTACTCTACTATACTATACTCTACCCAACTCAACTTTGCTATACTCTTCTCTATTCTTACCAATGCTAACTTAGCTCTGTCTAACCTAGCTCTACTCTACTCTTCTCTAATTTAGCCTTGCATAACCTAGCCTAACTGAGACTAACTTAGCTCTACTCTGCTTTGCTCTTCTTTACTCTGCTCTACTCTACTCTACTCTGTTCTACTCTGCTCTACTCTACTCTACTCTACTCCTACTATACTCTACTCTGCTTTACTCTACTCTACTCTACTCTCGACTACTTTAGCAAAGCATAGCCAAGCCTAGCCTTGCTTAACCTAGCTCTACTCTACTCTTTTATACTCTACTCTACTCTACTTTAACATAGTCTAGCCTGGCCTACCCTAGCATAGTATAGCTTAGCCTAACCTAGCTCTTCTCAATTTTACTCTACTCTACTCTAACTTAGCTTAGCCTAGCTTATCCAAGCATAGCTCTACTCTACTCAATTCTATTAATCTCTACTCTAGCCAAGCCTAGCCTAGCTTAGCCTAACATAGCCTAGCCTAGCCTAACCTAGCAATCCTTTGCTATGCTCTCCTTTACTCTACTCTGCTCTACTCTACTCTACTCTGCTATGCACAACTCAACTCTACTATTCTCTTCTATACTCTAGCTTAGTCTAGCCTAACCTAACTCTCCCCTACTCTAGCCTAAGATATCTTAGCCTAGCTTATCCTTGCTTGGCCTAGCCTAGCCTAGCCAAGCCTAGCCAAACCTAGCTCTACTCTACTCTAATCTAATATGCTTTGCTCTGCTCTGCTCGACTCTACTCTGCTTTACTCTACTTTGCTCTACTCTACTCTACTCTGCTCTACTTTGCTATGTAATGCTATGCTATACTCTTCTCTGCTCTGTTATGCTCTACTATGCTATACTCTTCTCTACTCTACTCGACTGTATTTTACTCTACTCTACTCTAGCCAAGTTTTACCTAGCCTAGCCTAAACTAAGCTTGCTCTACTTTACTCTACTCTACTCTATTCTATTTTACTCAACTCTACTCTACCCTAGCCTAGTCTACCTTAGCCTAGCCTAACTCAGCCTACTTAGGCTGACTAGGCTCTACTCTACTCTACACTACTCTACTATACTCTACTCTACTCTTCTCTACTCTTCTCTACTCTAACTGACCTAGCCTAACCTAGCTCTACTCTACTTTACCCTAACCAAGCCTAACCTAGCCTAGTGTAATTGAGCTCTTCTCTACTCCATTCTACTATACTCTACCCTACTATACTTTAATTTACTCTACTCTATTCTACTCTACTCTAAATTAGCCTAGCATAGCTTAACCTAGCTCTTATATACTCTAGCCTTGCCTAGGCTAGCCTAATCTTGTTCTACTCTGCTATAGTCTTCTCAACTCTAATCTACTATGCTTGGCTCTACTATTCTCTGCTCTACTCTACTCTGCTCTAGTCTACTCTCCTCTATACTATAATACTCTACTCTACTTTAGTCTCTACTATACCCTACTTTAGCCTAGCCTAGCCTTTCCTAGCTTCGTCTAGCCTAACCAAACCTAGCTTAGCCTAACCTAGCTCTACTCTACTCTACTTTACTCTACTCGACTCTACACAACTCTACTCTGCTCTGCTGAAACCTAACCTAGCCTAGCCTAGCCCAACCTAGCTATACTCTACACTACTGTACTCTTCTCTAATCTACCCAACCTACCCTTTCTCTACTCTATTTTGCTCCACCCAACTTTACTCTACTCTAATCTTCTTTCTTTGCTCTACTCTACTCTACTCTTCTTTACTCTGCTCTACTCTACGCTACTCTGCTCTGCTCTACTCTACTCTATCCTTATTTAGCATATACTAGCCTAGCCCATATTAACCTAAGTCTTCTCTACTGTACTTTACTCTACCCTATTCTACTATACTCCAGCCTAACGTACTCTAGCCTACCCCAGTCTTGCCTAACCTAGCTCTACTCTACTTGACGCTACCATACTCTACTCTAATCTACTCTACTCTACTCAACTCTGACTTAGCCTAGCCTTGAATAATCAAACCTAGCTCTACTCTATTCTACTCTACTTTAGTCTAGCCTAGTTGAACCTAACTCTACTCTACTCTACTCTACACTACTCTACTCTACTTTGCTCTACTCTTCTCTACTTTACTCTACTCTATCGTACCCTATTGTACTCTAGCCTAGCATAACCTAACATAGCTCTACTATACTCTACGCTACCCTATAATACTTTGCTATACTCTACTATACTCTACAAAACTCTACTCTACTCTTCTCTACTCTGCTCTAGCCTAATCTAATCAAGCCTAACCTAACCTAGCCTAGCCAAGCTTAAACTAGCTCAACTCAACTCTACTCTACTCTGTAATACTATGCTCTACTCTACTCTACTCTACTCTATTTAACTCGAATCTACTGTACTCTCCTCTACTCTACACTATTTTGCTCTAACCTAAAATAACCTTGCTTTAATCTGCATTACTCTGCTCTACTCTACTCTGCTCTTCTTTACTCTACTCTGCTTTACACAATTCTACTCTACTCTACTTTGCTTTGCTCTACTTTGCTCTTCTGTGCTCTGCTCTGCTCTACTCTACTTTGCATTGTTCTGCTCTGCTCAACTCTGCTCTACTCTACTCTACTCTATGCAACTCTACTCTAATCTACTCTATCCTAGCTTAGCCTACCCTACCCCAGTTGAGCCTACCCTAAGCTGGCCTAACCTAACTCTACTCTACTCTACTCTATTATACTATACTCTACTCTACTCCACTCTACTCAACTATACTCTACTCTACTCTAGTTTATGATAACCTAACCTAAGCTAACCTAGCTCTACTCTACTCTAGCCTAGCCTAGTCTAGCCAAGCCAAGCCTAGCCTAACCTAACTCCACTCTACTCTGCTTGTCTAGTTTTTTATGTTTTGCTCTACTCTACTCTACTCTGATATTCTTTACTTTGCTCTGTTCTACTCTACTCGGTTCTGCTCTACACTGCTCTGTTGTATTGAGCCTAGCCTAACCTAGCTCTACTCTTCTCTACTCTGTTATGCTCTCTCTGCTTAGCTCAGCTCAGCTTTAGTTTAATCTACTCTACTATGCACTGCTCTACTGTTATACCCAGTAAAAATTTTTATGTTAATCTTTAATAAATTAATTTTTGGCTTGGATGATTTCAGATAGACAGTAGGATGAGCCAGAAGCTCAATTGTAGGCTATTGGAATTTCTGAAATTTCTGGGGATTTTCTGGAGCACCGAGGAAAATTTTAAGTAATTTTCCCTGTTTAATTATATTTATTGGATTTTTAGAAATTCGAAAATCCATTTAAATTAAACCGGAAATTGGTTTTTTTACCCCGCGTGAACCGGACCGGAACGGTTCAGCGGAGGCGGAGGCGGTTCGCCGAGTGAGTTTGCGCGTGCGTTCTGATAAGCGGATCGGACGATCGTGATCGACGGTTGGGATTGAACCGGCTGATCGGGTGCTTACCGTGTCGATAGCGTGTCGACAGCTCGTATCGGGTGCTTACCGTGTCGAAAGCGTGTCAACGGTGCGTAACGGGTTTTCACCGTGTCGGCCAGGAATATAAAACCCTGGCGAACGATTAGGGTTTCGTTCGACCGACCGATAGAGAGGAAGTTTTCCGGCGTACGGCGCGTGATTCCGACGGCCTGGCAAGGGGCTTTTTGTGCCTGGAGATTCACGGGACCGAGGAGAGTCGATTGATACCGGGTTCGTTCGGTGAGGAGCTGCGGCGAGCTGCGGACGAGGTTCACCGTCGCCGGCGTCTTTGAGGTAGGAAATTCAGATTTTAAATTAGATATTTAGCAAATTAAAACAAGTATTATTTTGCAAACTGCTACCTGAGCATGCGGATGTGATTTTTGGGATTGATTATGCAAATTATCGAATTAGCATGTTAGGGTTTTCTTTTCGGGACAAATTAATTTGTTCGTCGAATTGGAAATGTTACCAAGCATTGTGATTTGAATATGTTACTTCATTCACGTTAAGGTGATTGTATAATGCTAGAATTTTAATTGCGTGAACTGTCAAACATGTGGATTAGACGAAATTGCTCGGGGAAAATTTTGATTTAAACCTTAGGAAATTAGCGGCATTATTGGAACGTTAGGATAGTACGAACATGTTCTCCTTGTTCGCAGTCGCCGGAAATCGACGGAAGGATCGAATTGGTCGGCGATGGCGGCGGCTAGGGTTTCGCGGACGACGGGCGAAGGAAGGAGACGAATTAAGGGTTAATTAGGGATTAGTTGATTTATTAAGAGAATAATTATATCAATTTTTAATATTATATATTAAGCGTCGGCCGAATTTCGGATTAATAACTTCGACCGGCGGGGTTTGGTTCAGCGCGAAGGCCCGAACCGGTGGCGAGATCCGGTTCAGGGGATTCGGCGCGGTTCAGTGAGAAGCGGTTCTCGGCTCAGCGCGAAGGCCGAACAGGCGGCGAGAACCGGGTTCACGGAAGTGCGGCGCGGTATAATGGAATAGCGGAATTTTAAATTCGGAAATTATTCCGAATTTCGGAAAATGGATAAAATGCAAAATTTGATATTTCGAATTTAGGAAAATTCGATAATTGAGTTTTAGGGATTATTTATATTTTGGAAAATTCAAGAAAAATCAGAAAATTTGGAAATGAGAAATTTCGAAAATTCTGGAGATCCGTGGGTAAAGAAAAAATTGCCTGAAGTGGGGAAAAATGTTATCAGTGATGACAGTACAGCTGGAAACAGTCAGACAGAGGTATGGTACATGGATGCTACCAGAACAGTCAGTAATTGACAGTTGTGTTGCTTTGATGGCAACGGCATGGATTGAGTCAGTTTACTCAGTGTTGGCATATTTTATGGATTGGCATACTGGACCAGACTACTATAGACCCTATATGATGTTTTAAGGTAGTTGTGGTAGGTAACTGTGCGGTTCAGACTTAGCTTCCACAGTATACATGTGGACTGGTATGCGCCTTGTCGTACCTGGACACATGTTGCCGAATCTTGGAGTTAGAGATTGACAATGACTGTAGGGGCGTGAGCTTCTATGGAAGTTGTTGGTAGAGGACTCCTTGGGACGGTGGCTGAGTCGATCTCTCCTGGTCCATGTGTGTAGGCCTGCGCGCCTGAGGGTGGCAGGGGTGTCTCGCAATGGCTAGCCAAGTGTGTAGGCCTGCGCGCCTTAGGGTGGCAGGGGTGTCTCACGTTGGCTAGAGATTTTGTGACTGGATCTGTCTATAATCTCCAGGAGATTGATTGACGAGAGACGCTGCGGTGTCGGGTGCTTAGGCGCCATGCGTGTTTCGAGATGGGCGTTCCCACTGGCACGCTACCTGGAAGCCCAGAGGAGAGCTACTCTGGTGTGACTGGGGGTGACTGTGGTTGGTCGGAGTCTAGGACTGAGAGTGCCTATCCACCTTACATTGTTATGCTGTATTCCTATATTTTTGCTATTATCCTTCTCTTGCATGTGAGTTTTACTAGCTGTCTTTCCTACTGGGCGTAGCTCATTCCTGTATTATATATTTTCAGTGGCTCGGCAGACTTGACGCTACCAGATTAGGTGGGATCGTGGTCAGCAGGCTTGTGGAGGATATCTGATTTGTGATTGTCTGAGATATTCTGGTTAGTTGATTGTTGCTGTTGGGTGTATTTAATGAGATTGTTATTCTCATATGTCAGGTATTATGTGAGGGTGATTCTGACTTATGTATCTGGTTGGACAATATTGCACTTGTTGGACTTGGATCTTATTCTTGTAATGTAGTTTCCATTTACTGTCTTACCTTATTGTCTTGGAGTATGGTGTGTGGAGTGCCATATTTTATCTGAGGATGTTATATATCTTTTTGTTTGATGGTGAGGTCATTACATGACTATGGAACTTAATCGTGGGGGTTCAGACTTCTATTAGATCGGTTCTCCTACCGTATGGGTTAGGAGTATTGGGTCTAGTAGGAGTAACATTGCGCGAGTCCATCTGTTAATTCAGGAGTCATGAACCTGATTTGACGGTGTACCCGGGAGATGGGATCCACATTGTTAAAGGAAAGTAGGCGTGTAATGATGTGTTATATCCTATGTTTTCGTAGGCTACTCAGGTTGGTATGGGACGATCTGAGCTGTCTATATGTAAAAAAAAAAAATGTATGCCAAAAATCAGCCTAGGAAAAATGGGGTGTAACATCTACTGTGCTCTACCCTATTATGCTCTTCACTATTCTACTCTACTATGCTCTACTCTACATTTCTTTACTCTACTCTACTCTACTTTAGTCTACTCTATTATACTTTAAAGTACTCTAGCCTGGTTTAGCCTAGCCTTACCTAACCTACTCTACTCTACTCTACTTTACACTTCTTTACCCTACTCTACTCTTTTCTACTCTACCCTAGCTTAGGCTAGCCAAGCTTCCCCTGGGCTAGCTTAGTCTGACCTAACTCTACTCTACTTACTCTACTCTGCTCTAATCTACTCCACTCCACTCTACTTTACTTTTCTCTAACATAGACTATCTTTACCTAGATTAACGTAACTCTACTCTACTATCTCTACTTTACTCTACTTTACTGTAGCCTAGCTTCGCCTAGCCTACCCTAGCATAGTCAAACCTAGCTATGCTCTACTCTGCTCTTGTCTGCTCTGTCCTTCTCTGCTCTACTCTACTCTGCTCTACTCTAGTAGGCTATGCTCTAATGTACTCTAGCTTAGCCTATCATAACCTAGCCCTACTCTACTTTACTCTAGTCTACACTACTCTACTCTATTAAACTCTACTCTACTCTACTTTACTCAACTTTACTCAACTCTACTATACTCTATTCTAGTCTTCTCCAAATAATTTAGCCAAACCTAGCCTAACCTAGCTCTACTCTACTCTACTCTAGCATAGACTAGCCTAGCCAAACCTAGCTCTACTATGCTCTGCTCTGCTATTCTTTTACTCTACTCTACTCTATTCTATTCTACTCTATTCTAATCCACTCTATTCTACCCCACTCTACTCTAGTCTATTCTAGTCTAGTCTACTCTACTCTACTCTACTCTAACCTAACCTAGCATAGCCTAGCCTAACCAAGCTCTACTATGCTTTGCTTTGCTCTACTCTACTTTACACTACTTTGCTCTACTCTACTTCACTACACTAAGCTCTGTTTTACTTTGCTTTGCTCTATTTTGCTCTATTCTACTCTACTCCACTCTACTTTAGCCTAGCCTAGCCTAACCTAACCTAGCTTTACTCTACTATACACTTCTCTACTCTCTTACCTGCCCTAACCTAGTCTGGGTTATCCTAGCCTCACCTGGGCTAACCTAACCAATCTCTACTTTAGTCTACTCTACTCTACTCAATAATACTCTACTCTACTACACTCTACATTACTCAACTCTACTCTACTCTAATCTACTCTACTCTACTCTACTCTACTCTACTCAAACTTAGCCTAGCCAAGCCTAACCTAGCTTAACCTAGCTCTACTTTGCTCTGCTTTACTCTTCTCTACTTTGCTCTGCTCTACTCTACTTTGCTCTTCTCTACTCGAATCTACTCTTCTCTGCTCTATTCTTGTAAACTATACCCTACTTTACTCTAGCCTAACCTAGTCTAGCCTAACTGAGCTTTATTCTACTCTACTTTACCTTAGCCTTATTAAGCCTAGCTGACCCAAGCTTAATATAGCCTAACCTAGCTTTAATCTACTCTACTCTACACGACTCTATTCTACTATACTATGCTCAACTCCACTCTACTCCACTCTACTTTACTAAACTCTACTCTACTCCAACCTAGTCTATCCTTGCCTAGCCTAACCTAGCTTTACTCTAAACTAAGCCTAGCTTAGCCTAACCTAGCTCTACTTTACTCTACTCTACTCTGCTCAACTCTACTCAGCTTAGCTCTGCTCTACTTTGCTCTTCTTTGCTCTACTCTGCTCCACTCTGCTCTTCTCTGCTCTAATCGACTCTACTCCACTCTGCTCTACTTTATAATACTCTCCTCACCTCTTTTATCCTCTCCTCTCCTCTCCTCTAGCATACTCTACTCAACTCTACTCTACTCTATTCAACTCTGCTCTTGTCTACTCGACCCTACTATTGCCAAACCAAGCCTAATCTAACTTTACACTACTGTAACCTACTATACTAAACTATACTCTACTCTACTATATCATAGCCGAACCTAGCCTACCCTAGCCTAGCCTAACCTTGCTCTACTCAAGTCTACTCCACTCTACTCTACTATAACCTAGCCTCATCTTACCTAACCTTAATCTCCTCTGTTATGCTCTACTCTACTCTACTCTTCTTTACATGGCTTTGCTCTACTCTGCTCTACTCTACTCAACTCTACTAAGTTCTCCTCTCTTCTCCTCTCCTCTCTAATCTCCTCTTCTCTACTCTACTCTACTCTACTTTATTCTACTCAACTCTACTCCACTCTACTCAACTCTTCTATACTCTATTCTAATCTAACCTTATCAAGCCTAACTTAGCTCTACTCTACTCTTGTCTCCACTACTCTACTCTAGCCTAGCCTATCCTACCCTAGCCTAACCTCGCCTAGCCTAACCTAACTTAGCTCTACTCAACTCTACTCTACTTTACTCTACTCCACTACACTCTGCTCTACTCTACATCACTCAACTATGCTCTACTCTACTTTATTCTACTCTACTCTAACCTAGCCAAGGGTAGCCTAACCAAGCTCCACTTTACTCTACTCCACTCTATTCCAACCTAGCCTAGCCTAGCCTAACCTAGCTCTACTATGCTCTGTGATGCTTTTTTAAGATCTACTCTACTATACTTTACTATTCTCTTCTTTGCTCTACTTTGCTCTAATCTACTCCACTCTCCTCTCCTTTGTACTCTAGCTTAGCCTAACCTAGCCTATCCTAACCTCGCTCTACACGACTTTACTCTATTCTACTTTTGCCAACCCTACCCTAGCTTAACCTAGTTAGTCTAGCCTTGCTCAACCTAGCCTTACCTAGCCTTAGTTTACTCTACTCCACACTACTCTACTCTTCTCTGCTCTACTATACTCTACACTACTCTAACCTAGCCTAGCCTAACCTAACTTAGCACTATTCTACTCAACTATGCTTTGCTCTACTCTACTTTGCTCTACTCTACTCTAACCTAGCCTATCCTTGCCTAGCCTAGTTCAACCTAGTCCTACTCTACTTTGCTCTACTATATTCTACTCTATTCTACTCTTGCCTAGCCTAACTTATCCTACCGTAACCAAGCCTAGCCTCGGTTATCCCAACCTAACCTTGCTCTACTCTATTTTATTCTAATCTACTCTACTCTACTCTAACCTAGCCTAACCTAGCTTTACTCCACTCTACACTACTATACTCTCCTCTACTCTACTCTCCTCTACTTTTGCAAATGTTTTTAATAATTTTATAATCTATGACTAATGTGATGTAGATATTATCATTTAAGTTAATTTTTAAAGATAATTTTGAAGGAAAAAGGTGTTAATAAATAAAAGTTTTGAAATGAATTTTAAACTTGCTATAAAAAATTTCTATCTTTATTAAATTTGTTGTGCATAGTGACTTCATAAAATAGTTATACGTTAAAATGAATAAAATAGTATTTACTTTTTAAAAAAGTCTCTTTTTCATTTTTTAAGAATAAAATAAGTATTTATTTTGGTGAAACTATGTTTTATTTTTTTAATTAGACAAAACTTAACAATGTGCTTATAAAATTGTATAAACTACTCTACTCTACTCAAGCCTAGCCTAACCTAACCTAACTCTACTCCAGCCTAGCCTAGCATAACTTAACTTTTCTCTGCTCTGCTCTGTTCTGCTCTACTTTGCAATGATCTACTCCACTCGGCTCAGCTCAGCTCTACTCTACTCTGTTGTGCTCTGCTCTTCTCTGCTGTACTGTAGCCTAGCCTAGCCTAACCTAGCTCTACTTTATTCAACTCTACCCTACTCTACTCTAAGCTACTCTACTCTAGCGTAGCCTAGCCTCGTCTAACTTACCCTCGCCTAGCCTAGCCTAACCTAGCCCTACTTTACTCTAGTCTACTCTGCTCTACTCTAATCAACTATACTCTAACCTAGCCTAACCTAACCTAACCTAGCTCTACTCTACTCTACTCTTCTTTGACTAGCCTAGCCAAACCTAACTCTACTCTACTCTACTCTACTCTAAACTAGCCTAGCCTAACCTAGCTCTACTCTGCTCTGCTCTACTCTACTATGTTATACTCTGTTGCTCTGCTCTGCCATATTCTACTCTGCTCTACTCTGCTCTACTTAACTCTACTCTAATCTATTATACTGTAGCATAGCCTAGCCTAACCTAGCTCTACTTTACCCTACTCTACTCTAGCCTAGCCTAGGGTGGCCTAACCTAGCTCTACTATACTTTATTATACTCAACTCTATTATATCCTATTCTATTTTTCTCTACCCTACTTCACTCTACTTTACTCCACTCTAACCAAGCCCAACCTAGCCAAGCCCAACTTAACTCTAATCTACACTAATCTGGCTTAGCCTAACCTTGCCTAGCCTAGTCTCACCTAGCTTTGCTCTGCTTTGCTCTACTCTACTCTACTCTACTCTACTCTATACTACTCTACTCTACTCTTCTTTACTCTACTCTACTCTACTCTACTCCACTCTACTATACTCTATCCTAGCCAATCCTAACCTAGCTCTACTATACTTTACTCTACTCCACACTAGCCTAGCCTACTCTAGCCTATCCTAGCTAACCTAGCATAGCCTAACCCAACCTAATTGAGCCAAGCCAGGCCTAGCTTAACTTAACCTAGCTCCACTTTACTATACTCTACACTACTCTACGTTACTCTACTCTATTCTAGTCTTCTCTACTCTTCATTACTCTGCTTTACTCTACTTTAACCAAGCCTTGCCTAGCCAAGCCCAACGTAGCTCTGATCTATAGTACTTTTTCCTAGCTTAACCTAGCTTAGCTTAGCCAAACCTAGCTCTGCTCTGCTCTACTCTGCCCTACTTTACTCAACTCTACTCTACTCTTCTCTACTCTGCTCTACTCTACTTTACTCAAGTCTACTATACTCGATCCTAGCTTAGCCTAACCTAGCTCTAATCTACTCTACTCTCCTCTACTCTACTCTATTCTACTATAGCCTAGCTTAGCCTAACCTTGCTCTACTATACTTTACTTTACTCTACTCTACTCAACTCAACTTTACTCTACTCTAGCCTAGCTTTGCCAAAGCTAACTATACTCTATTGTACTCTATTATACTCTACTCTAAACTAGCCTAGTAAAGCCTAGCTTAGCTTAGCCTAACATAACCTAGCTCAGCTCAACTCTACTCTGCTATGCTTTGCTTTATTTTTGGTCTACTCTGCTCTGTTATGCTTTGCTCTACTCTATTATGCTCTGCTCTTCTCTACTCTGCTTTACTCTACTCTACTCCATTATACTCTAGCCTAGCCTAGCTTAGTAAAGCTCTATTCTACTTTACTTTACTATACTCCATTCTACTCTAGCCTAGCCTAGCCTAACCTAACTTAGCCATCCCTAGCCTAGCTTAGCCTAACCTAGCTTTACTATAATCCACTCTACACTACTCTACTCTACTCTTTCTACACTACTCTACTCCACTCTTCTCTACTCTACTCTATTCTGCTCTTCTCTATTCTACATTACTCTACTCTATTATACTTTAACCAAGCCTTGCCTAGCGAAGCCCAACTTAGCTCTAATCTACACTACTCTAACCTAGCTTAACCTAGCTTAGCCTTGCCTAATCTTGCTCTATTCTACTCCACTCTATCCTACTCTGTTGTACTCTACTCTCCTCTTCTCTACTCTACTCTACCCTACTCAAATCTCTTGTACTCTATCTTGGTCTAGACTAACCTAGCTCTACTCTACTCTACTCTACTCTAGCATAACTCAACCTACCCTAGCCTAGCCAAGCCTAGCCTAACGTAGCTCTATTCTATTTTACTCTACTCTACTCAACTCTATTCTATTCTACTCTATTCTACATTACTCTACCCTACTCTAGCCTAGCTTAGCCTAACCTATCTCTATTCTACTTTACTCTGCACTACTCTACTCTACACTACTACACTCTCACCTAACCTAGCCTAACATAGCCTAACCTAGCTCTACTCTACCCTAGTGTTCTCTACTCTACTCTACTCTACTCTTTTCTTCTACTTTGCTCTTCTCTACTCTTTTTTGCTTTGCTCTGCTCTCCTCTGCTCTCCTTTCCTTTACTCTACTCTACTCTAGTCAACTCTACTCTGGTCTACTCTACATTACTCTACTCTTCTCTACTATACTCTAGTCTACTCCATTATACTCTACTCTACTCTAACCTTGCCTAGCCTAGCCTAACCTAACCTTGTTCTTCTTTACTCCACTTTACTCTATTCTAGCCTTATCTAGCCGAGCCTAGCCTACCCAAAATAGCCTAGCCTAACCTACTCTACTCTAGTCTAGCCTTGCTTAGCATAGCATTTCTTAACCTAGGCTAGCCTAGCTTAGCCTAATCTAGCTCAACTTTGCTTTGCTCTACTCTGCTATGCTATGCTCTACTCTACTCTTCCTTACTCTTCTCCACTCTACTCTACTCTACTCTACTCTACTTTGCTCCCCTCTATTTTGCTCTACTCTATACTCTAGCCTATCCTAGCTTAACCTACCTAACCTAGCACTACTCCACCGTACTCTACTCTAGCTTAGCAGAGCCTAGCTTACTATTGCCTAGCCTAGACTAGCCCAGCTTAGCCTAGCCTAACCTAGCTCTACTCTACTCTAATCTACTTTGCTATACTCTACTTTATTCAAACCTAGAATTCATAGCATAGCCTAACCTAGCCCAGCCTAACCTAGCCTAGCCTAACTTAGCTCTACTCTACTCTACTCTAAACTACTCTACTCTACGCTATTCTACTCTGCTCTATTCTACTCTGCTCTGCTCTGCTTTACTCTGATATACTCTTCTTTACTCTACTCTACTCTACTCTACTTTTCTCTACCCTTCTTGACTCTACTCTACTCTACTCTAACCTTGCCAAACTAAGTCTAGCATAGCCTAACCTTGCTTTATTATACTCTACTCTATTGTACACAACTATGCTCTTTTATGCACTACTCTACACAACTTTTCCTGGCTCTTATTATCTCAGTTCAGCTCAGCTCTGCTCTACTCTACTGTACTCTACTGTACTCTAGCCTAACCTGGCCTCTCTTTGCCTAAATACTCTAACCTAGCCTAACCTAACCGAGCCTAACCTAACCTTGCTATACTCTACACTACTCTACTATATTATAGCCTAGCCAAACCTAACATTTCTCTCCTCTAATATACTCTTCTTTACTCTCCTCTACTTTACTCTGATCTTCTATGCTCCATTGTACTCTACTCTACTTTGCTCGTCTCTTATTTGTTTTGCTTTACTTTGAGCTTCTTTGCACTTGTTTTGCTTTGCTCTGCTTTGCATTTCTTTGCTCCTCTCTACTCTACCCTACTTTACATTGCTCTACTCTGTTCTGCTTTGCTCTACTTTACTCTACTCTACTCTACTCTACTCAAGCCTAGCCGAGCCTACCCAAGCCTAGCTTAGCCTAACCTAGCTCTACTCTACTCAGTTCTACTATGCTCTATTCTAACTTTCTCTACTCTCTTGTCCTCTACTCTACTCTAACTTAGTCTAACCTAACCTAACATAACTTAGCTCTACTCTACTTTACTCTATTATGTATTGTTCTACTCAACTCTAGCCTCGCTCAACCTAGCTCTACTCTGCTCTACTCTACTCTACTCTGCTCTACTAAAATCGAACCTACCCAACCTAACTGAACTCTATTATACTCTACTCTTCTCTACTCTACTCTGCTCTGCTCTAGCCTTGTTTAGCCTATCTTAACCTAGCCTTTCTCTAATCTACTCCACTCTGCTCTACTCTTTTCTACATTGCTCTACATTTCTTAGCTCTACTTTTCTTTGCTCTACTGTACTCTCCTCTACTCTACTCTACTCTACTCTTCTTTACTCTACTTTACTCTACTCTACTTTATACTAGCCTAACATAGCCTAGCTTACGCAAACCTTGCTCTACTCTACTCTATTCTACTCTTTTTTTCTCTTCTCTACTCTACTCTACTCTGTTTCATTATGCTCTGCTCATCTCTCCTCTCCTTTCGTCTCCTCTCCTTTACTCTACTCTACTCTACTCTGCTCTAAACCACTCTACTCTACTCTACTCTGGTCTACTCTACTCTTGTCTAACCTAACCAAGCCTAGCCTTACTTAATCAAGCTCCACTCTACTCTACCATACGATACTCTACTCTATTCCAACTTAGCCTAGCCTACCCTACTTAGCCTAAGCTAGCCTAACTAAGCTCTACTCAACTCCACTCTACTCTACTCTACTCTACTATTGCTAAGCCTAGGATAACATAGAATAACCTAGCTCTACTATTCTCTATTTTGCACTGCTTTACTCTACTACTCTGCTCTACTCTATAATGCTCTGCTTTGCTCTTCTACTCTACTCTACTCTTCTTTACTTTGCTATGCTCTACATTCCTCTACTATACTCTACTCTATAATGCTCTGCTTTGCCCTTCTACTCTACTCTACTCTTCTTTGCTTTGCTCTGCACCACTATGCTTTCCTTTCCTCTACTCTACTCTACTTTACTCTGCTCTACTCTACTTTACTCTACATAACTCTACTCTACACTATACTACTCTACTCTACTCTACATTAGCCTAGCCATGCCAAACCTAACTCTACTCTACTCTTGTCTACCTTAGCATACCATAGCCTACCCCATCCTAGCCTAGCATAACCTATCCTATCCTAACCTAACTCTAATCTACTATACTACACTTTACTCTACTTTGTTATACTCTACTCTACTCTACTCTACTATACTCTAACCTAAATTACCCTAGCCTGACCAAGCTCTGCTCTACTCCACTCCACTCTAACTTAGCCTTTCCTAGCCTAGCTTAGCCTAGCCTAACCTAGCTCTACTCTGCTCTACTCTACTATACTCTGATACGCTTTGCAGTACTCTACTCTACTCTATTCTTCTCCACTCTACACTTCTTTATTCTATTCTGCTCTACTCTGCTCTATACTTTAGCCTAACCTAACCTAGCCATACTCTACTCTACTCTATCCTAGCCTAGTCTATCCTATTATTGCTTAGCCTAGCCTTGCCTAGCTTAGCCTAGCCTAACCTAGCTTTGCTCTACTCCACTCTACTCTACTTTACTCTACTCAATTCAACTCTACTTTACTCTACTCTTACCTAGCCTAACCTAACATAGCCTACCCTATCCTAACTTAACTCTATTTTGCTATGCTCTACTCTATTATGCTCTATTCTACTCTACTCCACTCTATTCTACTATGTTATTCTTTATTCTGCTCTGCTCTACTCTACTCTACTATACTTTAGCCTAGCCTAGCTAAGCCTAACCTAGTATAGCCTAACATAGCTCTAGTCTACTTTACTCTTACCTAGCCTGGCTAGTCCTATCCTCACCTAACATAACCTAGCTCTACTCTAGTGTACATTACTATACCATAGTTTACTCTAATGTATTCTACTCTACTCTACTCTATTCTAACCTAGCCTAGCCTAGCATAGCTTAAACTAACTTAGCTCTACTATGCTTTGCTCTACTCTACTCCACTCTACTCTACTCCACTCTACTCCACTTTTCTTTGCTTTACTCTACTATGCTCTGCTATACTCTGCTCTACTCTTCTCTACTCTGCTCTACTCATCTCTACTCTACTATATTCTACTCTACTCTACTCTACTTTGGCCTAGCCTATCCTATACTAGGCTAGCATAATAGAGCTCTGTTATACTTTACTATTCTCTATGCTACTCTACGCTACTCTACCCTAACCTAGCTTAACCTACCATAGCTTAGCCTAGCATGGCCTAACTTAACCTAACTTTACTCTACTCTACTCAACCCTACTCTACCATATTATACTCTATCCTACATTACTCTAACCTAGCCTAGCCTAACCAAGCTCTACTATTCTCTACTCTACTCTAGCTTAGCCTAGCCTAACCTCGCTCTACTCTACACTGCTCTACTCTACTTGGCCCTACTCTACTTGACTCTAGTTTACTCTGCGTTGCTTTACGCTGTTCTGCTCTGCTTCGCTCTCCCCTTCTCTACTCTGCTCTACTCTAGTTTACTCTACTCTACTGTAACTTTGCATAGCCTAACCTAACCTAGCCTAGCTCTATTTTACACTGCTCTACTCTACTATATTCTAGTCTACTCTTTGGCCTAGCATAGCCTAGCCTAGCCTAGCCTAGCTCTACATTGGTCTGCTCTGCTTTGCTCTGTTCTTCTACGCTCTGCTCTACTCTACTCTGCACTACTTTGCTCTACTCTATTCTAATTTACTCTACTATATCGTATTCGAGCTTTTCCTTTCTAATTCTTGCTTTCCTCTACTCTACTCTACTCCAGCCTGGCCTAGCTTAGCTTAGCATAACTTACCTCTGCTCTACTCTACTCTACTCTATAAGCTCTACTTTTCTCTACTCTACTCTGCTATCTTATACTCCTCTATGATCTTCTCTACTTTGCTTTGGTCTACTTAGTTCTTCCCTACTCTGCTCTTCTCTGTTATGCTCTACTTTGTACTACTCTTCTCTACTCTACTCTCTTTTACTCTCCTCTCCTCTCATCTTTGGTCATCTCCTATCCTCTCCTCTCCTCTACTATACTCAACTCTTCTCTACTCTACTCCACTCAACTCAACTCTTCTCTCCTCTATTATGCTCTACTATATTCCACTCTACTCTAGTCTACTCTAACCTTTCTTAGCCTAGCCTAATCTAGCTCTACTCTACTCTACTGTACACTACCCTACTCTTAAAAACCCTAGCCTATCCTACTTTATACTAGCCTAGCCTAATCTAACTCTACTCTGTCCTACTCCATTCTACCGTACTCTAGCATAGCCTACTCGAGCCTATCTTAGCTCTACTCTACTCTACTCTGTTTTGCTCTGCTCTGCACTGCTCTGCTCTACTCTACATTACTCTGCTCTGCTCAATTCTCCTCTCCTTCCCTTAGTCTACTCTACTCTACTCTAGCCTAATCTATCCTTTCCTAACCTAGCCTAACCTAACTCTACTCTACTCTACTATACTCTACTATTTCATACTCTACTCTACTCTATAATACTTTTCTCAAACTTAGCCTAGTCTAGCCTAACCAACCACGATTCTACTTTACTCTACACTTCTCTACTTTACTCTAACTTAGCCTAGCCTACCTTATCCTAGCCCAGCCTAGCCTAACTCATCCTTACTCTTCTCTACTTTATTCTACTCTACTCTACTCTACTCTACTCTACTCCATACTACTCTACACTACTCTACTCTACTCTACCTTAGCCTAACTTAGCCCTACTCTACTCTACTATGCTATTCTCTACTCTGCTCTAGTCTACTCTTCTATCTTCTGCTATAATCTACTATGAACTATTTTTTTATACTCTACTCTACTCTACTTTATACTCTATTCTAGCCTAACTCACCTATGCCTAACCTAACTCTACTCCAATCTAATCTACTCTTGTCTACTCTACTTTAGTATGGCCTAGCCAAGCCAACAATAGCCTAGGCAAGCCTAGCTTAGCCTAGCCTAACCTAGCTCTACTCTACTCTACTCTACCCTACAATATTATACTTTATTCTACTCTACTTTCTTTAACCTATCCTATCCTAGCCTAACCTAGCCAGACCTAGCCTAGCTTAGCCTGGCCTAACTTAGCTCTAATCTACTTCGCTCTACTCTACTCTACTCTACTCTTCTTTGCTCTACTCTACTCTGCTCTATTTTGCTCTACTATTCTTTGTTCTACTCTACTCTCCTTCTCTCTACTCTACTCCAATCTTGTCAGCCTAGGTAGGCCTAGCCTAACCAAGCTCTACTCTACTCTACTCTAGTCAGCCTAGCCAAGCCTAGGCTAGCATCGCTTAGCCCAGTAAAGCCTAGATCTACCCTAATCTAACCTACTCTACCCAACTCTACTCAACTCTACCCCATGCTACTATACACTACTCTACTTTACTCTACACTACTCTACTCTACTCTGCTCTAACCTAACTTAGCTTAGCTTAGCATAACATAGCTCTACTCTACTCTACTCTATGCTTCCTTTCTCTACTCTACTCCACTTTAACCTAACCTAGCCTAACATAGCTTTGCTCTACCTTGCTCTGATCTGCTCTCCTTCGCTCTGCTTTGCTTGTCTCTATATTGCTTTGGTCTACTCTGATCTACACAACTCTTCTCTGCTCTGCTCTGCACTTTTCTACTCTACTCAGCTTTACTCTACTCAACTCTATTCTATTTTACTCTACTCTAACCTAGCCTGGCCTCGCTTTACCTAGCCTAGCATAGCCTAGCTTTGCTAAGCCTAGCCTAACCTAACCTTACTCAGCTCTACTTTACTATACTCCACTCCACCCTACTCTATTCTACTCTACTCTACTCTACTTACTCCACTCTACTCTACTCTATTCTATTGTACCCTAGTATATCCTAGCATGGCCTAGCCTAGCCTTGCTTAACAATGCTCTACTCTACTCTACTCTACTCCACTCTTGTTTGCTCTGCTCTTCCCTGCTTTGCACTACTCCACTCAACTCTGCTCTGCTCTCTACTCTTCTCTACTCTGCTTTACTCTATTTTACTCTACTCTACTTTACTCTTCTCTACTCTACTCTACCCTATTCAACTCTTCTCTACACTTCTCTATTCTACTATGTTGTAGTCTGCTCTAATTTGCTCTACTCTACTCTACTGTGCTCTATTCTACTCTACTCTACATTGCTCTACTCTAATCTACTCTACTCTAACCTGACCTTGCCTGGCCTAGCCTAGCATAAACTAGTTATCCTCCACTTTACTCTACTCTACTCTATTACTCTAGCTTAGCCTAACCTAACCTAGCTCTACCAAACCCTACTCCACTCTACTCTACTCTACTCTGGCTTCGCTTAGCCTTACCTAGCTCTACTCTCCTCTACTCTACTCTACTCTGCTTTGTCCTACTCAGCTCTACTCTACTCTACCCTGTTCTTCTCTACTCTACTCATCTCTGCTCTGCTTCACTCTGCTCTACGTTACACTGCTCTACTCTACTTTAGTTTACTCTAGGCTTGTTTAGCTTAGCCTCGTCGAGCATAACCTAGCTATACTCTATTCTACTCTAATCTACTCCACTTTACTCTAATCTACTCTTGCCTTGTCTAGCTTAACCTAGCTCTGCTCTACTCTACTCTTCCCTACTCTTTTCTACTCTACTATGTTATGATCTACTCTACTTTACTCTTCTCCACTTTACTCTACTCTATTCTACTATTCTCTACTCTATTATACTATACCTTAGCCTATCCCAACCTAGCTCTACTCTACTTTACTCTAATCTAATCTATTTACTCTAATCTACTCTATTTTACTCTACTCCACTCTACTCTATTCTACTCTACTCTACTCTACTCCACTCTACTCCACTCTAACATAGCCAATCTTAGCCTAGCCTAACCAGTGTAACTTAGCTCTACTCAACTCTACTTTGCTCTACTGAACTCTACTCAACTCAAGCCTAGCATAGCCTAGCCTAACCTCACTCTACTCTACGCTGCTCTGCACTGCTCTGCTCCACTTTTCTCTACTTTGCTCCACTTCGTCTTGCTCTGCTCTATTCTATTCTAATCTGCTCTACACTACTCTACTCTACTCTCCTCTGCTATGCATTGCTCTACTCTACACTAGTCTACTCTACTCTAGCCAAGCCTAACATTGCCTAGCCTTGCCTAACCTTGACTAGCCTGGCCTTACTTTACTCTACTCTACTCTACTCCACTAAATATATTCTATGCTACTATACTTTACTCTACTATACTCTAACCTAACCTAGCCTTGCCTATGTTAGCTTAACCTTGCTCTACTGTACCCTACTTTGCTCTACTATGCTCTTCTCTATTATGTTTTGGTCTACACTGCTATACTCTACTTTGCTCTGCTCTACTCTACTCTAATCTACTTTGCTCTGCTCTACTCTACTCTAGCCTAGCCAAGCCTAACCTAACTGAGCCTTACTATACTATACTCTACTCTAGCCTAGCCTAGCAAAACCTCATCTAACCTAACATAACCTAGCTCTACTATCCTTTATTATACTATACATTGCTCTTCTCTACTCTACTCTATCCTCTACTCTACTCTACTCAACACTACTCTACTCTAGCATAGCCTAGCTAAACCTTACCTAACCTAGTCTAACCTAACCTAACTTAACTTTACTCATCTCTACTCTAATCTACCTTACTGCACTCTACTATACTCTACTCTACTCTACTCTACTCAACCCTATTCTTCTCTACTCTACTCCAACCTTGCCTAGCCTAGCATAGCTAATGTTACACCCCAGTTTTTTTTTTTTTTTTTTTTTTTACATATAGACAGCTCAGATCGTCCCATACCAACCTGAGTAGCCGACGAAAAACATAGGATATAACACATCATTACGCACCTACTTTCCTTAACTATGTGGATCCCATCTCCCGGGCACACCGTCAAATCAGGTTCATGACTCCTGAATTAACTGATGAACTCGCGCAATGTTACTCCTAATAGACCCAATACTCCTAACCCATACCGGTAGGAGAACCGATCTAATAGAAGTTTGAACCCCCAAGGTTAAGTTCCATAGTCATGTAATGACCTCACCATCAACAAAAAAAAATATATATATAACATCCACCGATATGAAATGGCGCTCCACACACCATACCGTCAAGATAGAAAATAAGATAGTGTATAAAAATGTAATTCATATGAAAAGTCACAGTCCATCAAATACCACATCATCCATCCGAGTACATGAGTCAGAATCACCCTCACATAATACAAGACATAAGAATAACAGTCTCACTGAATACATCCAACAGCAACAATCAACTAACCAGAATGTCTCAAAAAATCACAGATCAGATCTCCTCCACTAGCCTACTGATCACGATCCCACCTAAAGCTGGGTGGCGTCAAGTCAGCCGAGCCACTGGAAAAATATAGATAATAAAGGAATGAGCTACGCCCAGTAGGAAAGATAGCTGGTAAAAATAAACTCTCATGTAAGAGAAGGATAATAGTAAGAGTATAGAAATACAGCATAACAATGTAGGGTGGAAAGGCACTCTCAGTCCCAGACTCTGACCAACCACAGTCACCCCCAGTCACACCAGAGTAGCTCTCCTCTGTGCTCCCAGGCAGCATGCCAGCGGGACACGCCCATCTCTGCGCATGCATGGCGCCTAGGCAAAGCATGCCAGCGGGACACGCCCATCTCTGTGCACGCATCACAACGCCTAGCACCCGACACCGCAGCGTCTCTCGTCAATCAATCTTCTGGAGACTATAGACAGAACCAGTCACATAGATCTCTAGCCAACGTGAGATACCCCTGCCACCCTCAGGCACGCAGGCCTACACACTTGACTAGCCACGGCGAGTCACCCCTGCCACTGCCACTCTCAGGCGCGCAGGCCTACACTCATGGACCAGAAGAGATCGACTCAGCCACCGTCCCAAGAAGTCCTCTCCCAACAATTTCCATAGAAGCTCACGCCCCTACAGTCATTGCCAAGCTCTAACTCCAAGATTCGGCAACATGTGTCCAGATACAACAAGGTGCATACCAGTCCACATGTATACTGTGAAAGCTAAGTCTGTACCGCACAGTTACCTACCACAACTACCCTAAAACATCATATAGGGCCTATAGTAGTCCGGTCCAATATGCCAATCCATGAAATATGCCAACACTGAGTAAACTGACTCAATCCATGTCATTGCCATCCAAGCAACACAAACTGTACCAAAATTCTGACTATTTTGGTAGCACCCAAGTGTCACACTTCCTTCCAACTAATCCAGCTGCACTGAATTTATGGGTAATTTCCAACAGTCAATTTCAACTTGGCTACGTGATTTCCAAAAAATCACCTCTTCCTCACTTCAGGAAATTTTAATTTCCAAAATAAATTTCTGCCCTTTATCCATTTTCCGAAATTCGGAATAAATTTCCGAATTTAAAATCCGCATATCCTTTTTCCGAAAATTCGGATTAATTTCCGAATTAAATTTTTTTTTTTTTTTTCTTTCGCTTCTCTCTCATCCGCTCCGCACTTCCCCTGAACCGGTTCTCGTCGCCGGTTCGGAACCCTTACGCGCTGAGCCGAGAACCCCGCCGGCCGAGGCTAATAATCCAAATTCGGGCCGACGCTTAACATATAAATATTAATAATTAAAATAATTATTCACTTAATAATCAGACTATTCCCTAATTAGCCCTAATTCATCCTCTTCCTTCGCCCGTCGCCCGCGAAATTCTAACCGTCGACTTTCCGGAAGTCTCCGTTTTCCCCGTCGATTTCCGACGACCGAACGCAAGGAAACGCTAGCTTAAAGCTCGTACTAGCCTAAAAATTCTATATAATCAAGTCTAGAAGCTAAATGTCCATGCAAAAATTTTCGCCGAAGTGTTGTCCGATCCAACTATGCCAATTCATGAAATTAAAATCATTCTAGCATTCAGATAACCTGAATAATGGCAATATGATAATATCAAAACCTAAGGCTTGCTTCTATGCACAGAAATTCCAATTCGGCGGAAATTTTATATATTCTTCTTCATAAAAAAAAGAAACCCTAAAATGCTAAAATCAATAAATTGCATTAATCAATTCCAAAAACCCATATCCGCATGCTCAAGTAGCTATTTGCAAAATAATCCATATTTTTAATTTGCTAAATAACTAATTTAAATCTGAATTTCCTACCTTTGCTCGCCGGCGACGGTGAAGTTCACACGCGATCAACCGCAGCTCATCGTCGAACGAAACCGGTACCAAAATGCTCGCCTCTGTCCCGCGAACCTCCGGTTACCAAAAGCCCCTTGGAAGGCTGCCGGAAAGTACCGCCGTTCGCCGCGAACACTTCGCCTCTAGCCGCCGTTCGAAACCCTAACAGCCGAACAATTTAGGTTAAATACCCAGCTTAAACCGGTAATAACCCGTTAAGACCCATTAAGCACCGGTTGACCTTCCAAAAACGCCGCTTAACACCCGATCAGCCGGTTAATCTCCACCGCTGATCTCGCCCGTCCGATCCGCTTATCCGCAGCTTATCCAAACGCACGCGCAAACGCACCTAGGCGAACCGCCCCGCCTTCGCTGAACCGCTCCGGTCCGGTTCACGCGTGGTAAAAGAAAAAAAATCCAAATTCCGGTTTTTAAAAAAAATCTCGGTGCTCCGAAAAATCCTCAGAAAATTTCAGAAATTCCAATAGCCTCCAATTGAGCTCCTGGCTCATCCTACTGTCGATCTGAAATCATCCAAGCCACAATTGAATTATTGAAGATTAAACCTATAATATTTTACCGGGTATAACAATCTCCCAACCTTATCAGGAATTTCGCCCTTGAAATTCAGCACGAAGTTCCGGCCACTTTTCTGCAACATCCTGCTCTAGCTCCCAGGTTGCCTCCCTTTCGTCATGTCTATTCCACAGAACCTTGACCATAGGAAACGACCTGTTCCTCAGCTGCCTGCTGCTCTCCTCGAGGATGCGAACTGGCAGTTCCACATAAGAAGAATCTGGTGCCACTTGCAAACCAGGAAGATCATCACCGATACAATGAGAAGGATCTGGCACATATCTCTTGAGATTCAAAACATGAAACACATTGTGAATCCCAGACAGATGCTCAGGAAGTGCCAACCTGTAAGCCACTTCACCAATCCTCTCCAGAATAGGATAGGGTCCAATGTAACGAGGTCGAAGCTTAGAAGACTTGCCAAACCTGAATAGACCTCGCATAGGACTGATCTTCAGGAATACCCTATCTCCCACAGAGAACTCAACAGCTCTGTGCTTAGGATCATAATATTTCGTCTAGCGATCTTGCACAGTACGTAATCTGTCCTGCAATAACTTGACTTCCGCTGCGGTCTCCTCCACAATCTGGGGTCCCCACACTCTCCTGGAATCACCCTCCTCCCAACAAAGAGGAGATCTACACCGACGTCCATATAGTGCCTCGTAAGGTGCCATACCAATCGACGCCTGAAAACTGTTATTATACACAAATTCTACCAAGGGTAACCGTATGGCCCAATCAGCTGAGTAAGTCTGTATGCTCAGGCGTAGCAAATCCTCTAAGGTCCGAATAGTCCGCTCAGACTGTCCATCTGTCTGAGGATGATAAGCAGTACTGAACTTCAACTGTGTACCCATGGCAGTGTGTAAGCTCCTCCAAAACTGTGATGTGAACTTGGCGTCTCTGTCAGAAATAATAGATCGGGGAATCCCATGCAATCTGATAATCTGCTGAATATATACCTCTGCCAACTGTGCCGTTGAATCCGTCTTCTTAATTGATAAGAAATGGGCTGACTTGGTCAATCGATCCACGATGACCCAAATGGCGTCAAAACCTTGTCTGGTACGAGGAAGACCAGTCACAAAGTCCATAGTGATGTCATCCCATTTCCACTCCGGAATCGGCAATCTCTGCAACAATCCTCCAGGTCTCTAGTGCTCGGCCTTAACTTGCTGACATGTAAGGCACTTCCTAACAAAAGCAGCAACATCTGTCTTCAAACCTCTCCACCAGAAAACACTCCTCAAATTCTTGTACATCTTGACTTCTCCAGGGTGCATAGCCAAAGTTCCATAATGAGCCTGTCGAAGGATCCTCTCCCTGAACTCCTGATGTGATGGCACACACCAGCGACCCCTGAAAGTCAAAATGTCGTTTCTGAGAGTAAAGTCTCCTCCAAATCCCTGCGATGCCAACTCAAACTTCTCCTTCAGCTCTTCATCACAAAGTTGAAGATCACGCATCTCAGATAACCAGTCAGCCCGAATAGTCAACGAGCTGAGTCTGTGAACCAGTCTCTGAACAGACAACTGTTCCTGACATCTTTCAACATCCCAATCCAAGTCAAGTATAGAGTCACAGGCTAACATAGTATGCATAACTGCGTGCCTGCTCAAAGCATCAGCAACAGGATTAGCCTTACCCTCGCAGTAATTTATCACCAGCTCATAGTCTTTTATCAATTCCAACCATCTCCTTTGCCTCAAATTCAGTTCCTTCTGAGTGAATAGATACTTGAGACTCTTGTGATCAGAGAAGCAATCTACGGACACTCCATATAAATAATGCCTCCATATTTTTAAGGCAAATATGATAGCAGCTAACTCCAAGTCATGAGTGGGATAATTCTTCTCATGATCCTTCAGTTGTCTCGAAGCATACGCCACAACCCTGCCATCCTGCATCAGTACAGCTCCCAAGCCTATATGTGAAGCATCAGTGTACATCTGATAAGGCTTCCCTTGACTGGGTAAAATCAATACTGGAGCGGTA
The DNA here is from genome assembly GCA_023846275.1 of Vanilla planifolia. Taxonomy (NCBI): domain Eukaryota; kingdom Viridiplantae; phylum Streptophyta; class Magnoliopsida; order Asparagales; family Orchidaceae; genus Vanilla; species Vanilla planifolia. Next base: position 499,021 of record JAIUJO010000687.1, read on the forward strand.
CTAAGCCTCTGCTTCAGCTCTAGGAAACTGTTCTCACAACTCTCTGACCACTCAAAAGATTTTCCCTTCTGGGTCAGTTGTGTCAGTGGAGCGGCCAGTCTAGAAAAGTGAGGAACAAATTTCCTATAATAACCTGCCAGACCAAGGAAACTCCGGATCTCAGTGACGGAAGATGGTCGTTTCCAGTCAATAATAGCTCGTATCTTGCTAGGATCAACAGCCACGCCTTCTGTACTGACAATATGTCCCAAGAATGTTACTGAGTCTAGCCAAAAAGAACACTTGGAGAATTTTGCATACAGCTCATTCTCCTGCAATACTGTGAGCATTATCCTCAACTGATCTGTATTGCATACAGCTCATTCTCCTGCAATACTGTGAGCACTGTCCTCAACTGATCTGTATGAGTCTCCCTATCTCTGGAATAAATCAATATATCATCTATAAATATGATCACAAACTGGTCCAAGAAGGCATGAAAAACTTGATGCATCAGATTCATAAACACTGCTGGAGCATTAGTCAATCCAAAAGGTAACACTGTGAACTCATAATGTCCATATCTAGTACGGAAGGCTGTCTTGGGTATATCAGAATCTCTAATCCGGATCTGGTGATAACCCGAACGCAAGTCGATCTTGGAGAACACAGTTGCCCCCTGCAGCTGATCTAGTAAATCATCAATACGTGGTAAAGGGTACCGGTTACGAATTGTAACCTTATTCAATTCCCTATAATCCACACACAACCTCATACTACCATCTTTTTTCTTGACGAATAAGACAGGGGCACCCCAAGGTGAACAACTGGGGCGTATGAGTCCCTTGTCTAATAAGTCCTGTAACTGAGTCTTCAACTCTGCTAGCTCGGCTGGAGCCATCCTGTAGGGAGCTCTAGCAATAGGAGCTACTCCTGCCTCCAAATCAATCGAAAACTCCACTTCCCTAGCTGGTGGAAGTCCAGGCAATTCCTCTGGAAAAACCATAGGAAAGTCTCTCACCACTGGAATATTTGACATAAGGGTAGTGGTGGCTTGGCTATCTGCCACATAAGCCAACCAACCAGTACAACCCATCCTCACTAGTCTCTCTGCCTGAAGAACTGAGATCAGGGGAATCTGCCTGTTCAGACCAAAGTATATCACATCCTCCGAACCAGGCACCCTGATCCTAACCTTCTTCTCACAACAATCCAGAACCACTGCATGGTAGCACAACCAATCCATCCCCAAAATGATGTCGAACTCTGTTAGCGACACACATATCAACTCTGTCACGAACTCGTGTCCACTAATCAGAATAAACCCATCAGTCTTCTGAACAGTGGGAATCTCTTTCCCATCAGGAAGCCTAACCAGTAAGGGTTCTTTTAAATAACCCTTGGATCCTAATATCTGATTCCAGGTCTTCTCAGCAACAAAAGAATGAGATGCACCAGTATCAAACAAAGTCACGCACTGTACGTTGCAAAAATAAAGCATACCTGTGATCACTTCTGGTGACTCTGAAGCCTGCTATCGAGTCAATGCAAATACTCTGGGCTGTCCCCTAGATGAACCAACCGGTCCTGTGATCCTCTGTTTCTTCCATAACGGGCAGTCGTACCTTTTGTGTCCTGGCTACTGACAGTGGTAGCAAATAATCCCCCCAGTCCGAGTACCTGTCTACTGCACTGGCCTCTCGGAAATAGGCCGTGCCTGGACCACGCCCTCCTGGGTACCTCGATGACCTCTGTGTCTCTTGTCCTTTTTGTTCTGTTGGGCATTTCTGAATCCCTTCCTCTTGTTGTGAGCCTCTCTCTGGGCCTCCATCCGGATGTCAATAAGCTCAACGGATCTCGCAGCCTCCACTAAGTCACGAAATCTGGCAAACCGGCTCACAACCAACTGACGCTGTAGCATAGGACGAAGTCCCTCCAAGAACATCTCACATCTGCACTCCTCAGATGGTACCAGCTCTGCGGCATACCTCGCCAGATATGTGAATCTCGATAAGTAGTCGTTCACTGACATCTGGCCCTGCCTGAGGTGTATAAGGTCCCTCCTGGACTGAGACATGGCAGAAGCCGGAATGTAGCACTCCCTGAATGCCTCAACAAAGTCCTCCCAGGCTATCTCGCTGTTCTGGGCCTCCCCAAACACAGCGCGCCGCTGGCCTCTCCACCAGGTAGCAGCCTCTCCCTCCAATACTAGAGCAGCAAGTACTACCCTCCTGCCGAGTGGACATCCCAAAGCATCAAACAGCTCAAGCATATGAGCCATCCAGTCATCTGCCACCGCTGGGTAAGCCGACCCACTTAAACTCCGCGGACGCAGCCCCATAAAGGCATCGATCCAACGATCCACGGCTGGCTCAACTGGCAATGCTGGGATCGTCTTCGGGGTAGAAGTAGCAGATACTGGTCTGTCTATAGCTGCTCCATGAACAGAAAGTCTCCTGGTATTAGCCATACTGTCAAAGCAACTAATCTGGCATTAGAGTCGTCATTTGGCCTTTGGCATACGGACTACCATAGTATAATAAAATGACCAACAGTTCTCCCCACCTTGGGTTGAACTTCTATACATGTCTAGCCCCACTATACTAACCTAGGGCTCTGATACCACTCTTGTTACACCCCAGTTTTTTTTTTTTTTTTTTTTTACATATAGACAGCTCAGATCATCCCATACCAACCTGAGTAGCCTACGAAAAACATAGGATATAACACATCATTACACACCTACTTTCCTTAACTATGTGGATCCCATCTCTCGGGCACACCGTCAAATCAGGTTCATGACTCCTGAATTAACTGATGAACTCGCGCAATGTTACTCCTACTAGACCCAATACTCCTAACCCATACCGGTAGGAGAACCGATCTGATAGAAGTCTGAACCCCCAAGGTTAAGTTCCATAGTCATGTAATGACCTCACCATCAACAAAAAAAAATATATATATAACATCCACCGATATGAAATGGCGCTCCACACACCATACCGTCAAGATAGAAAATAAGATAGTATATAAAAATGTAACTCATATGAAAAGTCACAGTCCATCAAATACCACATCATCCATCCGAGTACATGAGTCAGAATCACCCTCACATAATACAAGACATAAGAATAACAGTCTCACTGAATACATCCAACAGCAACAATCAACTAACCAGAATGTCTCAAAAAATCACAGATCAGATCTCCTCCACTAGCCTACTGATCACGATCCCACCTAAAGCTGGGTGGCGTCAAGTCAGCCGAGCCACTGGAAAAATATAGATAATAAAGGAATGAGCTACGCCCAGTAGGAAAGACAGCTAGTAAAAAAAAACTCTCATGCAAGAGAAGGATAATAGTAAGAGTATAGAAATACAGCATAACAATGTAGGGTGGAAAGGCACTCTCAGTCCCAGACTCTGACCAACCACAGTCACCCCCAGTCACACCAGAGTAGCTCTCCTCTGTGCTCCCAGGCAGCATGCCAGCGGGACACGCCCATCTCTGCGCACGCATGGCGCCTAGGCAAAGCATGCCAGCGGGACACGCCCATCTCTGTGCACGCATCACAACGCCTAGCACCCGACACCGCAGCGTCTCTCGTCAATCAATCTTCTGGAGACTATAGACAGAACCAGTCACATAGATCTCTAGCCAACGTGAGACACCCCTGCCACCCTCAGGCACGCAGGCCTACACACTTGACTAGCCACGGCGAGTCACCCCTGCCACTGCCACTCTCAGGCGCGCAGGCCTACACTCATGGACCAGAAGAGATCGACTCAGCCACCGTCCCAAGAAGTCCTCTCCCAACAATTTCCATAGAAGCTCACGCCCCTACAGTCATTGCCAAGCTCTAACTCCAAGATTCGGCAACATGTGTCCAGATACAACAAAGCGCATACCAGTCCACATGTATACTGTGAAAGCTAAGTCTGTACCGCACAGTTACCTAGCACAACTACCCTAAAACATCATATAGGGCCTATAGTAGTCCGGTCCAATATGCCAACACTGAGTAAACTGACTCAATCCATGTCATTGCCATCCAAGCAACACAAACTGTACCAAAATTCTGACTATTCTGGTAGCACCCAAGTGTCACACTTCCTTCCAACTAATCCAGCTGCACTGAATTTATGGGTAATTTCCAACAGTCAATTTCAACTTGGCTACGTGATTTCCAAAAAATCACCTCTTCCTCACTTCAGGAAATTTTAATTTCCAAAATAAATTTCTGCCCTTTATCCATTTTCCGAAATTCGGAATAAATTTCCGAATTTAAAATCCGCATATCATTTTTCCGAAAATTCGGATTAATTTCCGAATTAAATTTTTTTTTTTTTTTCTTTCGCTTCTCTCTCATCCGCTCCGCACTTCCCCTGAACCGGTTCTCGTCGCCGGTTCGGAACCCTTACGCGCTGAGCCGAGAACCCCGCTGGCCGAAGTTAATAATCCGAATTCTGGCCGACGCTTAACATATAAATATTAATAATTAAAATAATTATTCACTTAATAATCAGACTAATCCCTAATTAGCCCTAATTCATCCTCTTCCTTCGCCCGTCGCCCGCAAAATTCTAACCGTCGACTTTCCGGAAGTCTCCGTTTTCCCCGTCGATTTTCGGCGACCGAACGCAAGGAAACGCTAGCCTAAAGCTCGTACTAGCCTAAAAATTCCATATAATCAAGTCGCGAAGCTAAATGTCCATGCAAAAATTTTCGCCGAAGTGTTGTCCGATCCAACTATGCCAATTCATGAAATTAAAATCATTCTAGCATTCAGATAACCTGAATAATGGCAATATGATAATATCAAAACCTAAGGCTTGCTTCTATGCACAGAAATTCCAATTCGGCGGAAATTTTATATATTCTTCTTCATAAAAAAAAGAAACCCTAAAATGCTAAAATCAATAAATTGCATTAATCAATTCAAAAAACCCATATCCGCATGCTCAAGTAGCTATTTGCAAAATAATCCATATTTTTAATTTGCTAAATAACTAATTTAAATCTGAATTTCCTACCTTTGCTCGCCGGCGACGGTGAAGTTCGCACGCGATCAACCGCAGCTCCTCGCCGAACGAAACCGGTACCAAAATGCTCGCCTCTGTCCCACGAACCTCCGGTTACCAAAAGCCCCTTGGAAGGCTGCCGGAAAGTACCGCCGTTCGCCGCGAACACTTCGCCTCTAGCCGCTGTTCGAAACCCTAACAGCAGAACAGTTTAGGTTAAATACCCAGCTTAAACCGGTAATAACCCGTTAAGACCCATTAAGCGCCGGTTGACCTTCCAAAAACGCCGCTTAACACCCGATCAGCCGTTTAATCTCCACCGCTGATCTTGCCCGTCCGATCCGCTTATCCGCGGCTTATCCAAACGCACGCGCAAACGCACCTAGGCGAACCGCCCCGCCTTCGCTGAACCGCTCCGGTCCGGTTCACGCGCGGTAAAAGAAAAAAAATCCAAATTCCGGTTTTTAAAAAAAATCTCGGTGCTTCGAAAAATCCTCAGAAAATTTCAGAAATTCTAATAGCCTCCAATTGAGCTCCTGGCTCTTCCTACTGTCGATCTGAAATCATCCAAGCCACAATTAAGTTATTGAAGATTAAACCTATAATATTTTACCGGGTATAACAGCTAACCTAACTCTACTCTACTCTACTCTACTATGCTTTACTCTAGCCTAGCCTAACATAAACTAGGTCTACTCTACTCTACTCTCCTCGCCTCTCCTCTTCTCTCCTCTGCTCAACTTTGCACTGCTCTACTCTACTCGTCTCTACTCTACTCTATTATGCTTTTCTCTACTCTACTCAACTCCACTTTACTCATCTCTACTTTACTCTACTCTCCTCTTTTTGGCTCTACTCTGCTCATCTTTACTCTGTTATACATTGCTATGCTCTGATCTGCTCTACTTTACTATGCTCTACTTTATTCAACTCTTCTCTATTGTACTATACTCTAGCATAGTGTAGCCTAACTTAACTCTACTTGACTCTACTCTACTCTACTCTATCCTAGCCTAGCCAAACCTATCCTAACTAAGCTCTACTTTATTCTACTCTACTCTACTTTATTGTGTGCTACTTTACTCTATTCTACTCTACTCTACTTTAATGGACTATAAAATAACAAAGCCTAACCAAACCTTGCTTTATTCTACTCTACTCTACTTAACACAACTTTAGCAAAGGCTACCCTAGCCTAACCTATCCTAGCTCTAGTATACTCTAATCTACTCTACTCTACTGAGCATTTGCTTAGCCTAACCTAGCCTTGCCTAGCCAAGCCTAGCTAACTTATCCCTACTGTACACTACTCTACTCTACTCTAACCTAGCTTAACCTAACCTAGCCTCGCCTAGTATAGCCTAGCATAACCTAGCTCCACTCTACTCAACTCTACTGTACTACACTCTACTCTACTCTACTCTACTCTACTCTACTCAACTCAACTCTACTCAACTCTATTGTACTCTACTCTTAGCTGGCCTAACCTAGCCTAACCTAGCATAGCTTAGCCTAACCTAACTTTACTCTACTATGCTCTACTTTGTTCTACTAAACTCTACTCTCTTTTCCTCTACTATGCTCTGCTTAGTTATGCTCTACTCCTCTTTATTCTACTCTATTTTGCTCTGTTCTACTTTACTCTACTCTACTTCATTCTAGTCAAGTCAAGCCTAACCAAGCTGTACTCTACTCTGTGATACTCTACTCTACTCTACCTAGCTTTGCCTAGCCTAACCTAGACTTACAAAGCCTAGCCTAGTCTTACCTAATCTAGCTCTACTTTACTCCACTATACACTACTCTACTATACTATACTCTACTCCACTTTATTTAATTGTACTCTATTCTACTCCACTCTACTCTACTCTACTCTACTCCAATAAAGTCTAGCCTAACCTTGCTTTACTCTATTATACTGTAACCCAACAAAGCTTAGCTTAGCCTAACCTAGCTTCACTTTGCTCTACCCTATTATGCTTTCCTCTTCTCTAATCCACTATACTCTACTCTATTGTACTCTAGCCTAGTCTAACCTAGCTTAACTCTACTCTAGTTTACTCTAACCAAGCCCTACCTAGTCAAGCTTAAACTAGTTGAACTTCTACTTTATTATAGCCTAGCCTAACTGAGCTCTACTCTGCACTACTCATCTCTTCATTGCTCTTCTCTATTCTACTCTGCTATACTCTACTCTACTCTACTCTGCTTTACTTTGCTCTATTCTAATCTCCTCTACTCTGGCATCATATAGGCTGGCCTAGCCTAACTTAGCTCTACTACATTCTATTGTGCTCTACATTAATCTACTCTAGCCTAACCTAGCTTAGCTTATCCTAGCATAGCCTAACCTAGCCTAGCCTAACCAAGCTCTACTCTACTCTACTCTACTCTACTTTACTCTACTCTATTCTATTCTACTATAACCTAGCCTAGTTTAGCCTTACCTAGCCAAGCTCTACTATTCTCTACTCTACTCTAATTTGCTCTGCTTCACACTACTCTGCTCTGCTCTACTCTACACTACTCTGCTCTACTCTTTTGCTCTACTCTACTTTACAATACTCTACTCTTCTTTGTTCATTCTCCTTTCCTCTCCTCTCCTATACTCCACTCTACTCTACTCTACTCTATTCTACTCAACTCAACTTTTCTCTACCTAACTCAACTCTACTCTACTCTATTCCATGCTACTCTACTCTACTTTATTATACTCAACTATACTTTACTCTACTCTACTTAATTCTACTCTAACTTAGACTAGCCTTACTTAGCTCTACTCCACTCTAGCCTAGCCTAGCCCACTCTAGCTTAGCTAGGCTAACCTAGCCTAACCTAACCTGATCAAGCTCAACTCTACTATACTCTACTCTACTCTACTCTATTCTGCTCTACTCAAATATAGTCTATTGTATTCTATCCTATCCTAGCATAACAAGCTCTACTTTACTCCACTCCAGCCATGCCTTACCTAGACTAGTCTAGACAAACCTACCTCTACTAGACTTTGCTCTGTTTTGCTATGCTCTACTCTACTCTATTATACTCGACTCTATTCTTTTCTACTCTTCTCTTGTCTGCTCTGCTCTGTACTCTAGCTTAGCCTAACCTAACTTTGCCTAATGTAACTGTACTCTACTCTACTCTACTTTACTCTAGCTTACCCTACCCTAGCCTAACCTAGTTAGCCTACCTAGCTTAACCTACCTAAGCTAGCTCTACTTTACTTTACTTTACTTTACTCTACTCTACTCTAGTTTAGTCTACTCTACTCAACCCTAATCTAGCTTAGCCTAGCCTAACTTATCATAACTTAGCTCAACTCTGCTCTGCTTCGCTTGGCTCTGATATTCTCTGCTTTACTCTACTCTAGTTTACTCTAGCCTAGCCTATCCTAGCCTAGCTTAGCTTAACCTAACCCTACTCTACTCTACACTACTCTATAGTATTATACTCTGCTCTACTCTACTCTACTCTAGCCTAGCTTAGCCTAGCTTAGCATAGCCTAGCCTCGCTAACCCCAACCTAAACTAGCTTTATTCTACTCTACTCTACTTTAACTTAGTGTAGCCTATCTTAGTCTAAACTTGCTCTACTCTATTCTACTCTCCTTTACTCTACTCTACTCTACTCTTGCCTAGCCTAACTTGGCTCTACTCTGCTCTACTCTACACTACTCTCCTCTACTTTACTCTGTTCAGTTCTAGTATGCTCTACTTTTCTCTGTTCTACTCTATTTTGCTCAACTCTGCTTTGCTCAACTCTACTCTTCTTTACTATATGTTGCTCTGCTTTACTTGCTCTACTCTGCTTTACTCTACCATCATTTGGATCGACATGAATTTTAATTAGAAAAGGATTTAACTTCAAAAATAACACCTTTTAATGATAATTTTTTTAAAATTTTTTAATAGTTTGTTTAGTCAAAATCTCAAACAAAACATAATGTTTATTTATTAAAAAAATTAATTTTAATCATGATTTCTATTAACTATTACGAAAAATATTAATGTATTCTACAAATCAATAAAAGGACTCTTAAGATACTACTTTGTATATATTTTATGAGTTTAATAAATTAATAAGTATTCTTTAAAATAATTTTATAGAAATATATGTGATAAAAAATGTTTTGATTCAATTTTGTAATAAATTATTTTTTTTATAAGAAATTTCCAGAAAATATGTTTTAAGTAAATATTTAAAAATAAGTTTTGAATTTTCATTCAATGAAACAAAACAAATTATTATAAAAAAGATTATAACTAAACATCTTTTATTAGATAATTATATAAAAATAATAACTGTTATGTAATATATATTTAAATTACTTTAAAATTTATATTTAGTTTTTTGTTTTATAAAAAATATTTTCTTTTGGATATTTTTACCTATCACTTTCTTAAAGAAAAGAAAAATATTTAGTCTTTTATTATATTTTATATTATTGAGAGAAAACATTCAAAAAAGCTAAAAAATTATTTAGTCTATACAAAATATAAAAAAATATTTTGCAAATATTTTTCAATAATTTTAAAATCTATGACTAATGTGATGCAGATATTGTAATTTAATTTTATATTTTAAAGATAATTTTGAATTAAAAAAGTATTATTAAATAATAATTTTAAAATGAATTTTTAAAATTGCTATAAAAAAGTTATATATTTAGTAAATTTGTTGTGCATAGTGACTTCATAAAATAGTTATATTTTAAAATAAATAAAATAGTATTTAGTTTTTATTAAAAATCTCTCTTTTTTATTATCTTTGAAGAATAAAATTATTATTTATTTTGGTCAAACTATGTATTATTTTTTTAATAAAATAACACTTTACGATGTGCATATAAAAGTGGATAATTAGACTTTTAATATTATTTTAATGTGATAAATATCATCTTAAGTTGTGATTAAACACATATGGTATTTTAATAAATCAAAGTATTTTTAAAGTAAACAAATAATAATAAAAGTTTCTGTTTTAATTTATTACCTGTAACAGTCTTAGTTTTCTTTATTTTATTTATTGTATTTTTTTAGAAAGAGCTCTTTGAGACGAGTCTAATGATGTTTAATTTGTAATTTTTGGAGCTCTAATGAATAAAGTATGAATTTTTAAATATTTGGGATAAATTTGTAACGTGTAGGATAGATTTGTAATTTTGAAATGTCAACTTAGTTCAAATTCGATTTAGCGAAGGATATATTTGCAAATACCAAATTTAGAAGGAGTTTTCTGCAAAATGTGGTTCACAAACCATTGCTTAAGTCGATTCCGACCGCTGCTGTAAAAGTCGATTCCAACACGGCGGCAAGGCACGATGGTGAGGCACGGCGGCGAGGAAGTTTTGTGATTTCTGGTAAGCGACGGCGACGGTCGACAAAGGTGAGAATTTTTATTTGCTTTGTCGCCGGGTTGTATAAATTTTTTCGGTGAGTGGCAGTCAATTGGTCGACCAGAGATGCAAGAGATTTCAAGTTTGCCAGCGAAATATTTCGGTTTCGCCGGACGTACAGGAGAGAGAGAGAGAGAACTGGTTCAGCATGTTGAATCGGTTCGCGTTGCTATACTGGTGCGGGCGATCCAGCGTCGGGCCTAGACCAGGTCGTGCTGGGCACGGGCCGTCGAGCGCCGACGGAAGACCTTAAGCTAGAAAAACAGTGAGCATTTTTTGGATTTTTGGAAAGCCCGTTTAGGACAGCTTTAAAAAAACGAGATTTTTGGCTGTTTGGGCAAGGTTTTAGAAAGCAGAATTTGAACCATTTGAGAACAACTTTTAAAAACATAATTTTGCCTAATAAGCATATTTAGATTAATTATTTTTGTATTTTACAGGCTTGTAGGACATCGGGGCTTGTAGGACATCAAGAACAAATTAGAAGTGGGCAAGAAAAATTTGGTACAACAAATCCAGGTAGATAAGTTCCTAACTCTGTGATGTAGCATAATATTATATGTTTTTCATTACTTTTTCTTACCACTATAGAATTGTGCTCGTTGCATATGCTTATGGCATAAAAAGAAAGAAATACTATGGTGTGGATTACTTATGCATTTGCATGAAAACTAAAAAGGAAGAAACAATATGGAAAGAAAGGTCTTTTGATATGGCATAATTATTTGAAATTATGATTGGAAATGTTAGTAAAAATGGATTCTCAGAGAACATTATCCTCACCACTAGGCCCAGCGTGTTGGATCGTAGGGTATCGATTATTGGATCAGATATCTGCCTAGTGTTATGTGCTATGACTCCACGATGATTTCACCAAGCCCAGCATGTTGGATCGTAGGGTATGGTACCATACCTGCCTGGTGGCACTAGGCCCAGGATGTTGGATCGCAGGGTATCGATCTTCAGGTCAGATATCTGCCTAGTGTTATATGCTTGGTTGTATGCCGGTTGGAGGTCATTTGCTTGATTGGATCCAGAGGATAATACATCAAAGGGAATTGGGCCCGGTTATAACATATCTATAAGGAACTAGCATTTCTTTTGATTTTTCTTTGGTTTTTCATCTGATATTATATATGACATTGGTATGGTTTGAGCTTTATGCATATGATTCATCTACACTATTCATTGTATGTATTTTCATTGGGTTAACTATGTGGATTTATCTACTGAGATTTGTAAATCTCATTAGTGCTTACATCACAGGTCATGAAACCATTGCACCGAGAGATGGGAATGGTGCTGCTACAGAAGAGCCATTTTCAAGAGATGTGTGAGAGAGAAAAAGTTTTGGTGTGATTAAATGTTTAAAAACATGTCGTTATATATATACTTTGGATTTTGGAGTTGGTGTTTATCTTACCGTCAGGTCCCCACCTTGGAATTTGTTTATTGTCCTCACTTTGATGATAATTTTATTATAAAGTAGTACCTGATGTTGGTGGGGGCTTGAGATTATCTCTTTTCTTATAGTATAAATATACTTTATATAAAGCAAAATAAGGTCTATTAAATCATAAAAATATGAAGTGATGACACTAATTATTTATATTTTTCCTTTTAGTTTAAGGTAATGAAGTTATAAAAATATTAGGCATATTTTAATTTTATAGTTTGAATGATGATCCTTAGATTTCTAGTTGCTTATTTATTTATATGTTATGTTATTATTGATTTCTTTTGTTTTCATATTAATGGCTTGGTTGAAGTTTATTCTTTATGTTTTAGGAGTATAAAGTTTCAAGATATTATAATTTTATCTATAATTTTTTATAACGATTATTAAAAAATAAAATTTCAAACTAAAATAAAATTTGAATTCAAAAGAACATTATATATAAAAACTTTTAAATTTCTCCAAAATATATATCATTATTATTAGTTAATTCATATTTTTAAAAAAAAATATGTAAAACTATCTTAAAATTCAAATATCAAAATATTAATTTATATATTAAAAATTTTAAAAAATATATTATTTTTTATATAATAAATTTAATATATTTATCCAATACTTATGTTTAAAATCAAATAAAAATTAAAAGTTTTTAATATGAGTGATAAATATAAATTCCTTTCTAACAACTACAATTTTTTCCCAAGCATGAAGTGCTCTTATTTTTAACATGAAAAATAAAGAGAACATTTTTAAAGATCAAATTTACCTACTTTAATTTTGTTATTTGCCATGAACTAGTAAAATTTACCAATAATATTATATATTTATTTATAAATTTTATTTAAATATGATTATATCCACAATGTTAAGCAAAGAAAAAGATTTGAAATCCAATTATTCTTGATTTTATACTTCAAAAATAAACAAAAACCCTCTGAACAAGTAATGTGTATAATTGTCTATTGGTTTGAAATTGTGACAATACTTATTCTAGGTAAAATAATATAAAACAAATTATGTAGATGTCAAAAACTAACAAAACCCATGCCTTAAGCATCATTTAATTTTTCTAAAATTTCACAATTTAGATGGTTAATATTTTTGTGATAGTTGCATAAATTGTATTATATAAGAAAATATAAAACAATTAACAATTTTGAATTTACAAATTTTTAATGATTATTAACAAACTATGAGACATTTTTTCTCTTCTCACATAATGAAAAAATTTTTAACCATGGGTGCAAATGCATAAAAAACTTACAAACATCAAAATAGAGAAAAATTAATGAGCTAACCATAATTTCATAAAAAGCTATAATTTGGAAGTCTACAATTTTGTGGCTATTCCATAAAGCATATTATGCAAAAAACCATCACATAGTCAACAACATGAAATGTGCAACTATTTTAGTAACAATTGATAATTAATAAACCAATGAAACTATTAGAAATATTTGTATAATTTTTTATTTTAAATATTTTGAATTTTAATTTTTTTATAAAATATTATTTAATTTTTTTATCAATGCACTATCATAAAAAATAAAATAAAATTTAACATTGAATATTTAATTTTTTTAAAAGATATATCATTACTGTTAATTAAACTATATTTGTTAACATTATTTTTTTTAAAATATAAAGATTAATTTACTTATTATGTAATAAAGGAATCTAATAATTTGAAAAAAGTATAAAATCTAAGTGTGGTTTAATAAATAATTATATAAAACTAAAAACATATTATATTTATTTTAATAAATAATAATTTATATTCATTTTTTTATTTTTTAAATTTTTTGAAAGACTTTTCTTTATATTTATTTACTTTGTTTTTAATTGTAAAATAAAAAGAAAAAATATTAATTTACATATTAAAAAAATAAAATATTATTTAGTATATCAACAACATAATATATTTGATTACTCCTTACGCTAAAAAAATTAAATTTTTTGACATAAGAGTTATTCAAGGTATAATTTGTTAGCAATTTATGTTTATTGTGTATATAATATATATATATATATGTATATATATATATACACATATACATTCATATAAAAGATCATTGTGTAGTATATTAAACAAAATGATTAACATTATAAAAATATAATCTTTAAAATTATATACTTATTTATTTTTAAAACCAAACCAAACTAAACCCAATCCAAAACCTAGACCAAACCCAATACAAAATCCAAACCCAACCCCACCCCAACCACACCCATCGAAACCCAATACAAGCCAACCAAACCAAACAAAAAAAAACCTAACATGTTCTATTCTATTATAATCTACTTGAATCTAACATAATCTAATCTAATCTAATATAATATATTTTATTCTATTGTATTATAATATATTCTATTCTATTTTAATCCATTTAAATCTCATATAACATAATCTAATCTAATATGTTATATTCTATAATACTCTACACTACTCTACTATAATCTACTCTACTTTGCTCTACTCAACTATATAATAATCTAGTCTACTCTACTCTACTCTACAATCCTCTAGCCTAGCCTAACCTAACCTAGCCTAGCCTAGCCTAACTAAACCTTTTCAACTCTACTCTGCTCTACTCTACTTAACTCTACTCTACTCAAACCTTACCTAGCCTATCCTAGCTTAGCCTAAACCTAGCTCTACTCTACTCTAAACTACTCTAGCCTAGCTTAACCTAACCTAGCTCTACTCTGCTCTACTAAAAACTATGCCACTCTACTATACTCTACTCTAATATACTATACTCTACTATACTCTACTCTACTCTAGCCTAGCCTAGCCTAGAGTAGCTTATCCTAACTCTAATTTGCTCAACTCTACTCTGTTCTATTCTGCTTTACTAAGCTATGCTTTGCTTTGCCCTACTCTTGCTTTACTCTACTCTACTCTACTCTAGCCTAGCCTAACCTATTTTTAACTTAACCTAGCTCTACTCTACTCCACTCTACTCTAGTCTACACAAGCTAAGCCTAGCCTAACTTAGACTAGCCTTGACAAGCCTAGCCTAGCTCTACTCTGCTCTACTCCACTCTACTCTACTCTAATATACTCTACTCTAGTCTACTCTACTCTACCCTACTCTACTATATTCTAGCCTAGTCGAGCCTAGCCTAGCCTAACTCTTTCAAATCTACTCTGTTGTAGAATACTCTACTCTACCCTACTCTACTCTACTTTACTCTACTTTACTCTACTCTACTATACTCTTCTCTACTCTACTCTACTCTATTTTACTCTAATTTAGCTTAGCTTAGCCTTACATATCCTACCCAAGCTGAGCCTAGCCTAACTTAGCTCTACAATACTTTACTCTACTATACTCTTCTCTGCTCTACTCTATTTTACTCTACTCCACTCTACTCTACTCTACTCTACTCTACTTTACTCTAATGTAGCCTATTTTAGCCTAATCTAGCTCTACTTTACTCTACTCTACTTCACTTTACACTAGCCTAACCTAGCCAAGCCTAACCTAGCTCTATTATACTATACTCTAATCTACTCTACTACACTTACTCTACTATATAATACTTTACTCTACTATACATTACTCTACTTTACTCTAGCCTAGCCAAGACTAGTCTAGCCAAGCCTAGACTTGCTTAGCCTAGAATAACCTAGCTCTATTCTTTTATGCTCTACTATACTCTACTCTGCTTTACTCTACTCTGCTTTGCTATGCTCTACTCTACTCTGCTCTGTTATGCTCTACTCTACTCAACTCTACTCTACTCTACTTTACTCTTGCCTAACCTGACCTAGCTTAACTTAACCTAGCATTACTCTATTATACTCTACTCTACTCTACTCTACCCTACTCTACTCTACGATACTGTACTCTACTCTACTATACTCTACTCTACTATATTCTACTCTACTCCTCTCTATTCTACTCTACTCTATTCCACTCTAGCCTAGCCTAGTCTAGCTTAGCCTTATTTAGGTTAACCTAATTGAGCTCTAATTTACTCTACTCTACTCTACCTTACTCTACTCTACTCTAACAAAGCCTAACCTAGCCTTGTCAAGCTTATTCTAACTCTACTCTACTCTAATCTATTATACTCTATTATACTATACTACACTCTACTCTACTCCACTTTAACACAACATAGCCTAACCTTGCCTAACGTAGCTCTACTTTTTTCTATTATACTCTACTCTTCTTTATTAAACTCTTTTTAGCCTTGCCCAACCTAGCCAAGCATAACATAGTTCTACTCTAATCTACTCAAACCTTCTTTACTCTACTATACTCTTCTCTACTCTACTCTACTCTACTATACTATACTATATTATACTCTACACTATTTTAGCTTAGCAAAGCCAAGCCTTGCCAAGTTAGGCTTAGCATAACCTAGCCTAACCTAGCTCTACTCTACTCTACTCTTCTCTACTCTACTCAACTCTACTATACTCTGCTAAGCTTTTCTCTACTCTTCTCCACTCTACTCCATTCAACTCATCTCCACTATGCTCTGCTCTACTAGACTCTGCTCTACTATACTCTGCTCTACTTTGCTCTACTCTAGTCTGACTTAGCTTAGCCTAACCTACCCTAACCTAGCTCTACTCAACTCTATTCAACTCTACCTTACTATACTCTACTCTAGTCTAGCTTAGCCTTGCCTAGTCTTGCAATGCTTAGCCCAACTCTACTCTACTCTACTCTACTCTACTCTACTCTACTCTTCTCTACTCTACTCTGTTATACTCTACTCTACTCTACTCTACTATAATCTTCTCTACTCTACTCTACTCTACTCTATTCTAGCATAGCATTGCTTTGCCTAGCATTGCTTAGACTAACTCTTTTTACTCTACTCTACTCTACTCTACTCTAGTCCACTCTACTCTAGTACACTCTACTCTACTCAACTATACTCTACTCCACTCTTCTCTACTCTACTCTACTCTACCCTACTCTACTCTACCATAGCCTAGCCTAACTTAAGCTAGCTACCCTAGCATAGCTTAGCCAAGCTCTACTCTACTCTAATCTACTCTACTCTACTCTATTATGCTCCACTCTACTCTACTCTACTGTATTCTACTATGGTCTACTATAATCTACTCTACTCTAACCTAGCCTAACCTACCTCTACTCTACTCTACCCTACTCTACTCTTCTTTGTTATACTCTTGCTTAGCCCAACCTGTCTTGCCTAGCTTGCCCAGCCTAGCCTCACTTAGTTCTACTATGCTTTACTTTACCTTGCTTTACACTTTTCTACTATGCTTTACTCTCCTCTACTTGACACTACTCTACACTACTCTACTCTGCTCTGCTCTAATCTGCTCTACTCTTCTTTACTCTGCTCTACTCTAATCTACTCTACTATAGCCTAGCCTAGCCTAACCTAACCTAGCTCTACTCGACTCTACTCTGCTATACTCTTGCCTAGCCCAACAAAACTATACTCTACTCTACTCTAATCTACCATACTCTTTATACTCTACAATACTCTGTTCTACAATGCTCTACTCAACTCTACACTATTCTACTCTAATCTACTTTATTCTACTCTACTTTACTCTACTCTACTCTACTTTAACCAAGCCTAACCTAACCTAGCCTAGCCAAGCTTTGCCTAGCTTAACCTAACCTAGCTCTACTCTACTTTGTTCTACTCTATTCTTTTCTATTCTTCTCTACTATACTCTTATCTGCACTACTGTACTTTATTCTGCTCTATGCTATTCCACTATACTCTAGCTTAGGCTAAGATAGCCTTACATAGCCACTCTAACCTAAACCTAACCTGGCCAAATGTAGCCTAACCTTGCTCTACTCTACTCTAGCCTAACCAAGCATGGCCAAACCTAGCTCAACTCTACTCTGCTTTAATATGCCTATGTTTGCTCTATCTACTCTACTCTTCTCTACTCTAGTCTAGTCTTGTTTAGCCAAGCCTAGCCTAGAATAGACTAAACTAACTCTACTCTACTATACTCTACTCTACTCTACTTTACTACACATTAGCATTGCCTAGCCTAACCTAGCCTACCCTAGTATAGCCAACCCTAGCCCAACTTAGCTCTACTCTACCTATCACTACTCAACTCTACTTTAATCTACTCTACTCTACTATACTCTACTCTACTTAACCTAACCTAACCTAACCTAGCTTAACCTAGCCTTGCCTAACCTAGCTCTACTCTACTTTACCCTACCCTACTCTACTCTCCTCTACTCTATTTGAGCTTAGTCTCATTTAGGCTAGCCTAGCCAAACTTAGCTCTCCTTTGCTCTGCTTTGCTCTGCTCTGCTCTGCTCTACTCTTTTCTACTCATTTCTCTTCCACTTTAATGTTCTCCAACCTTGCCTAGCCTATCCTAGCTCTTCTCTACTCTACACTACTTAACTCTGCTCTAGCCTAGCCTAACCTACCCTAGCCTAATTTTGCTCTACTCTACTCTAGTTTAACCTAGCATTGCCTAGCTTAACCTAACCTAGCTCTACTAACTTTTGCTTTACTCTACTCTACTCTAGCCTAGCCTAGCCTAGCTTAACCTAGCATAACCTAGACTACTCTACTCTTCTCTACTCTACAGTGCTATGCTCAACTCAGCCTTACCCCATTCTACTCTACTCTGCTCTACTCAGCTTCAGAGGTCTACTCTGCTCTACTCAACTCTACCAAACTATGCTTTGCTCTACTCTACTGTACACTCTTCTACTCTACTCTCTTCTAGCCAAGAAAAGCCAATCTTAGCCTAACTAAACCTAGCTCTACTCTACTCCACTCTACTCTACCCTACCATAGCTTAGCCTTACCTAGCCTAGCCTGACTCTCCTCTACTCCACTCTACTCTGCTCTACTCTACTTTACTAAACTATATTCCACTCAACTCTACAAACCTCTACTATACTCTACTCTACTCTACTCTACTTTACTCTACCCTATTCTACTCTACTCTAACTTAACATAGGCTAGCCTAGCTTAGACTAATCTAGCTCTACTCTACTCTACACTACTCTAGTTTGCTCTGCTCTGCTCTATTCTGCTCTAATCTACTTTGCTTCACTTTAATCTATTCTGCTCAACTCTGATCAACTTTACTCTATTATACTCTATTTTACATTATTCTACTCTACTCTACACTATTCTTCTCTACTTTACATTACTCTTCTATTCTCTACTCTTCCCTGCTCTGCTCTACTCTACTATGCTCTGCTCTTCTCTGCTTTACTCTACTCAAGCATAGTTTAGCCTAGACTAGCTTAGCTTAACTTAGCTCTACTATATAATACTCTATCTAGCCTAAACAAGCCTTGCCTAACCTAGCTCTACTCTACTCAACTCTACTCTACTCAACTCTGCTCTACTCTACTCTACTCTGCTATAATTTACTCTATAATACATTACTCCATTATACTATACTCTAACTTAGCCTTGCCTAGCATAACTTAACCTAACTTTGCTCTACTCTACTCCACTTAACTCTACTCTGCTCTATTCTAATCCACTCTACTTTAACCCAGCCTAGTTTAGCCTAGCTAAACATTGTTTTGCTCTGCTCTACCCTACTCTGCTTTGCTCTACTATGCTTTGCTCTTCTCTACTCCACTCCACTCTATGCTAGCCTACTATACTCCTGTCTAGTCTAGCCTAACCTAGCTCTACTCTAATCTACTTTACCATACTCTACAATACTCTACTCTTTCTTAGCATAGCCTATCCTAACCTAACCTTGTCTAACCTAGCTCTACTTTACTCTAATCTACTCTACTCTGTCCTGCTCTACTTTGCTCTACTTTACTATATTATGCTCCACTCTACTCTGCCCTTCTCTACTCTACTCCATTCTACTCTACTCTACTCTAGTCTATTATACTCTAGCTAGCCTAATCTCGATCTACTTTGCTCTACTCGGCCCTACTCTAACCTAACCTTGTATAACCTCGCCTAGCCTAACCTAACCTTGGCTAGCCTTGCCTAGCATAGCCTAACCTAACCTAGCTCTACTCTACTCTACTCTACTCTTGTCTGTTCTACACTACTCACCTCTACTCTACTCTAGCCTTGCTAAGCTTAACTTAGCTCTACAATACTCTACTCTAGCCTAGCTTAGTCAAGGCTAACCTGGCTCTACTATACTCTACTATGGTTTGCTCCGCTATGCTCTGTTCTACTTTGCTCTGCTCTGTTCTACTATATTCTACTCTACTCTGCTCTATTTTACTCTACTCTCGTAGAGCCTTGCCTACCTTACCTTCCCTAGCCTAACCTAGCTATACCATACTCTTCGCTCCTACTCTAGCCTAGTTTTGGCTAGCTTAGCCTAGTCTTGCCTAGCCTTGCTTACAAAAGCATAGTATAGCTTAGCCTAACTTAGCGCAGCCCTACTCTACTCTACCCTACTCTACTCTACTCTATTTTACTCTACTCTATACTACTCTAGCCTGGCCTATCTTTGCTTAGCCTCACCTAGCCATGCCTAACTTAACTTTGCTTTACTCTACTCTTCTCTACGCTACCCTTCTCTACTATACTCTACTTTGTGCTACTCTACTCTATTGTACTCTACTCAACTCAACTCTACTATGCTCTGCTCTACTCTACTGTGCTCTACTCTTCTCTAGTCTACTTTACTCTACTCTAACCTTGCCTAGCCAAGCCTTATCTAACCTAGCCTAACCTAGCTCTACTCTACTAAACTCTGCTCCATTACTCTACTCTAGCATAGCTTAGCTTAGCCTAGCCTAGCCTAACCTAACCTAGCTCAACTCTATTCTACTCTACTTTACTCTACTCTATTCTACCTAGCCTAGCTTAGCTTAAACTAACCTAGCATTACTCTACTCTGCTTTTCTCTACTCTACACTATTCTTGTATACTCCATTCTTCTCTTCTCTACTCTACCCTGCTTTACTTTGCCCTGCACTTCTCTACTCTACTCTATTTGACTCTCTTCTCCTCTCCTCTACTCTCCTCTCCTCCCCTCCTATCTCCTCTCTTCTACTCTAATCTACTCTAGTCCACTCTACTCTACTCTGCTCTACTCTAACCTAGCCTAGTCTAACCAAGCTCTACTCTTCTCTACTCTACTATAGGTTAGCCTAGCCTAGCTTAGCCTAACCTCGCTCTGCTTTGCTCTAGTCTACTCTATTCTACCTTCTTTGCTCTACCCTTCTCTGATCTTCTCTACTCTACTCCAGTCTACTCTACTCTACTCAACTCTAATTTACATCTACTCTACTCTATTTTACTCTACTCTAGCTTAGGCTGGCCTAGCCTTATCTTAACAAGCCTAACCTAGCTCTACTCCACTCTACTCTCCTACTCTAGCATAGCCTAGCCTAACCTAACCTAGCTCAGCTCTACTCAATGCTACTCTACTCTATTCTACTCTATTATACTCTATTTTTCTCTACTCTATTCTACACGAGCCTAGACTATCGTAACGTAGCCTAGCCTAGCCTTGCCTAACTTAGCTCTATTCTTCTATGCCCTGCTCTACTGTACTCTGCTCTACTCTACTCCACTTTAAACTACTCTATTATACTCTACTCCACTATATTCTTTTTTATTATACTTTACTTTACTCTACTATACTCTAGCCTAGCCAGCCAAGCCTAACTTATCCTAGACTAACTTAACCCTACTCTACTATATCTACTCTATTACTTTACTCTAGTCTAGCCAATCTTAGCCTAGCTTAACTAGCTTAGCTTAACCTAGGTTAGCACTGCTCTATACTACCCTACTCTGCTCTACTCTACTCTAGCCTAGCCTATCCTAACTTAACATAACACTACTCTACTCTGACCTGCTCTACTCTGCTCTGCTCTTCTCTACTTTACTCTTCTCTACCCTACTCTACTCTACTCAATCTGCTCTACTCTACTCTAATCTACTCTCCTCTCCTCTCCTTTCCTCTCCTTTAATCTACTCTACTCTTCTCTACTCTACTCTATTCTACTCAGCTCTAGTCTACTCCACTCTACTCTACTCTACTCTGCTCTATTGTAACTTAGCCTAGCCTAACCTAGCTGTACTCTACTCTAGTGTAGCCTAGCCTACCCTAACCTTGCCTAACCTCACTCCACACTGCTATACTCTACTTTACTCTGCCCTACTCTTCTCTACTCTACTCTACACTGCTCTACTCTTCTCTGCTTTTCTCTACTCTGCTCTATTCTACTCTACTCTGCTCTACTCTACTCTAGCTCAATTTAGCCTAGCCTAGCCTAGCTTAGCCTAAACTAACTCTACTTTACTCTACTCTATCGTTGCTTAGCCTTGCCTATCTTAGCCTAGCCTACCCTTTCCTAACCTAGCTCAACTATTATTTAGTCCAAACTACTCTGCTGTAATCTACTCTACTCTATTCTAGCCTTTCTTAACTTAACTCTACTCTACTCTGCTCCACAATACTCGCTACTCTGCTCTCCTCTTCTTTTCTCTTCTCTGCTCAGCTCTTCTATCCTTTGCTCTGCACTATTCTGCTATACTTTGCTTTATAATGCTTTACTCTATTGTGCTCTTCTATGCTCTACTCTACTTTACTCTGCTCTGTTCTACTCTTCTCTACTCTGCTCTGCTCTACTCTACTCTACTCTAGCATAGCATAAGCTAGCCTAACCTATCCTAGCCTAAACTAGCTCTACTCCACTTTACTCTACTTTACTAATCTAGCATAGCCTTGCTTAGCTTAGCCTAGCCTAGCCTAACTTAGCCTAACCTAACATAACTTAGCTAAGCTCTACTCTACTCTACTCTATTCTTACCTAGCCTAACTTAGCTTTGCTCCACTTAACTCTACTCTACTCTGCTCTGCTATACTATGCTCGACTCTACTTTGGTCTTCTCTACTTAGCTCCTTACCTCTGCTCTGCACAGCTCTACTCTACTATTCTCTACTCTAGTCAACCCTAGCCAAGTTCAGCCTTTCCTAGCTAAGCATAACCTAGCTATACGTTATTCTACTCTACTCTATTCTACTCTAGCTTAGGTTAGCCTAGCATTGCTCTACTCTATTCTAATCTGCTCTACCCTACTCTTCTTTGCTCTACTATGTTATACTCTACTTTGCTCTTCTCTTCTCTGCTTTGCACTACTTTACTCTATTCTAATGCATTCTTGCTTACTCAAGACCAACCTAACTCTACTCTACTCTACTTTACTCTAACCTAACCAAGCCTAGCTTAGCTTAGCCCAACCTAGCCCACCTATACTTTACACTAATCTACTCTACTCAACTCTATTCTATTCTACTCTACTCTACTCTACTCTACCCAACTCCACTCTACTCTACTCTAACATAGCCTAGCCTAACCTAGCTCTACGCCACTATACTGTACTCTACTCAACTCTAGCCTAACATCTCCTAGCCTACCCTAACTCTACTCTACTCTACTCTACTCTACTCTATTCTACTCTGCACTTCTCAAATCTACCTTGCTATGCTTTGTTCAACTCTACTCTGCTCGGCTCTGCTCTGCTCTACTTTGCTCTTCTCTACTCTACTTTTGTCTAACCAAGCATATCCTAGCTTGGCCTAGCCAAGCCTTGCCTAGCCTAGCCTAACCTTGCTCTACTCTACTCTACTATAATGTACTCCACTCTACTCTACTCTACACTACTCTACTCTACTCTACTCTATTATACTCTACTCTAATCTCTCCTAGCTTAGCTTTGCTTAACATAGCTTTACTTTACTCTACTTTGCTCTACTCTACTCTACTCTTCTCTACTCTGCTTTGCTTTAGTATGCTCTACTCTGCCCTACTCTACTCTACTCTATTCTACTATGCTCTACTCTACTCTAAGCTTTTCTACTCTACTCTAGTCTAGCCTAGCCTAACCTAGCCTAACTTAGCCTAGCCTAGTTTAATCGAGCTCTACTCGACTCTCCTCTACTCTACTCTAGCCCAGCCTTGCCTAGCCTACCTTAGCCTAGCTTAGTCTAACCTCGCTCTACTCTACTCTGACAAAGCTTAGCCTAGCCTAGCTTAACCTTGCTTTACCCTACTCCACTCTACTCTAGCTTAGCCTAGCCTAACTTAGCCTAGCCTATCCTAGACAAACCTAGCTTTTCTCTGAAATGCTCTGCTCCACTCTGCTTTACTTTTCTCTAATCTACCTACTCTACTCTACTCTGGTCTGTTACACTCTGCTCTGCTTAGATCTCCTCTACTCTCCTCTACTCTTTTCTACTCTATTGTGTTTTAATCTAACCCAAAAAAGTGTTGCCTTGCCTACCTAACTCTACTCTAATCAACTCTACTCAATAATACTCTACTCTACTCTAACCTAGCCTAGAATAACCTATCCTTACCTAGCCTAGCCTAAACTTTCTCCACTATACTCTACTCTACTCTACTCTAACCTAACCAAGCCTAGCCCAACCTAACGTCGCTTTACTCTACTCAACTCTAACATATCCTAACCTTGCTTAGCTTAGAGTAAACTAGCTCTACTCTGCTCTTCTTTGCTCTTTTCTACTCTACTCTACTCTATTATACTCATCTCTTCTTTGCTCTGCTCTACTCTTCTCTACTCTACTCTACTCTACTCTAGCCTAGCTAGGCCTAGCTTAGCCTAGCCAAGCCTAACCTAGCCTAGCCTAGCTTAACTATATTTTGTGCTACTTGCTCTGCTCTACTATATTTTTCTCTACCTACTCTACTATTCTCTTCTCTACTATGCTCTACTTTGCTATGCTTTACTTTTTTCTACTATGCTCTACTCTGCTCAGACCTAGCCTAGCCTAGAAAAGCCTAACCTAGCTCTACTATACTTTTCTCTGCTCTACTAAACTGAACTCAACTCTGCACTACTCTACTCTACTCCATTTTGCTCTGCTCTATTCTGCTCTGCTCTTCTTTGCTCCACTCCATTCTACTCTACTATACTTTATTCTTCTTTACTCTGTTATACTCTGCTCTACTCTACTCTACTATACTCTAATGTACGCTACTCTACTCTATCCTAGTTTTTCTTAGCCAAACCTAGCCTAACCTAACGTAGCTCTACTCTACCCTACCAAACTCTACTCTACCCTACTCTACTCCACACTATTCTAGCTTAGTCTAGCCTAGCCTATCCAAGCCTAGCCTAACCTAACCTAACTCTACCATACTTTATTCTACTCTACTCTATTCTACTCTACTCCAATTTACTCTACTCGATTAACTTAACTTAGCCTAGCCTAACATAGCTAACTCCACTCTGCTATACTTTGCTCTACTTCAGCCTAGCCTAGCTTAATCGAGCCTGGCCTGGCATAGCCTAGCCTAACCTTGCTCTGCTCTGCTCTACATTGCTCTATTATACTCTAATTTTTTATCCTCTACTCTACTCTACTCTACTATGCCCTACTTTATCATACTCTAGCCTTACCCAGCGTAACCTGGCCCTACTTTACACAACTCTGCTCCACTCTAACATAGCGTAGCCTATCCTTGCAAAGCCCAGCCTAGCCTATCCTAGCCAAACCTTGCTCTACTTTACTATACTCTACTCTATTTTTTTTTACTCTACTCTACTCTACTCTTCTATAACTAGCCTAGCATAGTTAAACCTATCTTAGCTCTACTCTACTCTGCTCTCCTCAACTCTACCCTTCTCAACTATACTCAGCTCTGCTCTATTATGCTCAGCTCTACTCTACTTTGCTCTACTACTCTACTCTTCTCTTCTCTAGTTTGCTCTTCTTAACTCTGCTTAGCTCTACTATACTCTGCTCTGCTCTACTATACTCTACTTTACTCTAGTATGTGCAGCTCTGCTCTACTATGATATGCTCTACTCTACTCTTCTCTTCTCTGCTTTACTCTACTTTACTCTACTCTGCTCTACTCTGCTCTACTCTGCTCTGCTATACTCTACTCTACTCTAGCCAAGTTTAGCCTTTCCTAGCCTGTCTTGCCTAACCTACCTCTACTATACTCTACTCTCCCTTAATCTACTCTACTTTACCCTACTCTACTCTAGTCTAGCCTTGCATAGCCAAGCCTACTCTAGCCTAGCTTAACCTATCTCAACTCTACTCTACTCTACTCTACTCTAATCTATTATATTCTACCTATAATTCTTAAACTTAGCCTAGCCTAACCCAGGCTAACCTAGCTCTACATTACTCTACTCTACTCTATTCTATTCTACTCTAATTCAGCGTAACCTTTCCTAAGCTCTACTATGCTCTACTCTGCTTTACGATGCTCTGCTCTACTCTACTTTACTCTACTCTATCCTACTCTGCTCTAATCTGCTCTACTCTTCTTTGTTCTTCTCTACTCTACTCCACTCTACTCTAGCCTAGCCTAGCCTAACCTAACCTAGCTCTACTCGACTCTACTCTGCTCTATTCTTGCCTAGACTAACAAAGCTATAGTCTACTCTAATCTAATCTACCATACTCTTTATACTCTACACTACTCTATTCTACAATGCTCTACTCAACTCTACACTATTCTACTCTAATCTACTTTATTCTACTTTACTTTACTCTACTATACTCTACTCTAACCAAGCCTAGCCAAGCTTAGCCTAACTTAACCCAACCTAGCTCTACTCTACTTGGCTCTACTCTACTCTTTTCTATTCTTCTCTAGTATACTCAGATCTGTACTACTCTACTATACTCTGCTCTACTCTATTCCACTATACTCTAGCCTAGGCTAGGATAGCCTCGCATAGCCACTCTAACCTCGCCTAGCCTTGCCAACTGTAGCCTAACCTTGCTCTACTCTACTCTAGCCTAACCTAGCATAGCCAAACCTAGCTCTAGTATACTCTGCTCTACTTTGCTTTAATATGCCTATCTCTGCTCTACTCTTTTCTACTCTAGTTTAGTCTTGTTTAGCCTAGCCTAGACTAACTTAGCTCTACTCTACCATACTCTACTCTACTTTACTCTAGCACTACCTAGCCGAACCTAGCCTACCATAGCTTAGCCAACCTTAGCCTAACCTAGCTCTACTCTACCTATCTCTACTCTACTCTACTCTACCTTACCCTACTCTACTCTCCTCTACTCTATTCTACCTTAGTTTAGTTTAGGTTAGCCTAGCTAAAGCTTGCTCTCCTCTTCTCTACTCTACTTTGCTATACTCTTCTCTTCTCTTTTCTCTTCTACTTTACTGTACTCCAGCCTAGCATAATCTATCTTAGGTCTTCTCTACTCTACATTACTTAACTCTATTCTAACCTAGCCTAACCTACCCTAGCCTAATTTTTCTCTACTCTACTCTATCCTGCTCTACTTTAACCTAGCATTGCCTAGCTTAACCAAACCTAGCTCTACTAACCTTTGCTTTACTCTACTCTAGCCTAGCTTAGCCTAGCATAACCTAGCTCTACTCCACTCTGCTCTACTCTACATTGCTATGCTCAACTCTGCTTTGCCCCATTCTGCTCTACTCTGCTCAGCTTTGCTCAGGTCTACTCTGCTCTGCTCAACTCTACCCAACCATGCTCTGCTCTACTCTACTCTTCACTATTCTACTCTTCTTTCCATTAGCAAAGTAAAGCCCAACCTAGCCTAACTTAACCGAGCTCTACTCTACTCTACTCTATCCTACTCTACTATACCATAGCTTGGCCTTGCCTAACCAAGCCTGACTCTCCTCTACTCTACTCTACTCTACTCTACTCTACTTTATTGAACTCTATTCTACTCAACTCAACTCTACTCTACTCTACTCTTCTCTACTCTACTCTACTCTACTCCACTCTACTCCATTATACTCCACACTACTCTACTCTACTTTACTTTAGTCTACTCTACTCTACTCTAACTTAACATAAGCTAGCCTAGCTGAGCATGATCTTGCTTTGCTCTACTCTGCACTACTCTGCTTTGCTCTACTCTACTCTATTCTGCTCTAATCTGCTCTGCTCCACTTTACTCTATTATGCTCTACTCTGATCTATTTTACTATATTTTACTCTACTTTACTTTATTTTACTCTACTCTACTCTACTTTATATTACTCTTCTCTTCTCTACTCTACTCTGCTCTGCTCTACTCTACTCTACTCTACTCTAACATAGCCTAGCCTCACCTGGCCTAGCTTAAACTTGTTATACTCTACCCTACTCTACTCTAGCCTGGCCTAGACTAGCCAAAACCTGGCTTTGCTTTACTTTACTCTACTCTACTCTGCTCTACTCTACTCTACTCAACTTTACTCTACTCTTCTATGTTCTGCTCTTCTCAACTCTACCCTACTCAAGCCTAGTTTAGCCTAGACTAGCTTAGCCTAACTTAGCTCTACTATACCATACTCTAGCTTAACCTAAACTTGCCTTGCCTGACCTAATGCTACTTTACTTTACTCAACTCTGCTCTACTCTAATTTACTCTACTATACTCTACTCTATTATACTTTACTCTAACTTAGCCTTGCCTAGTTTAACTTAACCTAACTTTGCTCTGCTCTGCTCTACTCATCCCTACTCTACTCTATTCTACTCCACTCTACTTTAACCTAGCCTTGTTTAGCCTAGCTAAACATTACTCTGCTCTAAACTACTCTGCTTTGCTTTGCTCTACTCTGCTCTTCTCTAGTCTTCTCTACTCTATGCTATCCTATTATACTCTTTCTTAGTCTATCCCAACCTAGCTTGACTTTAATCTACTTTACCATACTTTATAATACTCTACTCTATCCTAGCTTGGCCTATCCTAGCCTAACCTAGTCTAACCTTGCTTTACTTTACTCTACTATACTCTATCCTGCTCTACTCTACTCTACTCTGCTCCACTCTACTCTATTCTGCCCTACACTACTATGCTCTTGTCTACTCTACTCCACTCTATTCTACTCTATTATACTCTAGCCTAGCCTAATCTAGCTCTACTCTGCTATACTTGACTCTACTCTAACCTAAACTTGCATAGCCTCACCTTCCCAAACCTAACCTTGCGAGCCTTGCCTAACCTAACCTAACCTAACCTAGCTATACTCTACTCTACTCTACTCTTGTATGCTCTACATTACTCACCTCTACTCTACTCTACTCTACTCTAGCCTAGCCTAGCCTAACTTAGCTCTACTCTACTCTAGTCTAGCCTAGCCTAGTCCAGCCTAACCTTGCTCTACTCTACTCTACTATGCTCCACTCTACTATGCTCCACTCTACTATGCTTTGTTCTACTTTGCTGTGCTCTACTTTACTCTACTATATTTTACTCTATTCTAGCCAAGCCTTGCCTAGCCTAACCTACTCTATTCTACTCTACTATCCTACTCTAGCCTAGTTTAGGCTAGCCTAGCCTAGCCTAGTCTTGCTTAGCCTTGCTTTCCAAAGCCTAGAATAGCTTAGCCTAACTTAACCCAGCTCTACTCTACTCTACTCTAGTTTAATCTACTCTACTCTATACTACTCAAGCCTCGCCTATCCTAGCCTAGCCTTGCCTAGACATGCCTAACCTAGCTCTACTGTACTCTATTCCTCTCTACTCTAATCTTCTCTGCTCTACTATGCTCTATGCTACTCTACTCTATCATACTTATCTCTACTCTGCTCAACTCTACTTTACTCTCCTCTACTCTACTGTACTCTACTGTACTCTAGTCTACTTTGCTCTACTCTACTCTACTCTAACCTAAACTAGCCAAGCCTAATCTAACCTAACTTAAACTTGCTCTACTCTACTAAACTCAACTCTAGAATAGCTTAGCCTAACCAAGCCTAGCTTAACCTAACCTAGCTCAACTCGGTTCTACTCTACTTTACTCTACTCTATTCTACTCTACCTAGCCTAGCCTGGCTTAACCTAACCTAGCTTTACTATACTCTATTTTTCTCTACTCTACATTACTCTTCTATGCTCTGCTCTTCTTTTCTTTACTCTACCCTACTCTACTTTGCTCTGCACTTCTCTAATCTACTCTATTCAACTCTCCTCTCCTATCCTTTACTCTCCTCTCCTCTCCTCCCCTCTACTCTCCTCTAGTCATCTCTACTATACTCTACTCTGCTCTACTCTAACCTAGACTAGCCTAACTTAGTTCTACTCTTCTCTACTCTACTCTAGGCTAACCTAGCCTAGCTTAGCCTAACATCTCTCTACTTGTCTCTACTCTACTCTGTTTTGCCTGCTTTGCTCTACCATTCTCTGCTCTTCTCTGCTCTACTCTAGTCTACTCTACTCTACTCAACTCTTTCTACTCTACTCTACTCTATTTTACTCTATTCTAGCCTAGACTAGCCTAACCTAGCTCTACTATACTCTACTCTCCTACTCTAGCCTAGCCTAGCTTAGCCTAGCATAGCCTAGCCTAACCTAACCTAGCTCAACTCTACTCAACTCTACTCTACTCTATTTTATTCTATTATACTCTATTTTGCTCTACTCTATTCTACACGAGCCTAGACTATCCTAACCTAGCCTAGCCTAGCCTTGCCTAACTTAGTTCTGTTCTTCTGTGCTCTATTCTGCTCTACTCTACTCTATTAAGCTCTACTCTACTCTACTCTACTCTACTTTACACTACTCTATTGTACTCTACTCCACTATATACTTCTATATTATAGTCTACTTTACTCTACTAAACACTAGCCTAGCTAGCCAAGCCTAACCTAGCATAGACTAACCTAGCTCTACTCTACTACACTCTACTGTATTATTTTACTCTACTCTACTATACACTAGCCTAGCTAACCAAGCCTAACCTTAGCTTAGCCTATCAAGCTTAACTTAACCTAGGTTAGCTATGCTCTACTCTACCCAACTCTACTCTACTCTACTCAAGCCTAGCCTATACTAACTTAACATAACACTTCTATGCTCTGATCTACTCTACTCTGCTCTGCTCTACTTTGCTCTACTATTCTCTTCTCTACTCTACTCTACTCTACTCTATCTACTTTAATCTACTCTCCTCTCCTCTCCTCTCCTCCCCTTTACTCTACTCTATTCTTCTTTACTCTACTCCACTATACTCAACTCTAGTCTACTCCACTTTACTCTACTCTACTCTACTCTACTCTGCTCTATCCTAAACTAGCCTAGCCTAACCATGCTCTACTTTACTCTGCTCTACTCTACTCTTGCTTAGCCTAGCCTATCCTAACCTTGCCTAACCTCACTCTACACTGCTATACACTACTTTACCCTATCCTACTCTTCTTTACTCTGCTCTACTCTACACTGCTCTGCTCTTCTATGCTTTAATCTACTCTATTCTACTCTACTCTACTCTTCTTTACTATACTCTAGAGCTTAGCCTAAACTAGCTCTACATTACTCTACTCTAGCCTAGCTTAGCCTTACTTATATAAGCCTAGCCTACCCTTTCCTAACCTAGCTCAACTATACATTAGTCCAAACTAGTCTACTCTAATCTACTCTACTCTACTTAGCCTTTCCTAACATAACTCGACTCTACTCCACTCTATTCTACTCTACTATGCTCTGTACTTCGTTTCTCTTCTCTGCTCTGTTCTTCTTTCCTCTACTTTGCACTGTTCTTCTCGACTTTGCTCTATTGTGCTCTACTCTACTGTGCTCTCTCTACTCTACTCTACTTTACTCTGCTCTGCTCTACTAAACTCTACTCTACTCTACCCTACACTACTCTAGCCTAGCATAAGCTAGGCTAACCTACATTAACCTAAACTAGCTCTACTCTACTTTACTCTACTCTACTCTACTAATATAGCATAGCCTAGCCTAGCCTAACTTAGCATAACCTAACATCACCTAACTATGCTCTACTCTACTCTACTCTATTCTAGTCTAGCCTAACCTAGCTTTGCTCTTCTTGTCTCTACTCTACTCTACTCTGATACACTCTTCTCAACTCTACTTTGGCCTTCTCTACCTAGCTCCATAATGCTCTGCTCTGCACAACTCTACTCTACTCTTCTCTACTCTAGTCTACTCTAGCCAAGCATAAGCTAGCTATACGTTATTCTACTCTACTTGATTCTACTCTAGCTTAGGTTAGCCTAACCTTCCTCTACTCTATTCTAATCTGCTCTACCATACTCTTCTTTGCTTTACTATGTTGTATTCTATTTTGCTCTGTGCTTCTCTACTTTGCACTACTCTACTCTACTCTATTCCACTGTACTCTAGCCTACCCTAGCCCAAGTTAGCCCTACTCTACTTTACTCTATACTACTCTACTCTAATCTACTTTGGCCTAACCTAGCATAGCATAGCTTTTCCTAACCTAGCCCTACTATACTTTACACTGCTCTACTCTACTCATCTCTATTCTACTCTACTCTACTCTACTCCACTCTAACCTAGCTTAGGCAAACCTAGCTCTACTATACTATATTGTACTCTTTTAAACTCCACTAAACTCTAGCCTAGCATCTCTTACCGTACCCAACTCTACTCTACTCTACTCTATTCTGGTCTGCTCTACACTTCTCCACTCCCCCTTGTTATGTTTTGTTCTACTCTGCTCTGCTCTACTCTACTCTACTCTGCTCTACTCTGCTCTTCTCTACTCTTCTCTACTCTACTCTGCTCTTCTCTTCTCTAGCCAAGGCTATCCTAGCCTTGCCTAGCCTAGCCTAACCTTGCTCTACTCTACTCTTCTCTACTATACTCTATTATACTATAATGTACTCTACTCTACTCCACTCTGCACTACTCTACTCTAGTCTACTATACTCTACTTTAATCTAGCATAGCTTAGCTTTGCCTAACCTAGCTCTACTTTTCTAAGCTCTGCCTACTCTACCCTACTCTTCTCTACTCTTCTTTGCTTTACTCTGCTCTACTCTACCCTCTCTGCTCTGCTCTATTCTACTTTGCTCTACTCTACTCTGAACTTTTCTACTCTGCTCTAGCCTAGCCTAGCCTAAACTAGCCTAACCTAGCCTAGCCTCACATAGCCTAACCTAGCCTAGCCTAAACAAGCCAACCTAATTGAGCTCTACTCTACTCTCCTCTACTCTACTCTATCCCAGCCTAGCCTAGCCTACCCTTGCCTAGCTTAGTTTAAGCTAGCTATACTCTACTGTATTTTACTCAACTCTACTCTAACAAAGCTTAGCCTAGCCTAGCTTAACCTTGCTCTACCTTATTCTACTCTACTCTAGCCTAGCCTAGCCTAACTTTGCCTAGCCTATCCTTACCAAACCTAGCTTTTCTCTTAAATGCTCTGCTCCACTCTACTTTTCTCTATTCTGCTCTACTCTACACTACTTTACTCTACTCTACTCTGGTCTGTTGTGCTCTGCTCTACTTAGATCTCCTCTACTCTCCTCAACTCTGCTCTACTATACTTTACTCTAACCTAGAAAAGTCTAGCCTTGCCTATCTAGCTCTACTCTAATTTACTCTACTAAAAAAAACTCTACTCTACTCTAGCCAAGCCTAGCCTAGCCTAACCTAGCCTTAATAAGCTTAGCCTAAACTTGATCCACTGTACTCTACCCTCATTAACTCTAACCTAACCTAGCCTAGCCCAACCTAACCTCGCTCACTATGCTCTACTCTTCTTGAGCCTAGCCTAGCTTACTTTAGCCTAGCCTAGCCTATCCTAGCTCTACTCTACTTTACACTACTCCACATTATTCTACTCTACTCTAACCTAGCCTAGCCTAGCCTGACCTAGTTCTATACTTCTCTACTCTACTCTACTTTATAATACTCTAGCCTAACCTAACCTCGCCTAGCTTAGCCTATCTGAGCTCCACACTACTCTACTCTACTCTGCTCTACTCTATTATACTTTTCTCCACTTTTCTATGCTATGCTCTACTGCTCTACTCTCCTTTCCTCTCCTCTACACTACTCTACTCTACTCTAGTCTATTCTGCTTTGCTCTGCTCTACTCGGCTTTACTCTCTTCTACTCTCTTCTACTACACTCTACACTACTCGTCTCTACTGTACTGTGCTTTACTCTACTCTAGCCTAGGCTTTCTGAGCCTAGCCTATTCTATTGTAGCCTAGCCTAACATAACCTACATCCACTCTACTTTACTTTACTCTACTCTAAGCTACTTTACTCTACTCAACTCTAACCTAGACTAGCTTAGGCCAACCTAGCACCACATTACTCTACTATATTCTACTCAGCTCTACTCAACTCTACTCTACTCTACACTACTCAAACCTAACATACCCTTGCCTAGCCTCGTCAAATCTAGCTCAACTCTACTCTACTTTAATCTAGCATAGCCTAGCCTATCCTAGCCTAGCCTAGCATAGCTTAACCTGGCCTAGCATAGCCTAGCCTAGCCTAGCTTAACCAAGCTCTACTCTACTCTACTCTACTCTACTCTACTCTACTCTACACAACTCTACTCTACTCTACTATACTCTATCCTAGCCTAGCATAACCAAGCCTAGCCTAACATAGATTTGCTTTACTCTACTCTGCTATACTCTTCTCTATTATTCTTTGCTCTACACTACTTTACTCTGCTCCACTTTGTTTTGCTCTCCTCTATTCTAGTTTATTCTATTTTACTCTACTCTACTCTACTCTAGCCTAGCCTAGCCTAACCTAACTCTACTCATCTTTACTCATCTCTACTCTAGTCTAATCTACTTTAGTCTACTCTACTCTAACTTTGCCTATCCTAACCTGTCTAACCTAGCTCTACTATACTCTACTCTACTCTAGCCTAGCCTTGCATAGCCTAACCAAACTAAACTCTACTCTGATCTACTCTACTCTACTCTTCTCCATTTTTCTTTACTTTGCTCTTTTCTACTCTACTCTACTCTACTCTAACTTACTTTGCTTTGCTCTACTATAATTTATCTTAGGCTAGCCAACCCATGCTCTACTCTACTCTACTCAACTGTAGCCTTGCTTAGTCGTGTCTAGCCAACCCTAGCCTAGTCTTACCTAACTTAGCTGTACTCTACTCAACTATGCTACACTATAGTCAACTCTACTCTACTATACTCTACTCTACTGTACAATACCTTACTCCACCCCTCTCTATTGTTCTCTACTCTTCTTTACTTTACTCAAGTCTACTCAATTCTACTCTACTATATTCTAGCCTAGCCTACCCTAGCATAGCTTAAACTAGCCTAGCCTAGCCAAACTTTGCTCTGCTCTTCTCTACTCTACCCTGCCCTATTATGCTCTACTCTACTCTGCTTTGCTCTTCTATACTCTACTCTAATTTGCTCCACTTCACTCTACTCTAGTCTCCTATGCTCTACTCTACTCTACTTTAGCCTATCCTAGCCTAACCTAACATAGCTCTACTTTACTCTACTCAACTCTAATTTAGCCTAGCCTATCTAATTCAGGACTAGCCTTGCCCCACCTAGCCTAGATTAACCCTGCTCTACACTACTCTACTCTACTATACTATATATACACTACTTTACTCAACTCTACTCAACTCTACTCTACTCTAAAATAGCCTAACCATACCTAGCCAAGCCTAGCATAGCCTAACCATACCTAGCCAAGCCTAGCTTAGCCTAACCTAGCTCTACTCTGCTCTTCTCTACTTTACTCTACTCTACTCTTTTCTACTCTACACTGTTATGCTCTGCTCTATTTTGCTCTTCTCTTCTCTACTCTACTTTGCTCTTCTATATTCTACTCAACTCTACTTTGCCCTTTCCTTGCCTAACCAAACTGAGATCTACACTACTCTACTCTACTCTATTCTACACTACCCTACTCAACTCAAGCCTAGTTTAGCCTAGCCTATTCTAGCCTAGCCTAGACTTACCTTGCCAAACCTAGCTCTACTATACCTTACTCTACTCTTGTCTAATCTGCTCTACTCTACTCTGCTCTACTCCACTCTTTTGTTCTATATGCTACTCTGCTCTACTTTGCTCTACTATGCTTTGCTTTACTCTAATCAACTCTCTTCTCTTCTCCTTTGTTCCCTCTCATCTCTTCTACTCTGCTCTACTCTATCCTACTCCACTCTACTCTACTCTAACCTAGCCTAGCCTAACCTAGCTCTACTCTACTCTACTCCACTTTATCCTTGCCTAGCATAGCATAACTTAACCTTGCTCTGCTCTGCTCCACTCTACTCTGATCTACTCCACTCTACTCTACTCTACTCTACTCTACTCTACTCTGCTGAAGCTTTGTTTAGCCTAACCTAGCTTAAATAAGCTCTACTTTACTCTACACTACTCAACTACACTCTTCTCGACTCTAATCTACTCTACCATACTCCAGCCTAGCCCAACTTAGCTCTATTCTACTCTATTCTACTCTGCTTTACTGTACTCTACTCTATTATAGCAAAGCCTAGCTTAATAGAGCTCTACTCTTCTTTGCTCTGCTTTACTCTACTCTGCTCTACTTTTCTCTTCTCAACTCTACTCTCCTTTGGTCTGCTCTACTCTACACAACTATACTCTGCTCTGCATTATTTTACTCTACTTTTGTTTTCTCTACTCTACTCTATTTTACTCTACTCTAGCCTATCCTAGCCTAGCCTTACCTTGTCTAGCCTAACTTAGCTCTACTCTACTCTGCTCTCCTACTCTAACCTAGTCTAACCAAGCCTAGCTGAGCTCAACTCCACTCTACTCTATTCTATTCCACTCTACTCTACTCTACACTATTCTACACTTGCCTAGCCTATCCTAAACTAGCCTAGCCTAACCTAGCTTTGCTCTTTTGTACTCTACTCTTCTCTACTCTACTCTACTTTGCTCTACTCTCCTTTCCTTTGTTATACCCTGACCTAGCATTACTAAGCATAACTAGCCTAGCTTAACCTAACTCTACTCTACTATACTCTACTCTATTACTTTACTCTTGTCTAGCCTTGCTTAGCCTAACCTAGCTTAGCCTTGCTTAACATAACTTAGCTCAGCTCTGCTCCACTCTATGCTAATTTACACTACTTTACTCTAGCCTAGCCTAGCTTAACCTAACATTCCTCTACTCTTCTCTGCTCTGCTCTACTCTACTCTACTCTACTCTTCTCTACTCTTCGCTACACTACTCTTCTCTACTCTGCTATACTCTTCTCTACTATACTCTAATATACTCCCCTCTCCTTTCCTCTACTCTCCTCTCCTCCCCTCTCCTCTCCTCTCTGTTACTCTACTCTACTCTACTATACTCTACTATGCTATATTCTTCTCTACTCTACTCTAACATCGCCTAGGCTAACCTTACGCTACTCAACTCTACTCTAGCTTAGCCTCACAAATCCAATCCTAGCCTAACCTCACTCTACTCTACTCTACTCTCCTCTACTCTGCTTTGCTCTACTCTACTCTGTTCTGCTCTCCTCCCTCTCTTCTACTCTACTCTACTCTAGCCTAGTTTAGCCTCATCTAGCATAGCCTAGCCTAAACATGCTCTACTCTGCTCTACTCAAGTAGACACTAGCCTAGCTTAGCCTAGCCTTCCCTGGCCTAGCTTACCCTTGGCAAACCTAGCTCTACAATACAATACTCTACACTACTCTGCTCTACTCTACCCTAACCTAGCTTAACTTAGCCTACCCTACTCTACACTTCTCTACTCTACTCTACTCTGCTCATCTCTACTTTTCTCTTCTCTACTCTACTCTATTGTGCTCTGTACTACTATGCTCTACTCTCCTCTACTCTACTCTACTCTACTCTACTTTACTCTGCTCTACTCTACTCTACTCTACTCTACTCTTACCTAACATAGCCTTGTCTAACCTCACCTAGCCTAACCTAAAATAACTCCACTTTACTTAACTCTACTCTATTACTCTAGCTTAGCCTAATAAGCTCAGCCTTATTTAACCTAACCTAACCTAACTCAGCTCCACTCTACTCTACTCTAGCTTAGCCTAGCCAAACCTAAACTAGCTCTGCTCTGCTCGAGGCTACTATACTCTGTTCTACTCTACTCTGCTCGGCACTGCTTTATCCTACTTTGGTCTTTCTCTTAGCTCCACTCTACTCTACTATGTACTGCTCTATTAAACTCTACACTTCTCTACTCTATTCTACTCTAGCCTAGTTTAGCCTAGCTGAGTCGAGCATAACTTAGCTATACACTATTCTAATCTACTCCATTCTTTCTCTTCTCTAACTTAGGCTAGCCTATCCTAGCCTAACTTATACTAGCCTAGCTTAACCTTGCTCTAATCTGCTCTGCTCTACCTTTCTCTTCTCTGCTCTACTATGCTACGCTCTATTATACAATGCTCTTCTTTGCTTTGCTCTATTCTACTCTACTCTACTTTACTCTACTGTACTTTAGCCTACCCTTGCCCAACCTAGCTCTACTCTAATCTACTATGTTCTACTCTACTCTACTCTAGCCTAGCCTATCTTATCCTAGCTAGCCTAGCCTAACCTAGACTTACTCTAATTTACATTACTCTACTCTACTCTACTCGATTCTACTCTACTCTACTCTACTCCAAGCTACTCCACTCTAACTTAAAATAGCTTAGCCTAGCCTAACCTAGCTCTACTCTACTCTACTCTACTCTACTCCACTCTAACCAAGCAAAGCCTAACCTAACCTAACTCTACTCTACTCTGCTATACTCTTCTCTACTATACTCTGCACTTCTCCACTCCGCCCTATTCTACTCTATTCTAGTACGCTCTGCTCTACTCTACTCAACTCTACTCTACTCTACTTTACTCTAGCTTAGCCAAACTTAGTCTTGCCTAGCCCAGCCTTGCCCAGGCCAGCCTAACCTTGCTTTACTCTACTCTATTGTACTCTACTATACAACAACACACTTTACTCTACTCTACTCTACTCTACTCTACTTTACTCTACTCTACTCTAATCTTCTCTTTTCTGCTCTATTCTATTCTACTCTACTCTACTCTACACTATTCTACTCTACTCTAGCCTAGTTTAGCATAGCCTAGCTTAGTATAGTCGAGCTCTACTCTACTCTACTTTATTCTAGCCTAGCCTACCTTAGCCTAGCCTAGCCTAACTTAGCTTAACCTAGCTCTACTCTACTATACTCTAACCTAGCTTACCTTAACCTAGCCTAACCTTGCTCTACTTTACTCTACTCTACTCTAGCCTAGCCTATCTCAACTTAGCCTATCCTATCTTAGCTTTTCTCTACTTTGCTCTACTCTGCTCTGCTTTACTCTTCCTTCTTTAATCTACTCTATTCTACACTGATCTACTCTACTCTACTCTCCTCTAGTCTACTCTACTCTATTTTACTATAACATAGCCTTACCTAGCCTTGCCAAACCTAGCTTTACTTTACTCTACTATACTCTACTATACACAACTCTACTCAACTCTAATCTACTCTAACCTAGCCTAGCCTAACCTAGCAAAGCCTAACCTAGCCTTGCCTAACCTAGCTTAATCTAAACTCCACTCGACTCTACTCCAACCTAACCTAGCCTTGCCTAACCTAACCTAGCTCTACTAAGCTCTTTTGTAGCCTAGCCTAGCCTAGCATTACTTAGCCTAACCTGGCTCTACTCTGCTCTACTATACCCTTTTGAACTCTACTCTACTCATCTCTTCTCTTCTCTACTCTGCTATACTCTTCTTT
This sequence comes from Vanilla planifolia, assembly GCA_023846275.1. Taxonomy (NCBI): domain Eukaryota; kingdom Viridiplantae; phylum Streptophyta; class Magnoliopsida; order Asparagales; family Orchidaceae; genus Vanilla; species Vanilla planifolia. The sequence continues at coordinate 538,299 of JAIUJO010000687.1, forward strand.
GCTCTAAACTCTACTCTATTCTACTCTATTATACTCTACTCAACTCTGCTCGTCTCTACTCTGCTCTGCTCTATTCTACTCTACTATACTCTCTTATACTCTAGGCTAGCCTAGCCTAACTTAGCTTTACTCTACTCTACTATAGCCTAGCCTACCTTAGACTAGCCTAGCCTAGCCTAATCGAGCCTTACTCTACTCTACTCTATTATACTCCACTCTACTCTACTCTACTCTACTCTTCTCTACTCTACTCCAACATAGACAAACCTACCCTAAACTACCTCTAACTTACTCTACTCTACTTTACTCTGCTTTACTCCACTCTACTCTAACCTATCCTTGCTTAGCCTAGCCTAACTTAGCCCTACTCTGTTCTACTCTACTCTGCTCTACTATGCTTTTCTCTACTCTGTTATCTTCTACTTTTCCCTACTTTGCTATGCTCTATTCTATCCTATTCTCCTCTCCTCTACTTTACTCTGCTCTGCTCTAGTCTGTTCTACTCTAGTTTGCTCTACTCTACTCTGCTCTAGTGTACTCTGCTCTACTGTCCTCAACTCTCCTCTACTCAACTCTACTCAACTCTACTCTACTCCACTCTATTCCAATCTACTCTACAATAGCCTAGCATAGCTGAACCTAGCCTATCCTATCCAAGCGTAACCTAGCTCTACTCTACATTACCTTACTTTACTCTACTCTACTCAAAACTACTCTACTCTACTCTACTCTACTCTACTATACTCTACTCTAGTATAACCTAGAAAAACCTAACCCGACCTTGCTCTACTTTACTCTACTTACTCTATTTTACTCAAGCCAAACCTAACAAAGCCTAGCCTAACCTAACTCTAATATACTCTGCTCTACTCTGCCCTGCTCTGTTTTACTCACTTTGCTCTGCTTTGCTTTGCTCTTCTCTGCTCTATTCTACACTACTCTAGCCTAGCCTAGCCTATCCTTGCTCAACTCTACTCTAGACTACTCTACACTACTTTGCTCTACTCTACTCTACTTTACTCTAACATTGCTTAACCTACCCTATGCTACCCTAAGGTAGCCTAACTTAGGCCAACCTAACTTAGCTCTACTCTATTCTACTCTACTCTACTCTACCTTACTCTACTCTACTCTATACTACACTACTCTACTCTAACCTAGCCCAACCTAACCTATACTAACTAGCTGTGCTCTACTCTACTATACTCTACTCTAATCTAGCCTAGTCTCGCCTCGCCTACCATAAACTAGCAGTAATCTAATCTATCTTGCTCTGCTCTACTCTACTTTTCATTACTCTGCTCTGCTCTCCTTTACTCTACTCTGCTCCATGCTGCTCTGCTCTGTTATACTCTCTTTTGCTTTACACAAATCTTTTCTGCTCTACTCTACTCTACTCTACTCTTCTCTTCTCTATTATACTCTACTATCATCTTCTCTCCTCTCCTCTCTTCCCCTCTACACTACTCTACTCCACTCTACTCTACTCCACTCTAATCCACCAAACTCTAATTTACTCTACTCTATCCAACTTTTCTCTACTCTACTCTACTCAAACCTGCCATAGCCTTGTCTAACCTAACTTAATCTAGGTCTACTCTACTCTTCTTTACTCTACTCAACTCAAGCCTAGCCTAACCTAACCTAGGTCTACTCTATTCTACTCTACTCTACACCACTCTACTCTACTCTATCTTAGCCTAACCAAGCCTAGCCTAACCAAGCATAACCTAGCTTTGCTCTATTCTACGTTGCTCTATTCTACTCTAATCTTCTTTACTCTATACTACTCTGCTCTACACTATTTTACTCTACTCTATCTACACTTCGGCTCAACTATGCTGTACTATACTCCACTATCCTTTACTCCCCTTTACTATGCTCTATTCTATTTTACTCTACACTACTCTACTCTAGCCTAACCTAGCTTGACCTAGCTCTACTATTCTTTACTCTACACTACTCTATTCTACTCATATTTAGAGTAGATTTGCCTAACATAGCTCTACTCTACTCTACTCTACTGTACTCTACTATGCTCAACTCTACTCCGCTCTACTCTACTCTATTATACAATATTCTACTCTACTCAACCCTACTCTACTCTACTCTACTCTACTCTATTCTAATCTACTCTAACCTAGCCTAACTTAGACTAGCCTAGCCTAACTTAGCTCTAGTCTACTCTACTCTAGTCTACTCTACTCTACTCTAGCCTATCCTAGCCTAACATAGCCAAGCCTAACAAAACTTAACTATACTCTTCTCTACTCTGCTTTGCCCTACTCTGCTCTACTCTACTCTACTTTGCTCCACTTTACACTACTCAGCTATCCTATGTGCTTTTCTTTGCTCTGTTATGCTCTACTCTACTCTACTTTACTCTACTCTACTTTAGCCTATCCCAACCTAACCTAACCTCACTCTATTTTGCTCTACTTTACTCTACTTCACTCTCATTTGGCATAGCCTATTCAAGCCTAGCCTAGCCCCACCTACCCAAGATCAACTTAGCTCTACTCTACTCTACTATAAGTTACTATACTATGCTCTACTCTACTATACTCTACTCTAGTCTACTCTACTCTAACCTAGCCTAACCCAGAATAACCAAGCCCAACTTAGCCTAACCTAGCTCTACTCTACTCTGCTCTGCTCTACTATTTTCTTCTTTACTATGCTATGCTCTGCTCTACTTTGCTCATCTCTGCTCTGGTCAACTTTGCTCTTTTTTGCTCTACTCAACTCTACTATTCATTAAGCTTTCCTAGCCTAGCCTAGCCTAACTAAGCTCTATTATACTCTACTCTACTCTACTCTACTTAACTCTAGCCTAGCCTGGCCTACCCTAACCTAGCCAAGCCTAGCCTAACCTGGCTCTATTCCTCTCTACTCTACTCTACTATACTCGACTATACTCTACTACTCTAACATAAAAAAGCCTAGCTTAGCCTATCTTAGCTCTACTCTACTATTGTTTACTCTAGCCTAGCCTAGCTTAACTAGCTCTACTCTACTCTATTATGCTGTAATTTTCCTTTTACTACTCTACTCTGCTCTACTCCACTTTCGTCTACTTTGCTGTACTCTTCTCTGCTCTACTCTGCTTCGCTCTGTTCTGCTCTGCTCTACTCTTTTCTACCCAACTCTACTCTTCTTTATTTTATTCTAGCATAGTTTAGCATAGCCTAACCTAGCTCTACTCTACTCTTCTGTACTCTACTCTACTCTGCTCTACTCTACTCTACTCTACTCTACACTACTGTACTCTGCTATACTTTTTCTACTCTAACCTAACATTACTTAGCCTTCCCTAACTAAGCTCTACTCTACTTTACTCAACTCTAGCTTATCCTAGCCAAACCTAGCCCATGCTAGCCTATCATAGCCTAACCTAGCTCTACTCTATTATACTCTACTATATTTTTCTCTACTCTACTCTACTCTGCTCTACACTGCTCTACTCTAATCTACTCTACTTTATTATACTCTCGCCTAGCTTAGCCTAGCCTTGGCTAACCTAGCTCTACTTTACTCTGCTCTAACCTATCCTAGCCTAGTCTGACCTAGCATAACCTAGCTCTATTTTACTCTGCTCTACTATACTTTTCTATACTCTTCTCTATTTTGTTCTGTTCTATTCTACTCTGCTCTACTCTTTTCTCCTCTACTTTACTCTATTTTACTCTATTCTACTCTACACTACTCTACTCTAACCTAGCCTAGCCTAACTAAGCTTTACTCTACTCTGCTCTACTGTACTCCACTCTAGTCTACTCCATTATATTCTATTCAACTCTACTTGAGTTTACACTTGCCTAGCCTAGCTTAGCCTACCTTAGCCAAGCTTAACCTATCCTAGCACTACCTATATTTACTCTAGCCTACTTTTCTTTACTCTTCTCTGCTAAACTCTACTATGCCAAACTCTACTTTGCTCTGCTCTTCTCTACTCTTCTTTACTCTACTCTACTCTATTCTAGCCTAGCCTAATCTAGCCAACCCTAGAAAAAATTAGCCCTACCTAGCTTAGCCTAACCTAGCTCTGCTCTACTCTATTACCCTCTGCTCTTCTTTTTATTGCTCTACATTACTCTACTCCATTAGACTCTATAATGCTCTACTCTGCTTCGCTCTGCTCTACTTTATACTCTAGCCTAGCCTAACCAAGCATAACATAACTCCACCTTACTCAAACATATCCTAGCCTGCCTCGCTAAACTCTACTCCAGCATAGCCTAGCCTTGTCTAGCCTAGCCTAATTGAGCTCTACTCTACTCTGCTCTACTCAACTCTACTCTATTCTACTCTAGCCCAGCCTAACCTAGCTTATCTTAGCCTAACCTAGCCTAGCTTAACTTAAATCTACTCTACTCTACTCCACTCTACTCTACTTAAACTAGCTTAGCCTAGCCTAGCTCTACTTTACCCTACTCTACTCAAGCCCAACCTCACAAGGCCTATCTTAGCCTAGCCTAACTGAGCTCTGTTTACTCTGCTCTGCTCTACTCAACTCAACTCTACTCTTCTCTATTTTACTCTTCTCTAATCTACTGTGCTCAACTCTACTATGCCCTTCTCTACTCTACACAACTCTACATACCCAACAAAAACCTAGCCTAGCCTTGTCTAGTTTATCCTAACTCAATCTAACCTAACCTAGCCTAGGCAAGTCTTACTATACTCTACTTTACTCTATTTTATTCTACTCTAGCAAAGCTAAGTTTAACTTAGTGCTATGCTACTCTACTCTACTCTACTCTAGCCTTGTCTAGCCTCACCAGCCTAGCCTAGCCTAACCAATCCTAACCTAACCTCGCCTAGTATAGCCTGGCCTTACTCCACTCTACTCTACACTACTATACTCCATTTTATTCTACTTTAGCTTAGCTAAGCATAACTTAGCTCTATGCTTCTCTACTCTACTCCATTCTACTCTAGCCTAACCTAGCCTAACCTAGGCTAAATTCTACTAAGCTCTACTCTACTCTACTATACTTTACTTTACTCTGCTCAATTTTATTCTACTCTAGCCTGGCTAGGCTTAACTTAGCTCTATGCTAGTCTACTCTACTCTATTCTACTATAGCCCAACCTAGCCTAGCCTAACCTAACCTACTCTACTCTACTCCACTCTAGATTAACATAGCCTAGCCTGGCCCTACCTTATTATACTGTACTCTACCCAACTCTACTCTTCTCTACTCTACTCTAGCCTAATCGAAGCTAACCTAGCTAAACCTAACCTCACTTTGCCTAGCCTAATCTTCACTCTACTCTACTCTATTTTTTTCAACCCTAGCCTAGCTAAGCCTATCTTAGCTCTATGGTACTCTACTATAGTCTACTCAGTGCTAACCTAACTTAGCCTTGCCTAACCTACCTTAGTCTAAAATAACCAAACTTAGCCCAACCATACCATACTCTACTCTACCCTACACTACTCTACTCTACTTTAGCCTAGCCTAGCCTAGCCTTAGTCTACTCTACTCTATTTTATTCTCTCTAGCCTAGCTAAGTATAACTTAGCTTTACCATTCAACCTTACTCTACTGTAGCCTATCCTAGCCTAGCCAAGCCTAGCCCTACCCAACTTTTATATGCTCAACTCTACTCAACTCTACTTTACTCTACCCTACTCGACTCTAGCTTAGCTACCCTAGTTCAACCTAGCCCAGATAGCCTAGCCTAGTCTGGTCTAATCGAGCCTATCTTAGGTTAGCCTAACTTAGCCTAGCTTAACCTATCCAAACCTGACCTTGCCTAACCTAGCTTAGCCTTACTCTATTCTACTCTACTCAACTCTTCACTACTCTATTTTATTCTACTCTAGCCTAGCTAAGCTTAACTTAGCTCTATGCTACTCTACTCTACTCTAGCCTAGCCTAGCTTAGCATAACCTAACCTTGCTATACTCTACTCTAATGTACTCTACTCTACTTCACTCTTTCCTAGCCTAACCTAGCCTCACGTAGGCTCTACTCTGCTCTACTCTACTCTGCTCGTCTCTACTTTGCTCTGCTCTTCTCTGCTCTACTCTACTCTTCTCTACTCTAACCTAGTCTAGCCTCTCCTAGCCTAACCAATCCTAACCTAATCTCTACTAGCTTACCTTATCCATACTTTATTATATTGTACCCTATTTTATTCTATTTTAGCTTAGCTAAGCCTAACCTAGCTCTATGCTACTCTACTCTACTCTAGCCTAACATAGCCTATCCTAACCTAGTATAGCCTACATAGCCTAGCCTTGCTTTGCCTTACTATACTCTACCTTACCCTACTCTACTCTACTCCAGCCCAGCCTAACCTCGCCTAGTCTAGCCTAGTCATGCTTCACTCTACTATACTTTACTATACTCAATACAGTTTATTCTAAGCTAGCTTAGCTAAACCTAACTTAGCTCTATCTTATTCTACTCTAGCCTAACTTGGCCTAGCCAAGCTTAGCTTAACCTGGCCTAGCTTAGCCTATACTTACTATATTCTACTCTACCCTATCTAGTCCACATTATTCTAGCCTAGCCTAGCCTTACTCTACTCTATTCTACTTTACTATACTCTATTTTATTTTACTCTAGCCTAACTAAGCCTAATATAGCTCTATCCTACTTTACTCGACTCTACTCTACTCTACTATACTCTACTGTACTCTTCTTTACTCCACTATACTCTACTCTACTCTACTCTGCTCTGCTCTACTCTACTTTACTCTACTCTACTCTACTCTACCCTACCCTACTCTAACCTAGCTTGGCATAGCCTAGCTTAACCTAACCTTGCCTAGCCTATCCTAACCTTCCACTAATCTACTGTACTCTACTATATTTTATTTTTCTTTTACCTAGCTAAGCCTAACCTAGCTTTATACTATTCTTCTCTACCCTACTCTACTCAAGCCTAACCTAGCCTAGCTTAACCTAACCTTGCCTAGCCTTTCCCAACCTTATTATATTAAAGTCTACTCTACTCTACTATACTCTACTCTACTTTGCTATACTCTACTCTATTCTATTATAGCTTTATCTAGCCTCGCCTCGCATTGCCTAAACTTGCCCAACCTACCGTAGCTCGTCTAGCCTAGCCTAGCTTAGCCTAGCCTAGCCGAGCCTAGCCTAACCTATCCTAACCAAACCTCTCGTAGCCTTGCCTAACCTTACTCTGCTCTACTCTACTCTACTTTACTCTACTCTACCATACTCTATTTTACTATTTTGTAGCCTAACCCTAACCTAGCTCTACGTTACTGTACTCTACTCTACCCTAGCAAAACTTAGCTTATCCTAACCTTACCATACTATACTCTACTTTACCCAGCTCCACTCTACTCTACTCTAGCCTAGCCTAGCCTAGCTTAAACTCTCCTTGGCTCTACTCTACTATACTCTACTCTATTCTACTATAGCCTAACCTAACTTAGCGTAGCCTAGTGTAGCCAAACCTAACTAGCCTAGGCCAACCTAACCTAGCCTAGCCAATCCTTATTATATCTACTCTACCCTAGTCTACTATATTCTACTCTTGCCTAGCATAGCCTATTCTAACCAAGCCTAGCCTAACCTAAGCTCTACTAAACTTTACTCTACTCTACTCTATTCTACTCTGCTCTGCTCTACTCTGATCTACTCTACCCTACTCTACTCTATTCTACTCTACTCTGTGCTACTCTACTGTGCTCTACACTGATCTGCTCTATTTTGCTCTACTTTGCTCTACTCTTCTCGGCTCTACTCTACTATGCTCTGCTCTACTATACTATACTCTACTCCATTTTACTCTACTCTAGCCCAGCTAAGCCTAACTTAGCTCTATGTTCCTTTACTACTCTACTCCACCCTAGCTTTATCTTGCCTATCCAAGCCTAACCTAGCCTAGCTAAGTGCAGCCTTATTATATTCTATTCTATCCAACTCTTCTTTACTCTACAATACTCTACCCTAACCTAGCCTAGCCTTGCTTAACCTAACCTCACTTTACCTAGCCTAACCTGACTCTACTCTACTCTATTTTATTCAATTGTAGCCTTGCTAAGCCTACCTTAGCTCTATGTTACATTGCTCAACTCTACTCTACCCTAAGCTAACTTAGCATTGCTTAACCTACCATTGTATAACATAACTAAACTTATCCTAGCCATACTATACTCTGCTCTACCCCACTCTACTCTACTTTACTCTATTTTATTCTACTGTAGCCTAGGTAAGCTTAACTTCGTTTTATACTACTCAACTTTACTCTACTCTAGCATATCTTGGCCTAGCCTAGCCTAGCCTAGCATAAGTAAGCTTAGCCTTACCCAATATTTCTATACTCTACTCTACACAACTCAACATCACTCTACTCTACTCCATTCAACTCTAGCTTAACCTGGCCTAGCCTAGCCTAGCCTATCCTAAACAAGCTAGCTTAGTTTGACTTAGACTATCTTAGGCTAGCCTAGCATAGCCTGGCATAACCTATCCTAACCTGACCTTGCCTAACTTAGCCTAGCCTTACTCTACTCTACTCTACTCTACTCTACTCTATACTACTCTATTTTTTTTACTCTAACCTAGCTAAGCCTAACATAGCTCTATGCTACTACACTCTTCTCTACTCTACTCTAGCCTAACCTAGCCTAGCTTAGCTTAGTCGAGCCTAACCTTGTTATACTCTACGTTAGCCTACTTTAGTCTACTCTACTCTTACCTAGCCTAGCCTAGCCTAACCTGACCTGTGCTCTACTCTTCTCTTCTCTTCTCTACTGTACTTTGCTCTTCTCTACTCTACTTTACTCTTCACTGCTCTACTCTACTCCGCTGTACTCTACTCTACTCTACTCTACTTTGTTCTAATCTACTTCGCCCTACTCTACTCAGCTCGAGCCAGACCAACCTTAACCTAGCCTAATTGAGCTTTACTCTATTCTACTCTACTCTACTCAAGCCTAGCCTAGCCTAGCATACCTTAGCTTAGCCTTGCATAACCTAGGTTTACTTTACTCTACACTACTCTACTCTACTCTACTCTACTGTAGCCTCAACTTGCCTAACCAAGCCTAACCTTGCCCTACTTTACTCTACCCTACTCTAGCTTATCCTAGCCTTGCTTGCACATGCCTCACCTTGTTCTATTATTCTCTACTTTTCAATACTCTAGTGTGCTCTACTCAACTCTATTCTATTATACTATTGCCTAGTCTAGCATAGCCAAGCTTAATCTAGCTCTATTCTACTCTACTCAGCTCGACACTACTTTACTCTAGCTTACCTTACCCTATCCTAGCCTAACATTGCCTTGCCTAGCCTAGCCAAACCTAACTCTACTCTACTCTACTCTACACTACTCTACTCAACTCTACTCTACTCTACTCTACTCTACTCTAACTGAGCCTAGCCTAGTCTAACCTAACCTAGCTCTACTATAATTTAACCTTACATAGCCTAGCCTAGCATAGCGTAATCTAGCTCAACTCTACTCTAATCTACTCTACTCTGCTTTACTCTACTCTACTCTACCCTTCTCTAGCCTACTCCACTTAACTCTTCTCTCCTCTACTCTAGCCTAGCAAGGCCTAGCTGTACTCTACTCATCTCTAGCTTAGCCTAGTCTAACATAACCTCGTTCTGCTCTACTCTACTTTGCTCTTTTATTCTCTACTCTACTCTTCTCTACTCTACTCTGCTTTACTATACTCTGGTCTACTCTACTTTGCTCTTGTCTACTCCACTCTACTCTACACTACTCTACTCTAATCTACTCTAGCCTAGCCTAGCCTTATCATGCCAAAACAAGCTCTACTTTACTCTACTCTACTCTACTCTTCTCTTCTCTACTCTGCTCTACTCTACTCTACTCTACTTTTCTTTATCCTAGCCTAGCCTACCCTAGCCTTTCCTAATCTTGCTCTACTCTATGCTCGTCTACTGTACTCTACACTACTCTAATGTACTTTACTTTAACCTAGCCAAGCCTTTCCATGCCTAAACTAGCTTTATGTTACTCAGCTCTACTCTACTCTACTCTTATCTACTCTACTCTACTATATTTTACTTTAGCCTTGCCTAGCCTTACCTAGCCTATGCTGGCCCAGCTTAACCTAGCTCTACTTTACTCTCCTCTACACTTCCCTACTATACTATACTCTACACTAATCTACTCTACTCTACTCACACTGAGCTTTTCTTAGCCTAACCAAACCTAACTCTACCTTACTCTTCTCAACTCTACTCTACTCTAGCCTAGCCTAGCCTGGCCTAGCATAAAATTGCTCTCCTCTACTCTACTTAGCTCTTCTCTGATCCCCTATACTTTGCTCTACTCTGCTCTACTCTACTCAACTCAATTCAGCTCTACTCGACTCTTCTCTTCTCTGCTCTACTCTACTCTACTCTACTCTTCTCTATGCTAGCTAGTTTAACATAGCCTAGCCTAACATAACTATACTCTACTCTACTCTAACCATGCCTAATACAGCCAAGCTTAACCTACCTTATCTTAGCCTAGGCTGACCTAGCTCTACTCTATGTTACTCTACTTTACTTTGCTCTACTCTACTCTATTCTACTCTATTCTAACTTAGCCTAGCATAGTCTAGTCAAATCTCACTCTACTTTACTCTACTCTACTCTATACTACTCTGCTCTACTACTCTACTCTGCTCCTTTTTACTATACTCAACTCTACTCTGTTCTATTATACTTTAGCCATGCCAAGCTTAACCTAACTCAACTCTACTCTACTCTACTATACTCTACTATACTCTACTCTACTCTATTCTACTCTAATCTTCTCTATTCTTCTCTATCCTAGCCTAATAATGCTCTAATCTAGTCTAGTCTACACTACTCTACTATACTCTACTCTACTCTATTCTACTCTACTCTATTCGACTTTACTCTATTCTAACCTAGCCTAGCCTATCTCAACCTAACCTAGATCTACTTTGCTCTACTCATCTCTGATCTACTCTTCTTTGCTCTATCCTTGTCTACTCCACACTACTCTTCTCTACTCTACTCTACTCTACATTTCTCTATTCTACTCTTCTACTCTACTCTGCTATGCTCTATTCTGCTTTGCTTTGCTCTGCTTTATTCTACTCTTTTTTGCTCTACTATACACTACTTTGCTCTACTTTACTATACTCTACTCTACTCTAGCCAAGCTTAACATTGCTCTACTCTACTCTACTATATCTTAACTAGCCTAGCCTAACCAAGTTTTACTCTACTCTACTCTACTTTAACCTAGCCTAACCAAGCTCTACTATACTGTACTCTACTCTAACCAAGCTTAGCCTAGCCAAGCCTAACCAGGCTTTAATCTACACTACCCTAGCCTAACCTAACCTAGCTCTCCTCTACTCTTCTCTTCTCTGTTTTGCTCAATTCTAGTCTACTCTACACTTCTCTACTATATTCAACTATATTGTACTTTGCTCTACTATACACTATCTTAACTTAACCTAACCTAACCCTTCTATACTCTACTCTACTCTAGTCTTGCTTAGGTTAGCCAAACCTAACCTAACTCTACTCTAGTCTACTCTATTTTATTCTACTCTACTATACTCTTCCGTACTCCACTCTAGCTTAACTTAGCCTAACCTAGCTTAAGCTAATCTAACCTACTCTACTCTACTCTACTATATCTATTATACTATACTCTACTCTACTCTACTCTAGCCTAGCCTTGCCTAGATTAGCCTAAAATAACTTAACTTAGCTCTTCTCTACTCTGCTATACTCCAACCTGTTCTATTCTACTCTACTCAACTATACATTTCTTTGCTCTACTCATCTTATTCTGCTCTACTCTACTATGCTTTGCTCTACTCTACTCTGTTCTACTCTACTTTACTCTTCTTGCTTTACCCTACTATACTATATTTTACTCTACTCTACTCTACTCTATTGCAAACTAGCCTAGCTAAACCTAACCTTGCTCTACTCTACTCTACTCTACACTAGCCAATCTTAGCCTAGCCGAGCCCATGTTAGCCTAGCCTAGCCTCGCCTAGCTCTACTCGATTATACTCTACTCTACTCTACTCTAATATACTCTACTTTACTCTAATATACTCTACTTTACTCTACTCAAACCTAGCCTTGCGAAGCCTAACCAAGTTCTACTCTACTCTACTCTACTCTAGCCAAGCCTTACGCTTCCAAGCCTAGCCTAACTTTGCTCAAACTAGTTCTACTCTGCTTTGCTATTCTTTCTTATGCTCTACTCTGCTTTGTTTTTCTTTGCTCTGGTCCACTCTATTATGGTCTACTATACTTTAATCTACTCTACTCTACTCTATACTCTAGCTTAGGCTACCTTAGCGTAGCCTAACCTAGCTCTACTCTACTCTACTCCACTCAACTCTTGCCTAACACAACTTGGCCTATCATTGTCTAGCCTAGCCTAGCCTAACCTAGCTCTACTCAACTTTAATCTAGTCCACTCTGCTCTACTCTACTTGCTCTTCTCTACTCTACTCTAAAATAGCCTAGTCTTACCTTGCCTAACCTGGCCTAACCAAACCTAGCTTAGCCTAACTTAACTATACTTTGCTCTACTTTGCTCTACCCTGCTCTATCCTGCTCGGCTATGATCTACTATACTCTACCGTATTCTGCTCTACTCTGCTCTACTCTACTCTGCTCTGCTTTGCTCTGCTCTAAACCACCCTACTCTACTCTACTTAACTCTTCTTTACTCTAACATAGCCTAGTCTAGCTAACCAAGCTCTACTTCATTTTACTATACTCTACTCTATTCTATCGTAGCCTAGCCGAGCATAATCAAGCTCTACTGTAATCTACTATATAATGCTTTGCCTTACTCTGCTCTTCTCTGCTCTATTGTATTGTACACTACTATACTCTGCTCTACTCAATTCCTCTACTCTATACTCTATCCTAGCCTAGCTTAGCCTAGCCAAACCTAACTCTACTTTACCCTACTCTACACTACTCTACTCTTCTCGAGCCTAGCCTAACCTTGCCAACCATAGCCTAGCTTAGCATAGCCTAACCTTGCTCTACTCTATGCTAGTCTACTCTACTCTAATCTGCTCTACTCTACTCAACTCTAACCTTGCCTAGCCTAGCCTAGCCTAACCTAGCTTTGCTCTGCTCTTCTCTACTCTTCTCTACTATGCTTTGCTCTGCTCTACTATGCTCTACTCTGCTCTCCTTTGCTATGCTCTACTATTCTCTCCAATGCTCTACCCTACTCTAGCCTAACTTAGCCTAGCTTAGCTTAACCTAGCTTTACTTTACTCTACTCTACCCTACTCTACATTTGCCAGGCCCAGTATAGCATAGCCAAGCCAAACCTAGCTTTACTCTACTCTACTCTACTTTATTCTACTCAACTCCACTCTACTCTACCATACTTTACTCTACTCTACTCTACTCTACTCAATTCTACTCTACTCTACTCTACTACACTCTACACTAACTTCACCTCACCTAGCATAGTCTAACCAAGCTCTACTCTACTCTACTCTAATCTACTTTGCTTTACCTTATTCTACTCTATTCTGGCCTTGCCTAGCCTAGCCAACTTAACCTAGCTTTGGTGAACTCTACTCTACTTTTCCCTTCTCTGCTCTGCTCTCCTTGGGTTTGCTCTACTATGCTCTGCACTATACTGCTTGTCTCTAGTCAACTTTACTATACTCTACTCTGCTCTACTCTGCTCTACTCTACTTTACTTCACTCTACTTTATCATACCATACTCTACTCTACTCTACTTTAGCCTTGTCTAACCTTTGCTAGCCTAACCTAACTCTACTTTACTCTACTCAACTCTACTTTACTCAGTACTCGACTCTAGCCTAGCTAGCTTAACCAGGCTTTGCTCTGCTCTACTCCACTTTGCTCTGTTCTACTTTGCTCTTCTCTGCCCAACTCTTCTCTACTCTACTCTATTATATTCTACTCTACTTTACTCTACTATACTCTAGCTTAGCTTAGCCATGCCTAACCTAACTTAACTAGCCTAGCTCTACTCTACTCAACTCTACCAACTCTACTACTCTACTACTCTACTTGAGCCTAGCCTTGCTTAGCCTAACTTAACATAGCTCAACCCTACTTTACTCTACTCCCCTCTATTATAGCCTAACCTAGCCTAGCAATACCTAACCTCATTTTGGTCTTCTTTGCTCTACTCTGTTGTACTCTAATCTACTTTACTCTACTTTGCCCAACTTTGCTCTGCCCTACGCCCCTCTACTCTGATCTGCTCTCCTCCCCTCTCCTCTACTCTCTACTCCACTCTTTTCTTCTCTACTACACTCTATTAGACTATACTCGACTCTACTCTACTCTACTCTGGTCTACTCAACTCTACTATACTCTACTCTATGCCACTTTACTATGCTGTACTCTATCCTAGTCTAGCCTAGCTGAGCCTAACTTAGATCTACTCTACTCTTAGTCGTGCTCAGCCTTGCCTAGCCTAACCTAGCTCTAATCTACTTTGCTTTGCTCTTCTCTACTCTACTCAACTCTGCTTACTCTTCTCTACTCTAATCTACTCTACTCCACTCTACTCTACTCTACTCTACTCTTGCCAAATTTAGCCTTGTAAAGCCTAGCCTATCCTAAACTTGCTCTACTCTACTCTACTCCAATATAGCCAAGCCTAGCCTAGCTTACTCGAGCCCAACCTAGCCTTGTCTTACTTAACTCTACAATAATTTACTCTACTCTACTCCACTCTAGTCTACTCTACACTACTCTACTTTTCTCTTCTCTACTCCACTCTCCTCTCCTCTTCTCTGCTCTATTCTGCTTTACTCTACTCTGCTTTCCTCTCCTCAACTCTACTCTACATTACTCTGTTCTACTCTACTTTGCTCTGCTCTATTCTAGTCTATTCTGCTCTACTCAACTCTATTCTACTCTACTCTACTCCACTCTAGCCTAGCCTAGCCTAACTTAGCCTAGCCTTACCTAGTGTTACTCTACTCTACTCTACTCTATTACTCCAGCCTATCCTAACTTAGCCTAGTCTAGCCTAGCCTAACCTAACATAGTTTAGCTCTACCTTATTGTTCTCTACTTTACTTTACTTTACTCTAGACTAGACAAGCCTAGCCTTGCCTCAACTAACTTAGCTCTACTATGCTCTACTCTACTCTTCTTTTCTCTACTCATCTTTGTTTTAATCCACTCTACTTTTCTTTACTCTGGTTTACTCTGGTTGAGTTTAGCCTAGCCTAGCCTAGTCTGACTTAAATCTACTCTACTCTACTTTACTCTAGCCTAGCCTAACTTAGAATAGCCTAGCTTAAACTAGCTCACTCTCTCTTCTCTACACTATTTTGCTATGCTCTTCTCTACTCTACTCTGTTCTACTTTACTCAGCTCTACTATGCACCACTATGCTCTATTGTAGTGTTGCCTAGCCTTATCTAACCTAGCTCTACTCCACTCTACTCTACTCTACTCTAGCCTAGCCTAACCTACCCAATCTTAACCTAGCCTAGCCTAGCCTTACTTAGCTCTTCTATAATACACTCTAGTCTACTCCATTCTACTTTACTCTAACCTATGCTCGTCTAGCCTAGCCTAACCTAGCTCTACTCTTCTCTGCTCTTCTCTACTTTATTATACTCTGGCTTTACTGCACTCCATTTAACTCTGCTATGCTCTCCTCTGCTCTACTCAACTCTACTTTGCTCTGCTCTACTACACTCCACTCTACTCTACTCTACTCTCCTCTACTCTAATACAATCTTATCTACTCTACTATACTCTACTCTACTCTAACTTTGCCTAACCTAGCCTCGCCATGCCTAGCCTAACTTAGCTCTACTCTACTCTACTCTACTCTAATCTATTGTATTCAATTCTAAACTAGCCTAGCCTAATCGAGCTCTATTCTACTCGACTCTGTCCTACTTTACTCTACTCTACACAAGCCTAGCTTACCTTTCCTACCAAACATAGCTTATCCTAACCAAACTCTACTCTAATCTACTCTACTATACTCTATCCTCACCTAGCCTTGTCTAGCCTAGCCTATCTTAAACTAGCACCACTCTAGTCTAGTCTACTCTACTATACTCTACTCTACTCAAACATAACCTAGCCTAGCCTAACCTAACATAGTCTACTCTACTTTACTCTAACCTAGCCTAGCCTAGCTTAGCCTTACCTATCCTAGCTCTACTATGCTCTACTATACTCTATTCTACTCTACTTTGCTCAACTCTACTCATCTCTTCTCAGCTCTACTTTGCTCTGCTCTACTCTACTCGATTCTATTCAACTCTTTTTTACTCTATTCTACTTTACTTTGCTCTACTCTACTCTATTCTACTATGAACTAGCTTAGCCAAGCCAAACCTAGCTTTACTCTAGTCCACTCTAATCTAGCCTAGCCTTGTCTATCTTAGTCTAGCCTGGCCAAACTTAGCTCTCCTCTACTCTACCCTAGCCTTTCCTAGCCTAACCTAACTCTGCTCTTTTCTACTCTATTTTATTCTGCTCTTCTCTACACTACTCTACTCTGCATTGCTCAGTTTTCTTTTCTGCTCTACTCTACTATGTTCTGGTCTTCTCAACTCTACTCTCCTCTCTTCTTCTCTCTTCAACCCTTCTCTACTCATCTCTACTCTATTCTACTCTACTCTACTCTACTCTACTCTACCCTAGCTTAACCTAGCCTTGCCAAGCCTAACCTAGCTTTAGTCTAATCTACTCCACTCTACTTTAGTCTAGCCTACCTTAGCCTAGCTTACCCTATCCGGCCTATCGTAGCATAGCCTAGCCTAACCTTGCTCTACTTTTCTATACTCTACTCTTCACTACTCTACACTACACTGCTCTATTCCACTTGACTCTACTCTACCCTAACCTAGCCTAGCCTAGCTAAACATGCTTTACTCTACTCTATTCTACTCTACTCTACCATAGCCTAGCCTAGTTGTGCTTAGCTTAGCCTAACCTTGCCAAACCTTACTCTACTCTACTCTGCTCTTTGCTATTATGCTATGCTCGACTCAACCCTTCTCTGCTCTACTCTACTATGCTCTACTCTACTTTGTTATGCTCTCCTCTTCTCTACTCTGTACTCTAGCATAGCCAAGCTTAACCTAGCCTAACCAAGCTCTACTTTACTCTATTCTACTCCACTCTACTCTTCTTTAGCCTACCAACCATAGCCTAGCCTAGCTTAGCTAAGCCTAGCCTAACTTAGCTCTATTCTACTCAACTCTAACCATGCCTAACCCAGCCTAGCCTAACTTAGCCTAGCATAGCCATGCCTAGCCTAGCCTAACGTAGCTCTACTCTAGTCTGCTCTACTCTGGTCTACTCTGCTCTACACTATTATGCTCTACTATGCTATATTTTACTCTGTTTTGCTATGCTCTACACTACTCTACAAAACTCAGCTCTACTATACTCTAGTATAGCCTAACCTAACCTTGCTCTACTCAACTCAACTATACCCTTATCTACTCTAGCCTAGTCTAGCATACCTTAGCCTAACCTAACCTTGCTCTACTCTATTTACTCTAACCTAGCCTAGCCTAACACTAGCTCTAACCTACTTTACTCTACTCTACTCTACTTAACTCTAATATATTATAACCTAACCCAAGCCTTGCCAACCCTAACCTTGCTCTACTCTACTCTACTTTTCTCTGCTCTACTCTGCTCTGCTTTTCTCTACTTTGCACTGGTCTACTCAGCTCTATTCTTCTTCGCTCTACTCTCGTCTCCTCTCTTCTCCTCTCCTCTCATGTACTCTACTCTGCACCACTTTGCTCTGCTCTACTCTACTCTATTCTAATCTCCTCTACTCTACACTACTATACTCTACTCTAGCTTAGCCTTACTAAGATTAGCCTATCCTAGCCTAGCCTAACTTAGCTCTACTCTACTTCACTTTACTCTACTCTATTCTACTTGAACCAGTTTACATTACTCTACTATACTCTAATCTAACATAACATAGCCTCATCTAACCTAGCTGTACTCTAATATACTCTACTCTACTCTTCTCTAGCCT
The DNA here is from genome assembly GCA_023846275.1 of Vanilla planifolia. Taxonomy (NCBI): domain Eukaryota; kingdom Viridiplantae; phylum Streptophyta; class Magnoliopsida; order Asparagales; family Orchidaceae; genus Vanilla; species Vanilla planifolia. Next base: position 556,303 of record JAIUJO010000687.1, read on the forward strand.
AGCTTAACCTAACCTAGCCCTACTCTGCTCTACTCCCTTCTACTCTGCTCCACTTTACTCTTCTTTACTATACTTTTCTTTGCTCAGCTTGAATCTCCACTAATATAGTATGCTCTACTCGGTTCTAACCTACTCAAGCTCTACTCTACTATACTCTACTCTACTCTAGCTAAATTAGTGTACCTAAGTTTAGCCTAGCCTAGCCTAGCTTAGTCTAGCTTTGCCCAACCTAACCTAGCTCTACTCCACTTTACTCCACTTTGCTTTACTCTACTCTACTCTAACCTAGCATACCCAAACATAGCCTATCCTAGCACTACTATACTCTACTCTACTCTACTCCATTCTACTTTATACTCTACTCTACTCTACTCTACTCTAGCCTAACCTAGCCTAAACTAGCTCTGCTTTTCTCTACTCTACTCTACTTTGCTTTTCTCTACTCTACTCTATTTTGCTTTTCTCTAGTCTACTCTACTCTCCTCTACTTTGCTTTGATCTACTCTATTATGCTCTACTATGCACTACTCTACTTTTCTTTTGTCTGCTCTATTTTGCTTTACTCTACTTAGTTTTCCTCTACTTTGCTATGCTCTGCTCTACTCTTCTCTTCTCTTCTCTCCCCTTCTCTCCCCTTCTCTCCTCTTCTTTCCTCTCCCCTCCTCTCCTCTTCTCTCCTATACTCTACTCTTCTTTATTCTACTCCACTTTACTAAAATCTACTCTAAACTTCTCTACTCTACACTACTCTATTCTACTTTACTCTACTCTACTCAAGCCTAGCCTTTCCAAGCCTAGCCTTATCTTGCTCTATTATACTCTATCGTACTCTACTCTACTCTACTTAAGCCTAGCCTAGCCTAGCTCAACTTTACTCTACTCTACTCTCTTCTACTTTGCAATACTTTGCTCAATGCTACTTCACTCTGCTCTATTTTATTCTACTCTACTCTATTGTATACTACTCTTATGCTCATCTCTACTCTACTCTACTCTGCTATACTTTGCTCTCCTCTGCTCTCCTCTACTCTCCTCTACTCTACTCTATTCTACTCTACTCTACTCTATGCTACACTACTCTACTCTACTCTAATCTACTCTGCTCCACTTTACTCTACTCTACTCTACTCTACTCTTGCCTCGCCTAACCAGGCTTGACTCTACTCCACTATACTCCACTCTATTCTACTCTACTCGACTCTACTCTACTCTACTCCACTCTAGCCTAGCCTCAGCTACCCTTGCAAAGCCTAGCCTATCCTAACGTAGCTCTACTCTACTCTAATCTACTATACTCTATTCTACTCTACTCTACTCTTCTCTACTCTACTCTAGCCTAGCCATACCTAGCCTAACCTAGCTATACTCTACTCTACTCTCCTTTACTCTATCATACAATGCTCTACTCTACTCTACTATACTCTACTCTACTTTTCTCTACTATAACCTAGCCTAGCCTTGCCTTGCTCAGCCTAACCTAGCTCTACTGTGCTTTTCTATACTCTACTCTACTCTGCTTAGTTTTACTCTACTCTACTCTACTCCACCCTTCTCTACTCTGCTATGCTCTAATCTACTCTGCTCTTCTCGACGTTGATATGCTCTGCTCTGCTTCCTTCGGTTTTACTCTATTCAACTATAGCATAGCATAGCCTAACCAAGCTCTACTTTATTCTACTATACTCAACTCTACTATACTCTACTATATTCTACTATACTCTACTCTACTCTACTCTTCTCTACTCTATACTACTCTACTTTACCATACTACACTCTGCTCTGCTCTACCTATTCTACTCTACTATACTTTACTCTACCCTAACCTAACCTAGTCTAACCTATTTATACTCTACTCTAGCCTAGCCTAACATAACTCTATCTTACTTTGTATGCTCAACTCTGCTTTGTTTTATCAATTATACTCTATTCTGCTCTACTCTACTGTGCTCTGTTTTACTTTGCTCTACTATGCTCTATCATATTCTGCTCTACTCTACTCTACTCTGCTTCATTATACTCTGCTCTAACCTAGCATAGCTTAGCCTAACCTAACCTAACTCTACTCTACTATACTTTACTCTACTCTACTCTATTCTGCTCTATTATGCTCTATTTTGCTCTACTATGTTCTGCTCTACTCTACTCTACTCTATTCAACTCTACTCTTCTTCACTATACCCTGCCCTACTCTACTCTTCTTCATAATACTCTACTATACTCTAATCTACTCTTGCCATGTATAGCCTAGCCTAGATTGGCCTAACTCTACTCTACTCTAATATGCTCTGCTCCACTTACTCTACTCAAGCTTAGCCTTGCCTACCCTAACCTAGCTAACATTGCCCTACACTACTCTAATCTACTCTACTCCACTCTACTCCACTCTAAATAAGCTTAGCCTAGCCTAGTATAACCTAGCTCTACTCTACTCTACTCTAGCCTAGTCGAGCATAGCCTTGCCTAGCCTAGCCTAACCTAACTCTACTTTATTCTACTCTACTATACACTACTTTGCATTACTCCACTCTATTTTACTCTACTCTACTCTACTGTACTCTACTCTTCTCTACTCTATTGTACTCTAATCTACTCAACCTTACTCTACTCTATTTTTGTCTACTCTACTAACTTAGCCTAACTTTGCTCTACTCTTCTTTGTACTACTCTTTTTTACTTTACTATCCTCTGCTTTTCTTTACTCTACTCTACTGTACTCTACTCAATTTTGCTATTCTTTACTCTACTCTACTCTGCTCAGCTCCACTCTACACTACTCTACTTTGTTGTACTCTTCTCTACTCCACTCTACTATACTCCACTCCAATGTAGACTATCCTTCCTAGCCTAGCATAGATTTTCCTAACTTAGGCTAACCAAGCTCTACTTTACTTTTAAATACTCTACGATACTCTACTGTGCTCTTTTTTGCTCTGCTCTGCTCTACACTTCTTTACTCTACTCTGCTCTACTTTAATTTGCTATGCTCCACTCCACTTTACTCTACTCTACTCTAGCCTAGCCTAATCTAGTTTGGCCTAACCTTGCTTTACTCTACTCTACTATGCTCTACTATGCTCTACTATACTCTACTCTACTTACCCTACTCTATTCAACTCCACTCTACTTTGACCTAGCCTATCTTAACCTAACCTAGCTCTACTTTACTTTGCTCTATTATTCTCTACTCTACTGTGCTATTCTTTGCTCTGCTTTACATTGTTCTACTCTGCTCCACTCTACTCTATCTACTCTAGCCTACCCTAGCCTCATCTATCCTACCGTAACGTAGCCTAAGCTATGCTAGCTCTACTCTACTCTACTTTACTATACTCTACTATACTCAACTCTACTCTAATTGAGACTAACTTATCCTAGCCAAGTCCAGCTCTGCTCTACTCTAATCCACTCTACTCAACTCTATTCTAGTTTAGCCTAGCCTAACCTAGCTCTGCTCTGCTCTACTCTACTCTACTCTATAATACTTTACCCTACTCTACTCTATTATACTTTACCCTACTCTATTCTAATCTACTCTACTCTACTCTACTCAATTCTACTTTAATATACTCTAGCTTAGCCTAGCCTACCTTATTTTTGCCAAGCCAAGCCATTACTAGCCTAACCTAGCTCAACTCTACTCTAATCTACTCTACTGTAATATACTCTACTCTACACTAACTTAGCTTAACCTAACTCTACTCTTCTATACTCTCGCCTACTCTACTCTACTCTACTCTACTCTACTCTACTCTACTCCACTATACTCTAGCCTAGCTAGTCTAACCTAGCCTAGCCTAGCATACTCTAGCCAAGCCTAGCATAGCCCAGCATAGCATAGCCTAACCTAACATTGCTCTACACTAGTCCTCTTTGCTATGCTCTACTCTTCTCTTCTCTACTCTACTCCACTCTAATCTAATTTTTCTCTACTATACTCTACTATACCCTACTCTTCTCTGTCCTACTCTGCTATACTCTGCTCTACTTTATTCTACTCTACTTTAGCTAGCCTAACCAAATGAAACCTAGCTCAACTCTTATCTACTCCACTCTACTCTACTATACTCTACTCTAGCCAAGCTTAACCTAGCTTAGCATAGCCTAGCCTCACCTTGCCTAACCTAACCTGGCTTTACCTTATTCTACTGTACTCTACTACACTCTACTCTATGCTTTTTTATTCTACTCTACTCTAGCCTAATGTAACCTAACAATACCTAGCCTAACTTAGCTTTACTCTACTCTACTCTGCTTTGCTTTTCTTTACTACACTCTTCTCAACTCTACTCTACTCTACTCTATTATACTCTAGCATAGTCTACCCTGGCCAAGCCTAACTAGCTCTACTCTACTCTATTCTACTCAACTCTACTCTATAATACTCTTCTCTTGCCTAGCCTAGCCTAACATAATCAAGCTCTAATCAACTCTATTCTACTCTACTCTACAACACTCTACTCTAGCCTGGCCTAGCCTAGCTATTCTAAGCAAACTTAGCCTAGTATAGCCTGTCTAAACCTAGCTCTGCTCTGCTCTAGTTTACTCTACACTACTCTACTTTAGCTTAGCATATCCTAACCTAGCATAACCTAGCTCTGGTCTACTCTTCTCTACTCTACTTTACTCTACTCTACTATGCTTTACTCTGCTTTGCTCTACTCTGCTCTACTCTACTCAGCATAGCTCAGCTTTGTTCTTCTCTGCTCTATTCTTCACTTCACTACTCTTCTATACTATGCTTTACTTAATTCTACTCTTCTCTACTTTAGCCTAGACTAGCCCAGCCTATCCTAACCTCACCTTGTTGTACTCTACTCTACTCTACTCTATTCTACTCCACTCTAGCCTTGCCTAGACTGGCATAGCCTCTCTTAACTGAGCCTAACCTAACTCTAATCTACTTTACTCTTACTCTACCCTACTCTACCCTACTTAACTCTTACTCTACTAATGTCTTCTTTACTCTACTCCACCCCACCCTACTCTACTCTATCCTACTATACTCCACTCTATTCTACTCTACTCTACTTTGGTCTATCCTACTCTACTCTACTCTAATTTAGCCTAAGCAGCATAGCTTAGCCTAACCTAGCTTTACTCTACTCTTTATTGCTCTACACTGCTCTGCTATGCTCTGCCGTACTCTGCTCGACTCTGCTCTGCTACTCTGTTCTGCTCTGCTTTACTTTGTTCTACTCTTCTGAACTCTACTCTACTCTATTCTACTATACCCTACTCTAACCTAGACTAACCTAGCATAGCTTAGCTTAACGTAGGCTAACCTCGCTCTACTCTGCAATACACTTCTATACTCTGTTATACTTTGCTCTTTTCTTCTCTTCTATACTCTACTCTACTCTACTCTTCTCTTACTCTTCCATAGCCTAGTTTAGTCTAGCCTAGACTAACCTAGCTATACTCTGCTCAACTCTACTCTAATCTACTCTTCTCTACTCTACTCTACTCTACTATACTCATCATAGCCTCGCCTATCCTAGCCTAACATACAATAACATAGCTCCACTCTTTTGTGCTTAATTCTACTTTTCTCTGCTCTACTCTACTCGACACTCTACTCTAGCTTTTCTTATCCTAGCCTATCCTAGCCTTGCCATAATCTAGCCTAGGATAACTAAACTACCATAGCTTATCTAGCAAAGCTTAACCTTGCATAACCTAGCTCTACTATACTATACTTTGCACTACTCTATTTGGCTTTATTTTACTCTACTATAACCTTGCCTAGCCTAGCCTAACTAAAGCTAGCCTAAACTTGCCTAACTTATCCTTACTAGAACATACTATGCTCTACTTTGCACTACTCTGCTTTGCTCGTTTTTACTCTGCTCTGCTCTACTATGCTCTGCTTTGCACTGCTCTACTCAACTCTACTATACTTTACCTAGCCTAACCTTCCTTTACTATACTCTAATCTACTATACTCTTGTCTACTCTACTCTACTATACTTTACTCTAATGTAGACTAGCCTAGCCCAACATAGCTTAAACTAACCTAGCTCTACTATGCTTTGCTCTTCAGTACTTTACTCTGTAATGCTTTGCTCTAGTCTTCTCTACTCTACCCTGCTTTGCTTTGCTCTACTCTACCCAACTCTTCTCTGCTCCACTAAACTCAACTCTGCTACACTCTTCTCTGCTCTCCTTTCCTCTACTATACTCTACTCTGCTCTACTCTACTCTACTCTACTTTGCTCAACTCTACTCTATCTTATTGTCTCTTCCATAGCATAGCCTAGCCTAGCCAAACCTAGCCTAACCTCACTTTACTCTACTCTACTCTAGTCTATCCTAGCATAGCCTACCTAACCTATTTCTACTCTACTATACTCTACTCTACACCACTCTACTGTACTCTACTTTATTCTATTATACTCTACTCTAACCTAGTTTGACCTAACATAACCAAGCTCTACTCTAGTCTAGCTTAACCTTACCTAGCCTAACCCAACTCTACTCTGCTCTCCTTGGCTATGTTATGCTCTGCTCTTTTTACTTTACTCTTCTCTACCCTGCTCTACTCTACTCTGTACTGCTCTACTCTACTCTACGCTATTCTACTCAACTATGTGATACTCTATTCTACTCTATACTCTAGCCTAGCCGAGCTTAGCCTAAGCTAACTTAGCTCTACTCTACTTTACTCTACTATACTATACTCTATTGTACTATACTATACTTTAACCTTGCTTGGCCTAGCCTAGCCAAACCTAAGCCTATCTAGCATAGCTTATCTTAGCTCTGCTCTACTCTACTATGCACTGCTCTGCTCTACTCTACTATGCTATGCTTCTCTCTACTCTAATCTAGGCAAGCCTAGCCTAGCCTAACCTTGCTCTACTCTACTCTACTCTAGTCTCTTCTACTCTACTCTACTATACTCTAGCCTCGCTTAGCTTACCCTAGCCAAGCCTAGCCTAGCATTGCCTAGCTTAGCCCAGCCAAAGCTGGCTCAACTCTACTCAACTCTATCATACTCTACTCAACTCTGCTTTGTTATACTTTACTATACTCTGCCCTACTCTTCTCTACACTATTCTCCTTTTCTCTACTCTTTTTTGCTCTACTCTACACTACTTTGCTCTACTGTACTTTGCTCTACTCTACCATAGCTTAGCCTAGCCTTACCTTACCTAACCAAACCTAGCTCTACTCTACTATACACTCTTACTCTTGTCAAGCTTAGGATAACCTAGCCTAGCTTAGCCTTGCTTAGCTTAGCCTAGCCTAGCTTATCTTAACCTAGCTCTGCTCTGCTCTACTCTACTCTACTCTACTCTTCTTTGCTCTACTCTACTTTGCTATGCTCTACTCTACTTTGCTCTACACTACTCATATCTATTCTCTGCTCTGCTCTACTCTACAGTACTATACTCTACTCTGCCCTACTCTACTCTGTTCTACTTTACTCTACTATAATATAACGTATCCTAGCCAAGCCTAACCTAACCTAATGTAGCTCTACTCTACTATACTCTACTCTATTACTCTACTATTGTCTCGCTTAGCCTAGCTTAGCCTTGCTTGACATATTCAAGCCTTGCTCTGCTCTACTCTTCTCTACTCTAATTTACTCAACTCAAGCCAAGCCTAGCATAACCTAACCTATCTCATCTCTACTCCACTTTGTTATGCTCTTCTCCGCTCTACCCTACTCTTCTCTACTCTACTTTGACCTACTCCACTCTACTCCGCTTTACTATGCTCCAAAACGCTCTCCTCTCCTCTCCTTTGCTCTCCTCTTCTCCTCTTTCCCCTCTCATCTCCTCTTCTCTACTATGCTCTACTCTACTCTACTTTACTCTACTTTACTCTAACCTAGCCTTACCTAACCTATCTTTACTCTACTCTAATCTAGCCTAACCTCAGTCTACTCTACACTCTCAACTCTATTATTCTCTTCTCTACTTTGCTCTACTCTACTCTACTCTACTCTACTCTACTCTAATATACTCTACTCTACTCTACTCTACTCTAACTTAGTTTAGCCTTGAATAGCCTAAACTAGCTCTACTCTACTCTACTTTGCTCTAACTTAGCCTTGCCTAACCTAGCTTTACTCTACTCTAATGTAGCCTAACCTCACTCTACTCTATACTCTCAACTCTATTATTCTCTTCTCTAGTTTGCTCTGCTCTACTCTACTCTACTCTACTCTAATATACTCTACTCTACTCTGCTCTAACTTAGTTTACCCTAGCCTACCCTAAACTAGCTCTACTCTACTCTACACTACTTTACTTTAGCCTAGTCTAGCTTACCCTTTCCTAGCTTATGATAGACTAACCTAGCTTTATTATACTTTACTCAACACTATTCTACTCTACTCTACTTGATTCTAGCCTAGCCTAACTTAGCTCTGCTCTACTCTGGTTTTCTCCTACTCTACTCTCTTTTCCTCTACTCTACCTCCTCTACTCCACTCTATATTGCTCTGCTCTTCTCTGCTCTAATCTCCCCTTATCAACCCTACTCTACTATAGCCTAGCCTAGCATACCCTATCCTATCCTCACCTAGCATAGCACAACGTAGCTCTACTCTGCTCTAATCTAACTTACTCTACTCAACTCTACTCCTTACTATAGTACTCTAACCTAGTCCACTCCAACCTAGTTTAGCCTAACTTAGCTTTACTCTACTCAACTCTATTTAACTCTAGCCTAACTTAATCTACTTTGTTCTACTCTACTCTGCTCTACTCTTCTCAGCTCTACTCTGCTCTACTCTACCCTACTCTACTCCACTCTACTCTACTCTACTCTACTCGGCTCTATTCTACTCTAGCCTAGCCTAACATAGCTAATCTTTGCCTAGCCTTACCTAGGCTAACCTAACCTAGCTCTACTCTACTCTATTATACTATATTATACAATAATCTACTCTACTATACTTCACTTCACTCTACTCTACTCTATTCTACTCAACCCTACTCAACTCTAACTTAGCTTAGCCTAACCTTGCTTTACTTTAGTCAATTATGCTCTACTCTACTATGCTCTGCTTTGCTATACTCTGTCCTACTCTACTCTATCACATTCTGCTCTGCTTTACTCAGCTCTACTCTGGTCTACTTTGCTCTACTCTATCCTATTCTATTGTACTTTTGATTAGCTTAGACTAACCAAAATAAGCTCTACTCTACTCTACTCTACTTTACTCTAGCCTAGCCTACCATAACCAAGCCTAGCCTTACCTAGCTTAGGCTAACCTACCTTTATTGTACCCTACACAACTCTACTCTATTTTACTCTGCTCTAACCTAGCCTAACGTATCCTAGCCTAACCTAACTCTACCTTAATCTACTCTACTCTAACCTAGCCTACCTTATCCTAGCTTAACCTAGCTTTTCAATGCTTTGCTCCACTCTACCCGGCTTTTTTATGCCACGCTCTGTTATGCTCTACTCTACTCTGCTCTGCTCTCTTTTTCTCTCCTCAACTCTACTCTACTCTACTCTACTCTACTCAACTCTACTATAACCTAACCTAGCCAAGCCTAATCAAACCTAGCTATACTCTACTCTACTCTGGCCTAGCCTACGTAGCTTAGCCTAGCATAAAGTAGCTCTGCCCTACTCTACTCATTTCTACTCTACTCTTCTCTGCTCTTCTCATCTCTTCTCTGATCTGCTCTGCTCTGCTCTGCTCTGCTCTGCTATACTCTGCTCTACTCTACTCAATTCTGCTCTACTCAACTCTACTCTGCTCTGCTCTAATGTACTCTAGCCTTGTCTTGCCTAACCAATTTCTACTCTACTCTACTCTAGCCTAGCCTAGCCTAACCTCACTCTACCTTACTCTACTCTACCCTACTCTATTCTACTCTACTCTACCTTACTTTAGCCTTAACTAACCTAACCTAGTAATACTTTGCTCTACCCTACTCTACTCTACTCTTCTACATGTTTCTCTACTCTTCCAACCTCTACTCTACTATGGTCTTCTCTATTCTCATCTCTTCTCTTATGCTCTACTTTGCTCAACTCTGATATGCTCTATTTAGCCTTTCTCTCCATTGCTCTCTTATACAAAACTCCACCTTAATCTACTCTACTATGCTTTACCCTAGCCTACCCTACCCTATTCGAGCCCAGCTTTGCTTAACCTAGCTATACTATACCTTACTCTACTCTACTCTACTCTACTTTAATCTTGTCTAGCTTAGCCCAACCTTGCTCTAATCCATTATACTCTACTGTACTCTAGTCTACTCTACTCTACTCTAGCCTAACCTAACCTAAGGTAGCCAAGCCTAGCCTAACCTAACTCTATTCTACTTTGCTTTGCACTGTTCTGCTCTGATCTACACTACTCTACTCTACTTTGCTATTCTCTACTCAGCTCTAACCTTCTCTATTCTAATCTACTCTAACCAAGCTTGGCTTAGCCTAGCCTATCCTAAATTAGCTTGACTGTACTCTACTCTACTCTACTATACTTAACACAACTTTCCTTTAGTCTACTCGACTCTACTCTATTGTAATCTACTCTTCTTTACTCTACTCTTCTCTATTTTAACCTAGCTTAGCCAAGTCTATCCTAATCTCGCACTACACTACTCTACTATACTCTACTCTACTACTCTACTCTACATAAGCCTAGCGTAGCCTAGCCTAACCTAACTCTACTCTGCTCTACTCCACGTTTCTTTACTTTACTCTACTGGTCTCTACTTTACTCCACTTTGTTTTACTCTGCTCTTCTCTACTCTACTCTTCCTTGCATATCTATGCTCTGCTCTACTATGCTCTACTCTCTCTACTCTACTCTACTCTGCTCTCCTCTCCTCTCTTCTCCTCTCCTCTCCTCTACTCTCCTCTCCTCTACTCTACTCTACTATACTCCACTCTACTCTACTCTACTCTAATCTACTCTACTTACTCTACTCCAACCTAGCCTAGCATAATCTAACTCTACTTTATGATAGTCTACTCTACTCTACTCTAGCCTAGCCAAGCTTATCCTAGCCTACTTAGCCAACCCTTTCCTAACCTAACCTAGCTCTATTATACTCCACTCTACTATACACTACTTTACTCAACTCCACTCTACTGTGCTCTAACCTTGCCTAACTTAGCCTAACCTAACTTTGCTCTACTCTACCATGCTCTACTCTACTTTTCCCTATGCTACTATACTCTGCTCTACTCTATTTTACTCTACTCAACTCTACTCTTCTATTCTACTCTACTCTACTTTACTCTGCTCTGCTCCCCTCTACTCTACTATATTCTACTCTACTACACTACTATACTTTACTACACTCTACACTACTCAACTTTACTCTACATTACTCTAACCTAGACAACCCTAGCCCAACAAAGGTCTACTATATTATACTCTACTCTACTCTATTCTACTCTACTCCACTCAAGCCTAGCTTAGCCTATCTCAGCCAATCCTAGCCTAACCTAGCCTAGCATCGCCTTTTCAGACCTCGCTCTACTCTACTCTACTCTACTCTACTCTACTATACTCGACTCTACTCTAACCTACCCTAACCTAGCCTAGCCAAGCTTTACTTTACTGTACTCTACTCCACTCTAGCTAGCTTTGCCTAGCATATCCTAGCCTAGCCTAAGCAAGCCCTCCTCTAATCCACTCTACTCTATTATGCTCTGCTCTTCTCTTCTATGCTTTACTCTACTTTGCTATTCTCTACTTCTTTCTGTACTCTAGCCTTGCCTAGCATCGCTTAGCCTAACCTAGCTCTACTCCACTCTACTCTATTATAGCCTTGCCTAGCCTAGCATAGCTTACCCTTGCCTTCCATTGCTCTTCTCTACTCAACTCAACTCTACTATGCTCTTCTCTACTCTACTCTACTCTAACCTTGCCTAGCTTAACATAACTTAGCTTAGCTGAGCCTAACATTGCTTTTTTCTACACTACTCTACTCTGCTCTACTCAACCCTACTCTGTTTTGTTATACTCTATTCTACTCTAACCTTGCCTAGCGTATCCTAAGCTAACCTAGCTCTGCTCTACTCTAATCTACTCCACTCTACTATACTCAACTCTTCATTAGCCTAGCTTTGGCTAGCCTAGCTTACCCAAGCCGACCCTAGCCTAACTTAGCCCAACCTAACCTTGCTTTATTCTACCCTACTTAACTTTACTCTACTTCACTCTTATCTACTCTACTCAACTTTACTCAACTTTGCTCTACTCTACTCTACTCTAACTAGCCTAGCTTAGCTCTACTGTACTCTTCTCTACTCAACACTATTCTAAACAACTCTACTCTAATCTAAACTTGCCTAGCCTAACCCAGCTTAGCATAGCCAAGCCTAACCTAGCTCTACTCTACCCTACTCAACTCTACTCTACTCTTCTCTGTTCTGCTCTACTCTACTTTTTGATTCTTAGCTCTTCTCTCTTATGCTCTACTCTTCTTTGTTTACACTGCTCTATTCTACACTGCTCTGCTCTACTCTACTCTACTCTACTTTGCTCTGCTCTAGTTTACTTCACTTTCCTCCACTCTGCTTTGCTTTGCTTTGCTTTGCTATGCTATGCTCTACCCTACTCTACATTACTTTACTCTGCTCTTCACTACTCTACACTACATTGCTCTACTCTACTCTAATCTACTCTATAACACTCTACTCTAACCTAGCCTAGCTTAACAAAAAATAACTTAGCCAAACCTAGCTCTACTCTACTATACTACTCTACTCCAGCCTAGCCTAGACTAGGCTAACTAAGCCTAGCATAGCTCTAATCTACTCTACTTTACTAAACTCTACTCTACTCCAATCTACTCTATTCTACTAAACTCTACTCTACTCCAATCTACCCTTACCTTGCTTAGCCTAGCCTAGCCTAACTTAGCTTGACTCTACCCCACTCTAGCCTAGCCTTACCTAGCCTCACCTCACTCTACTCAACATTGCTTTACTCTTCTCTGCTCTACTCTACTCTGCTCATCTCTACTATGCTCTACTCTACTCTACTCTTCTCTACTCTACCATATTCTTTTCTAATTTTCTCGACTCTACTCTGCTCAATTCAACTTTACTCTTCTTTACTCTACCTAGCCAAGCCTAATCGATCTCTATTCTACTCTACTTCTTGTTTAGCCTAGCCTCGCCTTGCCTCGCCTCGCATAGCCTAGCCTTACCTTGGCTAACCTAGCTCTACTCTACTCTACTCTACTCTAGCCTAGCCTACTATAACCTAACCTTGCCTAACCTAAGCTAGCTCCACTCTACTCCAATCTACTCTACTTTGCTCTACTCTACTAGGCTATCCTCTACTCTGCTCTAACATAGCCTAACCAAGCCTTGCCTATCCTAGGCTAGCCTAACTTAGCTCTACTCTTCTCTACTCTGCTTTATTCTACTTTACTCTGACCTGCTCTACTCTTTTCTACTCTACTCTACTCTACTCTAGCCTAGCCAAGCTTTGCCTAACATAGCCTAGCCTAACCTTGCCCTAATCTACTCTACTTTACTTTACTCTCCTCTATTCTACTCTACTCTACTCTACTCTTGCCTAGTTTGTCCTACACTTGCCTAGCCTAATCTAACCTAGCTTAGCTAGCCAAACCTAGCTCTACTCTATTATACTCTACTCTACTTTACTCAACTCAACTATACTTTAGCCTCATATAGCCTTGCCTACCCTATCCTAACTTAACCTAGCCTAACCTAACCTAGCTCTATTATACTTTACTCTACTATACTCTATTTTAGCTTAGCTTAGCCTAGCTTATCCTAACATTGCTACACTCTACTCTACTCTACTCTATTCTACTTTACTCTACTCTAGCCCAGCCTAACCTAGCTTAGCCTAGCCTAACTTAGTCTAACCTTGCTCTACTCTACTATACAATACTCTACTCTACTCTACTATAACCTAACCTAGCCTAGCATAACTTAGCTCTACTCTTTTCTACTTAAGCATAGCTTAGCCTAGCCTAGCCTAGTCTTACCTAGCCTAGCCTATCTAAGCCTAACTGAATCTACTCCACTTTCCTCTGCTCGACTCAACCCTACTAAACTCTGTACTGCTTTATTCTAACCTATCCTAGAGCAACCTATTCTCATTCTACTCTACTCTACTCGACTCTAGCCTAGCTTAACTTAACCTTGCTCTACTCAGCTTTGCTTTGCTCTGCTCTGCTTTACTTTACTCTATTCTTCTTTACTAAACTCTATTTTACTTTGCTCTTCGTTACTCTGCTCTACTCTACTCTACCCTTCTCTACTCTACTCTACTCCACTCAACTCTGCTCTACTCTAACCTAACCTAACCTAGCCTAACCTAACTCTACTCTACTCTACCCTAGACTAGGCTAGCCATGCTGGCCTTACTTAGCTTAACCTAACTCTGCTCTGTCTGCTCTACTATGGTCTTCACTTTCTGCTCTTCTCTACTCTACACAATACTACTCTACTCTACTTTGCTTTGCTCTATTCTACTATGCTCTGTACTCTAGCCTAACCTAACCTAGCTCTACTCTACCCTACTTTGCTCTACTCCAACCTAGCCCAGCTTAGCCTACCATAGCCTAGCCCAACCTAACCAAGCTCTATTCTACTCTAATCTATGCTACTCTACTATACTCTACTCTACTCTACTAGGCTCTGCTATACTCTACTTTAACCATTCCTAGTCGAGCCTAACCTCGCCTAGCCTAATTTAGGTCTACTCTTCTCTGTTATACTCTTTTCTACTTTGATCTACTCTACTTTACTCTATTCTGCTGTACCTACTTTGCTCTTCTCTATTCTACTCTACTCTACTCTAGCCTAGCCTAGCATAACCCAACTTAGCCTAGCTTAACCTAACTCGACTCTTCTTTACTCAACTCTAATCTCTCTAGCCTTGCCTAGCCTCCTTAGCTTAGACCAACCAAACCTAGCTCTATTCTACTCTACTCTACTCTATTCCACTCTCCTCTAGCCTGGCATAACCTAGCATAGCCTACCCTAGCCTAGCCTAACAAATACTTAACTAGCTCTACTCTACTTATCACTACTATACTCTACTCTAACTTAGCCATAGCCTATCCAAACCTAGCTCTACCCTACTCCTCTCTATTCCACTTTACTCTAGCATAGTCTAGCCTCGTCGAGCCAAAACTAACTTATTTTTTCTTTGGCCTGCTCTACATTGCCTTACTCTACTCTGTTATGCTAAGCTCTGCTCTACTCTGGTCTTCTCTACTCTACTCTATTTTTCTTTGCTCTACTTTACTATACTCTACTCTATTGTAGCCAAGCCTAGCCTCACCTAGCTCTATTCCACTCCACTATATTCTACTCTACTCTAATCTGCTTTGCTCCACTCTACTATACCCTAGCCTCGCCTAACCAGCCTTAGCTCGCCTAACCTAGCTCTACTCTACTCTGCTTTACTTTGCTCTACTTTACTCTGCTCTGCTCTACTTTTCTCTACTCTACTTTGCTCTCCTCTACTCTACTAAGCTCTTCTTTGCTCTACTTTGGTCTGCTCTTCTATGCTCTGCTTTGCTCTACTCTACTCTAAACTTCTCTACTCTCTTCTGCTCTGTTATGGTCTAATTAACTCTCCTCTGCTTTACTCTCCTCTCCTCTCATCTCATCTCATCATGTATACTTTACTCTACTCTACTCTACTCTTCTATACTCTGGCTTATTTTCTACTCTACTCTAATCTACCCTACTCTACTCTACTCTACTCGATCCTAACCTAGCCTAGCCAATGTTAGCCTACCCTAACCTAGCCTAGCCTAACATAGCTCTACTCTACTACGTGCTACTTTACTATACTCTACTCTTTTCTAGCTAAGCCAAGCTTAGTATAGCCTACCCTAGCCTAACTTAGCTCTACTCTACTCTCTACTCTACTAAGTTCTACTCTACTCTGCATTACTCTACTCTACTATGCATTACTCTGCTCAGCACTTCTTCTCTGCTCTACCCTACTATTATCTACTCTACTCTATTCTGCCCTTCTCTCCTCTTCTCTCTCCTACTCTACTCTACTCTACACTGCCTACTCTCCTCCACACTACTCTACTTTACTCTACTTTACTCTACTCTACTCTACTCTAGTTTACTCTACTCTACTTTGCCCAAGCCTAGCCTAGCCTAGCTTTTCCTAACCTTGCTCTACTCTACTCTACCCTACACTACTCAGTTCTATTCTACTCCGTTATACTCGTGCCTAGCCTAGCCTAAACTACCCTTACCTAGCCTTGCTTAGCCTAACCTAGCTTTTCTCTACTCTACTGTGCTCTTCTCTTCTTTTTATTGCTCTGTTCTGCTCTAAACTCTATCCTGCTCTATTTTTCTTTCCTCTGCTTTGCTCTGCTCTACTATACTATACTCTTCTCTACCCTACTCTACTTTATTATACTCTAGCCTATCTTAACTTAGCCAAACCTAGCTCTACACTACTATACTCTACTCTACTATACTCTAGCCTAGCCTAGCCTAACCTAACCTAACTACCAAGCTTACCCTAGCCTAACCTAGTTTTACACTCTACTCTTCTCTACTCTGCTCTACTCTACTCTATTCTAACCTAGCTTTGCCAAACCTAGACTACCTAGCTATACTCTACTCTAGTCTAGCATAATTTGACCTAGCTCTTCTCTACTCTGCTTAGCTCTACTCTACTCTACTCTTCTTAGCTCTACTATGTTTTATTATGCTCTACTTTCCTCTACTCTTCTTTACTCTGCTCTTCTCTGCTCTACTATACTCCACTTTACTCCACTCTACTCTGCTATGGTCTACTCTATTCTACTCGACACTACTCTACTAAACTCTACTCTACTCTTCTATCCTAAACTCTGTTCTACCATACTCTAATCTACCCTACACTACTTTACTCTACTCGATCCTAACCTAGCCTAGCCAATGTTAAACTACCATAGCCAAGCCTAGCTTAACATAGCTCTACTCTACCCTACTCTACTATACTCTACTCTTCTTTAGCCAAGACAAACTTAGCCTAGCCAACCCTAGCCTAACCTAACTCTGCTCTACTCTACTCTACTCATTTATGCTTTACTCTTTATTACCCTGCTTTTCTCTGCATTACTTTATTATGCTCTTCTTCTCTGCTCTACTCTACTCTGATCTACTGCTCTTCTCTCCTCTTGTCTCTTCTACTCTACTCTACACTACTCTCCTCCATACTACTCTACTCAACTCTACTTTACTCTACTCTACTCTAGTTTACTCTACTCTACTCTATTCAAGCCTTGCCTAACCTTACTCTACTCTACTCTACCCTACTCTACTCTACTCTTCTCTATTCTACTCTGTTATACTCTTTCCTAGCCCAGCCTAGACTACCCTAGCCTAGCCTAGCTTACCCTAACCTAGCTTTGCTCTACTCTGCTGTGCCCTTCGTTACTTTTTATAGCTCTGCTCTGCTCTACACTCTACTCTACTCTGTTCCACTTTGCTCTATTCCACTTTGCTCTGCTCTCCTCTACTATACTCTGCTCTACTCTACTCTACTTTATTATACTCTAGCCTAGCTTAGCTTAGCATAACCTAGCTCTAATCTACTATACTCTTCTCTATTATACTCTAGCCTAGCTTAGCCTAACCTAACCTAACCAACCAAGCTTTGCCTCGCCTAACCTAGTTCCACTCTAATCAACTCTTCTCTGCTCTATTATACTCTACTCTAACCTAGCTCTACCTAACCTAACCTTGCTCTAGTCTATTATACTCTACTCTACTCAACTCAACTCAACTCTACTCTAGCCTCGCAAAGCCTAGCCTACCGCTACCTTAACCTAGCTCTACTCTGCTGTACTATACACTATTCTAACATAGCCTAGCCTAGCTTATCCAAACTTAGCTCCACTCTACTCTACTTTACTCAATTCTACTTTACATACTCTAGCCTTTTTAACCTTAGTCCAGATTAGCCTAACCTAGCTCTACGTTGGTCTGTTATGCTCTTCTCAACACTTCTCTTTTTTGATATGCTCTGCTCTACTCTATTGAGCTCCGCTCTGCTCTACTCTATTCTACTCTACTCTAAATACTCTATCCCAGCCTAGCATAACTTAGCTCTACTCTACTCTACTTTACTCTACCATACTCTAGCCTAGCCTCGCCAAGCCCCTACCCAAGACTAGCCTATCCTAGTCTACTCTCGCTCTACTCTACTTTATTCTAGTCTACTCTACTCTAATCTACTCTACTCCACACCGCACTACTCTAGCATAGCCTACGCTACCCTAACCTAACCTAGCTCTACTCGACTCTATTCTACTCTACTCAACACTAGCCTCACATAGCCTTGATTGGCCTAGCATAGCCTAACCTACCACTACTCTACTCTACTCCACTTCTCTCTGCTCTATTCTACTCTTCACAACTATGCTCTACTCTACTCTACTCTACATTGCTCTACTCTCCTCTTCAACTCTACTCTACTTTGCTCTGCTCTACTGTTCTCTGCTCTACTCTGCTCTCCTGAACTCTACTCTACTCTACTCTACTCTACTCTGCACTACTCTGCTCTAGTCTAGCCTAACTTAGCTCTAATCAACTCTACTCTGATTTTCTCAATCTATTATACCCTATTCTGTTATATTCTACTCTACATTGCTCTGTTATGCTCTACTCTACTTTACTCTCCTCTATTCTAATATGCTTTGCTCTACTTTATTCTACTAACCTTTACTCTACTCTCTTTTTCTCTACTCTACGCTAATGTACTCTAGCCTAGTTTAGCCTAGGCTAACCGAGCTCTACACAACTGTACTTTGCTTTACTCTAGTCTACTCTGCTCTAACCTAGCCTAGCAATCCTTAGCGTAGCCTAGCCTTGCCAAGAATAACTTAGCTCTACTCTACTTTGCTCTACTTATTCTATTATAATGTACTCTACTCTACTCAACTCTAACATAGCCTAGCCTAACCTAACCTAACCTAGCTCTACTTGATATTACTCTACTAAACTCTATTCTACTCTACTCTAGCTTAGCCTAGCTTGACATAGCTCTACACTACTCAACTCTAATTTGCTCTACTCTATTCTACTCTATTCTAATCTACTCTTCTCAACATTATTAAACTCTACTCTACTATACTCTAGCATAGACTAGCTTAGCTTAGCTAAGTCTAACCTTGCTCTTCTCTACTTTACTCTAGCCTAGCCAAGCATAACGTAGTTCTACACCAGTCTACTCTACTCTACTCTGCAATTGTCTGCTTTGTTCTACTCTACTCTACTCTACTCTACTGTTCTCTGCTCTACTAAACTCTACTCTACCTTGCTTTACTCTACTCTATTCCACTCTACAATATTATACTCTAGCATAGCCTAGCCTACCTATCCTACCGTAACCTAATAGCCTAACCTAGCTATACTATTGTATATTATACTCCGCTGTACTCGACTCTCTTCTACTCTATTCTACTCTACTTTACTCTAGTCAACTCTACTCTAACCTGGCCTAGCCTTACTTAGCTCTACCATACTCTACTCTACTCTAGCCTAGCCTAGCCTGGCTTAACTAGCTCTGCTCTTCTCTACTATGCTATGCTCTACTTTGCTCTGCTCTACTCTACTCTGCTCTGCTTTACTCTACCCAACTTTGCATTGTTCTACTCTACTCTTCTCTACTCTACTCTACTCTCACCTAGTTTAGACTAACCTAACAAACCTCTACTCTACTCTGCTCCGCTCTAGCCTCGCTTAGCCTATCCTAGCTTTGCTAGCTCTGCTCATTTCTGCTCTGCTCTACTCCACTCTACTCTGCTCTGCTCTGCTCGACTCTACTCCACTCTACATTGCCTAGCCTAACCTATCCGACCAGCTTAGTCTAACCTTACCTAGCCTAGCCTAGCCTTACTTAACCTAGCTCTACTTTGCTATGCTCTACACTGCTCTGCTCTTCTCTTCTCTACTCTGCTCTACTTATCTCTACTCTACTCCACTATGCTCTGCACTACTCAACTCTACTTTAACAAATTTTAGCCCTACCAACCCTAGCCTAGCATGACCTAGCGTAGCCTAGCCTTGCCTAACCTAACCTTGCTCAACTCTACTCCACTCTACTCTACTCACTCTACTCTAGCCTAGCCAAACCAAGCCTACCTTAGCCTAGCATAACCTAGCTCTACTCTATTGTACTCTACTATACTCTACTCTACTCTAATACATTCAACTCCACTCTACTCTACTCTAACCAAGCCTAGACTAGCTCCACTCTACTCTGTTCTACTCTGCTCAATTATGCTCTACTATGCTCAACTCTACTCTACTATACTCTTCTCTACTCTGCTCTGCTCTGCTCTGCTCTGCTCTTCTCTGCTCTACTCTACTTTACCCCTTAGCCTTTCCTAGCCTATCCTAACTGAGCCCTACTCTACTCTACACTACTCTACTCTACACTACTCTACTCTACTCTATTCTATCCTTGCTTAGCCTACCCTAGCCTAATCTATTCTAACCAAGCTCTGCATTATTCTACTCTACACTACTCTACTCTATTCTATCCTTACCTAGTTTGCCTTAACCTACCCTAGCCTACCCAAGCTCTACATTACTCTACTCTATACTACTCTACTCTACTCTCTTTATTCTACTCTACTATAAACTAACGTACCCTAGCCTAGCCTAACCTAACTCTACTCTACTCTAGCCTAGCCTAGCATAGCCTTGACTAGCCTCGCCTTGCCTCATCCAACTTAGCCTACCCTAACTCTTCTCCACTCTACTCTACACTACTTTGCTCTGCTCTACTCTGTTCTTCTCTACTCTACTCTACTCTACTATGCTCTAGCCTAGCCTAGCCTAACCTAGCTCTACTCTACTCTACTCTAATCAATGCTAGCCCAGCATAGCCTACCCTAGCTTAGCTTAGTGAAACCTAGCTCTACCCTACTCTATTCTACTCTACTCCAACCTAGCCTAACCTATTGTACTCTAAAATTTTCTGCTCTAGTCTTCTCTTCTCTACTCTACTCTACTTTAGCCTAGCCTAACCTGACCTAGCCTAACATAGCCAAGCCCAACATAAACTTGCTCAGCTTTACTTAACTCTACTCTACTCTACTTTACTCTACTACAACCTAACCTTGCCTAGCCTAGCAAAGCCTAGCCTAGCCTAGCCAAACCTAGCTCTACTATACGCTACTCTACTCTACTCTAGCCTTGCCTAGCCTAACCTAGCTCTGCTCTACTTTGCTTTCCTCTACTTTGCTCTGCTCTTCTTTGCTCTGATCTGCTCTACTCTATTCTACTCTACTATACTCTGTTAAACTGTAGCGTAGCCTAGTGTAGCATTGCCTAACCTTACCTAGCTCTTATCTACTCTACTCTGCTCTGCTCTGCTCTACTCTAACTTAGCCTAGCCTAGCCTAACCTAACCTTGCTTTACTCTACTCTACTATATTCTATTCAACTCTCTAGCCTAGCCTACCTAGCTCTGCTCTGGTCTACTTTGGTCTTCTCAACTCTACTCTACTATGCTCTATTGTCTTTTTCTCTCCTACCCTCTCCTCTGCTCTCCTCTTCTCTCCTTTCCTCTCTTCTCGTCTCCTCTCCTCTACTTTGCTCTACTCTACTCTATTCCATTCTTCTCTCCTCTACACTATTATACTTTACTATATTCTACTCTACTTTATCCTTGCCTAACATAGCCTATTCTTGCTCTACTCTATTCTACTCCTCTTTACTCTACTCTAGCTTAGCCTCACCTAACCTACCTTATCCTAGCCTAACCTAACCTAGCTCAACACTACTCTACTGCACTGTACTATACTCTAACCTAGCATACCTATGCCTATCTTAACTCTACTCTACTCTATTCTACTCTACTATATACTACTCTGACCTACTATAGTCTACTCTACTCTACTCTTCTCTACTCTGATTTACTCTACTCTACTCTTCCCTACCATACTCTAACCTTGCCTAGCCTAGCCTGACCTAAACTAGCTCTACACTATATTAATATACTCTTCACTATTATTGTAGCATTGCATAGCCTAGCTTAACCTAGCTCAGCCAATCTCTACTCTACTCTAGTCTACTCTACTCTGCTCTAGTCTGCTCTACTTTACTCTATCCTAGCCTAACCTAGCTTTACTTTACCCTACTCTGCTCTACTCTGCTCTACTCTACTCTACTATACCCTACTCTAGAATAGCTTAGACTAGCCTAGCTAAAACCTAGATTAGTCTTCTAACTTAGCTCTACTCTGCTCTGCTCTACTCTATCCTTCTCTTCTCTACTCTACTATGTTATGCTCTACTCTACTATACTCAGCTCTTCTTTGCTTTGCTCTACACTACTTTACTCTACTATACTCTACTGTACTCTAGCTTAGCCTAGCCCAACCTAGCTATACTCTACTCTACTCTACTCTAGCCAAACCTAGCCTATCGTACCCTAGCCTAGCCTAATTTAGCTAACCTTACTTTACTCTAATGTACTCTATTAAATTCTACTCTTACTCTAGTCTACTCTACTCCACTCCACTCTACTTTACTCCACTCTACTCTATTATACTCTAACCTTGCTTAGCTTAGCCTAGCCTAGCCTAACCTAGCTCTCCTCTACTCAACTCTACATTAATTTAGCCTAACTTAACCTAGCTCTACTCCACTTTACTTTTCTCTGCTTGCTCTACTCCACTTTTCTTTGCTCCACTTTTCCATGCTTTACTTTATTCTACTCTGCTCTGCTATACTCTACTGAGCTATGCTCAGTTCTACTCTACTCTGCTCTTCTTTACTCTACTCCACTCTTCTTTATAATAGCCTAGCCTAACCTAGCCTAGTATACCTTATCCTTGTCAAAACCTACCTTAACCTTGCTCTACTCTACTCTACTCTACTATACTCTACTCTACCTTACTATACTCTGCTCTACTCTACCCTACTCTACTCTACTCTAACCTAGCCTTATTTTGCTTAAGCTAGCTCTACTCTACTCCTCTACTTTGTGTTACCTGACTCTACTCTTCTCTGCTCTGCTCTGCTCTACTCTACTCTACTATGTTTTACTCTACTCTACTGTGCTCAGCTCAGCTCTGCTCTACTCTACTCTGCTCTGCTTTACTCTGCTCTACTCTACCCTATTCAACTCTCCTCTAGTCTAGACTAACCTAAATTATCTATGCTCTACTTTACTATAGCCTAGCCTAGCCCAACCTAACTTAGCCTAGCCTAGCTCTACTCTGCTCTACACTTCTCTACTATACTCTAGTCTACTCTACTTGAACCTAGCCTAGTCTATCTTAGCCTAACCTTGCTCTACCCTACTCTACTCTACTCAAGTCAAGCCTAGCCTTGCCAAGCTTAACATAGCGTATCCTAGCCGAACCCATCTTTTCTCTGCTTTGCTTTACTCTACTCTACTCTAGTTTTCTCCTCTCATCTCTACTCTGCTCTGCTCTACTCAACTCTTCTCTGCCCTGCTCTGCTCTGATTAGCTCTACTCTGCTTAACTCTCCTTTGCTCTCCTCTACTCTGCTTTATCTACTGTATTCTACTATATTCTACTATATTCTACTCTAGCATAGTTTAGCTTAACTTAGCCTAGCTCTGCTCTACTCTACTCTACTATGCTTTACTCTACTCTTCTCCACTCTGTCATGCTCTACTCTAGTCTACTCTGCTCTGCTCTACTCTACTCTACTATGCTCTACTCTACTCTACTCTACTTTTCTCTACTCCACTCTGCTCTACTTTGCTCAACACTATTGTACTCTTTTCTTGCTTAAACTAGCCTAGCTTAACCATGCTCTACTTTACTCTTGTCTACTTTACTCTAGCTTAGCCTAGCCCAAGCTAACTTAGCCCAGCCTAGACTAGCCTAGCTCTACTCTGCTCTACTCATCTCTACTATACTCTACTCTACTCTACTCGAACCTAGCCAAGTCTATCTTAGCCTAACCTTGCTCTACCATACTATACTCTACTCTAGCCAAACCTAGCCTATCCTAGCCGAACTTACCTTTTCTCTGCTTTGCTTTTGCTATGCTCTACTATACTTTTCTTTACTCTTCTCTACTCTGCTTTGCTCTACTCAGCTCTTCTTTGCGTAGCTCTCCTTTGCTTTCCTCTACTCCATTCTATTTACTCTACTCTGCTATATTCTGCTCTAGCATAGTTTGGCTTAAC
Organism: Vanilla planifolia; assembly: GCA_023846275.1. Classification (NCBI taxonomy): domain Eukaryota; kingdom Viridiplantae; phylum Streptophyta; class Magnoliopsida; order Asparagales; family Orchidaceae; genus Vanilla; species Vanilla planifolia. Next base: position 580,419 of record JAIUJO010000687.1, read on the forward strand.
TTAACCTAGCTCTTCTCTACTCTACTCTAGCCTAGCCTCACCTAACCTAGCTCTACTTTGCTCTAATTTTCTCTTCTCTCCTCTCCTTTGCTCTTCATCTCCTCCCCTCTCCTCTCCTCCACTCTATTCTATTATACTATACACTATTTTACTCTACTCTACTCTACTTTACTCTACTCTTCCTTTCACTACTCTAACCCAGCCTAACCTATCCTAACTCTACTTTACTTCACTCTACTCTAGCCTAGCTTAGACTAATCTCGCTCTATTTTATTCTACTCTGCTCTACTTTACTTTGTTGTGTTCTACTCAGCTCTACTCTGCTCAATGCTATTCTACTCAACCTACTTTACTCTACTCTACTCTACTATACTCTTACCTAGCTTACCCTAACCAAGCCTATCCAAGCCTATCTTAGCTCTATTATACTTTACTCTGTACTACTCTACTCTTCTCTACTATAGCCTAGCCTAAGCTTGCTCTTCTCTGCTCTAATCCACTCTGCTTTACTCTACTATGCTCTGCTCTACTATTCTCTTCTCTACGCTACTCTCTTATCCTCTGCTCTACTCATCTCTATTTTATTATTGCTTTGCTCAACTCTACTATGCTCTGCTCTGCTCTGCTCTACTCTACTCTACTATGTTCTTCTTTACTTTACTATAATCTACTATAATCTAGCCTAGCCTAAACTTAGCCTTAACTAACTCTACCTTAGTCTACACTACTTTATTACTCAAGCCTAGCCTAGCCAAGCTTAGACAAGCCTACCCTAGCCTAACCTAACCTAACCTCATTCAGCTCTACTCTACTCTACTCTACTCTAATCTACTATACTCTACTTTAGCCTAGCTTTTCCTTGCCTAACCTAGCTTTGCTCTGCTCTGCTTTATTCTTCTTTACCATGCTCTACATTACTCTGCTCTGCTCTACTCTACTATACTTTGCTCTTCTTTACTCAAGTCCACTCTGATCTGCTATGCTCTGCACAACTCTATTATACTATACTCTACTCTACTCTAGCTTAGTTTAGCCAAGCTTAGCCTCGCTTAGCCTAGCCTAACCCTGCTCAACTCTAATATACTCTACTCTACTCTACTCTACCCTACTCAAGCATAGCCTAGGCTAGCCTATTCTAGCTCTGCTATACTCTCCTCTCCTTTGTTATACTTTGCTCTTCTTTACCCAACTATGCTATGCTCTACTCTACTTTGCTCTACATTTCTCTGTTCTGCTCTACTCAACCTTAATCTACACTACTATACTCTGGCATAGCTTAGCCTAACCTTGTTTCACTTTATTCTAATCTACTCTATTATATCTACTCCACTTTAGCCTAGCCTTCCTACCCTATCCTATCCTTGCCTAGCCTAACTTAACCAATCTCTACTCCACTTTACTCTACTCTACTCTACTCTACTCTACTCCACTCTACTCTACTCTAACCTTGCCTAAGATAGCCAAACCTTGCTCTACTCTACTCTACTCCACTCAACTCTACTCAACTCTAGCCTAGCCTAACCTAGCTCTACTCTGCTCTGCTCTCCACTACTTTGCTCTACTCTGTTCCACTCTACATTGCACCACTTTGTTCTACTTCGCTCTACTCTGATCGGCTCTACTCTGCTCAACTCTGCTCTACTCTTCTCTATTCTACTCTACTTTACTCTAACCCAGCCTAACCTAGCCTCGCCAAGCCTATCCTTACCTAGTGTAGCCTAACCTAGCTCTACTCTACTCTACTCTATTCTATCCTAGCCTAGCCTAATCGAGCTCTACTCAATTGTATTCTACTTTACTCTAGCCAAGCCTAACCTAGCCTAGGCAAGCCTTTCCTTACTTAGCCTTGCTTAACCTAGGTCTACTCTACTTTACTCTACTCTATTATACTCTATTCTATCCGAACCTAGCTGAGCCTACCCTAGCCTACCCTAATTATGCTTTACTCCACTCTACTCTACTCTACTCCACTATACTCTACTCACCTCACTCTACTCTACTCTAACATTGTTTAGTCTAGAAAAACCTTACTCTAATCTACTCTACTCTACTCCACTAAACTTTACTCAACTCTAGCTTAGGCAAGCCTAACTTAACCTAACTCTACTCTGCTCTACTTTGCTCTACTCTACTCCACTCTACCTCACTCTGCTCTATTCTACTTTATTGTACTCCACTCTACTCTGTTCTGCTCTACTCTAGTCTGCTCTTCTCTAGTCTACTCTAATCTACTTTGCTCTACTTTAGCCTAACCTAACCTAGCTTAGCCTAGCCTTGCCTTGCCTAGGTCTACTCTACTTTACTCAACTCTACTATAGTCTACTCTACTCTATTAAACTCTACTGCACTTTATTCTATACTACTCTACTCTAACCTAGCCTATCCTTTCCTTGCCTTTCTTAGCTTAGCCTAATTTAGCTCTACTTTACTATGCTCTACACTACTCTTCTCTGCTCTACTATACTATGATCTACTCTACTCTACTCTGCTTTGCTTTGCTCTACTCTACTCTGCTTTACTCTATTCTACTCTACTCCAACCTATCCTAGCCAAGCTTAATTGAGCTCTACTTTACTCAACTCTCGCTTACCCTACCCTAGCTTACCCTATCCTAGCCTAGCTTAGCCTATCCTAGTTCTACTCTTCTCTACTCTACTCTACTCAACTCTAACCTAGCCTTGCTTAGCCTTACCTAACCTAGCTCTACTCTACTCTACTTTATCCTAGCAAAGCATTGCCTAACCTATCCTAGCCTAATCTTGCTTTCCTCTACTTTGGTCTGTACTGCTCTACTTGACTTTGCTCTGAACAGCTCTGTTTTCCTTTACTCGACTTTACTTTGCTCTACTCTGCTCTGCTCAGCTGAGCTCTACTTTCTCTACTCTCCTCTACCCTACTCTACTCTAATCTATTTTACTTTAACCTAACCTAGCCTAACCTAGCTCTCGTCTACTCTACACTAGTCTACTACACTCTACTACTCCACTCTACGAAACACTACTCTACTCTAGGCTAACCTAGCCTAGCCTAACCTAAACTAGCTCTACTCCACTCTCCTCTACACTACCCTACTTTACTCTGCTCTACTATACTCTACTCTACTCTATTTTATACAGCTCTGGTCTGCTCTCCTCATCACTTTTCTACTCTATTATGCTCAACTCTACTCTACTCTACTCCACTCTACTCTGCACTACTCTGCTCTGCCAAACTTTACTCTATTATACTCTACTATACTCTAGCCCTGCCTAGCCTAACCTAACTCTACTCTACTCAACTCTGCTCTTGCCTAGCCTAACCTAGCTCTACTCTACTCAACATTGCTCTTTTCTACTTTACTCTAGTGTACTTTACTCAATACTACTCTACTCTAAGCTAGCCTTGCCTAGACTAACCAAGCTCTACCCTACTCGACTCGACTCTACTCTACTCTACCCTACTCTACTCTACTTTAACCTTGCCTAGCTTAGCCTAACCTGACTCTACTCTGATCTACTCTACTCTACTTAGCTATGCATTTCTTTTCTCTAGTATATTCTACTCTTCTCCACTCTGCTCTACTCCACTCTACTATCCTCACTTCTCTTCTACTCTTCTCTACTCTACTCTACTCTGTTCTACTCTCCTCTACTCTACTCATCTCGGCTCTCCTCTATTCTACTCTACACAACTCAGCTCTACTCTACTCTCTTCTAGCCTAGCTGAGCCTAGTCGAGGCTAACCTAGCTCTATTATACTTTACCCTTCTCTACTCTACTCTAGTGTAATTTACTCTACTCTTTTATACTCTACTCTAACATTGCCTAGCCTAGCCCAACCATGATCTTCTCTACTCTACTCTAGCCTAACATAGGCTAGTAGACCCTAGCCTAACTTAACTCTGCTCTACTCTACACTACTCTGCAATGCTCTGATTTATTCTGCTCTACTAAGTTAAGCTCTACTCTGCTCTACTCTACTCGATTTGCTCTTCTCTGATCTACTCTACACTGTTCTATTCTACTCTACTCTAACTTAGCCTAGGCAAGGCTAGCCTACTTCTACTCTATCCTACTCTACTTTACTCTATTTTACCTACTCTACTGTACTCTAATTTACTCTAGCCTATCTTAACCTAGCTTGGCCTAGCTTAGCTAAGCCCAAACTAACATAGGTCTAATCTACTCTACTCTACTCTACTATACTCTAACCTTGCTTAGCTTTAACCTATCCTAACCTAGCTCTGCTATACTCTACTCTAATCTACTCTGCCCTACTCTACTATACTCTAACCTAGCCTAACCTTGCTCTACTCCACTCTGCTCTGCTTTGCCCTGCTTTTCTCTACTCAGATCCACTCTCCTCTACTCTACTTTTCTCTACTCTAGTGTCTCTGCTCTGCTCTACTCTACTTTGCTCTATCCCACTTTACTCTACTCTGCTCTACTCTACTTTACTCTACTCTACTCTACTTTGCTCTATTCTCCTCTCCTATCTTCTCTTCTCCTTATATCTTCTCTCCTCTCCTCTCCTCAACTTTACTCTACTAAACTCTACTATACTTTACTCTACTCTACTCTACTCTACTTTAATTTACACTAGCTCAGCCTAACCTAGCATTGCTCTATTCTACTCTATTCTTCTTTAATTTGCTCTGCACTACTCTACTCTGCTTCACACGTTTTATTATACTCTACTCTACTCTTCTGCTCTGCTCTGCTCTACTCTACTCTGGTCTCCTCTACTCAACTATATTCTATTCTACTCTACTCCACTTTACTCTACTCAACTCTACTCTACGTTACTCTACTCTACTCTTCTTTAGCTTAAATAAGCCTAGCCAAGCCTTCCCAAGCTCTACCATGCTCTATTCTACTCTACTCTACTCTACTCTGCTCTACTCTATTCTACTTTAATTAAGCCAAGCCTTGCCTCGCCTACCATAGCCTACCCTAGCCCAACCTAACCTCGCTCTACTTTATTCTACTCTTTTTTAGCCTAGCTTTGCTTAGCTAGCCTAGCCAAGCCTATCTTAGTATAGCATATGCTAGCCTAACTTATCTTAACCTACTCTACTCTACTCAACTCTACTCTAGTCTATTTTACTTTACTCTACTCCACTCTAACTTAGCCTAGCCAAGCCTAGCTTAACCTAACCTAACGTTGCCTAACCTAGCCAACCCTAGCCTAACTTTGCTCTATGCTACTCTACTCATCTCCGTTCTACTCTACTCTGTTCTGCTCTACTCTACTATACTACACTCTAGCCTTCCCTAGCCTAGCCTAGCCTAACCTAGCATAACTTAGCTCTGCTTTGCTCAAGTTTGCTCTACTATATTCTATTATAAACTACTATACTCTTGCCCAGCATAGCCTACCTTAGCTCGACCAAACCTAGCACTACTCTACTCTACTCAAACTCTATTATACTATACTCTACTCTACTCTGCTCTACTTTACTCTACTCTACTCTACTTTACTCTACTCTACTCTACTCTAACCTAGCCTAACCTAACCTAGCTTAACTCTACTCAGCTCGACTCTACTCTACTCTACTCTGCTCTGCTCAGCTCTACTCTACTCTTCTCGACTCTAATTTTCTTTGCTCTACACTACTTTACACTACTCTACTCTACTTTGCTTTAGCCTAGGCTAGGCAAACTAATCATTAATCTACTCTACTCTACTTTACTATACTCTACTAAACTCTAGCCTAGCCTAGCCTAGAACAACTTAACATAGCTCTACTATACTATACTCTGCTCTACATTAATGTACTCAACTCTTGTCTAGCTTTGCCTAGTTGAGCCCAGCCTTGTTTAGCTTAACCTAACTATACTCCATTGTAGTCTATACTACTCTTCTATCCTCTACTCTACTCTACTTTTTTATTCTCTGCTCTACTCTTTTTTACTCTGCTCTATACTTCTTTGCTCTTCTCTGCTCTTCTCTAGTCATCTCTGCTCTGCTCTACTCCACTTCACTTCATTATGCTCTACTCTGCTTTACACTACGCTATACTCTACTATGCTCTCCTCTTCTTTACAATACTCGACTCAAGTCTACTTTGCTTTATACTACTCCACTCAACTCTAGCTTAGCCTAGCCTAGCCTAATTTAAGTTAGCCTAACCTAAATCTACTTTATTCTAATCTGCTCTACTCGACTCTACTGCTTTACTCTAGCCTAGCCTATACTTAATCTGGCTCAGCTCTACTCTACTCTACTCTAACCTTGCTTGGTGTAGCCTAGCCTAACTTCTCTATTCTACCCTAGTCTAGCCAAGCCTTGCCTAGCCTAACCAATCTTTGCTTTACTCTGCTCTCCTCTGCTTTACTGTGCTATGATCTACTCTGCTCTACTATACTTACTCTACTCTACTCTACTCTAGCCTAGTTTAGCATAGTCTTGCCTAGCCTAGCCTAACCAAGCTCTTCTTTACTCTACTCTACTCTGCTCTAACATAGCCTAGCTTAATCTAGTTCTGCTCTACTCTGCTCTACTCTGCTTTGCTCTACTCATCTCTGCTCTGCTCTACTCTTCTCTGCTCTGCTCTACTCTACACTTGTCTACTTTACTCTGCTCTATTATGCTCTGCTCCGCTAAGCTCTTCTCTACTCTACTCTACTTTACTCCAGCCCAGCCTAACGTAATGTAGCTCTACTCTGCTCTACTCTGCTCTACTCTACTTTGCTCTACTCTACTCTATTCTACTCTGCTCTGCTATACTCTACTCTACATTAGCAAAGCCAAGCCTAATCAATCCAAAAAAAATCTAGCTCTACACTACACTACTCTACTCAACTCTTCCATGCTCAACTCTTATCCACTCTACTCTACTCTACTCTAACCATGCCTAATCTATCCTAGCTTTGCTTAACCTAACTCTACTCTACTCTGTTATACTCTACTTGGCCCTGCTCTACTCTACTCTGCTTTGCCATACCCTAATCTATTATTTCTTACTCTGCACTACTTCTCTCTACTCTACTCTGCTTTTCTCTTCTCTACTCTACTTTACTCTACTCTCCTCTACTATACTCCACCCTACTTTGCTCAACCTAGCTCTGCTCTGCTGAACTCTACTCTACTCTACTCCACTCTACTCTAGCCTAGCCTAGCCTAGTCTACACTACCTTAGCATAACCTAGCTTTACTATACTCTAATCTACTCTACTCTACTCCAACTAAGCCTAGCCATTTGAACTGAGCTCTACTTTAGTCTACTCTACTCTACTCTAACCTAGCCTATGATAACCAAGCCGAGGCTAGTCTTGCCTAACAACGATCTACTCTACTCCACTTTATTTTATTCTACTCTACTCTACTCTACTCTAACTTAGCATAGCCTAGCTTAACCTAGCTCAACTCTACTCTACTCTATTCTATTTGACTCTACTCTACTATTCTATTCTAGTCTACTCTAACTTTGCCTAACCTAGCCTAGCCCAACCTTGCCTATCCCAGCCTAGCCTAACCTTGCTTTACTCTGCTCTCCTCTTCTCTATACAGCTCTCCTCTGCTCTGTTCTACTCTACTCTGCTCTACTATGCTTTGCTTTGCTCTATTCTACTCTACTCTACTACACTCTACTCTAGCATAGGCTTGTCTAGCCTAACAGAACTTAGCTCCACTCCACTCTTATCTACTCTACTCTACTCAACTCTACTCTACTATATCCTTGCTTAGCTTAACCTTCCTTAACCTAGCCTTGCCTAGCCAAGCTTAACCTTGCTCTAATCTATTATACTCTACTATACTCCATTATACTCTACTCTAATCTAGCCTAGCCTAACCTAGTTCTACTCTACTCTAATTTAATCAACTCTACTTCATTCTAGCCAACCTAGTCAAACATAGCTCTCCTCTGCTCTAATTTGCTCTGCTCTAGTCTACTCAGTTCTACTCTACTCTAGCCTAGCTTAACTTAACCTTGCTCTACTCTACTCTACTCTAGCCTGGCTTAACCTAGCCTAGCCTAGCCTTGCCTACCCTAACCTAGCCTAACCAAGCTCTAATCTACTCTACTTTACTTTACTATCTTATGCTCTACTCTACCCTACTCTACTTTTCTCTAGTCTATTATACTCTTCTCTACATTACTCTACCCTACTCTTCTCTGCTCAGCTCTGCTTTACTCAATTTTTCTCTTCTATACTCTACTCTACTATGCTTTGCTCTACTCCGCTTTACTTTGCTTTGTTCTACTCTACTTTAACCTAGCCTTGCCTAACTTGACCTTGCTCTACTTTACTCTAATCTACTCGACACAAGCCTACCCTAACCTAAATTAGCCTAGCCTAACCTAGCTCAGCCCTTCTTTGCTTTGTTCTTCTCTATTACACTCTACTCTACTCTACTCTGCTCTCCTTTATTTTCCTCTACTCTACTCTAATCTGCTTTACTCTACTCTAGCTAGCCTAACTTAGCTTAGCCTAGCTGAGCCTAGCCTAACCTAGCTCTACTCTACTTTACTCTACAATTCTTTACTCTAACTCAACTCTACCCTGCTCTACTCTATTCTACTCTAACCGAGCCTAACCTCTCCTAGCTTCACCTAACCTAGCTTTACTATGCTCTGCTCTACTCTACTGAACTCTGCTCTACTCTTCTCTGCTCCACTTTACTCTACTCTACTCTTCTCTGCTTTGCTTTGCTCTACACTGCTCTCTTTTGCTCAACACTGCTCTATTTTGCTCCATGCTACTCCACTCTACTCTACTCTAGCCTTGCCTAACCATACATAACCTAGCCTAATTGAGGTTTATTCTACTCTACTCTTCTCTACTCTAGTCTAGCCTTACATAGCTTATCTTAGCTCTGCTATACTCTGCTCTACTCTACTGCGTCTCTGCTCTGCTCTATTATGCTCTGGTTTAATCTACTTTGTAATGCTCTACTCTACTCTACTTCGCTCTACTCTACTATACTCTACCCTATGCTACTCTAGCCTAGCCTAAGCTACCTCAAGTCTACTCTAGATTACTCTACTTTACTCTACTCTACTCTAGCCTAGCCTAGCCTAGCCTAGCTTAGCCTAGCCTAACCTAGCCTAGCATAACCTAGCTCTACTCTACTCTTCTCTAGCCTAACCTAACCCTAGCCTTTTACTACTCTACTCTACCATAGCCTAGCCTTTCCTAGCCTTGCCAAACCTAGCTCTACTCTGCTATGCTGTGCTTTACTCTAATTTGCTCTACTCTGCTCTGCTCTACTCCACTCTATCCTACTCTATTGTACTCTACCCTACACTGCTTGAGCCTAGCCTAGCCTAACCTAGCTCTACTCTACTTTACTATACTCTAATCTCCTCTTCTCTACTCCATTCTACTCTACACTACTATAGCCTAGCCTACCATAACTAACCTCAGCTAAAATTTCCATTACAATACTCTTCTATACTCTACTCTACTCTATTCTACCATACTCTACTCTACTCTTCTCAAACCTAGCATCGACTAGCCCATCCTAACCTGATTTATTCTTTTCTACTCTACTCAAATGTACTTTACTCCAACATAGCCTAGCCGAGCATAACCTAAACAATCCGTGCTCTAATCTACTCTATTTTGCTCTGCTCTGCTCGACTCATCTTTGCTCTTCACTTCTCTGCTCTTTTCTTCTTTACTCTACTATGCTCTACCTTACACAAGCCTAGCCTAGCCTAGCCTAACCCAACCTTTCCCTACTTTACTCTTTCTCTACTCCACTTTACTCGACTCTACTCTACTCTATTCGAACCTAGCCTAACCTAGCTTAGCTTAGCCTAGCCTAGCCTAACCTAGCTCTACTATACTCTAATCTAATCTACTTTAAAAAAACATAGCCTAGCTTAGCCTAACCTAAAACTACTCTACTCTGCTCTACTCTGCTCTACTCTTCTCTGATTTGCACTATCTCATCTCTACTCTGCTCTGCTCTACTCTACTCTACTTTGCTTAACTCTTCTCTACTCTGCTCCCTACTCTTCTCTACTCCACTATACTCTACTATACTCTTCTATACTCTACTATACTTTACTATACTCAACTCTAGCTTAGCCCTACCCTATCCTAGCCTAACCTTACTCTATTTTAACCTAGCCTTGACTAATCTAGCTCTACTCTTGTCTTGCTTTGCCTAGCTTAGCCTAGCCTCACCTAGCCTAGCATAACCTAGCTTTGCTCAGCTCAGCTCTGCTCTTTTTTGCTCAACTTTGCTCTTCTCTGCTTTGCTTGGTTATGTTCTACTCCAGTATATCGTACTCTACTCAACTCTACTCTATTGTACTCTAGCCAAGCCTAGCCTAACTAAGCTCTACTCTACTTTACTCTGCTATAATCTACTCTTGCCTAGCCTAGACTAGCCTAGCTATACTACACTCTACTCTACTCTATTCTACTTAATTCTACTCATCTCTACCCACTCTTCTCTATTCTAACCAAGCCAAGCTTCGCCAAGCCCAACCTAACTCTTATCTATATTACTCTAGCCTAGCTTAGCCCAACTTAGTCTAGCTTAACCTAGCTTTACTCAACTTTGCTCTGCACTACTCTGCTCTGCTCAACTCAGCTCTGTTTTGCTCTACTCAGCTCTTCTCTACTCTACTCTATTGTACTCTATCTTAGCCTTGCCTAACTTTGCAATACTCTATTCTACTTTACTATACTCTACTCTTCTTTACTCTACTCTACTCTAATTTTTCCTAGCCTAACCCATCCTAGCCTAACCTAACCTAACCAAGCTCTACTCTACTCAACTATACACTATTTTAATCTTCTCCACTCTACTTTACTCCACCCTACTCTACTCTAAACAAGCCTAGCCTAGCCATACCCATTTAGCTCTAATCTACGCTGCTCTTGGCTAGCCTAACCTACATTCACTTAACCTAGCTCTGCTCTACTCTGCTCTACTTTGCTTTACTCTACTCTACTCTACTTAGCTCTACTTTACTCTACTCTACTTTACTCTACTCCATTCCTCTCTACTCTAATCTACTCTACTCTACTCTGCTCTATTATACTCCATCTTAGCTTAGCCTAACCAAGCTCTACTCTACTCTACTCATTTCAACTCTACTCTATGCTAGCTTATCCCAACCTAGCCTAATTTAGCCTAGCCTATCCAATCTCTACTCGACTTTACTCCACTCTATTCTACTCTAATCTACTCTACTTTACTCCACTCTAATCTACTCTACTTTATTATATTTGAGCCTAGCTTATCCTAGCCTAGCCTAACCTTGCTTTTCTCTACTCTTCCCTAACCTAGCCTAGATTAGCCTATCATAGCTTAACCTTCCTATGCTCTACTCTACTTTGCTCTACTCTTCTCTACCCAATTTTATACTACTCTGTTCTACTCTACTCTGTTCTACATTGTTCTACTTTGCTCTTCCACTCTGCTCTAATATACTCTGCTTTGCTCTGCTCTCCTCTACTCTACTCTCTTCTCCTCTATTCTGCTCGACTCTTCTTTATTATACTCTACTCTACTATACTATACTCTACTCTACTATACTCTAACCATCCCCTTTGTCTAGCATAATTGACCTCTCCTCTACTGTAATTTAATATATCCTTGCCTAGCCTAGCCTAACCTAGCCTAGACTAGCTTTGCCTAACCTAGCTCTACTCTGCTCTACTCTTCTTTGCTCTTCTATGCTCTGCTCCATTATCATTTGCTCTACTCTACTCTACTCTACCCTCCATTAATCCTTACTATAGCTTAGCCTAGCTTAGCCCAACCTAACCAAGCTCTATTTTACCCTACTCTACTCCACTCTACTCTACTCTACTCTAGCCTAGCCCAACCTTGCCTACCATAGCCTAACCTAGCCTAGCTAGCTTAGCCTTCCCTAATAAAGCTCTACTCTACTCTAACATACTTTACTCTACTCTAATATACTTAGCTCTACTCTACTCTACTCTATCCTAGCCAAGCCTAGCCTTGCCTTTCTTAGCCTAGCCAAACCTAGCCTAGCCAAACATAGCTCTAATCTGCTCCATTTTGCTCTACTCTACTCTACTCTAATCCACTCTACTATGCTCTACTCTACTCTGCTCTACTCTGCTCTTCTCTACTCTGCTATATTATACTCTACTCTACTTTAGCCTAGCCTTGCTTAGCCAAACCTAGCCTAATTTGACTTAGATTTACTCTACTCTACTCTACTCTGCTCTGCTCTACTCTACTCTACCCAATTCTAATCTAACTTAGCCTAGCCTAGCTTAACCAAACCTAGCTATACTCTATTCCACTCTACCCTACTCTACTTTACTCTACTATACTCTACTCTACTCTACTCCACTCTACTCTAGCCTAACTTAGCTCAACCTAGCTACCATAGCCTATCCTAACTTAACCTAGCCTGGCTTAACATAGCTCTACTCTTGTTTACTCTACTCTATCCTACCCTAACATATCCTAGCCAAGCCTATTCTAATTTAGCTCTACTCCACTGAACTTTACTCCACTATAATACTACTTTGCTCTACTCAAGCCTAGCATTGCCTAACCTTGCTTTACTCTGGTTTGGTCTGCTCTGCTTTGTTCTTCTATGCTCAACTCTATTATGCTCTATTATGCTCTACTTTCCTCTACTATACTCTACTCTACTCTTCACTACTCCACTCTACTCTACTATACTATACTCTCGCCTAACCTAGCTCTGCTATACTCTACTCTACTCTGCTCTACTCTATTCTACTCTAGCCTAACTTAGCCTAACCTAACATAAGCTAATTCTGCTCTACTCTGCTTTACTCTGCTTTACTCTACTCTATTCTATCCAACTTTTCTTTACTCTTGTCTACTCTCTTCTACTCTATTATGCTCTTCCTTTCTTATCTTTGGTTTGCTCTGCTCGGCTCTTCTTTGCTTTGCTCTGCTCTACTTTACTCCACTCTAATCTACTCTGCTTTGCTCTTTTATGCTCTTCTTAGCTCTACTATGCTCTCTGTCCTCTCTTCTCCTATCATTATCCATCCTCTACTCTACTTTACTCAACTCTTCTCTTCTCTACTCCTCTCTACTCTACTCTACTCTATTGTACTCTAGCCTAGCCTAGCCAAGCCTAACCTAATCTTGTTATACTTTACTTCACTATACTATATTATACTCCTCTCTAGACTAACCTAGACTAGCCTACCCTTGCCTACTATAGTCTAATCTAGCTCTACTCTTCTCTATTATCTTCTACTCTACTTTACTATAGCCTTGCCTAGCCTACCCTAGCCTAACCTAGCTTTGGTCTACTCTACTCTACTATACTGTACTCTACTTTACTGTATTCTACTAAATTATATTATATTGTACTCTACGCTACTCTACGATACTCTACTCTATTGTACTCTAGCTTAGCCTAGCCTTGCCAAACCTAGCCTAACTTTACTCTACACTACTCTACTCTACTCTAGCCTTGCTTATCATAGCCTGGCCTTTCCTTGTCAAACTTAACTTAACCTAGCTCTACTCTATTATACTATACTCTACTCTACTATACTCTAGTTTACTCTAGCCTAGCCTAGCCTTGCATAGCTGGCCCTAGCCTACCCTAGCCTAGCCTAACTAAGCTATACTCTACTCAACTCTACTTTTCTATAGTTTATTCAACTCTAACCTAACCTTTCTTAGCCTAAATTAGCTATACTTTACTCCACTCTACTCTACTCTACTCTAGCATAGTTAGCCTAGCCAACAATAGCCTAGTCGAGCCTAGCTTAGCCTAGCCTAACCTAGTTCTTTTGTACTCTTCATTACTCCACTCTACTATACTCTACTCTGCTCTGCTCTACTTTTATTTAACCTAGCCTAGCATAGCCCAACTTAACCCAGCCTAACCTAGTCTAACTTTGCTCTGCTCAACTCAGCTCAGCTATGCTCTACTCTACTATGCATTGCCCTACTCTGCTCTACTCTGCTTTGGTTTACTTTGCTCTACTCTACTCTTCTTTTGTCTATTATACTCTACTCTACTCTAGCCTAGCCTAGCCTAACATAACCTAGCTCTACTTTACTCTACTATACTCTACACTTCTCTACTCCAGCTTAGCTTAGCCTACCCTAGTGGAGCCAATCCTAGCCTCACATAGCTTAGCCCAGCCAAACCCAGCTCTACTTTACTCTACTCTGCCTTACTCTACTCTACTCTAGTTTATTCTACTTTACTCTACTCTAAACTAGTCTAGCCTTTTCTAACCTGGCTCTATTCTACTCTACTCTCCTCTGCACTACTCTACTCCACTTTAGCCTGGCTTAGCCTAACATAGCCTAATATGGCTCTGCTTTACTTTGTTCTGCTCTACTTTGCTCTGCTTTTTTCTTCTTGCTCTACTATTCTCTGCTCTGCTTTGCTCTGCTCTGCTCTGTATTGCTCTCCTCCACTGTACTCTACTCTAATATACCCTACTTTACTTTATTCTACTCTACTATAGCCTAGACCTAGCCTTACCTCACATAGCCTAACCTAGCTCTACTCGACTCTACTCTCCTACTTTAGATTAAGATAGCCTAGCCTAGCCTAACCTAACCTAGCTCAGCTCTACTCTACTCTACTCTATTCTACTCTACTCTAATTGATTCTACTCTGGCCTAGCCAATACTAGTATAGCTTAACCTAGCCTTTCCTAACCTTGCTTTGCTCTGTTGTACTCTACCTTACTCTGGTATGCTATGCTCTGCTCTTCTCTGCTTTGGTCTACTCTGCTCTACTCTACTCTTCTCTACTAACCTTTGCTCTGCTCTACTCTATTATATTCTACTCCACTCTACTCTACTCAAGTGTAGCCAAGCCCAACCAAGTCTAACCTAACCTATCCTAACTTACCTTTACTCTATTATACTCTACTCTCTTACTTTACTCCAGCAAAGTCTAGCTTAACCTAGCCTAACCTAACCTAGCTCAGCTCTACTTTACTCTATTCTACTCTACTCTAGCCTAGCTTAGCCTTGCCTAACCTAACCTTGCTCTACTCTATTTTGCTCTATACTGCTTCACTCTACTCTACTTTGCTTTATTTTTTTTACCCTTCTCTGCTCTACTTTGCTTTGATCTACTCTACTCTACTCTAATCTACTCTCCTCTACTCTCCTCTACTCTCCTCTACTCTCCTCTCCTCTCCTTTCCTCTCCTCTCCTCTATTCTACTCTACCCTACTCTACTCTACTCTACTCTAGTCTACCCAACTCTACTCTGCTCTTCTCTAGCCTTGCCTAGCTTGACGTTGCTCTACTCTACTCTAATCTAATCTAGCCAAGCCTAACCTCGATCTATTGTACTCTGCTCTAATTTGCTTTCCTCTGCTCTACATTATTCTACTCTGTGTTGCTCTACTCTACTCTGGTCTACTCTACTCTAGTTTGCTCTACTCTAGTCTACTTTACTCTACTCTACTCTAGCTTAGTTTAGCCTAGTCTAGTATAGCCTAGGCTAAACTAGCTCTACTCTACTCTAGCCTAGCCTAACCTACCCTAGCCTACCCTACCCTAGCCAAATCTAGTTCTACTATACTTTACTCTACACTACCCTACTCTAATCAACTCTACTTTACTCTACCCTATCCTAACCTTTCTCCACTCCACTCTATTCTACTCTACTTTACTCTACTCTACTCTAGGATAGCCTCGTCTAGCCTATCCTAACATAACTCTTTTTTACTTTGCTCTACTCTACTATACTCTGTTAGGCTTTTTTATTCTCTTCATTGCTCTCCTCTACTCTGCTCTACTCTACTCTACTCTGCACTACTATACTATACTCTTCTTTACTTTGCTCTACTCTACTCAACTCAACTCTGCTATACTCAACTCTACTTTACTCTATTCTGCTTTACTCAAGCCTAGCCAACCTTAGCCTCGCCTTTCCTAGCTCTACTCTACTCTACTCTCTTACTCTTCCTTAACTTAGACTAGCCTAGCCTAACCTAACCTAGCTCAGCTCTACTATACTATACTCTACTCTACTCTACTTTATTGTACTCTAGCTTAGCCTATCCTAGCTTAACCTTACCTAACCTAGCTCTACTATGCTCTACTCTACTTTGTCCTAATTTGTTCTGCTCTACTCTACTCTACTCAGCTTTTCTTTGCTCCATTCTGCTCTGCTCTACTCTACTATGCTTGACTCTAGTATACTCTACTCTCCTCTACTCTACTCAACTCTAGCCTAGTCGATCCAAGCCTAACCTAAACTAGCCTAACCTAGCTTCTCTACTATAATCTACTCTATTCCTCTACTCTTGCCTAGCCCAACCTAGCCTTGTCTAACCTTACCTAACTCAGCTCTACTATACTCTACTCTAGCCTGGCGTAGCCTAGCCTAGGCTCACTTAACATAGCTCTACTCTACTCTACTCTGCTCTACTCTGTCGTACTCTACTCTGCACTACTCCACTCTGTTTTTCTTTGCTCTATGCTACTCTACTCTACTTTGCTCTACTCAACTCTACTCTACTCTGCTTTATTATACTATACTAAACTCTACTATACTCTACTCTACAATACACTATTGTACTCTACTCTTCTCTTCTCTACATTGCTTTGCTATTGTCTGCTCTGCTCCACTCTACTCTACTTTGCTCTAACATAACCAAGCTTAGCCTAACCTAATTGAGGTCTATTCTACTCTACTCTACTCTTGCCAAGCCTTACCTAGCCTACACTAACCTTGTCTACCCTAGCCTAACATAGCTCTACTATACATTACTCTACACTACTCTAATCTAGCCTTGTTTAACTTAGCTCTACCCTACTGTGCTCCACTCTGCTCCACTCTACTTTGCTTTGCCTTTCTCTTCTCTACTCTACTATCCTAACATCTTCTCTATTCTGCTTTGCTCTACTCTACACTTCTCTGCTCTGATGTTCTCTACTTTGCACTACTCAACTAAGCTCTACCCTGCTCTGCTATGCTCTATCCTATTATACTCTACTCTGCTCTACTATACTCCACTTTGCTCTAACATAGCCTAGCTTAACCTCACCTAGCCTAGCCAAAACTAGCTCTACACTACTTTGCTCTAATCTACTTTACTACTCCAGTATATCCTATCCTAGCTTAGCCTAGCCTAATCTATCGTAGCCAATCCAAACCTAACCTAGCTTAACTCTACTCTACTCTACACCTCTCTACTCTACTCTACTCTAGCCTAGCCTAGCCAAACCAAGCTCTACTCTTAATTGTTTTGCTCTACTCTACTCTACTTTGCTTAGCTTTACTCTTCACTAATCATCTCCACTCTGCTCTACTCTGCACTACTTTAATCTACTCTATTCTAGTGTACTCTCATCTTGTTTAGCCTAATCTAGTAAAGAATAACCTAGCTATACTCTATTCACCTCTACACTACTTTACTTTACTCGAGCCTAACCTAACTTAGCTTAGTCTAGCCTAACCTTGCTCTACTCCACCCTGCTCTTCTCTCCTCTACTATGGTATGTTCTATTCCACTATACTCTGCTCTACTCTACTATACTCTGCTATACTATACTCAAGTAAGCCAAGCCCAACCTAGCTCTACTCTACTCTACTCAACTCAACTCTACTCTACTCCACTCTACTCTTGCTTAGCCTAGCTTACCCTATCCTAACCTAGCTCTGCTCTACTTTAAAAAACTCTTCTCTACCCTACTTTATTATACTCTACTATACTCTTTTCTACTCTACTTCACTCTACTATACTCCACTTTAACCAAGCCAAACCTAACATAGCCTAGCCAAACCTAGCTCTACTCTACTCTACCCTACTCAAAATCTACTCAACTTTAGCCTAGCCTAACTTAGCTTTGCTCTACTCTACTCTACTCTACTCTACTCTACTCTACTCAACTCAGCTCTATACTACTCCATTATACTTGCTTCACTCTGTTCTATTATGATCTACTCTGTTCTACTCTACTCTACTCTACTCTACTATATTGTGCTCTACTCTACTCTACTGTACTTTACTTTACTCTGTCCTAACCTAGCCTAGCTTTGTTCTACCCTACTCCACTCTATTATACTATACTCTACCCTACTCTACACTACTCTAACCTAGCCTAACCAACCCTAGCCTAGCCTAGACAAGCCTAACCTATCCTAACCTTGCTATACTCCACACTACTATACTCTACAACAGTGTACTCAACTATACTATACTATACTCTACTCTACTATAATCTACTCTAAGCTAGCCGAGCTTAGCCTAACTTACCCTAACCTAGCTTTACTCTACTTTACTTTGCTCCACTCGGCTCTACTCTGCTCTGCTCTACTCTACTCTACTTTACTCTATTGTACTCTACTCTACTCTTCTCTGTTCTGCCCTACTATGCTCTACTCTACTCTGTTATGCTTTTCTCCTCTCTTCTCTATAATACTCTATCTACCCTGCTCTACTCTACTCTATACTCAAGCCTAGCCTAGCCTAACTTAACTTTACTTTACTCTACTCTACTCTAGCCAAGGCTAGCCTAGCTTACCCTAGCTCTACTCTTCTCAACTCTACTCTACTCTGTTCTTCTCTACTCTACTATACTCTATTATAACCTAGCATAGCCTAGCCTAACCTAACATAGCCTAGCCTAGCTAACCTTACTTAGCTCAGCTCTTCTCTACACTACTCTGCTCTACTCTACTTTTTGAATCTGTATTATGCACTGCTCATCTCTGCTCTACTCAACTCTACTCCACTTAAGCCTTGCCTAGCCAAGCCTAGCATAGCCATGCCAAACCTAGCTCTACTTCACTCTAGTCTACTCTATTCTTTCTAAGCCTAACCTATACAAACTTAGCCTAGCCTAACTTAGCCTAACCTAACCTAGCTCTACCCCACTCTACTCTACTTTACTCTATTCTACTCTACTCCACTCCAACATACTCTAACTTAGCGAAGCCAAGCTTAGCAAATCCTAGCTGTAAACTATTATATACTACACTACTCAGTTCTACTCTAAACTACTCCACTCTACACTAGCATAGCCTAGCCTAACTTAGCTCTACAGAACTTTGCCCTTCTCTACCCTTCTCTACTCTACTCAAATATACTTTTTTTATTCTCTACTTTGTATTGCTCTATTCTTCTCTGCTCAACATTGCTCTATTCATCTTTACTCTACTCTATAATACTCTGCTCTACTGTGCACTCCTTTGCTCTGCTCTTCCTTACTTTAGTCTACACTTCTCCACTCTATTATAACCTTGCTTTGCCTAATCTAACATAGCCTAACCTAGCTCTACTCTACTATATATTATTGTACTTTACTACTCTACTTTAGCCTTTCTTAGGCAAGCAAAACCTAACCTAGCTTAGCTCTACTCTACTCTGCTCTACTCTACCGTACCCTACTCTACTCTACTTTGTTCTACTTTGCTCTACTCTACCCTAATAAACTCTACTCTACTCTACTCTTACCTTATTTAGCTTAACTTTACCTAGCCAAGCCAAGCTAAACTTTACTCTACTCTACTCTGATCTAGCCTAGCCTAGCTAACCTAGCTCTGCTCTGCTTTAATCTTCTTTGGAAAGCTCTGCTCTACAAGGCTCTACAATACACCACTCTACTCTGCTCTACTATGCTCTACTCTACATTACCATACTCTACTTTACTCTAGCCTAGCCTAACCTAACTTAGCTCTACTCCATTCTACTCTACTCTACTCTACTCTGCTTGACTCTAGCCTAGCCTATCATAGCCTAGCCTAGCATAACCTAGCTTATACTAACCAAACTCTACTATGCTCTGCTCTACTTTACATTGTTTTACTCTACTCTACAATACTCTATTCCACTCTTCTTTACTCCACTCCAAATTAGCCAAGTCGAGCCTATCATAACTTAACCTAACTTAGGTCTAATATACTCTACTATTGTACTATACTCTACTCATACTAGCCTAGCCAAGTCTAGCCTAGCCTAACCTAGCTCTACTCTACTCTACTATACTCTTTTATACTCTACTCTACTCAAACCTAGCCTAACTTAACCTAGCTTAGGCTAACCAAACCTACTCTGCTCTGCTTTACTCTGCTTAGCTCTGCTATACTTTGCTCTGCTCTGCTTTACTTTGCCCTTTTCTATTCTGCTCTATTTTGTTCTACTCTACTATACTCTAGCCTAGCCTACCTTAGCCGAACCAACCTCTGCTCTACTCTACTCTACTCTACTATAATCTACTCTAGCCTAGCCTTGCCTTGCCTTTCCTATGCTAGCCAAGCATAGCTTTGTCTAGCCAAACCTAGCTCACTCTACTACACTCTACTCTACTCTACTATACTCTATTCTAACCTGGCCTAGCCTAACCTGACCCAGCTCTACTCTACTCTACTCTACTATAGTCTATTCTATTCTACTCTACTCTAACTTAGGCTAGCTTAGCCTCTCCTAACCTAGCTCTCCTCTTCTCTACTCTACTCTAACCTATCCTAGCCTTAGCCTAACACAAACCTTGCCTATCCTAGCTTTGCTTAGCTTTGCTCAACTCTGCTCTGCTCTTTATTGCTCTGCTCTACTCTCTCTACTCTGCTCTACTCTGCTCTACACTGTTTTACTCTACTCTACCCTACTCTATTCCACTCTACTCTAGACTAGCCTTATCTAACCTAACCTAACTAGCTCCACCCCACTCTACTCTACTTTACTCTTCTCTACTCTACTCTACTCTGCTCTACTCTAGCCTAGACTTTCCAAACTTAGTGAAGCCTAGCCTTGTCCTACTAAGCTTTACTAATCCTTAATCATTAATCCCTCTACTTTACTTTACTATAGTCTACTAAACAATATTATACTCTACTCTACTCTACTCTAACCTTAGCAAGCTTAGCCTAGCTTAACTTAACTCTACTTTACTCGACTCAACTCTAGCATAGCTTAGCCTAACCTAGCTCTCTGCTCTACTATGCTTTACTCTGCTCTGCTTTACTCTACTCTACTATGCTCTATTCTACTCTACTCTAGCCTAGCCTAACCTAACCTAGCTCTACTCTACTCAGCCTGGCCTATTCTAGCTTTGTGTACCCTAGCTTAGCCTAACCTAACCTTATTATGCTTTTCTCTAGCCTAGCCTCTACTCTACTCCATTATACTCTACTCTAATTTATTCTTCTCTACACTACTCTATTTAATAATACTTTAGCCTAGCCTTTACCCTACTCGACTCTACTCAACTATATTCTACTCTACTCTACTCTACTCTACTCCAATCAACATTACTCAATTCTACTTTACTCTAACTAATATATCCTTTCCTAACCAAGTTCTACTCTACTCTACTCTAGCTTAGCCTAATCTAGCTCTGCTCCACTGTGCTATACTCTACACTGGTCTACTCTACTCTTCCTTATTATTCTCTGTTCTGCTCTATTCTATTCTACTCTACTCTACTCTAGCCTATTCTAGCCTAGCCTAACCTTGATATACTCTACTTTACTCAGCTCTACTACACTCTACTCTAATTTATTCTATTGTACTCTAGCCTAGCATAAGCCTACCCTAGCTTAGCCTAACCTAACTTAGCCCAACCTAACCTATCTTTACTTTACTCTACTCTACTCTACTCAACTCCACTCTACTATACTCTACTCAACTCCACTCTACTCTCCTCTACTTTGCACAACTCTATTGTAATTTAATTAGCCTAGCCTAAACTAGCTATTTTATACTCTACTATACTCTACTCAAACTTACTGTACTCTACTCAACTCTAGCGTAACCTAGCTTAGCCTAGTTGAGCCTAACCTTGCTCTACTCTACTCAACTCTGCTTTCCTCTGCTCTGCTCTACTATTCTTTACTCTACTCAGCTATACTCTACTCTGCTTTACTTTACACTGCTTTGCTCTACTCTACTCTATTTTGTTCTACTTTGCTCTACTCTATTCAGCTCTACTCTTGTCTTCTCTCCTCTCCTTTACTCTTTTGTCCCCTCCTCTCCTCCTCTCTACTCTACTCTATTCTACTCTACTCCACTCTACTCTATTCTATTCTAATCTGCTCTACTCTATACTACTATATTCTACTCTATTCTACTCTACTCTAGCCTAGCCTATTCTAGCTCTACTCAACTCTACTTTACTCTACTCTACTCTACTCTACTCCACTCTAGCCTAACATAGCTTAGCCTACCCTAACCAAGCTCTACTCTACTCTACTTTACTGTACTCTATACTACTCTACTCAACTCTACTCTACTCTAACCTAGCCTAGCCTAGTCTAACTTAGCCTACCCAAACCTAGCTCAGCTCTACTCTGTTCTTCTCTACTCTGCTTGGCTCTACTTTACTCTACACTGTTGTGCTCTGCTATGCTCTATTCTACTCTACTCTAACCCTACTTCGCTCTTCTACTCTACTCTACTATACTCTATTCTACTATTTTACTCTAGCCTTGCCAAGCCTAACAAAACCTAGCCAAACTCAGTTCTACTCTACTTTACTCTGCTCTACTCTACTTTACTCTGCTTTGTTCTACTTTGCACTACTCTACCCTATTTTACTCAACTCCACTCTACTCTTACCTCGTTTAGTTTAACTTTACCTAGCCTAGCCTAACCAAGCTATACTTTACTTTACCTTACTTTACTCTACTCTAATCTAGCTCAACATATCCTAACCTTACTCTACTCTACTCTACTCTGCTTTACAAAGCTCTACTCTACTATGCTCTGCTCTGCTCTACTCTACTATGCTTTGCTTTACTCTACTCAATTGTACTTTACTTTACTCTAGCTTAGCCTAACCTAACCTAGCTCTACTCCACTATACTCTACTATACTCAACTCTACTTGACTAACCTAGCCTATCGTGGCCTGGCCTAGCCTAGCCTAGCCTAACCTAACTCTGCTATGCTCTGTTTGCTATGCATTGTTCTACTCTTCTTTGCACTGCTCAGTTCTGCTCTACTCTACTCCACTCGAAATTAGCCAAGCCGAGCCTACCATAACCACACTTAGTTCTCCTCTAGTCTACTCTACTATGCTTTACTCATACCTATCCTGACCTAGCCTAGCCTAACCTAGCTCTACTTTACTCAACTCTACTCTATCCTATCCTGACCTAGCCTAGCCTAGACTTACCTAGCCTATCCTGACCTAGCCTAACCTTGCTCTACTATACTCTAGCCTAGCTTAGCCGAATCTAGCTCTACTCTACTCTACACTACTCTACTCTTCTCTACTCTATTCTACTCTACTCTAGCCTAGCCTAACCTGACCTAGCTTTAGTCTAGTCTACTCTACTCTAGCTGGGCCTAATCTAACCTTGCCTAGCCTATCCTAGAGTAACCTAACTTTACTTTTCTCTAGCCTAGCTAGCAAAGAAATACTCTCAACTCTACTCCATTATACTCTACTTTAATTTATTCTTCGTTACACTGCTCTACTAATGTTACCTTAGCCTAGCCTTTAATCTACTCTACTCTACTCGACTCTATTCTACTCTTCTCTACTCTACTCTGCTCTACTCTACTCTAAACTACTTTACTCTACTCTACTCTACTTTAGCCTAACAAAGCCTTTCCTAACCAAGCTCTACTCCACTCTACTCTACTCTACTCTAATCTATCCTAGCCTAGCTTTGCCTTGCCTAGCCTAACCTAATTCTGCTCGACTCTACTCAACTCTACTCTGCTATACTCTACTCTTCCTCACTCTTCTCTGCTCTGCTCTACGATATTCTACTATACTCTGGCCTACCCTAGCCTAACCTTGCTCTACTCTACTTTACTCTGCTCCACTATACTCTACTCAATCTATTCTACTCTAATTTAGCCTTGCATTAGCTTAACCTAGCCTAGGAATGCCCAACCAAACCATACTCTACTCTACACTACTCTAGTCTGTGTACTCCACTCTACTCTACTCTACTCTACTTTACACTACTCTACTCTACTCTAACTAGTCGAGCCTAACCTAGTTCTTTTATACTCTACTACACTCAACTCTAACATACTCTACTCTACTCTAGCATAACCTAGCTTAACCTAACCGAGCCTAACTTAGCTTTGTTCCACTCTACTATGCTTTCCTCTACTCTACTCTACTATTCTTTACTCTACTCAGATTTACACTACTCTTCTCTACTCAAAACTACTTTGCTCTACTTTACTCTGCTCTATTCTACTCTGCTCTACTCTACTCAACTCTATTCTCATCTTCTCTCCTCTCCTCTCCTCTACTCTCCTCTCCTCTCCTCTCCTCTACTATAGTCCACTTTACTCCATTCTGCTCTAATTTACTCCACTCTATACGACTCTATTTTACTCTACTGTACTCTATTCTACTATACTCTTACATAGCCAAATCTAGCTCTACTCTACTCTACTTTACACCGCTCTACTCTACTCTACTCGAGCCTAACTTAGCCTAGCCTACCCCAGCCTACCATAGCTCAGCCTAGCCTACCCAAACAAAGCTCTACTCTACTCTACTTTACACTACTCAACTCAACTCTACTCGAACCTAAAATAGCCTAGTCAAGCTTAGCCTATACAAACCTAGCTAAGCTCTACTCTATTCCTCTCTACTCTACTCTACTCTACTTTACACTATGTTATTGTGCTCTACTATTCTCTATTCTGCTTTACTCTACTTTGCTCTTCTACTATACTCTATTTTGCTCTACTTAGCTCTATTATGCTCTCTTCTACTCTCCTCTACTCTATTCAACTCTACTCTACACCACTCTACTCTACTCTACTCTAATCTTCTCAGCTCTACTCTACTCTAGACCACTTTATTCTACTCTACTCTACTATACTATACTTTATAAAAGCTAGCCTAGCCTAACCAAGCTATACTTTACTCTACTTTACTCTGTACTACTCTACTCTTCTCTGCATAGCTCCACTCTACTCTACTCTACTCTACTCTACTCTGGCCTACTCTATAATGCTCTACTCTACTCTAATCTACTCTGTGCTACTCTACTATACTTTACTCTATTCTATTCTAGGCTAGCCTAACCTAACCTTGCATTACTCTACTCTACTCCAATATACTCTACTTGACTCTTGCCTAGCCTAGCCTACCCTAGCCTAACCTAGCTCTACTCTGCTCTGCTGTACTCTACACTACTCTGCTATGCTTTGCTCTACTCTAATCTACTTTGCTCTGCTCTGCTCTACTCAACTCTACTTTAGCAATGTCTAGCGTGTCTTAGCCTAACTTAACCCAACTCTACTATACTTCACTCATGTTAGCTTAACCTATCTTAGACTAGCCTAACCTAGCTCTACTCTACTCTACAAAACTCTACTCTACTCTACTATACTATACTATACTCTACTCTACACTACTCTACTCTGCTCTGTTATAACCTTGTTTAACCTCACCTAACTTAGCTTAACCTAGCTATACTCTTCTCTACTCTACTTCACTTAACTCTGTGCTTCTCTACTCTAC
The DNA here is from genome assembly GCA_023846275.1 of Vanilla planifolia. Lineage (NCBI taxonomy): Eukaryota > Viridiplantae > Streptophyta > Magnoliopsida > Asparagales > Orchidaceae > Vanilla > Vanilla planifolia. The sequence continues at coordinate 605,756 of JAIUJO010000687.1, forward strand.
TTTATTATTCTTTGCTTTGTTCTACTCAGCTCTACTAAACTCTACTCGCTCTATTCTTGTCTACACTAGCCTAGCCTAATCGAGCTCTACTCTACGCTACTCTACTCTTCTTTAGCCTAGCCTAGCCTTCCTTAGCCTAGCATAACCTTGCTTTTCTCTATGCTACTCTACTCTACTCCTCTGTACTCTAGTTTACTCTACTCTATTCTAACTAAGCCTGGCCTAACAAAGCTTAACCAAGCTTTACTCTACCCTACTCTACTCTAGCCTAGGTTGGCCTATCCTATCGTAACATTTCCTAGCTTGGCCTAGCATAACGTAACCTAACTCTGCTCAGCCTTACTCTATAATACTCTGCTCTACTCTACTATACTCTACTCTGCTCTACTCTTCTCTACTACACTCTAGCATAGCCTAGCCTAACTTGGTACTACTCAAAACTTCTCTACTCCACTCTTCTCTACTCTACTCTACTCTAGCCTAGCCTAGCTTCGTCTTTCCAAGCCTAGCCTAGTCTAACCTCACTGTACTTTGCTCCACTCTACTCTCCTCTACTCTACTTTGCTATAACCTAGCCTAGCCTAGCCTAGCTCTACTCTGCTCTTCTTTACTCTTTTCTACTTTAGCCTTGCTTAGCCTAACTTAGCCAAGAGTAGCTTAGCCTTTCCTAAACTAGCATAACCTCACTCAGCTCTGTTCAACTATATTATGTTATGCTCTACTCTGCTCTACTATGCTCTGCTCTATCTTAGCTTAACCTTACCTAAGCTCACCAAGGCTCTACTTAACCTTGCACTGCTCAACTATATTCTGCTCTGCTCAGCTCTGCTCTACTCATCTCTGCTCCGATCTGCTATACTCTACACTGCTCAACTCTACTCTGCTCTGCTCTGTTGTGCTATACTCTACTCTGCTCTATTCTGTTCTATTTTGCTTAACTATGTTTTGCTTTTCTTTGCTATGCTCTACTCTGCTTTACTCTAGTCTACTATACTCTACTCTACTCTACTATAGTATACTCTACTCTACTATACTCTACCCTACCCTACCCTACTCTAACTTCGCCTACCCTACCCTAGCTTAGCTTAGCATAACCTAACCTAATCTTGCCTAGCCTAGCCAAGACTTCCTCTACTCTACTCTACTTTATTTTATTCTACTTTAGCTTAGCTAAGCCTAACTTTTTTTTATGCTACTCTACTCTACTCTAACTTAGCCTAACCTAGCCTAACATAGCCTTAACAGTTCTTATTATACTATACTCTACTCTTCTCTATTCCACCATACTTTATCTTACTTTACTTTACATTACTCTAGTCTACTCTTGCTTTGCCTAGCCTAACCTAGTCTAGCCTAGCTTAGCCAAGCTTAGCCTACCTAACCTAGCCTAGCTTAGCCTAGCCTAACCTATCATAACCTAACCTCACCTAGCTTAGCTTAGCCTTTCTCTACTCTACTCTATTTTATTCTACTCTAGCCTAGCTAACCTAACTTAGCTCTATGCTCCACTACTCTGCTCTACTCTACTCTAGCTTAAAATATCCTAGCCTTATTATATTGTTTTACTTTATCCAACTCTATTCTACTCTACTCTAACCTAGCCTAGCATATACTAGCCTAACCTAACCTTGCCTAACCTAGTCTAACCTTACTCTACTCCACTCTACTCTATTTTATTCAAGTCTAGCCTAGCTAAGCCTTTCTTAGCTAATGATACTCTACTGTACTCTACTATACCTTAAGCCAACTTTGCATTGCCTAACCAAGCTTAGTCTAACCTAACCACACTTAGCCCAATCATATTGTGCTCTACTCAACCTTACTCTACTCTACTATACTCTAGCATAGCCTTTCCTAACCTCACGAAGTCTTGCCTAGCCTTACTCTACTATACTCCATTTTATTCTACTCTATAATAGCCATGCCTAACTTACCTTCATACTAAACTTTACTCTTCTCTAACCTTCCTAGCCTAACAAAGCCTAGCCTAGCCTTACCCAAGTTCACTCTACTATAATCAACTCTACTCAACTCTTCTATACTTTACTCTAATTTAATCTACTCTACTATAGCCTTGCTTAGCCTACGAAAGCCACTCTTAGCTCTACTCTACTCTACTCTAGCCTATCTTAGCCTAGCCTAGCCTAGTCTAACTTAGCTCTGTTATACATTACCTTTCTCTACTACTATGCTATTCTCTACTAAGCTCTTCTCTGCTATGCTCTACTCTATTATACTCTTGTCAAGCCTAGCCTAGCAAAGAATAATCTAGCCCTACTCAACTCTACTTTACTTAGCACTACTCTACTCTACTCTAACCTCTCCTAGCCATGCGTATCCTAGCTTAAATTGGCCTAGCTTAGTCGTGCCTAACCTTGCTCTACTCTACTCTACTATACACTACCCTACCCTACTCTACTCTACTCTACTCTACATTACTTTACTATAACCAAGCCTACCCTAGTCTAACCTAACTTAGCTCTACTCTATCATGGCCTAGCCTTGCTTAGAGTAGCTTATCTTAATCTAGTACTACTCTACTATGCTCTGCTATACTCTACTATACTTTACTCCGCACTTCTCAACTTAACATTACCCAATTGTACTACTCTCTAATTTGTTCTAACCTTGCCTTGCTAGCCTAAGCTAACCTATCTCTACTTTATTCTACTCTAACCTAGCCTTGCCTAGCCTAACCAAACTGAATTCTTCTCTACTCTACTCTACTCTACTCTACTTTGCTCTACCCATCCCTGCTCTCCTCTGCTCTTCTCTACTCTGCTTTGCTCTATTAAGCTCTGCACTCCACTACTCTACTCTGCTCCACCCTAATCCACTCTAGCCTAGCCTTGCCTCACCATGCCTAACATAGCTCTACTTTACACTACTTTACTTTACTCGAATCTTCTCTACTCTACTCTATGCTACTCTACTTTACTTTAGCCTAGCCTAGCCTTGCCTAGCCTACCCTAGCATAGCCTAACCTGGCCTAGCCTAACTTAGCTCTACTCTACTTTACTCCTCTACTACAACATAGCTTCGCCTAGCCTAGCCCAACCTACCTCTAATCTACTCTACTTTACTCTACTCAAGCCTAGCCTAAAATAGCCTAACCTAGCTCTGCTCTTCTCTGCATTGCTCTGGTTTGCTCTACTCTGATCTGCTCTACTCTACTTTTCTTTGCTCTTCTCTACTATGCTCTACTCTGTGCTTCTCTACTTTACTCTTCCCTACTTTACTCTGCTCTACTCTACTCTACTCTACCCCACTCTACCATACACTACTCTAGCCTTGTTTAGCATAGCCTAGCCTAGCCTAACATTGCTCTACTCTACTTTACTCTACTCTGATCTACTACTTTCCTAGCATAGCCTAGAATAACCATGCTTTACTCTACTCTACTCCACTCAACTCTTGCCTAGCCTCATCTAACCTAACTTTACTTTGCTCTGCTCTGCCCTGCTCTACTCTTCTCTACTCTACTCTGCTCTAGTCTACTCTGCTCTTCTCTTCTTTAATCTACTCTATTGTACTCTAGCATAGCCTAGCCTAACCTAGCTCTACTATACTATACCCTAGTCTACTCTACTTTAACCTAACCTAGCATAGCCTTGCTTAACTTAGCTCTACTCTACTCAGCTTAGCCCAGCTCTACTCTTCTCTACTCTACTCTACTATGCTCTGCTCTACTCTACTTTGCTCTATTTTACTTTACTCTGCTCTGCTCTTCTCTTCTTAACTGTACTTTGCTCTACTCTACACAACGCTACTCTACTCTACTCTATCCTACTCTACACTTCTATAGCATTGTTTAGCCTAACCTAGCTCCACTCTACTCTACTTTACTCTACTCTAGTCTACTCTACTCTAATCTACTCTAGCCTAGCCTTACCTAACCTAGCCTACTTTAGCTTATCCTTGCCTAACCTAGCTCTACTCTACATTACTCTACTCTACTCTAATCTACCATATTTTATTCCACTCTACTTTAACTTAGCCTAGCCTAGACTAACCTAGTTCTACTTTACTCTACTCTAGCCTAGGCAATCCTAACCTAACCTATCTCTGCTATACTCTGCTCGGCTCTACTCTGCTTTACTTTGCTCTGGTCTACTCCACTCAACTCTGCTCCACTTTGCTCTATCCTACTCAACTCTACTATAATATACTCTAGCCTAGCATAGCCCAACCTAACACTACTATACTCTACTCTACTAAACTCCATTCTTGCCAAGCCTAGCTTAATCTTGCTCTACTCTAGTCTACTCTACCCGACTCTACAAAATTCTACTCCACACTACTGTACTCAACTTTACTCTAACATAGCTTAGCCTAGTATTACCTAACCTAGCTCTACTCCACTCTTCTCTGCTCTACTCTATAGTATTCTAATTTTCTCTACTCTGCTCTACTCTTCTCTATTCTACTCTTTTCTGCTCTGCTCTACTCTGCTCTGCTTTGCCCTACTATGCTCCTTTCTACTCTACTCAGCTCAGCTCTACTTTATTAGAGCATAGTTTAGCCTAGCTTAGCATTGCCCATCCTAGCTTTACACTACTCTGCTCTACTCTACTCGACCCTACCCAACTCTACTTAACTCAACCCTACTCTAGCCTATCCTTGCCTAGCCTAGCCTACTCTATCCATGCTTAACCAAACCATGCCAAGCCTAACCTAGCTCTACTCTACTTTACTTTACTAAACTCTACTCTAATCTACTATATTCTACTCTTCTCTACTCTAACTTAACCTAGGCTAGCTTAGCCTAACCTAGCTCTACTCTACTTTACTCTACTCTACTCTACTATACTCTAACCTAGCTTAGCCTAACCTAGATCTACTCCACTTTACTCTACTCTACTCTACTCAACTCTAATATACAAAATTTTATTTTACTCTACTTTAACTTAGCCTAGCCTTAACTAGCCTAACCTAGTTCTACTTTACTCTACTCTACTCTACTCTTCTCTACTCTACTCAAGCCTAGCCAAGCCTAAAATAACCTAGCTCTACTCTACTCTGCTCTGCTCTACTCTGTTCTACTCTACTCAACTCTACTCTTCTTTGCTCTACTTTACTCTACTCAGCTCTGTTGAACTATAGCCTAGCCTAACCTAAACTAGCACTACTATAATCTACTTTACTCTACTCGACTCCACTCTTGCATAGCCTAGCCTACCCTAGCCTTGCGTTGCCTAACCTAGTCGAGCCTATTCTTGCTCTACTTTACTCTACTCTACTCTACCCTACTCTACTCTACTCTTCTCTACTCACCTCTACTCTACTTTACTTTACTCTAACTTAGCCTAACCTAGCCTTGCCTAACCTAGCTCTACTCTACACTTCTCTGCTTTATTCTACTCTACTCTACTCTATTCTACTCTGCTCCACTCTTTTATACTCTACTCTACTCTTTTCTGCTCTACTCTACTCTGCTATGCTCTGCTCTGCTCTACTCTTCTCTACTCTACTCTACATTACTCTACTCTACTCAACTCTAATCTACTCTAGCTTAGTTTAGCCTAGCCTAGCCTGACCTAGCTTTACTCTGCTCTACTTTACTCAACCCTATTGTACTCTATTCTACTCTATTCTACTAAACTCTACTCTACTCTATCCTAGCCTTGCCTATCCTAGCCTACTCTACCCTAGCCAAGCCTAACGATGCCTAGCCTAACCTAGCTCTACTCTGCTTTACTTTACTCTACTCTAATCTACTATATTCTACTATACTCTATCCTAACTTAGCCTAACCTAGCCTACACTAACCTGGCTCTACTCGCTCTACTCTACTCTACTCTATAATAATCTAGCTTAACCTAGCTCTACTGTACTTTACTCTAGCCTTAATTAACATAACCTAACCTAGCTCTAATCTACTAATCTTTGTTGTGCTCTTGTTTTCTCTGCTCTAGTCTACTTTGTTTTTCTCTTCTCTACTCTACTCTACTCTACTCTACTTTACACTACTATACTTTGCTCTACTCTGCTCTACTCTACTCTACTTTACTCCACTCTACTCTAACCTAGCCTAGCTTAGTCTAGCCTAACATATCTCAACACTACTCTACTCTAGCTTAGCTCACCCTAGCATAACCTAGCTTAGTCGAGCAAAGCTTAACATACCTCTTCTCTGCTCTACTTTGCTCTGCTCTGCCTACTCTGCTCTACTCTACTTTATGCTGCTTTTCTTAACTTTGCTCCACTTCACTCTGCTCCAATATGTTCTTCTATACTCTACTCTCCTCTATCCTGTTATGCTCTACTCTTCTCTAATCCACTCTACGCTACTCTACTTTAGCCAAGCATAGCCTAGCCTAGCTTAACCTTGCTCTACTCTGTTATACTCTACTCTACTCTACTCTAACCTCACCTATCCTAGCGTAATCTAAGTTAGCTCTACTTTACTCTACTCTAGCCTAGCCTAACCTAGCTTACCTCTACTCTGCTCTACTCTACTCTACTCTACACTACTCTACTCTACTCAAACATAGCCTAGCCCAGAAAAACCTAACATAACTATACTCTAATCTACTCTACTCTACCCTTGCTTAGCCTAACCTAGCTATGCTCTACTCTGCTCTAATCTAATGTTCTTTGCTCTTCTCTTCTCTGCTCTCCTCTGCTCTACCCCACTCTGCTTCACTCTATTCTACTCTACTTTTCTCTGGTCTGCTCTACTCTACTTAGTTCTACTATACTCAACTCTACTTTAGCCTTTCCTAGTCTAGCCTAACCTAGCTTAGGTCAACTCTACTCTACTCTACTTTACTTTACTCTTCCCTACTCTACACTACTCCAGCCTAGTCTAACCTAGCCTAGCCTAACTCTGCTCTAATATACTTTACTTGACTTTGCTATACTCTGCTCTACTCTACTCTGCTCTACTTTGGCTCTACTCTACTCTACTATACTATAGCCTAGCCTATCCTATCCTAACCAAGCCTAGCTTAACCTAGATCTACTCTACCCTGCTTTACTTTGCTCTACTCTACTCTACTCTAACCTGGCCTAGCCTACCCAAACCTGGCGTAGCCAAGCCAAGCCTAACCCAACATTACTCTACTCTACTCTTACTCTAATCTACTCTACTCCAACCTAGCTTAGCTTTGCTTAGCTTAGCTTAGCCTAGCTTGGCCTAACTAGCTCAACTCTACTCTACTCTACTCTACTATGTTTTACTCTTCTCTACTCTACTCTACTTGGGTCTTCTCTACTCTACATAGCTCTGCTCTACTTTATGATACTCTACTCTTCTCTACTTTACTCTTCTCTGCTATGATCTTTTCCATTTTGCTCTACTCTACTCTACTCTTCTAAACTCTACTCTACTCTACTCAAGCCTAGCCTCGCCTAATGAAGCTCTACTCCACTCTACTCTGCTCTACTCGACCATACTCCACTCTAGTCTATTCTAGCCTAGCCTAACCTAACCTAGCTTAGTCTAGCTTAGCCTAACTTAACTTAGCTTACTCTACTCTACTATACTCTACTTGACTCTACTCAACTCTAATCTACTCTACTCTACTTTACTCTAACAAACATTAAGCTACCCTTGCCTTACCTAGCCTAGGCTAGCCTAGCCAAACCTAACTGAGCTTTGCTTTGTTCTACAAGACTCTGCAATGCTCTACATTCCCATGCTCTACTTTTTTATGCTCTGCTCTGCTTTGCCCTACTCTGCTATACCAACTTTGCTGTGCTCTGCTCTACTCTACTCTACTCTACTCCACCCTACTCTATCATACTCTAACCTACCTTAGCCTAGCCTAACCTAACCAAGCTTTACTCTAGTCTAGTCATGTCTAGCCTAGTCTACTCTACTCCATCTTAGCCTAGCCTATCCTAATCTAGCTAGCCCAGCCTAACCTAGCTCTACCCTACTCTACTCTACCCTACTCAAAACTAGCCTAGCCAAACCTAACTCTACTCTACTCTAATCTACACTTCGATACTCTAGCCTAGCCTAGCCCTACTAACTAGCTTTGCTCAGATCTACTCTACTTTGCTCTAATCTGATCTTCTCTACTCTACTTTGCTCTGCTCTACTCTTCTCCATTTTGCTTTATTGTTCTCTTCTTTACTTTGCTACGCTCTACTCCACTCTACCCTACTCTACTTTAGCCTTGCCTAGGCCAACTTATCCTAAACTCACTCTACTCAACTCTACTCTACTCTACTATACTCTAATATAGCCAAGCCTAACATAGCCTACCTAGCTTAGCCAAGCCTAACCTAACTCTACTCTACTCTACTTACCATACTATACTCTACTCTACTCTACTCTAACCTTGCCTAGCCTAGCTTAGCCTAGCCAAACCTAGCTGTACTATACTCTACCCTACTCTAGTCTACTCTACTCGACTCGACTTTACTCTATCCTAGCTTAGCATAGTCAAACCTACCCTAGCCTAGCTTAGCCTAAGGTAACCTCACTCTACTCTACTTTTCTCTACTCTAAGTTAGCCTAGCCTTGCCTATGTCAACCTAGCTCAACTCTACTCTCTAATACTATACTCTATTCTACTCTACTCTATTGTAGCCTAGCCTAACCTAGCTCTGCTCGGGTCAGCTCTACTCTACTCTTCTCTACTCCATTTTGCTATGTTCTACTCTATTATACTCTTTCTCTATTCTACTCCACTCTGCTCTGTTCTACTCTACTCTGCTCTACTGTACTCTTGCCTAGCCTAACCTATCCTTGCACTACTCTACTCTTCTTTACTCTACTCAACTCCAGCCTAGCCTAGCCTAACCTTAATCTGCACTACTCTACTCAACTCTACCCTACTCTGCTCTACATTTCTCTACTTTATTTTGCTTTCCTCTACTCAACTGTACTCTTCTCTGCTCTGCTCTAGTTTGCTCTACTATGCTCTGGTATAATCAATTCTGCTCTACTTTGCACTGCTCTGCTCTACTCTGTGCTGCTCAACTTCACTCTACAATGCTCTATTCAACTCAGCTCTACTCTGCTCCTCTCTCCTCTCCTCTCCTCTTCTTTCCTCTCCTTTCGTCTTCTCTACTCTACTCTACTCTGCTCTACTCTACTCATCTCTTATCTACTCTATTGCATTCTTCATTACTATACTCTAGCCTAGGCTAGCTTACTCTAGCCTTACCTAACTTAGCTCTACTCTACTTTAATCTACCCTACTCTAATCTATTAAACTCAACTTTATTATACTCTACTCTAACATAGCCTAGCCTAACCTTACTCTACAACACTCTACTCTATCATACTCTACTTTACTCAAGCCTAGCCAAGTTTAGCATAGCCTAGCTTAGCTAACCTAGCTCTACTCTGCTCTACTCTACTCTGCTCTATTCTACTGTGCTCTATCATGCTCTACTCATCTCTATTCTACTCTACTATACTCTAATATATTCTAGCTTAGCCTAGCCTAACCTAGCTCTACTCCACTCTACTCTATTATACTCTCCAATACCCTAGTCTAGCCTAGCCAAGCTTACCCTAGCCTATCCTTGCTTAACCTAGCTCTACTCTACTATACTCTACTTTACTCTGCTCTACTCAGCTCTACTCTTGTCTACTTTGCACTACTATACTCTACTTTACTCTACTCTATTATACTCTAGCTTGGCTTACAATAGCCTAGCCTGACCTAGCTCTACTCTACTCTATTGGACTTTACTCTTGCATAGACTAGCTTAACCTAACCATGCCTTTCCTTGGCTACCCTAACCTAACCTGGCTCTACTCTACTCTACTCTCCTCTACTCTACTCTACTCTACTCTACTTTGCTTAACTCAAACCTAGACAAGCCTTGCCTAGCCTAACCTAGCTCTACTCTACTTGACTCTACCCTAGCCTAGCCTTACCTAACTTAGCTTTGCTCGACACTGTTATGCTTTGCTTTGCTCTACCCTACTCTACTCCTCTCTACTCTACTCTACTCTACTTTGCTTTGCTCTACTCTATGCTACTCTACTTTAACTTTGTTTAGCTAGCCCAACCTAACTTAGCATAACCAGGCTCTTCTCTACTCTACTATACTTTATCATCACCTAGCCTAACCTAGCTTTGGTCTTCTCTGATGTACTCTACTTAACTCAGATATGCCCTTGCTCTGCTCTACTCAACTCAACTCTACTTTGCTATACTCTACTCTACTCTACTCTTCTATACTCTACTCTATACCACTCCACCCAAGCCTAACCTATCCTAACCAAACTCTACTTTACTATACTTGACTCTAGCCTAGCCTAACTTATCCTAGCCTAGTGCAGCCTAACCTAGCTCTACTATATGCTGTTGTGCTTTACTCTGCTCTACTCTACTTTACTTTGCCTTGCTCTACTCTTCTCTACTCTGCTCAACTCTACTCTACTCTACTTTAGTAAAGCAAGCACAGCTTTGCCAAGCCTAGCCTAGCCTAACCTAACCTAGCTCTACTCTACTCTACTCTACTCTACTCTACCCTAAACAAGCTTAGCACAGCCTAACCTGACCTATCCTAACTCTACTATACTCTACTCTTATCTACTCCACTCTACTCTACTCTACTCTGTCTTGGCCTAGCTTAGCCTAACCTAGCTCTACTCTACTCTACTCCACTATACTCAACTCTACTCGACTCTACACTGCTTTACTCTACTCTACTCCTTTATGCTCTACTTTACTCTACTCTACTCTACTCTAGCCATTCCTAGTCTAACCTAGCCTAGCCAAACCAAGTTCTACTCCACTTTACTCTACCCTACACTACTTTGCTCTACTCAAGCCTAGCTTATCCTAGCCTTGCATAACCCAAACTAGCTCTACACTACTCTACTCAACTCTACTCTACTCTATAATGACCTAGCTTAGCCTAATCTAGCCTAACCTAGCTATATTATACTTTATTATACTCTAGCCAAGCTTGGCCTAGCCTAGCCTAGCCTTGCCTAGTCTCACCTTGCTTAGCCTAACCTAACTCTACTATGCTCTTCTGTGTATAGCTCTGCTCGATTTAGCTACGCTCTACTCTACTCTACATTATTCTATGGTACTCTAGACTAGCCTAGCCTAACCTAGCTCTACTCTACTCTAGTCTAATCTACTCCACTTTAGCCTAGCCTAGCCTACCCTAACCAAGCCAAGCCAAATATACCACTACTCAACTCTACTCTAATATAGCCTAGCCTGACCTAACCTAACCTAACCTTACTCTACTCTACAAAACTCTGCTCTGGTTGCTCTACTCTACTCAACTCTACTTTTCTCTACTCTATTTTGCTCTACTCTACTCAACTTAGGTCTACTTTGCTCTACACTCCTCTACTCTAGTCTACTCTACCCTACTCTAACCTAACCTAGACTAGTCAAGTTTAACCTAGCTCTGCTCTACTCTACTCCAACCTAGCCTAACCTAACCTTGCTTTGCTCTTTTCTGCTCTACCATACAATGTTTTGCTCTCCTCTACTCTCCTCTACTCTTCTCTACTCTATTATACTCCAATAAACTCTAGCCTAGCCTAGCCCAACCATGCTCACACAAGCCTAGCTCCACTCAACTCAACTCTATTATGCTATACTCTATTATGCTCTACTATAATCGACTCAACTCTACTCTACTCTACTCTAACCTATATTTACTTTGTTTCTCAAATCTAATCTACTAAGCTCTGCTTTAATATTCTTTTCTCTACTATACTCTATTCTACTCTACTCTACTCTAGTCAACTCTACTCTACTTTGCTCTACTTTACTCTGCTCTACTCTACTATGCTCTTCTCGGCTCTACTCTACTCTACTCTACTCTACTCTAGTTTAGCCTAGCCTAGTCTAGCCTACCCTAACCAAGCTCTACACTACTCTACTCTACTGCTCTCTACTCTTCTCTACTGTACTTAACTTTACTCTACTCTACTCCTCTCTACTCTAACCTAGCATTGCTCTGCTCTACTCTACTCTACTATACGCTTCTTTACTCTACTCTGCTCTATTCTACTCTGCTCTACCCTACTCTACCTTACATTGCTCTGCCTTGCTCTACTCTACTATAGTTTACTCTACTCTACACAAGCCTAGCCTAACCTATCCTGAGCTAAGCTAGCTCTACTCTACTCTACTAAACTCTACTCGACTCTAGCCTAGCCTAACGTAGCTTAGCATAGCCTAGCCTAAACTAGCCTAGCCTATTACTGCTTTACTTTATTCTACTCTACTTTGCTATGCTCTGCTCAGCTCAGCTCAGCTCAGCTCTGCTCTACTCTACTTTGCTCTACTCTCTCTACTTTACTCTACTTTAGCCTAACCTAACCAAGCTCTACACAACCCTACTCTACTCTGCTCTAATCAAGCCTAACCTAGTCTAGCCTAGCTTAACCTAGCTCTACTCTACTCTACTCTACTCTACTTTACTATGCTCTACTCGACTCTACTCTACACTAATCTACTCTACTTTACAACAATTTACCCTAACCAAGCCTAACCTAGCTAAGCTTAACTTAATCTCGCTCTACTATGCTCTGTTTTCCTTTTCTCTACTCAGCTCTACTCTGCTCTACTCTTCTTAATTTTTCTTTACTCTACTCTATTGTTCTTTACTCTTCTCCACTCTGCTATATTCTTCTCTACCCTACTCTTGCCTAGCTTAGCTTAGCCTAACCAAGCTCTACTCTACAATATTTTTCTCCACATTACTATATTGTACTCTAGCCTCGTCTTACCTAGCATAACCTAGCCTAGATTAGCTTAACCTAGCCTTTGCTGGCTCTACTCAACTCTAATCTACCCTAGCATAGCTAACCCTCACCAAACCTAGCTTTAGTCTACTCTACTCTAGCCAAGTTTAGCCTAACCTAGCTTGGCTTTACCCATCCTAGCCTAACCTTACACTACTTAGCTGTACTCTACACTACTTTACTCTTCTCTAATCTACTCTGCTCTACTCTACCTTACTCAACTCCACTCTGCTCTGCTCTACTCTGCTCTATTGTGCTCTAACCTAGGCTAACTTAACCTAACTGAGCTCCACTCCACTCTACTCTACTCTAGCCTAACTTAGCTTAGCATAGCCTATCCTAGCTAGCTTAACCAATGCTACCCTAGCCAAACCTTACTCTTTTCTACTCTACTCCATCCTAATCTACTCTACTCTAGTCTACTCTATCCTAGCCTTACTTAGCCTAACCAAGCTTTACATTGCTCTACTTTTCTCTGCTTTGCTCTACTCTACTCTACTCTACTCCACTCTACCTTACTCTAGCTTAGCCTAGCCTACCCTAACCTTGCTCTACTCTACTCTACTCAACTCAACTATACTATACTCAACTCTTCCTTACACAAGCTTATCCTAGCCTTGCCTAACTTAACCTATACTAACCAAGCTCTACTCTACTTTACTTTACTTTACCCTACTCCACTCTGCTTTACTCTACACTAACCTAACCTAGCCTACCCAAACCAAGCTTTGTTGTGCTCTACTTTACTCTAGTCTACTCTGCTCTACTATACCCTACTCTACTCTAGCCCAGTTGAGCCTAACAAAGCCTAGCCTAGCTTAACATAGCTTTGCTCTACTTTACTCTATACTACACTACTCTGCTCTGCTCTGCTTTACTCTACTCTAATATATTCTACTTAGCTTTGCTCCACTTTTCTCTACTCTACTCTACTCCACTCCACTCTATTATACTCTACTCTACTAAAGCCTAGCTTAGCCTGGCCAAGCCAAGCCTAACCTAACCTGGCTTTGCTCTATTCTTTTCTACCCTACTCTACTCTACTCTGATTTTTTCTTCTCTAATATAGTCTGCTCTGCTTTGCTCTACTCCACTTTGCTCTAATCTGCTTCTTCTTTACTCTACTTTGCTCTACTCTACTCTACTCTACTTTGCTCTACTCTACTCTACTCTAGTGTACTCTAATTGACTCAACTCGACTCTAGCCTCATTTAACCTAGCCTAACCTAGCTCTACTCTCCTTTACTTCACTCTACTCTACTCTACTCTAGCCAAGCCAAAAGCATAGCCAAGCCTTCCCTAGCCTACCCAAGCCTACCATAGCCTAACTTAGCTCTACTCTACTTTAATCTACTTTAGTCTACTCTTATATACACTACTATACTCTACTCTACTCTAACTTAGCCTAGCCTAGCTTAACATAACCTAACTCTACTCTACTCTACTACACTCTATTCTACTCTACACTAGCCTAGGCAAGCCTATCCTAGCTTAACAAAGTAATGCTATACTCTGTTCTACTCTTCTCTGCTCTGTTATGCTCTGGCTAACTCTTCTATGCTCTACTCTGCTCAGCTTTACTCAGCTTGACTCTACTCTACTCTACCCCACTATACTCTAGCCAAGCTTGTCCTAACCTTGCTCTACTCTACTCTAGTCTACTATACTCTACTCTACTCTAGTCTAATCTACACTACTCTATTCTATTGTACTCTACTTTGTTCTAATTTTTTTTACTCTGCTCTGGTCTCCTCTACTCTGTTATTCTCTTCTTTGCTCTACTCCAATCTACTCTACCTTGCTCTACTATACTATGCTCTTCTCTATTTATCTCTACTTTGATCTACTCTACTCTACTCTGCTTTTCTCTACTCTGCTCTACTATGCTCTCTACTCCTTTCCTCTCCTCACCTCTCCTCTCCTCTCCACTCCCCTCCTCTACTCTACTCTACTCTACCCTACTCTCCTCTACTCTACTATAATCTACTAAAGTCTGCTCCACTCTACTCTACTCTACTCTACTCTATTCTACTCTTCTATAAACTACTTTACTCTGACTTAACCAAACCCAACCTTATTGAATCGAGCTCTACTCTATTCTGCTCTATTATACTCCACTCTACTCTTGTTTAGCCTAGCTTACCCTAGCCTAGGTTAGCCTAACCTAGCCTAATGTAGCTCTACTCAACTATACTCTACTCTATTCTACTCCACTCTACTCTAATCTAACCTAGCATAGGATACCCTAACAAATCTTTACACTACTCTACTCAACCCTAGCCTAACCTTTCCTAACCTAACCTAGCTATGCTCTACTCTATTATGCTATGCTTTACTATGCTCTTTCTACTCTTCTCTGCTCTACTCTACTTTGCCCTACTCTATTTGGCTCTACTCTACTCTATACCCTAACATAGCTTAGCTTAGCTAACCCTAACATAGTTTTACTCTACTATACCCTACTCTAGCTTGGCCTTGACTTACCAAGCCTAACCTAACCCTTCTCTACATTACTCTACTATACTTTATTCTGCTCTACTCTACTCTGCTCTACTCTGCTCTACTCTACCCTGCTTTTCTCTGCTCAATTCTACTCTACTCTACCCTGCTTTTCTCTGCTCAATTCTACTCTACTCTACTCTGCTCTGCTCTACTCTGCTCTACTCTACTCTACCCTTTTTTGCTCTCCACTACTCAACTCTACTCTAATCTACTCTACTCTAACCTAACTTACGCTACCCTTCACTAACCTAGCTCTACTCTTCTTTAATCTACTTTAGGCTAGCCTAACCTAGGTCTATTTTGCTCTACTCTTCTTTGCTTTGCTCTATTCTACTCTGCTCTTCTCTCCTCTCCCCTTATTTACTCTCCTCTCCTCTCCTCTCTTCTCATTTATACTACTCTACTCTACTCTACTCCACTCTTCTCTACTCTTCTTTACTCTTCTCTACTCTACTTTACTATAGTTGGGCCTAGTCTGACTAAATCCAGCTTCATATTACTCTATTCTACTCTACACTAGTCTAGCCTACCCTAGCATAGCCTAGCTTACCCTATCCTAGCCTAGCCTAACCTTGTTCTACTTTACTCCACTCTACTCTACTTTACTCTACCCTAGCCGATCTTAGCCTATTTTAGCTCTAATATTCTCTACTCTACTCTGCTCTGCTCTGCACTGCCTTGCTCTGCTCTACTCTACTCTACTCTATATTACTCTGCTACACTCTTCTAGCCAACTCTACTCAGCTCTACTATACCCTACTCTCCACTCTTCTATACTACTCTACTCTACTCTTCTTTACTCTACTCTATTCTGCTCTACTCTGCTCTACTCTACTCTATCTACTCTACTCTACTATAACCTTGCCTAGCCTAGCCTAACCTAGCCTGACTTAGCTCTCCTCTACTCTACTTCACTCTACTCTACTCTACACTACTCTAGCCTAACAAAATCTAGCCTAGCTTTTCCTAGCTTAACCTAACTCTAATCCAACCTTGCCCTATCTAGCCTAAAAACCCTACTCTACCCTACTCTAGCTTAACCTTGCTTATGCTAACCTAGCTCTGCTCTACCCTACTATGCTATGCTTTACTCTTTTCTCTTCTCTACTCTACTCTACTCTACTCTACTTTAATCGACCCTACTCAACTCTACTCTACTCTGCTCTGCTTTACTCTACTCAGCTCTGCACTGTGCTCTTGCCTAGCCTAGCTTAATCGAGCTTAATATGGCTCTACTCTACTCTACTCTACTCAACTCTACTATACTCTACTCTACTCTACTTCTCTATACTTTACTCTATTCCACTCAAGTTTAGCCTAACCTAGCTTAGCTTAGGCTAGCCTAACCTTGCCCTGCTCAACTCTACTTTACTCTAGTCAACTCTACTCTACTCTACTCTAGCTAGCTTAGCCTACCCTAGGTAGCCCAGCCTAGCCTAGCTTTGCCCAGCCAAACCTTGCTCTACCCAACTCCAATCTACCCTACTATACTCTACTCTACTCTACTTTACTTTGCTTTTATCTCCTCTTCTCTGCTCTCCTCTACTCTACTCTACACTACTATGCTTTGCTCTACTATACTCTACTTTGCTCTACTTTATTCTACTCTGCTCATCTCTACTCTACTATACTCTACTTTAATCTACAGTACTATACTGTACTCTACTTTACTCTACTATACTCTACACTACTCTACTCTACTCTATTCTATCTTACTCTAGCCTAGCCTAACCTAGGCTAACCAAGCCTAGCCTAATCAAATTGTATTCTACTCTGCTCTACTTTATTCTACTCTACTCTACTTTGCTCTTCTCTCTCTATTCTATTTTACTCTACTCTAACCTAGTCTAGCCTAGCCTAATTTAGCTCTCCTCTACTATACTCTACTCTACGCTACTCTAATTGACTCTACTCTACTCTAACATAGCAGAGCCTACCCTTGCTTAGCCTAGCCAAGCTTAGCCCAACGTAACCTCGCTCCAATCTACTCTACTCAAGTCTATCATACTCTACTCTACACTACTCTACTCTATTCTAACCTAGGTTAGCATAACCTATCCTTAGCTTTCTTCTATTCAACTCTCTTCTACTTTACTCTACTATAGTCTACTCTGCTCTACAATATCCATGTCTTACATAGCCTATCATAACTAGCTCTACTCTACTCTGTTCTGCTCTACTCTACTCTACTTTTTTTTGCTCTACTCTTCTCTCCTTTACTCTGTTCTACTCTTTTCTCCTCTATTCTACTCTACTCTACTCTACTATGCTCTGACCTAGTCTACTTTGCTCTGCTCTATTCTACTCTGCTCTGTTCTACTCCACTATGCACTACTCTACTTTATTCAACTCTCCCCTCCTATCCTCTCCTCTCCTCTCCTCTCCTCTCCTCTACTCTACTCTATTCTACTATGCCCTACTCCACTCTACCCTACTCAACTCTCATCTACTCTACTCTACTTAATTCTACTCTAATCTACTCTACTTTAGCCTAGCCTAATCTAGCTTTACTCTACTCTATTCTATTATACTCTACTCTACTCTAGCCTAGCCTATCATAGTGTAGCCTAACATACCCTAACCTGGCCTAGCTTAGCCTAACCTAGCTCAACTCTGCTATACTCTACTCTATGTTACTCTACTCTACTATACCCTACTCTATGCTACTCTATCCTACCCTAGGCTAGCCTCGCCTTGCCTTGCCTACCCTAGCTTTCTGTACTCTACACTACTTTTCTCTACACTACTCCACTCTATACTACTTTATTTTACTCTACTCCACTCTACTCTTTTGCTCATCTCTACTCTACTCTACTTTGTTCTTCTCTTTTCTCCACTACACTACTCTATTCTACTCTTTTATGCTCTACTCTACTCAAGTCTACTCTATTCTACTCAGTACTACTCTACTCTACTCTACTCTACTCTTCTCTACTCAAGCTTACCCTAGCCTAGCCTTGCCTAGCCAAGCTCTAGTCTACTTTACTCTACTGTACTCCAGCCAAGTCTTGCCTTGCCTAGCTTAACATAATCTAGCCTAGCTTCGCCTAAGCTAGCTCTGCTCTACTATGCACTACTCTACACTATTCTGTTATTCTCTACTATACTCTACTAATTTCTTCTCTACTCTGCTCTACTCTGTACTCAAGCCTAGCCTAGCCTAACCTAGCTCTACTCTACCTTACTCAAGCCTAGCCTACCCCAACCAAGCTTAGCCTAGCCTACCCTATCTCTACTCTACTAACCTCTACTCTACTCTTTTCTACTCTCCTTTACTCTACTTTACTCTAACCTAGCTTAGCCTAACACAACCTAGCATAGCCTAGCCTCACATTGCCTAACTTAGCTCTGTTCTACACCACTATGCTCTTCTCTTCTTTGCTCTGCTCATCTCTACT
The DNA here is from genome assembly GCA_023846275.1 of Vanilla planifolia. Taxonomy (NCBI): domain Eukaryota; kingdom Viridiplantae; phylum Streptophyta; class Magnoliopsida; order Asparagales; family Orchidaceae; genus Vanilla; species Vanilla planifolia. The sequence goes on from JAIUJO010000687.1 coordinate 624,347, forward strand.
CCACTCTGCTCTGCTTTACTCTACTCTAACCATGCCTAGCCTAGCCTAGCCTTACCTAGCCTAACCTAGCTCTACTCTACTCTAGTCTACTCTAATCTGCTCTACTCTGTCCTAGCCTAGCCTAGCCAAACCTAACCTAGTTCTACTGTATTATAGTCTAGCCTTCCTTAACCAATCCTGATCTAGCTCTACTCTCCTCTACTCTACTCTGCTCTACTCTACTCCACTCTACTTTACTCTACTCTACTCTACTCTTCTCTACTTTAACCTTGCTTAGCCTTATATAGCCTGACCAAGCTCTACTCTACTCTACTCTAATCTTCAGTCTGCTCTACTCATCTCTACACTACATTACTCTACTCTACTCTACTCTACACTGCTCCACACTAATCTATTCTACTCTACTCTACTCTAGCCTAGCATAGCCCTACCTTTCATCACCTAGCTCTACTTTACCTTACTCTACTCCACTCTACTTTACGTTAGCATAGTCTAGCCTTGCCTAGCCTATCCAAACATAGCCTAACCTAGCCTACTTTAGCCATGCTCTACTCTACCCTATTCTACTCTACTCTACTCTACTCCACTCAAACCTATCCTAGCTTAGCCTAGCCCAACCTAGCTCTACTCTACTCTAGTCTGGCTTAGCGAAGCCTTTTCTAACAAATCCTTGCCTAGCCTTGCCTAGCATAGGCCAACGTAACCTTGCTCTACTCTACTCTACTTCACTATAGTCTACTCTACTCTAACCTAGCCTAACCTAACATAGCTCTACTATACTTTACTATACTCTACTCTATTCTACTCTACTCTACTCTTCTTTAGCCATGCCTAGCCTAACCTAACCTAGCTCTACTCTACTCTAACCATTCCTAACCTAGCCTCAGCAAGCCAAGCCTTACCTTGCCCACATTAACCTCACTCTACTCCACTTTACTTTATTATACTCTACTCTACTCTACTCTACTTTACTCTACTAATCTCTAACCTAGTCTAGCTAGCCTAACCTAACTTAGCCTAACGTAGCTCTACTCTGCTATGTTCTGCTCCTCTTTTCTTTATTATGCTCTACTCTACTCTACTTGGCTCTTCTCTACTCTTCTCTACTCTACTCTGCTTTGCTCTTCTTTACTCTACTCAACTCTACTCTGACCTAGCCTAGCCTAACTGAGCTTTATTCTACTCTTCTCCACTCAACTCTAACCTACCCTAGCATACCCTACCCTAGCGTACTATAGCCTAGCCTAGCCTAACCTAGCTCGACTATACTCTACCCAACTCTACTATACTCTATTCCAGTCTACTCTAACCTCGTCTTGCCTAGCCTAGCCTAACCACGCTCTGCTCTACTCTACTATAGGTTAGCCTAGCATAGCTTGGCCATGCTTAACTTAGCTCTACTCTTCTCTACTCTGCTCTTCTCTACTTTTCTTTCTTATACTCTACTTTACTACTCTCTACTCTATTTTGCTCTACTCTACTCTAATGCACTCTATTACACTCAAGCCTAGCCCAGCCAAGCATAACCTAGCTTTACTCTACTCTGCTTTACTAAGCTCTACTCTACTCTGTCCAAGCCTAGCCTACCCTAGCGTAACTTAGCCTTGCCTAGCTTAGCTTAACCTAGCTCTACTCTACTCTACTCTACACTACTCTACTCAACTCTTCTCTACTCTACTCTACTCTATCCTAGCCAAGCCTAACCTAAGCTAGCTCAACTCTACTATAGTCTAGCCTTGCTTAGCCTAGCCTAGCCTAATCTAGCTCTACTCTACTCTACTCTACTTTACTCTATAATTTTCTACTCTACTCTACTATACTCCACTTTACTCTACCATTCTTTACTTTACTCTAACCAAACTTAGCCTAGCATAGCTTGACCTAGCTCTACTATACTTTACTCTACTCAACGCTTCTCTGCTCTACTCCACTCTACTCTTCTCCATTCTACTCTGCCCTACTCTGCTCTACTTTACACTACTCTATTCTACTCTACTCTAGCCTTGCCTAGCCACTCCTTGCTTCTCCTAGCTCTACTTTACTCTACTCTACTATACTTTTCTCTACTCTTCTCTACTCTACTCTACTCTACTCTACTCTACTCGACTTTGCTTTAGCCTAACTGAGCTTGCCTAGCCTATCCTAACCTAGTCTAGTCTAACCTTTCTCTACTCTACTCTCCTCTACTCTACTCTACTTTACTCTACTCTACTCTACTCAGCTCAAACCTAGCCTAGCCTAACCTAGCCCAAACCTAGCTCTTCTCTACTCTGCTGCACACTACTCCACTATACTCTACTCTAGCCTAGCCTAACCTAGTTCTACTCTACTATGCTCTTCTTTGCTCTTCTCTAGTCTACTCTGCTTTGCTCTACTCTACTCCACTCAGCTCTACTCTACCCTGCTATACACTTCTCTTCTCTGATCTACTTTATTCTACTCTACCCTACTCTAATTTCCTCTAGCCTTGTTTAGAATAGCCATGCTTAACCTAGCTCTTCTCTACTTTAATCTAAGCTCCTCTACTCTACCACACTCTACTCTACTCTATCCTTGCTTAGCAAATCATATCTTAGCATAACCTAGCTTAACCTCCCTTAACCAAGCTCTACTACTCTACTCAAATCTACTTCACTCTACTCTAACTTAGCCAAGCATAGCTTAGTCGAACCTAGCTCTACTCTACTCTAGCATAGCTAGCCAAAACAAGATCTACTATTCTCTGCTCTACTCTATTCTACTAAGCTCTGCTCTACTCTACTCTACTGTACTGTACTCTAGCATAGCCCTAACCAAGCTCTACTCTACTTTACTCAACTATACTCTACTATACTGTGCTCTACTCTACTTTATTATATTCTACACTTCTCTACTCTATGTTAGCTTAACCTATTGTAGCTTAGCCTAACCTTTCTTTACTCTACTCTACTCTACACTACTATACTATACCATACTCTACTATACTCTACTCTACTTTATTCTACTCTATTCTACTCTACTCTATTTTACTCTACTCTACTCTAACCTGTTCTAGCCTAGCCTAGCCTAGCTCATCATATCCTATCTCTACTAGACTCTAGTCTCCCCTACTCTACTCTTCCCTGCACTATTCTTCTCTGCTCTACTCTGCTCTGCCTGCTTTGCTCTACTCTTCTCTACTCTGCTCTACACTACTCTGCTCTACTTTGTTCTGTTCTTCTCTACTCAACTCTACTTTAATCTATCCTAGCCTAGGTTAACTAATGTCTACTCCACTCTAATTTAATCTACTCTAATCTACTCTAGTCTATGCTGGCCCAGTCTAGCCCAGCCTAACCAAGCACTACTTTACTTTGCTCTACCTTACTTTACTCTACCTTACTTTACTCTACTATATTGTACTCTACTCTAGTCTACTCTACTCTACTCCACTCTAACCTAGCCTAGATTAGCCTAACCTAACTTAACCTAGCTCGACCCTACTCCACTCTACTCCAGCCTAGCCTAGCTTAGCCTAGCCTAACTCTACTCTACTCTGCTTTCTCAGCTTTGCTCTTTTCTGCTCTACTCTACTCTACACTTCTCTATTATACTCAGCTCTACTCTGCTTTGTTATGCTCTGCTCTAATCTACTCTGCTTTGCTCTGCTCCACTCTGGTCAGCTTTGCCCTGCTCTACTCTATTATACTCTGGTCTACTCTACTCTACTCTACGCTACTATAATCTGCTCTACTGTAGCCTAATTTAGCCTAGGTTAGCTGAGTGTAGCCAAAACCTAGATCTACTTTACTCTACTTTACTCTGCTCTACTCTACTCTACCATGCTCTTCTCTACTCTACTAGAGCCTAGCCTAGTTTAACCTAACTTAGCTCTACCATACTTTACTCTACTCTACTCTACTCTGCTCAGATCTACTCCACTCTACTCTGCTCTACTCTGACTTAGCCTAAACTAACCTAGCATAACCTTTCTCTACTCTACACTACTCTATTCCAATCTACTCTTCTTTACTCCACTCAAACCAAACTTAGCCTAACCTAACCTAACTTTGCTCTACTCTACTCTGCTCTACTATGCTCTACTTTTTTACTTTGCTATACTCTACTTTACTCAACTCCTCTCTAATCTGCTCTATTATACTATAGCCTAGCCTAGCCTTACCTAGCTCTGCTCTTCTTTACTTTGCTCTAGTCTATTCTACTCTAGCCTAGCCTTGGCTATTCTTGTCTAGCCTAGCCTTGCCTAACCTAGCTCTACTCTACTCTACTCTAATCTACTCTTTTCTATTATAACCTAGCCTAGCATAACTTAGCTCTACTCTAGTCTACTATACTATACTCTGCTCTACTCTATTATGCTCTACTCTACTCTCCTTTACTTTACTCTGCTCTACTCTACTTTTCTCTACTCTACTTTGCTCTACTCTACACGACTCTAGCCTCGTTTAGCCTTACCAACTTTGCTTAACTTAGCTCTACTTTACTCTACTCTACTCTACTCTAGCATAGTCTTGCTTAGCCTAGCTTACTCTAACCTAGCTAAGTCTAGCATAACCTGGCTCTATTCTACCTTTACTCTACTTTATTCAACTCTACTTCAACTAATATATTCTACTCTACTATACTATAACTTAGCCTAGCTTAGTCGAGCTTAACCTTGCTCTACTCTATGCTGCTCTACAATACTCTTGCCTAACCTAGCCTAACCTAGGTTTACTCTGCTTTGCTCTACCATATTTTACTCTGCTCTTCTCTGTTCTACTATACTCTACTCTGCATTACTCTACTCTACTTTGCTCTATTGTACTTTAGCATAGCCTAGCCTAACTTAGCTCTACTATAGTCTACTCTTACCTAGTCTAGCCTACCTTAGCCTAGCCTAGCCTAACTTTGCCTTACCTAGGCTAGCTCTACTCTACTCTACTCTAATTTTCTCTACTCCACTCTAACTTAGCCTAGCCTAGCCTAACCTTATTGTACTCTTCTATTCTACTCTACTCTATTCTAGCCTAGCTTAGCCTAGAATAACCTCACCTAGCCTAACATATCCTTAACTTGCTCTACTCTACTCTTCTACCCTTTGCTCAACTTTGATCTACTATGCTTTGCTTTGATCCACTTTATTATGCTCTACTCTGCTCTACTCTACTCTTCCCTACTCTGGTCAGCTCTACTCTACTCGACCCTACTCTACTTTAGTATAGCCTAACCTCCCCTAACCTAAGCTAACCTAGTTCAACTCTACTTTACTCTACTCTACTCTACTTTACTCTACTTTTCTATAACCTAGGCTAACCTAACCTAGCCTAGCTTAGCCTCACATAGCCTAGCCTAACCTAGCCCTACCCTACTCTGCTCAACTTTACTCTATTATACTATACTCTACTATACTCTACTCCACTATACTCCACTATACTCCACTTTATACTACTCTACTCTATTATACTCTTCTCTAACCTTGTCTAACCTTGCTCTACTCTACTTTTGCCCTGCTCAGCTCTGCTCTACTCTACTCTGCTCTGCTCTACTTTGCTCTAATTTACTTTGCACTACACTACTCTACTCTAACCTAGTTTAGCCTAGCCTAACCAAGCTTTACTCTACTCTACTCTTACCTAGCCTAGCATAGCATAACAAAGCTCTAATCTACTTTGTTATGGATTGTAATGCTGTTCTTTACTCTGCTCTACTCTACGTTGCTTTGCTATGCTAATTTACTCTGCTTTGTACTACTTTGCTTTGTTCTACTATATTATGCTCCACCCTCCTCTCCTCTACTTTACTCTACTTTACTCTACTCTACTCTACTACACTTTACTTTACTCTACTCAACTCTACTCTAACTGAACCTATCTTAGCCAAATGTACATTTACTCTAGTCAACTCTACTCTACTCTTCTCTACTCTAGCCTAGTCTTGCCTAGCCTATGCAAGCCTAGCCATTCTTAACCTAGCCTAGCCTAACCTTACTAAACTCTACTATTGTTTACTCTACTTTACTCTACTCTACTCTACTCTATTATAGCATAGCCTTACCTACCCTAGCTAGCCTTGTCTAACCTGGTCTTTCTTAGCCTAACTTAGCCATACTCTATTCTTCTATACTCTTCTCCACTCTATTATGCTCTACTCTTCACTACTCTACTATGCTCTACTCTACTATGCTCTATACTCTAGCCTAGATTAGCTTAGTTTAGCCTAACTTAGCTTTACTCTACTCTACTCTAGCCTAACCTTGCCTAGCCTAGCTTGGCCTAGCCTAATTAAACTCAACTTTACTCTAGCCTAGCCTAGTCTAGACTAGCCTAACCAAGCCTAGCATAACCTAGCCTAGCATAACATAACTTTACTCTTCTTTGTTCTACTCTACTCTGCTCTGCTTTGATCTACTCTAGCTAAGCCCTGCCTAACCTAGGCTAACCTAGCCTTTCCTAACCTTGCCTAGCCTAACCTTGCTCAACTCTACTATGCTTTACTCTACTCTACTATGCTCTACTCTACTTTAGCTTAGTCTTGCCTAGTTTGGTCTTTCTTATCCTAACCTTGCTCTACTCTACTCTACTATACCCTTCTCTACTCTGCTCCACTCTACTCTGTACTCCTCTACTATGCTCTACTCTACTTTGCTTTATACTCTAGCCTAGACTAGCTTTGATAGCCTAACCTAGCTCTACTCTACTCTACCCTACTTTACTCAACTCTACTCTAGCCTAGCCTTGCCTAGCTTGGCCTAGCCTAACCAAGCTCTAGTCTACTCTAACCTAACTTTGTCTAGATTAGCCTAACCAAGCCTAACTTAACCTAGCCTTGTATAACTTAGCTCTACTCTTCTCTGTTCTACTATACTCTACTTTACTCTGATCTACTCTACTCTATTGTACTCTACTTCACTCTACAAAACTCTATTCTACTCTACTCTACTATATTCAACTTTACTCTACTCTAGGCTAGCCTATCTTAGCCTAGCCAAGCTCTGCTCTACTCTGCTCTACTCTACTCTACTTTGCTCTATTTTGCAATGCTCTACTCATCTCTACTCTTCTCTAATCTTCTCTCCTCTCTGCTGCTCTGCTCTATTATCTTATACTCTACTCTATTATACTTTAACCTAGTCTAGCCTAACCTAGTCTAACATAACCTAGCTCTACTCTACTCTATTATACTCTACTCTACTCTACTCAACTCTACTCTTGCTTAGCCTTGCGAAGCAGAGCATAGCCTAACCTAGCTTTGCTCTACTCTGCTCTACTTTACTTTACTCTACACTGCTCTACTTTTCTCTACTCTACTTTGCTCTCCTCTACTCTGTTACACTGTTCTCTTCTCTACTCTGGTCTGCTCTTCTCTACTAAACACAACTCCATTCTATTATGTTATTCTCTGCTCTGCTCTACTCTGTTGTCCTCTCTTATCCTCTCCTCTCCTCTCATCTTCTATGCTTTATTGACCTCTACTCTACTTTACACTTCTCTGATCTACTCTACCTTAATTGACTCTACTTTATTCTACTCTACTCTACTCTACTCTGCTATATAATATGCCTAATCTAGCTTTAATCTACTTTTCTTTATGCTACTCTTCTCTACTCTACTCTACTCTACTCTACTCTACACTATTCTATTTTACTCCACTCTACTCGAGCCTAGCCTAGACTAGACTAAATTAGCCTACCCTAGCCTTGCCTAGCCTAACCTAAATCTACTCTACTCTACTGTACTCTACTCTTCTCTAACCAAGCCTACCTTAGCCTAACTTGTTATTTTACACTCTACTCTACTCTGCTCTACTCTACCACCTTGCTCTGCTCTATATTACTTTACTCAACTCTTCTCCTCTGCTCTACTCTATTATTGTATGCCTTCCTCCCTTCTACTCTACTCTACTCTACTCTGCTTAATAGTACTCTATTCTTCTCTGGTCCACTCTACTCTACTCTAGCCTAACCAAACTTTACTATACTATACTCTACTTTACTCTAATCTAAAATAGCCTAACCTAGCTCTACTATACTCTACTCTACTCTATTTGAGTCTACTATGCTCTAACATAGTCTAGCCTAGCCTAACCAAGCTCTACGCTATTCTACACTGCTCTACTCTCACTTAGCTTCACCTAGCTTAGCCTAGCCTAACCTAGCTCTGCTCTACTATGCTCTGCTCTACCATACTATGCTCTGCTTTTCTCCACCCTACTTAAATCTACTCTACTCTGGTCTACTCTGCTCAGCTCTACTCTTCTCTGTTGTTTACTCTACCTTATTCTAACATAGCCCAACCTATTTGAGCTCTACTCTACTCTACCTTATTCCTCTATTATGCTTTATTCTAGCCTAGCCTAACCAAGCAAACCATAGCCTAGCCTAGGAAAGCTTAGCCTAGCCTAACCAAGCTCTACTCTACTTTACACTACTCCACTCTCCTCTACTCTACTCTACTCTACTCTGCTCTGCTCAACTCTACTCTTTTAACTTAGCCTAACCTAGCCTAGCCTTACCAAGCTCTTCTCTACTCTACTCTACTCTACTCAAGCCTAACTTAGCCTAGCTAATCCTAAACTAGCTCTACTCTACTATACTCTACTCTACTCTTCTCAACTCTACTACACTAGACTCTACTCTACTCAAGGCTAGCCTAACCTAACCTAGCCTGGCATAGCCAAGCCTAACATAGCCTAACTTAGCTTCACTCTACTTAACTCTACTATACTCTACTATACACTATTATACGCTACTCTACTCTATCGTACTCAACTCTACTCTATGCTAGCCTAGCCTAGTCTGGCCTAACCTACCTCTATTCTTCTCTACTCTACTCTATTCTAGGTTCGCCTAGCCTCACTTAACCTAAACTAACCTAGCTCTGCTCTACACTGTTTTGCTCTACTCTTCTCTACTTTGCTCTGCTCTGCTCTACTCTACTCTGCATACTTTGCTCTACTTTATTTTGCTCTACTCTAGTCTACTCTTCTTTGTTCTACCCTATGCTACTCTAACCTAATCTAGCCTAGCCTAACATGGCCTAGCCTAATGAAACCTTGCTCTACTTTACTCTACTCTACTCTACTCAAGCTTAGCCTAATTTAACCTAGCCAAGCCTAGCCTAACCTTGCTCTACTCTCTGTACAATACTCTACTATACTCTATTTTACTCTACTTTGTTATACTTTAATCCACTCTACTCTAATCCACTCAACTCTAATGTACTCTACTCTAACTTAGCTTAACTTGGCTTATCCTAGCCTAGCTTAGGCTAACCAAGCTTAACTCTACTCTACTCTACTCTACTCCACTCTACTTTGCTCTGTTCTACTCTACTCTACTCTACTCTACTCTACTCTGCCCTTCTCTTCTCTACTTTGCTCTACTCTACTCTGTTTTACTCTATTATGCTCTACTCAGCTCTACTCTACTACTCTTCTCTTCTCTAGCCTAGCCTAGTCTAATCTAGCTCTACACTACTTTACCCTACCTTACGCTTTCCTAGCCTGGCCTAGCCTACCCTTGCCTTGCCCAGCCAAGCCTATCTAGCCTAACTTAGCTCTATGCTACTCTTATGTAATCTACTCTACTCTACTAGACTCTACTCTACTCAACTCTACTCTATTCTAACCTTACCTATCCTAGCCTAGCCTAACCTCGCTCTACTCTACTCTACTCTAGCCTAGCCTTGCCTAGCTTAGCCTAACCTGTCTCTGCTATACTCTGCTCTACTATGCTATACCATGCTATATTTTTCTCTACTCTACACTACTCTAATCTATTATACTCTAGCCTACCCTAACCTTACCTAGCTCTGCTCTACTCAACTATACTCTACTCTAAAAAAGCCTTGCCTAGCCTAGCTTAACCTGGCCTGGCCTAGCCAAACTTAGCTGTACTATACTCTACTTAACTCTACTCAACTATTCACTACTCAACTATACTCTAACCAAGCCTAGCCAAGCAAAGCCCAACCTAGCTCTAATCTAAACTACTCTAGGCTAACCTAGCCTAGCCTAACCTAGCTCTACTCTACTCTGCTCTACACTGCTCTACTTTTCTCTTCTCTGCTCAACTCTACTCTACTTTACTCTATTCTACTCAGCTCTACTCTTCTCTACTCTGCCCTACTCCACTCTACTCTACTCTACTATACCTTACTCTACTATTCTCTATTCTACTCATTCTTAGCCGAACCCTAGCCAAGCCAATCATAGCCTAACCTAGCTATCCTCTACTCTAATCTGTTCTGCTCTATTATACTCGAATTTTCTCTACTCTATTGTATTCTACTCTAGTCTTCTCTACCTTGGTTTGCTCTGTTATACTCTTCATAGCTCTTGTCTACTCTTCTCTTTTATGCTCTACTCTATTTTTCTCTACTATACTCTACTTTGCTCTACTCTACTCTACTTTACTATACTCTAATATACTATACTCTACTCTAGCCTTGCCAAGATTAGCCTACCCCAACCTAACTTTGCTCTACACTACTCTACTATGCTCTACTCCACTCTACTCTACTCTGCTCTACTCTGCTCCGCTCCACTCTATGCTACTCTAGCCGAGCCTAACCTAGCTCTACTCTACTCCACTCTAATCTGGTCTACTCTACTCTACTCTTCTCTACTCTACTCTTCTCTACTCTAGCCTAGACTTGCTTACTATATCCTAGCCTAGCTTAGCGAACCTAACCTATATCAACTCTATCCTGCTTTACTCTACTTACACTACTCTACCAGTCTCTACTCTAACCTAGGCTAGCCTGGCCTACTTAGCTATGCTTCACTATAGTCTACTCTGCTAAAACCTACTCTACTCTTCTCTACTATACCCTTTCTTAGTTGAACCCTAGCCAAGCCAATCCTAGCTTAACTTAGCTCTACTCCACTTTGCTCCTCTTTGCTTGGCTTCGTTATACTTTATTCTAATTTTCTATACTCTACTGTATTCTACTCTAGTATGCTCTACTCTGCTTTGCTCTGGTCTACTTTTCTACACTCTACTCTGCTCTACTTTGCTCTACTCTACTCTACTTTGCTCTATTCTACTATACTCTATTATATTATAATATACTCTGGCCTAGCCAAGCCTAGCCTAACCTAACTTTACTCTACTTTGCTCTGTACTACTCTACTCTGCTCTACTCCACTCAAATTTTATCTGCTCTACATTGCTCTATTCTACTCTACTTCACTCTACTATACTATGCTATACTCTACTCTACTGTACTCTACCCTAGTCTACTCAATCCTCGTTTAGCCTAATCTAGACTTACCTAACCTAGCTCTACTCTACTTTACCATACTCTACTCAACTCTACTCTACTTTATCCTTACTTAGCCTAGTTGAGCCATCCCTAGCCTAACCTAACATAGCTCTACTCTACTATATCTACTCTACTCTACTTTATACTACTCTACTAAAGCCTAGCTTAGCCTGGCCTAGCTTAACATAGCTTTGCTCTTCTTTGCTTTGCTATATTCTGCTCTACTAGACTATTCTCTTCTCTACTTTGCTCTCCTTTGCTCTATTCTACTCTTATTCACTTTGCACTACTTGCTCTTCCCTACTTTTCTCTACTCTACTCAATTCTACTCTGTTTTGCTCCACACTACTCTAATATACTTTTACTCTATTCTACTCTGCTCTAGTCTAGCTTAGCCTAGCCATATCTTGCCTAACCTAACCTAGCTCTACTGTACTATACACTCTTACTATAGCCTAGCTTAGTCTTACCCAACCCAGCTTAGCCTAACATAACCTAGCTCTGCTCCACTCTACTCTACTCTACTTTATTCTACTCTACTCTGCTCTACTCTATTCTACTCTAGCCTAGCATATCTTAGCCTATCCAAGGTTACCCTTGCTTAACCTAGCTCTACTCTACTTTACTTTGCTTTACTCTACTCTACTCTACTCTACTCTAGCCTTGCATAGCCTAACCTGGCTTTACTCAGCTATTCTCTACTCAACTCTTCTTTACTCTACTATACTCTACTCTATCCCAGCCTAGGCAAGCTAAGCCTATAATATCCTAGCCTAACCTAACCTCGCTCTACTCTTCTATATTATACTCTACTCTACTCTAACCTAACCTAACCTTACCTAGCTCTACTCTACTCCACTCTACTATACTCTACTCGACTCTAAGCTAGCCTAACCATGCCTAGCTAGCCTAGCCAAACCTAGCTCAGCTAAGCTCTACTCTGGTCTACTTTGCTTTGCTCTGCACTACTCTGCTCTACTCTGCTTTGCTCTACTATGCTCTACCTTGCTCTACTCTGCTCTTTTTTTCTTTACTCTATTCTACTATCCTTTAGCAATGCATAGCCTAGCCTAGCCTAACCCAACCCCACTCTACTCTACTCTACTCTACTCTACTCTAACCTAACATAACCAAACCTAGCTTATCCTTGCTCTACTCTATCCTACTCTAATCTATATTAGCTTAGCTTAACCTAACCAAGCTCTACTATACACTACTCTATTCTATTATGCTCGACTCTTCTATGCTTTACTTTACTCTTCTCTCTTCTGCTCTACTCTGCTCTACCCTTTTCTTCACTGCTCTACTCTGCTCTATTCTATTTTCCCCTTCTATGCCCTACTTTGCTCTACTCTATTCTACTCAACTTTGTTTTACTCTACCCTACTCGACTCTAACCTAGTTTACCATAGCCCAGCCTAGCCTAGCTTAACCAAGCTCTACTCTACTCTACTCTATTTTACTCTACTCTACTCTACACTTTCCTAGCTTAGAATATGTTTGCTCTGCTCTACTCTACTCAACTCTACTTTGCACTACTCTACTCTGCTCTACTATACTCTACTCTGCTCTGCTCTGCTCTACACTACTCTATTCTACTTTACTCTGCACTCCTCTACTCTACTCTACTCTACTGTACTCAACTCTAACCTAGCTTATCCTAACCTAACCTAACCTAACCTATCTTTACTCAACTCTACTATACTCTACTCAACTTTATCTTGCCAAAGCCAGCTTAGCCTAACATAGCCTAGCCTAACCTTGCTCTGCTTTGCTCTACTCTTCTGTGCTCTGCGTTGCTCTGCTCTACTCTACTTTACTCTATGTTACCCAAGCCTAGCCTAGCCTATCCTAACCTAACCTAGCTCTACTTTACTCTACTCTTGCCTAGCCTAGCATAGCATAGTCGAACCTAGCCTACCTTAACATACCTCCACTCTACTCTCCTCTACTCTACTGTACAATACTCTACTTTACTCTACTCTCCTCTACTACACTCTACTCTACTCTACTCCACTCTACTCTATTATACTCTACTCTACTCTACTCTACTCTATCTTAGCCAAACATAGTATAGCTTAGCCTAACCTAACCCTACTCTACTCTACTCTACCTGGCTCTACTTTGCTCTGCTTTACTCTGCTCTACTCTGCTTAGCTCTTCTCTGCCTTCGTGTACTCTACTCTAATCTTACCTAGCTTAGCTTATCCTTGCCTAGTCAAACAGAGGTCTACCCTACTCTACTCTATCTACTTTGCTCTACTCTTCTTTACTCTATTCTACACTAACCTAGGCTAGCTTAGCCTATCCTAGCTCTACTCTACTCTACCCTACTCTACTCTTCTCTATTTTATTCTCTTCTACTCTACTCTAACTTAGCCTAACCTAGCTCTACTCTACTCTACTATACTCTATTATACATTACTATTGCATAGCCTAACCTAGCCTACTATAGCCTAGCTTAGCTTAGCTTAGCTTAACCTAGCTCTACTCTACTTTACTCAACTATATTATACTCTACTCTAAAAACCTCTATTCTGCTCTACTCTATTCTAAATTAGCTTAGCCTAGCCTAGCATAACCTAACTCTACTATATTATGCTCTGTTATAGCCAGCCTAACTTAGCTCTACTTTGCTCTTCTTTACTTTGCCCTTCTTTTTTATGCTTTACTCTGCTCTACTCTACTCTGCTTCTCTCTACTCTACTCTACTCTATTCTGTTTTTCTCTGCTCTACTTTGCTCTACTATTCTCTACTCTATTATGATCTGCTCTATTATGCCTTGCTATTCTCTACTCTACTCTACTCTACTCAACTCTACACTACTCTATTCTACTCTAATCTTGCCTAGTTTAGCCTAGCCTAGCTTAGCTTAACCTTGCTCCACACAACTCTACTCTACTCTACTCTACTCCAGCATAGCCTTTTCTAACCTTACTTTACTATACTCCACTCTAATCTACTTTATTCTATTCTACTCTACTAAAACTTAGCCTAGCCTAACCTTGCCTAACCAAGCTCTACTCTACTCTTCTCTAATCTACTCAAGTCTACTCTACTCTAGCCTAGCCTATCTCTACTCTATTCTACTAAGCTCTACCCTGGTCTACTCTTCTCAACTCTACCCTACTCTACTCTATTATAGCCTTATTTAGCCTAGCCTAGCCATGCTTAGCTTAACCTTGCCTTACTCTGCTCTACTATACCCTACTTTACTTTACTCTACTCTAGTCTAGCCTAGTCTAGCCGTCTCTTTCCTGGCCTAGCCTAGCCTAACCGAACTCTACTCTTCTTTATCTACTCAACTCTGCTCTACTCTACTCTACTATATTTTAACATTACCTAGCCTAGCCTAGCATAACCTTGCTCTACTCTACTCTACTCTTCTCTACTCTATTCTTCTCTGCTCTACTCTACTCTCGATTATCCTAGCCTAACCTAACTCAACTTTGCCATACTTTGCTTTACTCTATTCTTCTCTATTCTACTCTACTCTGCTCTACTTTGCTCTACTCTTTTCTACTCTATTCTACTCTTCTCTACTCTACTATACTCTAGCCTATACTTGTCTAACCTTACTCTACTCTACTCTACTCTACTCCGCACTACTCAACTCCACTCCAGCCTAGCCAACCCTACCATAGCCTAACATTTCTTAACCTAGCTATACTCTACTATTTTACAATACTCTACTCTACTCTACTCTACTATACTCTACTCTACTCTACTCCAACTTACCTTAGCCTACCCTAACCTTGCTCTAATCTACTCTACTCTTCTTTATTCTACTTTAAGTTAGTCTAACCAAGAGTAGCCTAACTTAACTTGGCACTACTCTTCTCATCTCTACTCTACTTAGCTCTACTTCACTCTCCTTTGCTCTACTTTGCTCCATCTTTCTTTGCTCTACTATACTATGCTGTGCTCTACTCTACTCTACTCTGCTCTACTCTACTCTAGTCTACTCTACCTCAGCATAGACTAGCCTAACATAACCATGCTCTACTATACTCTACTCTACTATACTCTAATCTTGCCGCCTAACCTAGCCTAGCCCCACTTAGCCTAGATTAACCAAGCTCTATGCTACTCTACTCTACTGTACTTTATTATAATCTACTCTACTCTACTATACTCTACTCCATTCTACTCCAATCTAACTTAGCCTAGCCTAGCTTTGCCTCACCTAACTCTACCTCGCTCTGTACTGCTCTGCTCTACTTTGCTATATTCTTTTCTTCTCTACTCTACTTTGCTTTTCTCTTCTCTGCTCCACTCTACTCTGCTTTGCTCTTTTCTACTCTTATGAACTCTACTCTACTCAGCTCTAGCATAACCTAATATGGCTCTACTCTACTCTACTCTAGCTTATCCTTGTCGAGCATATCCTAGCCTAGCTAGCCTAACCTAACCAAGCTCTACTCTACTCTACTCTACTCTAACCTAGCCCAGCTTAGCCTAGCTTAACTTTGCTTTATTATACTCTACTCTACTCTACTCTACTCTACACTATTATACTCAACTCTAGTCAACTTTAGCCTAGCATTTCCTAGCCTATCCTACCCTAACCTATCTCTACTCTGCTCTCCTTCACTCTATTATACTTTTCTCTACTTTGCTTAACTCAACTCTGCTTGACTCTTCTCTACTCTTCTTTATATTACTTTACTCTACTCTACCCCACTCTAGCCTAATCAACCATCATCTAGCCTACCCAAGCCTAACATAGCTTAACCTTGCTTAGCTTAACCTAGCTCATCTCTACTCTACTTTACTATGTTATTTTTTTACTACTCTGCTTTGTTCTACTCTACTCTGCTCTACTTTGCTCTGCTTTGCTCTACTCTACTCTATTCTATCCTTTTCTACTCTACTCTATTATATTATACTATAGCTTAGCCTAGCCTAACCTAGATCTACTCTACTCTAATCTACTCTTGGCTAGCTTACCCTCACCTATCCTAACCTAGCCAAACTTAGCCTAGCTTAGCCTAGCCTAAACTAGTTCTTCTTTACTCTACTCGACTTTACTATACTATACTCTACTCTAACCTAGCCTAGCCTACCTTTCTCAACTCTATTCTACTATAGGCTAGGCTAACCTAGCCTAACATAGCCTAACCTAGCTCGACTCTACTCTGCTCTACTCTACTCAACTCTACTCTACTCTAACCTAGCCTACCCTAGCTTAGGCTAACCCAACTCAACTATGATCTACTCTATTCTACTCTTCTTTATTCTGCTTTACTCTAGCCCAGCCTAGCCTAACCTTGCTCCACTTTACTTTACTCTATTCTACTATACTCTACTTTGCTCTACTCCACTCTACTCTACTGTACTCCAAACCTAGCCTCTTCTAGCCTTGTTAAGCCTAGGAAAACCTAGCTTTACTCTACTCTACACTATTCTATTCTACTCTACTCCATTAATCTCTAGTCTAGCCTCGCCTAACCTAGCTTTTTATTGCACTACTCTGCTATGCTTTGCTCCACTCTGCTTCACTTTGCTCTACTCTGCCCTTCTCTGCTCTACTATGCTCTTCTCTGCTCTACTCATCTCTTCTCTACTCTACTATACTATATGCTAGCCTAACCTAGCCTAGCCTAATCTTGCTCTACTCTACTCTACTCTACTATACTATACTATACTCTATTATACTCTACTCTACCCTACTCTACTCTAACCTAGCATAGCCCAACCTAACTTAGATAAACTTAGCTATACTCTTCTCTTCTCTACTCAACTC
This sequence comes from Vanilla planifolia, assembly GCA_023846275.1. Taxonomy (NCBI): domain Eukaryota; kingdom Viridiplantae; phylum Streptophyta; class Magnoliopsida; order Asparagales; family Orchidaceae; genus Vanilla; species Vanilla planifolia. The sequence continues at coordinate 641,319 of JAIUJO010000687.1, forward strand.
TGCTCTACTCCACTCTGCTATGCTTTGCTCTACTCTATTCTACTCTACTCTAGCCAAGCCTAGCTAAGCATAACCTAGCCTAGCCTAATTGAGCACTACTTTACTCAACTCAACTCTACTCCAATCATTTCTACTATACTCTACTCTACTCTACTATACTCCAGCATAGCCTAGCTTATCGTAACCTAGCTCTACTCTACTCTATTCTACTCTACTTCATAGTAGCCTAACCAAGCCTAGCCAAGCCTTACTTAACCTAACTGGACTCTACTCTACCCTATCGTACACTATAATACACTTTTTTATTTTACTCTACTCTACTTTACTACCTCTACTCCAACTTAGCTTAGCCTAGCCTAACCTTGCTCTACTCTACTTTACTCTACTCAACTCTATTATACTTTAAGCTATCCTAGCCTAGCATAGCCTAGCTTAACTTAGCTCTACTCTTCTCTACTCTACTCTACTCAGCTTTACTTTACTCTACTATGCTCTACTTTGCACCACCTTGCTCTGCTCTGCTCTACTATGCTCTACTCTACTCTACTATACTCTGCTCTACTCTACTCTACTCTACTCTACTTCAGTATAGCCTAGCCTAACATAACCATGCTCTACTATACTCTACTCTACTCTACTATACTCTAATCTTGCCTAGCCTAACTTAGCCTAGCCCCACCTAGCCTAGATTAACCAAGCTCTACTCTACTCTAATCTACTGTACTATATTATACTCTACACTACTTTAATCTACTCTACTATACTCTACTCCACTCTACTCCACTCTACTCCACTCTACTCCACTCTAACCTAGCCTAGCCTTGCTTAGCCTCACCTAGCTCTACCCTACACTGCTTTGCTCTGCTTTACTTTGCTCTGTTCTGTTCTTCTCTACTCTACTTTACTTTTCTCTTCTCTACTTTACTGTACTCTACTTTGCTCTTTTCTACTCTTCTGAAGTCTACCCTACACAGCTCTAGCCTAACCTAATGCTCTACTTTACTCTACTCTACTCTACCCTAGCTTAGCCTAGCTGATCCTACCCTAGCATAGCTTAGCCTAACCTATCCTAGCTCTACTCTACTCTACTCTACTCTATTCGACTCTACATTACTCTACTCTACTCTAACCTAACTCAGCTTAGCCTAGCCTAACATCGCTCCATTGTACTCTACTCTACTCTAGACTATTATACTCGACTGTAGTCTACTCTAGCCTAGCGTGGCCTAACTTATCCTACCTAAACCTATCCCTACTCTACTCTGCTTGACTCTACTCTCCTTTTCTCTACTCTATTTAACTCCACTCTGCTCTATTTTTCTCTACTCTTCTTTACTCTACTTTACTCTACTCTACCCACTCTTGCCTAGCTTGGCCTAATCTAGCCTACCCAAGCCTATCATAACCTAACCTTGCTTAACCTAACCTTGCTCTACTCTACTCTGCTCTACTCTACTCTAACCTAGCCTAGCCTTGCCAAGCCTAACTTAGCTCTATTCTTATCAACTCTACTCTCTACTCTACTCTAACCTAGTTTAGACTATCCTTACCAAACTAAGCTTGCTCTACTTTGCTTTAACTGTCTCTTCTCTATTCTACTCTACTCTTTTTTACTCTGTGTTACTCTACTATGCACAGCTCTACTCTGCTCTATTTTATTATACTCGACTCTACTCTAGCATTGCCTAGCTTAACGAACCAATCTCTACTATACTCTTCCCTACTCTACTTTACTCTACTCTACTCTAGCCAAGCCTAACCTTGCTTAGCCTAGTTTAGCCTAACCTAGCTCTACTCTACTCTACACTATTCTATTCTACTCTATTAACCTTTAGCTTACCTTGCTTAACCTAGCTCTGCTCTGCTCTACTCTACTCTGCTCTTCTCCACTCCACTTTAGTTTGCTCTGCTCTGCTCTTTTCTACTCTACTCTACTCTACTATAGGCTAGCCTAACCTAGCCTAGCTTAATCGTGCTATACTCTACTCTACTCTATTATACTATACTATACTCTATTATACTCTACTCTACCCTACTCTAATCTAACCTAGCCTAACCAAACCTAACTTAGCAAAACCTAGCTTTACTCTTCTCTTCTCTGCTCCACTTTGCTCTACTTTACTCTGCTCTACTTTGCTCTACTCTAGTCTGGCAAAGCTAAGCCTAGCTTTGCCTACCCTAATTGAGCTCTACTTTACTCTAGTCTGCTCCACCCTCCTCTACCATACTATACTCTACACTACTACACTCTAACCTAGCCTAGCTTATCCTAACCTAGCTCTACTCAACTCAACTCTACTCTACTTTGCTCTACTCTACTCTCCTCTACTCTATTATGCTCTATTATAACCTACCCTAGCCTAGCCTACCCTAACCTAGTTTATCCCAGCTTAAACTAGCTTTTCTTTTCTCTGCTCTACTCTACTCTACTTTTCCCTACTATACTCATCTCTATTCTACTCTGCTTTGCTCTGCTCTGCTCTATTCCTCTCTACTTTACTCTACTCTGCTCCCCTCTCCTCTCTTATCCTCTCCTCTACTTTACTCTCTTCTCCTCTACTTTGCTTTAGTCCACTCTATTCTACTTTACTCTAATATACTTTACTCTACTTTACTCTATTCTACTCTACTCTACACTGCTCAACTCTAGCGAAGTCTAGCCTAGCCTTGCCTAGCCTACCCTAGCCTCGCCTAGCCTAGCTCTACTTTACTATAATCTACTCTACACTACTCTACTCTACTATACTCTACTCTACTTTATTCTACTCTATCTTATTCTTGCCTATCCTAGCCTAGCATAACCTATCTCAGCTCTACTCTACTATGCTCTACTCTACTCTACACTACTCTCTTTTCTCTGTTATATTTTACTTTAATCTACATAACTACCCACTCCTCTCCACTACTCTACTATACTTTACTCTACTCTGGCCTACCTAGCTTAGCATAAGCAAACTCTAATCTGCTTTAGTCTATTCAACTCTACTTTACTCTTCTCTACTCTACCCTACTCTACCCTACTCTAGCTTAGCCTTGCCTGTACTAGCCTAGCCTAAACTTATTCTACTCTACTATACTATACTCTACCCTATTGTACTTTACTCTACTCTATTATCCTCTACTCCACTAAAACCTAGCTTAGCCTAGCTTAACCAAGCTTTACTATACTCTACTCATCTTTACTATACTCTACTCTGGCCTAGCCTTACCTAGCCTAGCCTAGCCTTGCCTACCCTAAGCTTGCTCTACTCTACTATACTCTATTATGCTATGATCTACTCTACACTACTCTGCACTGCTCTGCTCTTCTCTACTCTTCACTGCTCTGCTCTTCTCTACTCCACTATGCTTTGCTCTATACTCTAGCCTCTCGTAGCCTAGATTAGCCTAACATAGCTCTACTCTACTCTATTCTAGACTAGCCCAGCCTAGCCAAACTTAACCTAGCTTAGCTTAGCCTTGCCTAGCTTTGCCTAGCCTAACCTAGGTCTACTCTACTCTACTTTACTCTGCTCTACTCTACTCTACTCTACTCTAACCTATCCTTTTTTAGCCTAACCTAACCTGGCCTAGCTTAGCTTTCCCTAGCCTAGCCTTGCATACTTTGCTCTACTCTACTCTACTCTGCTTACCTCTACTCTGCTCTGCATTGCTCTACTCAACTCTACTCTACTTTACATTAGCCTTGCCTCACTAAGCCTAGCCAAGCCTTGCCTAACCTAGCTCTACTCTACTCTACCCTGCTCTACTCTACTCTACTATACTCTAGTCTAGCATAGTCTGGCCTACCCTAACCTTGCCTAACCTAGCTTAGCTTAGCCCAACAAAACCTAGTTCTGCTCTACTCTACTCAACTTTACTCTACTCTACTCTACTCTACTCTACTTTACCTTACTTTAACTACCTTTGCCAAGCTTAGCCTAACTAGCTCTACTCTATTCTATTGTACTCTTCTCTACTCTAGCCTAGAATAGTCTAACCTAACCTATCTCCACTCTACTCTACTCCATTCTTCTCTATTCTATTTTGCTATACTTTTTTATTCTTTGCTCTTCTCTCTTCTACTCTCCTCTTCTCCTCTCTACTTTTCTTAGCTCTGTACTATTCTATTCTGCTCTACTCTACTCTACTCTACTTTACTTTGCTCTACTCTACTCTGCTCTAATCTGCTCTACACTATTCTACTCTATTCTTCTTTCCTCTACTCCACTATATTCTACTGTACTTTGGCCTAGCCTAGCCTAACCTAACATTATTTAACCTAGCTCTACTCTACCCTACTCTACCATACTACTCTACTTTAACCTAGCCTAGACTAGCCTAACCTAACCTGGAGTAACTTAACCTAACCTAGCTTAGCTCTATTCTACTCTACTCTTGCAAGCTTAATTGAGCTCTAATCTTCTCTACTCTACTCTACCATACTCTCTTATGCTCTACCCAACTATGCTATGCTTTGCTCCCTTCTACTCTACTCTACTCTCCTTTCCTCTCCTCTGCTTTCCTCTACTATACTCTACTCTTCTCTAACTTAGCTTACCTAATCTAGCTCAACTCTACTTTGCTCTACACTACTCTAACCTGGCCTAGTTTAGCTTACCTAGCCAAGCTTTGCTCTGCTCTACTCTTTCTGCTATGTTCTACTCTGCTCTACTCTTCTTTGCTATACACTACTCTACTATACTCTACTCTACTCTAGCCTAGCTTTGTCTAGCCTAACCTAATCTAGCTCTGCTCTACTATACACTGCTCTACTATACCTGACTCTTGCACAACCTAACCTAGCATTGCCTAGCCTAGCCTAACCTATCTTAGCCTAACTTAGCTCTACTCTACTCTGCTTAACTCTACTCTATTCTGCATTACTCTACTCTATTCTTCTCTACTTTAGCCATGTTGAAACTAGCCTAGCATAACCTAACCTAGCTCTACTCTAATCTACTCTACTCTAGCTAGCCTCACCATGCCTAGCCTAGCTTAGCCTTGCCTAGCCTATCCTAGCTCTACTCTACTCTATTCTACTCTATTATACTCTATCAAACTCTACTCTATTCTACTCAACTCTACTCTACTCTAGCCAAGCCTAGCCTAACCTAACCTAGCTTTACTCTACTACACTCAACTCAACTCTACTCTACTATACTCTATTCTACTCTACTCTACACTAGCCTAACTAGCTTTACTCTACTCTACTCAGCTCAACTCTGCTCTACTCTACTCTGCTCTACTCTACTCAACTCCACTCCACTCTATTAAACTCTAGCCTAGCTTAACCTAGCCTAATTTAGCTCTATTATGCTCTAATCTACTCTACTCTACTCTACCCTAGCTTACTCTTGCCTAGCCTAGCCAATCCTAGCCTAACCTAACCTAGCCTAGCCTAGCCTAACCTACCTCTACTCTACTCTACTACACTATACTCTAATATATTCTACTATAATTTTTTCTACTCTACTCTGCTCTGCTCTACTGTAACCTAGCCTAGCCTAACCTAGCTCTACTCTATTTTACTCTATTCTCCACTCTAGCTTAGCCTTAGCTAGGTCTACTCTTCTCTACTCTGCTCCACTCTGCTTAGCTCAGCTCGACTTTACTCTGCTCTGCTCTACTTTGTTCTATTCTACTCTAACATAGCCTAACCTAAACTTGCTCTTCCCTACTCTTATCTACTCTACTTTAGCTTAGCCAAATCTTGCCTTGCCTAACCTAGCCTAACCTGGCTCTACTTTATTCTACTATACTCTACCATACTAAAAACTACATTACTCTACTATACTCTATTCTATTCTACTCGACTCTATTCTACTATAACCTTGTCTTTCCTAGCCTACCTTAGCCTAACCTAGCTGCTCTTCTCTGCTCTGCACTATTTTGCTCTACCCAACTCTACTTCCTCTACTCTACTCTACTCTACTCTAGCCTAGCCTAACCTAGCCAATCTTAACAAAGCTTTACTTTACTCTACTCACCTCCACTCTACTTTACTCTATTATACTCTAATCTACTCTACTTTAGCCTCGCCTAGCCTACCCTAACAAAGGTTAACCTAGCCTTGCCTAACCTAGATCTACTCTAATCTACTTTACTCTACTCTACAATACTCTACTCCACTTTACTATACTCTTCTCAACACTACTCTAGTCTACTCTACTATACACTACTCTATCCTATTCTAACCTAGCTTAGCCAAGCCTAGGCTAACCTAGCTCTACTTTGCTCTACTCTGCTCTAGCCTAGCCTAGCCTAGCCATGCCTTGCCTAGCCTAGCCTAACCTAGCTCTACTCTACTCTACTTTGCTCTACTCTACTCTACTCTACTTTTCTCTACTATGCTTTGCTCTCCTCTACTCTATTATACTATACTCCACACTATTGTACTCACATAGCCTAGCTTAACCTAGCTCTAATCTACTCTGCTCTATTTTGTTGTACCCTACTCTACTTTGCTCATTTTTGTTTTGCTCTTCTCTACCCTTCTATGTTATGCCCTGCTCTACTATGCTCTACTCTATCCTTCTCTACTCTACTTTACTATAGCTTAGGGTAGCCTAACCTAGTAAAACTTAACTAAGCTTTACTATACTCACTCTAGTCTACTTTAGCTTACCCTGGCCTTGCTTAACCTAGCATACTAGCCTAGCATAGCTTAACCTAACTCTACTCTACTCTATTATACTATACTCTACTCTACAATACTCTACTCTACTATACTCTACTCTACTCTGCTCTACTCTAATCTACTATACTCTACTATACTCTTTGCTACCCTACTTTATCCAAGCTTAGCAAGGCTTAGGCTAACCTAGCTCTACTCTAATCCACTCTACTGTAGCCTAGCCTAGACTTATCTAGCCAACCCTTGGCTAGCCTAGCCAATCCTAACCTAGACTAACCTAGCTTTACTCTTCTCTACTTTGTTATACTATACTCTACTTTTCTCTACTATGCTTTGCTCTATTCTACTCTATTATACTCTATTATACTCTACTTTATTCTATTGTACTCTCAAATAACATAGCCATGCATAGCCTAACCTAGCCCTAATCTACTCCACTCTACTCTACACTACTCAAGCTTAGCCTAGAAAATCCTAGCATTGCCTAGCCTAACCTAGCCAAGCCTAGCCTATCCTAACCTATCTCTATACTACTCTATTCAACAATGCTCTAGCCTAACCTAACCAAGCCTAGCTTATCCAAGCTTAACTAGCTTTACTCTACTTTGCTCTACTCTGCTCCACTCTGCTCCACTCTAATATGCTCTACTTTGCTCTGCTCTTTGCTGCTTTGCTCTATTCTACTCTTCTCTACTCTGTTATACTATACTCTAGGCTACTATAATATACTCTACTCTAGTTTACTCTACTCTACTATATTTCCCTCTACTCTACTCTACTCTACTTAACGTAGCCTAGCCTTTCCTAGCATAGCTTAAACTAGCTCTACTCTATTCTACTCCACTCTACTCTCTTCTGCTCTGCTCTACTCTTCTCTATACTGCTCTAGTTTGCTTTACAATGTTTTACTTTTCTCTGCTCTGCTCTATGCTGCTCTACTCTACTCTTCTCTACTCTACTCTACTCTACTCTACCAAGCCTAACTTAAACAAGCTCTACTCTACTCAACTATACTCTACTCCAGCCTAGCCAAGCTTAACATAGCCTATCCTTACATAGCCTAGCCTAGCCTAACCTTCTTCAACTCCACTCTGTTTTACTATACTCTAATATACTCTACTCTAATCTACTCTACTATACTCTAGCCAAGCCTAGCTTAGCCTTGACTAGTTTTGCCTAGCCTAACAAAGCTCTGCTCTACTCTACTCTACTCTATATTACTCTACTCTACTCTCTTCTACTCTATCCTATCCTACCCTAGCCTAGCCTTGAATAACATAGCTTAGTTCTACTCTGCTCTGCTCTGCTCTACTCTACTCTTTTCAGCTCTACTCTACTCTGCTCTTCCCTGTTCTACTCTACTCTATTATGTTCTGCTCTTCTAAGCTCTACTCTACTCTGTTCTACTCTCCTCTACTCTACTCTTCCCTACTCTATTTTTCTCTGTTATGCCCTACTCTGCTCTACTCTGCTCTGCTCTGCTCTGCTCTACTCTACTCTATCATAATAGCCTTTCCTAACCCAGCCTAACCTAAATCTACTCTACTCTACTCTAGCTTAGCATAGACTATCCTAGCCAAGCCTAACCTAACCTATCTCTACTCTAATCTACTCTAATATACTCTAGCCAGGCCTAACCAAGCCTATCCAAGGTTAACCTAACTCTACTGTACTCTACTCTACTCCTCTTTACATTGCTCTGCTACAATCTTCTCTGCTCTGCATTGCTTTGCTTTACTCGACTCTGATCTCCTCTATTCTATTCAACTCTAGCTTAGCCTTTCCTAGCTTAACTTAGCCTACCCATACTCTACTCTATTCTAACCAATTCTAATCTGCTCTACCGTACTCTACCCAAGCCTAACCTAAAAAAAGCTCACCTACATAAGCTAACGTAGCTCTACTCTACTCTACTCTACTCTATTCTCCTCTATACTACTCTACTTTACTTTACTCAACTATACTCTACTTTAACCTAGCCTAGCATAGCTTAGCCTAGCCAATCTTAGCCTAAATGAGCTCTACTCTACTTTACTCTCTCCATTCTACTCTACTCTACTCTGTTCTACTCTGTACTGCTCTACTCTACTCTGCTCTACTCTATACTACTCTGGTCTGGTTTATAATGCTTTATTCTTCTCTACTTTACTCTAGTCTACTCTTCTATGCTCTATTCTACTCTACTCTACTCTAGCCTAGCCAAGCCTAATCAAGAACTACTCTACTCTACTTTACTCTAGCCTAGCATAGCCTAACATAGCCTATCCTAGCATAGCATAGCCTAGCCTAACCTATCTTAACCCTACAATAATCTACTCTACTATACTCTACTATACTCTACTCTACTCTAAACTACTCTAGCCTCACCTTGCCTAGCCTAACATAGCTCTATTCTAATCTACTATCATTTACATTACTCTACTCTACTCTATCCTATCATAGCCTAGCCTAGCTTTACCTAACCTAGATCAACTCTACTCTGCTCTGCTCTACTCAACTTTGCTCTACACTGCTCTTTTCTGCTTTGCTGTGCTCAACTCTACTCTGCTCTTCTACTCTTCTCTACTCTACTCTGCTTTGCTCTGCTCTCCTCTCCGCTCCTCTATTCAAGTCTACTATGCTCTACTTTACCACACTCTACTCTAATCTACTATAATCTACTTTACTCTAGTATACTCTACTCTACTCTACTCTACCATACTCTACCCTACTCTTCTATACTCTACTCTAGCGTAACCTAGCATCACATGAGCAAGCTCTACTATACTCTACTATACTCTACTCTACCCTACTCTACTCTACTCTAGCCTAGCTTAGCCAATCCTAGCCGACCATAGACTACCCCAACCTAGCCTTCCCTAGCTTAATCGAGCTCTACTCTACTCTACTCCACACTACTCTACTCTACTCTACTTTACTTTACTCCATCATAACATAGCCTCGCTTAGCCTAATTATGCTCTACTGCACTCTACTCTTCTACTCTACTCTAGCTAGCATTTCCTAACCTAGCCTAGCCTAGCTTAGCCTAGCCTAAGCTAGCTCTACTTGCTATGCTCTACTCTGCTATGCTCTGCTTTACTCTACTGTACTATTCTCTACTCAGCTCTGCTCTGATCTATACTCTAGCCTAGCTTAGCCTAACTTAGTGGTACTCTACCCTACTCTCGCATAGCCTAGCATAACCTAGCAACCCTAGCCTTGCATAACCTAGCTTCTATATACTCTACTCTAGTCTGTTCTACACTACTATGCTCTGCTCTGCTCTCTTCTACTCTATTATAACCTAGTCTAGCCTAGCCTAATCCTGGCCAACCTAGACTTACCTAGCCTAACTTAGCTCTTCTCCACTCTGCTCCACTCTACTCTACTTATCTCTGCTCTATTCTACTTTGCTCTATTATCCTCTACTCTATTCTAGCCTTCTTTAGCCTAGCCTAGCCTAGCTTAGCCCAACCAAGCTCTACTCTACTATACTCTACTCTACTCAACTCTACTCTACTCCACTCTACTCTACTCAACTCTGCTCTTGCCAATCCTAGCCTACCCTGGCCTGACTTAGCCTATTGCTTAGCCGAACCTAACCTAGCTCTATTTACTCTTCTCTACTCTACTCTACTACACTCTACTCTACTCTACTCTACAATAAGCTAGCCTAGCCTAACCTAACTCTACTATACCCTACTTTACTATAATCTATGGTACTCTAGCTTAGCATTAGCCTAGCTTAGCCTAGCAAAAACTAGCCTAAGAAAACCTAGCTTTGCTCTACAATTTTCTGCTCTGCTCTGCTCTGCTCCTTTATTTTACTCGACTCTACTCTAACCTAGCATAACTTAACATAATCGAGCTCTACTCTACTCTACTCTACTATGCTATTCTCTACTCGTACTCTACTTTACCCTACTCTTATCTAGCCTAGCCAAACCTAGCTCTACATTATTCTACTTTACTATACTCTGTAACACTCTACTATACTCTACTATACCCTACTCTTCGCTATTCTACTCGACTCTTTCCAAGCCTAGCCTAACCTATCTTTACTCTATTTTACTTTACTCCACTCTAGCCAACCCTAACCTAACTATGCTCTGCTCTTCTTTACTTTGCTCTACTTTCCTCTACTCGGCTCTACTCTACTCTATTTTATTCTACTCTAGCTTAACCTAGCCTAGCCTAGCCTAACCTATCCAGGCTTTACTTTACTCTACTCTATCGTACTCTAGCTAGCCAAAGCAAGCTTTGAATAGCATAACCTAGCTCTACTCTATTATACTATACTGTACTATACTATATTATACTCTACCCTACTCTACTCTACTCTACTCTATTCTACTTTACTATACTCTATTCTAATTTAACCTTACCTAGCTTAGCCTTGCCTAACCTAGCCTAACCTTGCTCAACTCTCCTCTACTTTCCTCTTCTCTACTCTACTCTGCTCTGGTCTGTTCTACTCTACACTACTTTGCTCTACCCTCATTTGCTCTATTCTACTCTACTCTACTTAACTCTACTCTACTATACTTTATTGTACTCTTGCCTAGCCTTGCTAGCCTAATCTAACTTAACTCTAATCTGCTATACTCTACTCTACTCTACTTTAGCTTAGCATAGCCTCGCCTAACCTATCTCTACTCTACTCTACTCAACTCTAGTCTAACCTAGCCTAGCCTAGCCTAACCTAGCTCTACTCTACCCTAGTCTAGCATAGCCAAGCCTATCCTAACCTAACCTAGCTCCACTCTACTCTGCTCTTCTCTATTGTCTTATGCTATGCTCAACTTTGCTTTTTTCTTTTATGCTCTCCTCTATACTACTCTATTCTACTATACTCTACTCTTTTGGGCTCTACTCTTCTCTACTCTACCTTACTCTACTCTTGCCTCGCCCAACATAGTTAGCAAAACCTAGCAATACTCTACTCTACTTACACTTCTCTGATCTACTCTAGCCTATCCTAGCCTTCCCTAGCCTAGATTAGCCTTGCCTATCCAAGCTTAACTTAACCTAGTTCTACTCTATCATACTCTATTATACTCTACTATACTCTACTCTACTCTAGTCTACTCAAACCTAGCTTAACCTAGCGTAGCCCAATCTAGCTCTATACTCTACTCTAGCATAGCCTAGCTTAGTATAACCTAGCCTCACCTGGCTCTACCCTGCTCTGCTTTGCTCTACTCTACTATGCTCCACTATACTCTACTCTGCTCTATTGTGCATTTCTTAGTCATGCTTTGCTCTATTCTCGACTACTCTGCACTGCTCTACTCTACTCTACTCCACTCATTTCTACTCTACTCTACTCTAGACTTGTTTAGCCTAGCCTAACTTAGCCTGGCCTTACCTTGCTCTACTCTACTCTATTAACTCTACTCTACCAAACTCTACCTTACTTTACACAAGACTAGCTTAGCCTGACCTAACTCTGCTTTTGTTTTCTCTATCCTACTCTACTCTACTCTAATCTACTTTATTCTACTCTACTAAAACTTAGCCTAGCTTAGCCTAACCTTTCTCTACTCTACTCTACACTAACCTAGCCTTGCCTAGCTCCACTCTGCACTTCTCTGCTCTACTATGCTCTATTTTGCTATACTTTACTCTATTATACTCTTGTTTAGTTTAGACTAGCCTAGCCTAACATAGCTTAACCTAGCTCTACTCTACTCTACTCTATTATGTTGTACTCTACTTTAGCTTAGCCTAGCCTAGCTTAGCCTAACCTTACTTTACACAATGTTACTCTACTATACTCTACACCAATCTGCTCTACTATACTCTAACTTTGCCTAGCCTAACCTAGCTGTACTATATTCTACTCTGCTCTACTCTACTTTAGCCTAGTGTAGCTAAGCATAGCCTAGCCTAACCTAATCTAGCTCTACTCTTCTCTGTTATACTCTTCTTTACTATACTCTAGCCTAACCTAGCTCTACTCTACTCAACTTTACTCTACTCTACTCTAGATTTGCCTAACCTGATGTAGCTCTCTACTCTATGTTACTCTACTCTACTCTATTGTATTCAACTATCTTCTAATCTACTCTACTCTGCTCTACTCTAACCTAGCCTAGCCTAGTCTAGCTTATTTTAGCCTAAGCCTAGCCTAGAAAACCTAATCTAGCTCTTCTTTTTTTTGCTCTGCTCTACTCTACTCTACTCTTCTTTATTCTGCTCTACTCTACTCTACCTAGCTCTGCTCTGCTTTGCTCTCCTCCACTCTATTCTACTTTACTATACTCTACCCTAACTAAGCCTAACTTAGCTCTACTCTACTTTACTATACTTTAGCCTTGCCAAGCATAACATAGCTCTATTATTCTCTACTCTAATCTCCTCTACTCTCTTATACTCTACTCTACTCTTACCTAGCCTAGCCTAACCTAACCTAGCTTTACTCTATTAAGCTCTACTCTTCTCCACTCTTCTCTACTCCACTCTGCTCTACTTTACTCTGCTTTGCCCTCATTTACTCTACTCTACTCCACTGTATTGTGCTCTACTTTTCTTTCCCCTAATCTGTACAACTCTGCTCTACTCTGCTCTGCTCTACTCTACCCTATTATACCCTAGCCAAGCCTGACCTTGCCTAGCCTAGCATAATCTAGCTCTACTCTACTCTACTCTACTCTACTCAATTCTACTTGACTTTGGTCTACTCTAGCCTAGCCTTATCTAGCATATCATAGCATAACTTATATTAGCCTAGCCTAACTTAACTAAGCTCTACTCTGCTCTACTCTACTCTCACAAGTATACACTATCCTAACCTAGCTTTGTCTAACTTAACCTAGCTCTACTTTACTCTAGCTTAGCATAGCTTAGCCTAGTCTAGCCTAATCTAGCTCTACTATGCTCTGCTCTACTCTACTCTACTCTACTCTACTCTACTTTATTCTACTCTACTCTACTCTACATTATTCTACTTTACTTTATTTTACTCTAAATTATCCCAACCTAACCTACCCTGACCTAAATCTACTCTATTCAAGCCTAGTCAAATCTTGTTCAACTTTGCTTTACTCTTCACTACTCTACTCTACTCTACTCTTCTATGCTCTACTTTGCTCTACTCTACCCTTCCCTCATTTATACTACTCTTCTCTACTCTACTCTACTCTACTTTACTCTACTCTACTCTACTCCACTCTCCTCTGTTCTACTCTACTCAACTCTACTTTATCCTAGCTTAGCCTTACCTAGCCTACTCTAGTCTAGCTAAACATAGCCTAAACTAACCTCGTTCTACTCTACTCTACTCTACTCTACACTACTCGAATCGACTAAAACCTAGCCTAACCTAGCCAAGCCCAATCGAGCTCTACTCTACTCTACTCTACTCTACTCTAACCTAGCCTAGCATAACTTAGCTTCGCTCTGTTCTACTTTGCTTTGCTCTTCTCCAATCTGCTTGCTCCTCTACTCTGCTCTACTCTTCTCTACTCTGTTTTACTCTACTTTAATCTACTTTGCACAGCTCTAATTTACTCTACACTACCCTAATTTCCTCTACTCTTGCCTTGTTTACCATAGCCTAGCCTAGCCTAGCGAAAACTAACTCTACTCCACTCTACTCTACTCTAGTATACTCTACTCTAACCTAGCCTAACCTAACCTAGCCTAGCCTGACCTAGCTCTACTCTTCTTTACTCTACGCTAATCTACTCCACTCTGCTCTACTTTACTCTAACTTAGCCTAGCCTAGCCTAGTTCAACCTAGCTCTACTCTACTCTGCTCTACTCTACTCTAAGCTAGCCTATCCAAGCCTAGCCTAACATAGCCTAACCTTGCTCTACTTTGCTTTGCTTTGCTCGTTGTACTCTACTAAGCTCTGTTATATTGTGCTCTGCTTTATTCTACTCTAATCTGCTCTATCATACTCTAGCCTAGCTATGCCTAATATAGCTCTATTCTACACTACTCTACACTACTCTACTATACTATCCTCTACTCTACTCTACCTTACTCTATTCAACTCTACTCAAATCTACTCTCCTCTACTATACTCTACTCAACTCTAACAAAGCTTAGCCTAGCCTAGCCTAGCTCATAATTACCTAACTCTACTCTGCACTACTCCTTTGCTTTAGCTTCTTTGCTCTATTCTACTTTGCTCTACTCTACTATACTTTGCTCTGCTTTAGTTTGCTTTGCTCTTCTCTTCTCTGCTTTTCTCTACTCTGCTCTACTCTAAATTATTTTACTTTACTCTATTCTACTCTAACTTAACTTAACCTAACTTAACACTACTTTACTCTACTCTACTCAACTCTACTCTACTTTACTCTAGTATAGCCTTGCTTAGCCTATCCTAGCCTTGCCTAGCCTAACTCTACTCTACTCTACTTTACTCTACTCTACTCCGCTATACTATACTATACTCGACTACTCTATTTTACTCTACCACACTCTAATCTACTATAACCTAACCTGGCCTAAACTAGCTCTACTCTAGCCTATCCTAGCCTAGCCTATCAAAGCAAAGCCTAGCCTAACCTGACTTCACTCAGCAATGCTTTCTTAGCTGTTCTCTATTTTGCTCTACTTTATTCTGCTCTGCTCTACTCTACTTTGCTCTATTCTACTCTACTCTATTCTTCTCTAATCTTCTTTGCTCTTCTCTGCTCCAACCTAGCCTAACCTTGCCAAGCCGAACTAGCTCTACTTTACTTTACTCTGCTTTACCCTACTTCGCTCTTTTCTACTCTGTTGTGTAAGCTCAGCACAGCTCTGCTTTGCTCTTCCCTACTCTGCATGCTCTACTTTGTTATGCCCTTCTCTATTCCACTCTACTCTACCCTACTTTACTGTATTCTACTTAGTCCTACTCTACTATGCACTACTCTGCACAACTCTACTTTACTCTATTCTATTCTATCGTACTCTACTCTACTCTAGCTTACCTTAGCCTAACCTGGAATAACCTAGCCAAGCCTTCCTCTACTCTACTATACTCTACTCTACTCTACTCTATCCTACTCTATTCTTCTCTACTCTGCTCTTGCCTAGCTTAGCCTAACCTAGCTTATCATAGGCTAGCCTAGCCAAGCATTGCTTTGCTCTACTCGACTCTACCCTACTCTACTCTACTCTACTTAAGCCTAGTGTAGCCTAGAAACATCTCGCATTGCTATACTCTGCTCTACTTTTCTGGGCTTTACTCTACTCTCCTCTACTAAGCTCTACTCTGCTCTTCTCTACTCAACTCTGCTTTATTATATTCTACTCCACTCTACTCTGCTCTCTTCTCCTTGTTTCTCCTCTCCTCTTCTCTCCTCTACTCTACACTACTCTACTCTTCTCTACTCTACTCTTGCCTAGCTTAGCCTAGCCTAGCTTATCATAGGCTAGCCTAGCCTAGCATTGCTCTACTCTACTCTACCCTACTCTACTCTACCCTACTTTACACTAATCTACTCTACTCTTCAATACTCTATAATAACTTAGCCTAGGCTAAGCTAGTATAACCTAGCTCTACTCTACTCTACTTTAGTATAGCCTGGCCTAACCTTGCTCCTACTCTACTCTGCTCTACTCTACTTTGTTTTGTTCTATTCTACTCTACCTTACTCTACTTTACTTTACTCTGCATTGCTCTACTCTACTCTGCTTTATTGTACTCTAGCCTCGCCTTGCATAACCTAGGTTTACTAAACTCTACTCAACTCTACTCTACTCTACTCTACTCTAGCCTAGCCTAGTTTAACTTATCCTTACCTAGCATAGCCTAGCATAAGCTAGCCTAGCCTAACCTAGCTCTACTCCACTCTACTCTACTCTAGCCTAGCTTAGCTTAGCCTAGCCTAGCTTATCCTAGACAAACCTTGCTATGCACTACTCTACTCAGCTTTTCTCTATCTGTTTTGCTCTTCTCTACTATACTCTACTCTATTATACTATACTCTAGCCTAGCCTAACCTAGCTCTACTCTACTCTACTCTACTCTATTATACTATACTCTAGCCTAGCCCAACCTATGCAGCCTTGCCTAACTTAACATAACTAGACTCTACTTTACCCTACTCTACTCTAATATACTCTTCTCTACTCTAGTCTAACTTACCCTAGCCAAACCTAGCACTACTCTACTATACTCTACTCTACTCTACGTAACCCTAACCATGCTTAGCTTAGCCTAGCCTAGCCTAGTCGAGACTATCCTAGCTATGCTCTACTCTGCTTGACTTTACTCTGTTATGCTTTGCTCTACTCTACTCTGCTCTACTGTACTATACTGTTCTCTAGAATAACCTTGCCTAATCTCACTCTACTCTACTCTACTCTAGCTTAGCTTTCCTCGGCCTAGCCTACCCTAACCAAGCTTATCCTAGTCTATCCTTGCCTAACATAGCTCTACTCTACTCTACTCTACACTACTTTACACTACTATACTCTACTCTACTCTACTCAACTCTACTCAACTCAACTCTACTATACTCTACTCTTCTACAAACTAGTCTTGTAGAGCCTACCTTAGTCAAACCTAACCTAACCTTCCTCTACTCTACTCTATTATACTTTTGCCTAGTCAAGCCTAGCCTATCTTAGCCTAGCCTAACCTTGCTAGCTTAACCTAGCCTAACCTAGCTCTACTCTACTTTACTCTACTCTACTCTACTATACTATACTCTACTCTTCTCGAACTTTGGCTAACTTAGCCAACCCTAACCTAACTCTTCTCTACTCTACTCTAGCTTAGCCTAGCCTAACTTATCCAAGCCTAAACGAGCTCTACACAACTTTGCACTTCTTTACTTTATTACTCTTCTCTGCTCTACTCTACTTTACTTTACTCTACTCTACTCTACTCAACTTGATCCTAGCCTAGCCATACCTAGCTCTATTATATTATACTCTACTCTGATCTACTCTTCTCCACTCTACTCTACTCTACTCTACTCTACACTACTATAAGCTAAGCTAGCCTAGCTTAATTAGCTCTACTCCACTTTCCTCTACTATACACTATATACTCTACTCTACTCTGCTCTATTCTACTATAACATAGCCTAGCCTTGTTAAGCCTAACTTAGCTCTATTCTTCTAACCTCTACTCTCTACTCTACTCTAACCTAGCTTAGCTAGCCTTACCAAAACTAAGCTTGCTCAGCTTTGCTATAACCTTCTCTTCTCTATTCTAACCTAACTTACCTCTGCATTGCTCCATTATGCACAGCTCTGCTCTGTTCTATTCTACTATACTCTACTCTACTCTAGCCTAACCTAGCTTAACCAAACCAAGCTCTATTATACTCTTCTCTACTCTACTTTACTCTACTCTACTCTACTCTAGCCAAGCCTAACCTTGCTTAGCCTAGTCTAGCCTAACCTAGCTCTACTCTCCTCTACTACGCTCTACTCTACTCTACTCTGCTATACCTTACTCTATTATACTCTACTCTACTTTACTCTACTATACTCTATTCTACTTTACTCTAACATAGCCTCGTTAGCTTAGCCTAACCAAGCTCTATTCTTCTCTACTCTACTCGATTCTACTTTGCCCTACTCTATTCTACTCAACATCGCTTTGCTCTGCTCTTTCTCTCCTCTGCGCTACTCTACTCTTCTAGGGTCTGCTATGCTAAACTTAGCTCTGCTCTACTTTTCTCTACTCTATCCTAGCTTAGCTTAACTAACCTTTACCCTACTCTACCCTACTCTTCTCAAATCTACTCTTCTCAACTCAATTCTACTCCACTCCACTATACCCTACTTTAAAATACTCTACTCTACATTAAAATAGCTTAGCCTAGCAAAGCCAAAAATAGCTCTAATCTTCACTACTATAGCATAGCTTAACCTAACTTTGCCTCGCCTAACCTATCTCTGCTCTACTATGCTCTGCTCAACTCTACTCTACTCTAGTGTGCTCTACTTTTCTCTTCTCTACTCTGCTTTACTCAACTCTACTCTACTCTACTATACTCTATCCTAGATTAGCCTAACCTAGCTCTACCATACTCTACTATACTCTACTCTAGCTTAGCTTAGCATACCCTAGACTAGCCTTGCTTAGCCTAACATAACTCTACTTTACTTTGCTTTAGTATACTTTACACTACTCTACTCTACTCATCTCTACTAAAATATATTCTAATCAACTCCACTCAACAATCTAGCCTAACTTAACCAAGCCTAACCTTGCCTTCTTTAGCTCTACTCTACTTTACTCTCCTCTCCTCTCCTCTACTCCACTTTACTCTAACGTACTCTAATCTACTCTACTCTACTCTATCTACTCTACTCTACCCTACACTATTCTACACTACTCTACACTACTCTACTCTACTCTCACCTAAGTTAGCCTAGCCAATCATGCTCTAATCTACCATGCTATACTCTACTCTACGCTACTCTAACCTAGCCTAGCCTAGTAAAGCCTAGCTTAGCCTAGCTCTACTCTACTTTATACTACTCAACTATACTCTAATCTACTTTATACTACTCTACTCTACTCTGCTTTACTCTACTATATGCTACTCTACTCTTCTCTACTCTACCCTACTCTAACCTAGCCTAGTAAAGCCTTGCCTCACCTAGCTCTACTCTACTCTCCTCTACTTTACTCTACTTTAGCCTAGCCTAGTATAGCCTATCCTAACGTAACCTAGCCTAGCCTAGCTCTATTCTACTCTGTTCTACTCTACTCTTCTCTACTTTGGTCTGCTTTACTTTTTTATTCTCTATTTTTCTCTCCTCTACTCTACTCTTCTCTACTCTATACTACTCTATTCTGCTTTGCTCTACTTTGCTCTCCCCTGTTCTACTCTACTCTAGTTTGCTCTACTCTACTCTACTCTACTCTGCTATACTCTATACAAGCCTAGCTTTAACTAGCCTTACCAAACCTTTTTTGACATATCTCTGCTCTACTCTACTCTACTCTACTATTTTACTAAAGCCTAGCCTAACCTAGCATAACCTAGCCTAGCCTAACCTAACTTAGCTCTACTCTACTCTCCTTTAGCCTATCCTATCCTAACTTACCACTACTCTACTCTACTCTACTCTACTCTACTCTGCTCTACCTTACTTTGCTTTGCTCTACTCTTATCTACTCTCCTCTCCTCTCCTCTCCTCTCCTCTCCTCTCTTCTCCTCTTCTCTACTCTACTATACTCCACAGAACTCTACTCTACTCTACTTTACTCTAACTTAGCTTAGAGTAGTCTAGCCTAATCTAGCTCTACTCTGCCCTACTCTACTCATCCCTACTCTTACCTAACCTTGCCTAACTTTGCATACCCTAGCATAGCCTTATCTAACCTTACTCTTCTCTGCTCTATTCCTTTCTAGTCTACTCTTCTCTCCTTTACTTTATTCTACTCTACTCTACTCTGGCCTAGCCTAACCTAGCCTATCCTAGCTCTAATCTACGAACTCTACTCTACTTGACTCTACCTTAGCCTAACCTTGCTCTGCTCTACTCTACTGTACATTACAATAGTCTACTCTAATCTAACATAGCCTAGCCTTGCATAATGTAGGTGGCTCTACTCTACTCTACCCTACTCCACTCTACCATAGCCTAGCCTAACCTCACCTAACCTTGCTATGCTTCACTCTGCTCTACTCCACTTTACTCTGCTTTGCTATTATCTGCTCTGCTTTACTTCATTCTACTTTACACTATTCTATTATGCTCTTCTCTACTCTAGTATAGTCTACTCTGCTCTATTATGCTCCACTGTACTCTATTCTACATTTCTTTAGCCTAGCCTACCTTAACCTAACATAGCTCTACTCTACTCTACTCTATTATACTCCATTTAGCCTAGCTTAACCTAACTTAGCCTTACCTTGCCTAGTATAACCTAGCTCTACTCTACTCTGCTCCACTCTACTCTACTATACTCTACTCTATTTTAAACGAGCCTAGCCTAGCCTAATAAAGCTTAGCCATGCCTATTTTTACTCTACTCTACTCTACTCTACTCTACTCTACTTTGTGCTGCACTGCTCTATTATGCCCTACAATACTCTTCTCTTCTCTACTATGCTCTACTCCACTCTATTTTACTCTACTATGCTTCGCACTACTTTGCTCCACTCAACTCAACTCTACTCTACTCTAACCTAGCCTAACTAAGCTCTACTCTATTATGCTCTACCTTACTTTACTCTATCCTAGCCTAACCTAACCTGCCTTAGCCTAGCTTAACCAAACCTAACTTACCCTAACCTTGCTATACTATACTCTAGCTTAGCCTCACATAGCGAAGCCTAGCCTAGCTCTACTCTACTCTACTCTACTCTAACACTACTCTAGCCTAGCTTATCTTTGCTCTATTCTACTCAACTCTACTCTGGTCTACTCTTCTCAACTCTACCCTACTCTACTCTACTATAGCCTTATTTAGCCTAGCTTAACCTTGTTTAGCTTAGTCTAGCCATACTCTACTCAACTATACTCAACTTTACTTTACTCTACTCTACGCTAGCCTAGCCTAGCCATCTCTTGCCTGGCCTAGCCTAGCCATACCGAACTCTACTCTTCTTTATCTACTCTAGTCTACTCAACTCTACTCTACTCTATTCTAACTTTACCTAGCCTAACCTAGCATAACCTAGCACTACTCTACTCTACTCTTCTCTACTCTATTCTAGATTATCCTAACCTAACCTAACTCAACTCTGCTCTACTCTATTCTTCTCTATTCTACTCTACTCTGCTCTACTTTGCTCTACTCTTTTCTGCTCTATTCTACTCTTCTCTACTCTACTGTACTCTAGCCTATACTTGTCTAACCTTGCTATACTCTACTCTACTTTACTCCGCACTACTCTACTCCACTCTAGCCTACCATAGCCTAGCCTTTCTTAACCAAGCTATACTCTATTATTTTACAATACTATACTCTACTCTACTCTACTCTACTCCAACTTACCTTAACATACCCAAACCTTGCTCTAATTTACTCTACTCTTCTTTATTCTATTTTAAGCTAGCCTAGCCAAGAGTAGCCTATATTAACTTAGCTCTACTCTTCTCTTCTCTACTCTACTTAGCTCTACTTCACTCTCCTTTGCTCTACTTTGCTCCATCTTGCTTTGCTCTGCTCTATTATGCTGTGCTCTACTCTACTCTACGCTGCTCTGCTCTAGTCTACTCTACTCTATCTCACCATAAACTAGCCTAACGTAGCCATGCTCTACTGTACTCTACTATACTCTACTATACTGTAATCTAGCCAAGCCTAACCTAACCTAGCCTAGCCTAGCCCCACCTAGCCTAGATTAACCAAGCTCTATGCTACTCTACTCTACTATACTATATTATACTCTACTCTACTCTACTCTACTATACTTTACTCCATTCTACTCCACTCTAACCTAGCCTAGCCTAGCTTTGCCTCACCTAGCTCTACCCTACTCTACACTATTCTACTTTACTTTGCTCTGTTCTGTTCTTCTAAAGCCTACTTTACTTTTCTCTTCTCTGCTCCACTCTACTCTATTTTGCTCTTTTCTACTCTTATGAACTCCACTCTACTCAGCTGCAGCCTAACCTAATATGGCTCTACTCTACTCTACTCTAGCTTAGCCTTGTCGAGCCTACCCTAGCCTAGCTACCTAACCTAACCAAGCTCTACTCTACTCTACTACATTTTACTCTACACGACTCTACTCTACTCTGACCTAGCCCAGCTTAGCCTAGCCTAACTTTGCTTTATTGTACTCTACTCTACTCTACTCTACTCTACACTATTATACTCAACTCTAGTCTACTCTAGCCTAGCATGGCCTAGCCTATCCTATCCTAACCTATTTCTACTCTACTCTACTCTACTCTTCTCCACTCTGTTATACTTTTCTCTAATTTGCTTAACTCAACTCTACTCTACTCTTCTCTTCTCTTCTTTATCCTACTTTACTCTACTCTACCCCATGCTAGCCTAACCCACCCTAATCTAGCTCACCCAAGCCTAACATAGCCTAAACTTGCTTAGCCTAACCTAGCTCATCTCTACTCTACTTTACTATGCTATTTTTTACTACTCTGCTTTGCTCTACTACACTCTACTATGCTCTACTCTACTTTGCTCTGCTCTGCTCAGTTCTACCCTTCTCTACTCCACTCTATTATATTGTATTGTAGCTTAGCCAAACCTAACCGAGATCTACTCTACTCTAATCGACCCTAGGCTAGCTTAGCCTCGCCTAGCCTAACCTAGCCAAACCTAGCCTAGCTTAGCCTAGCCAAAACTAGTTCTACTTTACTCTACTCTACTCTATTCTACTCTACTCTACTCTAACCTAGCCTAGCCTACCTTGCTCAACTCTATTCTACTCTAGCCTATGCTAACCTAGCCTACCATAACCTAACCTAGCTCTACTCTACTCCACTCTACTCAACTCTATTCTACTCTAACCTTGCCTACCCTAGCTTAGGCTAACCCAACTCAACTATACTTTACTCTATTCTACTCTTCTCTATTCTGCATTACTCTAGCCCAACCTAGCCTAACTTTGCTCTATTTTACTCTGTTCTACCATACTCTACTTTGCTCTACTCCACTCTACTCTACTGTACTCCAATCCTAGCCTCTTCTAGCCTTGCCAAGCCTAGGAAAACCAAGCTCTACTCTACTCTGCACTATTCTATTCTACTCTACCCCACTAACCTCTAGTCTAGCCTAGCCTAACCTAGCTTTGCTTTGCTCTACTCTGTTATGCTTTGCTCCACTCTGCTCTTCTCTGCTCTACTCTACTACACTATAGGCTAGCCTAACCTAGCCTAGCTTAATCTTGCTCTACTCTACTCTACTCTACTTTACTATACTATACTATACTCTATTATACTTTACTCTGCCCTACTCTACTCTACTCTAACCTAGCATAGGCCCACCTAGCTTAGAGAAACTTAGGTCTACTCTTCTCTTTTCTGCTCTACTCCAGTCTTCTATGCTTTGCTCTACTCTATTCTACTCTATCTAACCAAGCCTAGCTAAGCCTAACCTAGCCTAGCCTAATTGAGCTCTACTCTACTCAACTGAACTCTACTCAAATCACCTCTACTCTACTCTACTCTACTCTACTATACTCTAGCATAACCTAGCTTATCCTAACCTAGCTCTACTCTACTCTCTTCTACTCTACTCCACAGTAACCTAGCCTAGCCAAGCCAAGCCTACCATAGCCAAGCCTTACTTAACCTCACTGTACTCTACTCTACCCTACCCTACACAACAATACACTATTCTATTTTACTCTACTCTACTACACTCTACTCTAATCTACTCTACTTTACTACCTCTACTCCAACTTAGCTTAGCCTAGCTTAACCTTGCTCTACTCTACTCTTCTCTATTCTACTTTAAGCTAACATAGCCTAGCATAGCCTAGCTTAACTTAACTTTACTCTTCTCTACTCTACTCTACTCAGCTTTGCTTTACTCTACTTTGCTCCACCTTGCTCATCTCTGCTCTACTATGCTCTGCTCTACTCTACTCTGCTCTACTCTGCTATATTCTACTATACTCTACTTTAGTATAGCCTAGCCTAACATAACCATGCTCTACTATACTCTACTCTAGCCTAGCCTAACCTAGCCTAGCCTAGCTTAGCCCCACCTAGCCTAGATTAACCAAGCTCTACTCTACTCTACTCTACTGTACTATATTATACTCTACACTACTCTACTCTACTATACTCTACTCTGCTCTACTCTACTCTAACCTAGCCTAGCCTTGCTTAGCATCACCTAGCTCTACCCTGCTCTGCTTTGCTCTGCTATACTTTGCTCTGTTTTGTTCTTCTCTACTCTACTTTACTTTTCTCTTCTCTACTCTACTCTACACTGCTTTTCTATTTTCTACTCTTCTGAACTCTACTCTAATCAGCTCTAGCCTAACCTAATATGCCTCTACTCTACTCTACTCTACTCTACCCTAGCTTAGCCTAGTCGATCCTACCAAGCCTACCTTAGACTAACCTAACCTAGCTCTACTCTACTCTACTCTACTCTACTCTACTCTACATTACTCTACTCTACTCTAACCTATCCCAGCTTAGCTTAGCCTAACATTGCTTCATTGTACTCTACTCTACTCTATTCTACTTGACTCTACTCTCCTTTTCTCTACTCTACTTAACTCCACTCTGCTCTACTTTTCTCTACTCTTCTTTACTCTACTTTACTCTACTCTACCCCACTCTAGCCTAATCTAGCCTACCCAAGCCTATCATAGCCTAACCTAGCTCTGCTCTACTTGGCATTGCTTTGCTCTACTCTACTCTAACCTAGCCTATCCTTTTCAAGCTTAATTTAGCTCTATTCTTCTCAACCCTACTCTCTACTCTACTCTAACCTAGATTAGCCTAACCTTACCAAAACTAAGCTTACTCTGCTTTGCTCTAACCTTCTCTTCTCTATTCTACTCTACTCTTTTTTACTCTGCATTGCTCTACTATGCACAGCTCTACTCTGCTCTATTCTACTATACTAGACTCTACTCTAGCCTCACCTAGCTTAACCAAACCAAGCTCCACTATACTCTTGCCTACTCTACTTTACTCTACTCTAGCCATACCTAACCTTGCTTAGCCTAGTCTAGCCTAACCTAGCTCTACTCTACTCTACACTACTCTATTCTACTCTACTCTACCAACCTCTACCCTAGCCTAGCCTAACCTAGCTCTGCTCTACTCCACTCTACTCTGCTCTTCTCCACTCCACTTCACTTTGCTCTGCTATGCTCTTTTGTACTCTACTCTTCTCAACTTTACTCTAATCTACTATAGGCTAGCCTAACCTAGCCTAGCTTAATCTTGCTCTACTCTATGATACTCTACTCTATTATATTATACCATACTCTATTATACTCTACTCTGTCCTACTCTACTCCAACTTAGCCTAACCCAACCTAACTTAGCCAAACCTAGCTATACTCTTCTCTTCTCTGCTCTACTTTACTCTACTCTACTTTTCTCTACCCTATTCTACTCTACTCTAGTCTCGTATAGCTAAGCCAAGCTTAGCCTAGCCTAATGAGCTCTACTTTACTCTACTCTACTCCACTCTACTCTAACATACTATACTCTACTATACTATACTCTAACCTGGCTTAGCTTATCCTAACCTAGCTTTACTCAACTCTACTCTACTTTACATTACTCTACTCTACTCTCCTCTACTCCACTTTGCTCTACTATAACCTACCCTAACCTAGCCTACCCTAACTTAGTCTTCCTAGCTTAAACTAGCTTTTCTTTTCTCTGCTCTACTATGCTCTACTTTTCTCTACTATGCTCTTCTCTACTCTACTCTGCTATACTCTTCTCTACTTTACTCTACTCTACTCCTCTCTCCTCTCTTATCCTCTCCTCTACTCTACTCTAGTCCACTCTACAATACTTTACCCTTATATACTTTACTCTATTCTACTCTACTCTACACTGTTCAACTCTAGCAAAGTCTACCCTTGTCTTGCCTAGCCTAGCCTAGCTCTACTTTACTCTATTATAATCTACTCTACAATACTCTACACTACTCTACTCTACTCTACTTTATTCTAATCTATCCTATTCTAGCCTATCCTAGCCTAGCATAACCTA